>CP092877.1:75096102-75146523 GCA_030710605.1 Cordylochernes scorpioides | reverse complement strand
ATGCAATTGAAGCGTAGATATGCAAATTTGGTCTGTAATTGGTCGTTTATTTAAGCGTAAAAGAAACCTCATTTGCATCAAATATTCAGTCTAAAACTCTTTAGTGCAATCTCTTAAATAAATAGGTTGAATTCTTTTAATTTTGGTTTTTGTAAGCTTTCCAGAAAATATTCTGCTCTTCAACTTCAATTTTGTCTGTAAACAGTCACGTCCGTGAGAAGACATTTCAATAATACATTTTAGAATTTATTTTTGTAAAAAGATCATTTAGTATTTTTTTTAACACAAAACGCGATATACCCGGCTAGGGATAATTGCGTCGATTTACGAGCGGTTTCGCCAATTTAATCTACCAGACCGCTTTTTAGAGCTCTAATATTGTATTGGATCATTCTGTTTATATATCCAAACCTTCAGTGCAACATATATAATCAGAATGATCCAATACAGTATTAGAGCTCTAAGAAGTGGTCTGGTAGATTAAATTGGTGAAACCGCTGGAAGGGTTCACCACTGATGAGCCAAGCCCTCTTAATATATTTTTGTCATCGCATTAAGGACAGTAGAAGTTTGTTTTTTTATGTGTAAAATACACATTAGTGCTTTGATGATTTCATTTCTTATAAAAAATAATTAAGAAAAAATCCTAAATTAACGTTTGTATCATACTGAGGTAAATTTATAGGGAGAGGTGTTCTCTATACCGATGTACATTAATATTTTCCTCTCGCAATTCTTGTATAATTTTTAACGCCTTGCCAACAAATGCTTTATTTTTATTTACTTCTCCTGACGAAGACAAAAGATTTTTGTCGAAACGTTGAAAAAATAAAAATAAAAACTCCAACTGGCCGAAGTGTCTATTTTTTATATAAATATGTTTTAAATATTAAGAAAAAGGCATCTTCTTATCGTGCAACTGAAAGTTGCTGATGGCTTTCGCCATCTATCGGAATAAATATCAACTATTCTCGTTGATACTCGAGAATAGTTGATATTTATTCCGATAGATGGCGCAAGCCATCAGCAACTTTCAGTTGCACGATAAGGAGATGCTTTTTTCTTTATTTATGCACCTTATCCCAGTACAATATCACATTTGTACCATTTTTTCATGTTTGAATAGTTACTGTTGTCAAGTGTGTAAACAAGATAGCAGATAAGAAGATAATTGTTCACACATTTGATAGCATTAACTATTTAAAACATACTGTGGTAAAATTTCTCATTCTGTACTCTTGTCTGAAGATAGTTACAACCCTGTTACCGAAATGTCAAAACTATTTATAAAAAAAAAATCTTGTATAAGAAAATAAATAGGAAAAAGAGTTAAATGTAAATTTATATTCAATAACCTTACATATATAAAAGAAATGTTACAAAGTCTAAACTTTGGAATACAAATAGGGAGAATTTTGTATCAATTTTCTAGCCAATTTTCACATCAACGTATAAATGATAAATCATATTCACAGCGTGCTTTCCCATTTTTCATTTCTTTATTGACGTGATAAATACGTTATGTATTGTGTTCGAAGAGCTATTATTCGCTATACACAATACATTGTATTTTATTTATACTTTTTTATTTTTTTCAGACGACTTCTTTGTTGAATATGAAATAGAAAGGTTTTAAAATAGCATACGATATCAAAATTTTATATCTCATTGTAACGACTTTCTTTCATATTCTTTAAAATATTTTATACATTCGTCTATATTTTAAATAAAGGTATATACGAATTTTAGATATTTTTTTAATAAAAATTCAATTATACATGATGTATCAAAATTAATGGCGCGCAAGTTCATCATATTAGACATGATGTATATTTAATTAAAAAGGCATATATTGGATCAAAATATCATTTATTTTACCAAATAACCGTTTAAATATGTTATAACACCTTAATAAAGGTTGGTGTTCAGCCAACTGAAATATTGGTAAAATAAATGATATTTTGATCCTATATATGTCTTTTTAATTAAAGATTTATTTATGGATTGTTCTATTTTCAAAATATGATGTATATTTATTTAAATATACATATTTGTAATAAAAAGCTTAATAATTGTTTTGATTTCAAAGCTTTATTAGAACAAAAGATTTTAGTAATTATATAAAAAGAGGTAAAAATAATATTAGCCGTTTTAAAATCTAATTGCGGTTTGTTAAAAAAAAAGTGTAATTAGAAATGTAATCGCTAAAGCATCATAAAAAAAATTAAATTAGTATCGGGCAACGTTAAAATAAATATTGTTTCATTTAAAAATATCAATAAAACTGGTCAAATAACAAAAAGGTTTTTCTCAATGAAAAATAAAAATACTACTTTGTTATTTTACTACTTACCTCAAAACCTAATTTCTGTGGAAAAAAAAAGATTTTGTTCTTTGAAAAGAATTTTAGTAAATTAGGTTCATCATAAGTTCATCATTTCAACATTTGAAACAAAAAAAGATTTTTGGTCAAATTTTAAATCGTTATCTTTACTTTTTTTTTGTTCATTTTCTATAATTGATTTTTTTTTTACAAAGATCTCAAAACTAATTAAAATAGTCGATAGAATTTGGAAATATATTAGTAAAATATTATGTATATGAAAAATATATTAATTATTTCTCTCTTTATTAGAAAATTTGTCTCTATTTCTAACCTTAACCTTATTTTTCCGTTTATCATTACTCTTCACAATTCATCTTTTCATACTTCATCCCTAAAATAGAAATAATCGTTATTTCTCCTTAAAATAAATTTCGATTTTTCGTTCAAAAGAAACACATGCGGGATAATTTTCAAATGTCGTTTCTACAATTTCTCTCTTTATTATAATTTGTATCTTTTACTTTTATGCATTCTAAATATAACTATAAATTAAGAATATACCGTAGCAAATGCATTTATTTATTCTATCTACAGTAGAAACTACCTCTCTCTCTCTGGTTTCCTGGGTTCCTCTTCCAACTTGTGGTGTGATTATTTCTCTTCCCACCTTATTATATTGCCACATATATATTTATATATATATGTCATAATATTACTCTTCCAGGAATAATAAAGTAAACCTAGAGTCAGCCCAGAGAGAGACAGCAGCTAAAGTCCAGTCATCTGAGACACCAGCGACATTCCAGGGGGCGACCACAGGGCCGTTTCTTTGAACCTCAGGACTAATTAAGACAGTTGGAGGATATTGTGTTCGACACGGAACGGCCGGCCGCTCAGCGGTGGCTGGCCCGCCTATCTCTCTCTGGTTGTCTAGAATTCCTCTACCAATTTGTGGTGTCCTTATTTCTCTTTCCCCACCTTATTATTATTATATTGTCACATATATATATATTTAAATAAAGAATATTTTGTCTACATATATGTAGATATTAAAGTAGACCTATCCTGACCTGTAGCAAATGTGCTTTTTAGACGACAGAGCGTTATCTAGTGTAACAGAAATAAACTAAACTTTGATTTAGCCTGTTCCCTGATATTTGGCCAACCCAATTTCTTGATAAATCAAGAAAAGACATCCACGATTAGTTGATTTCTGTTCCACTAGAAAAAGTCAAATAATATGGTATCAATTAAACAAGGTCAACTCCTCACTCCAGAAACTAACAAGAACAGAACAGTGAGTCGGGAATAACAAGGGAACACTTTAGAAGACAATTTGGTTACATTCTAAATTCAATAGAAATGCCATTTTGACATCATTACAGATAAAGAAAAAGTAATTTTGTCCATTATTTACTCATTAACTACAATTTACTACTTCTGTTTCACTAAAATTATCTTAAACGCTCTCTCTCTATTTTATCAATTTACTTTGAAACATTGTATAAATGCCATTTTTGTGTTTAGATAAAGACAAAATTTACATATCTCTCTTTATATTTACATATTCACTTTATATATATATATATATATATATATATATATATATATATATATATATGTATATATCTTATTTGAAATAAAGACTAAATGGTTAAAGTGAGTGTTTATTTATATAGAAGGGGTAATTTGTTAGTCTTATAGAATTGTGTGTAGATGTGTGGGGATTTTGCCGAGAAAATCTTTTTTTAAAATAATTCTTAGTACACGTGGTACATGCCATGATAATCATGGTGGATACTAAACGATTGCTTTTATTGTAAATGCACCACATGTCTACACATGTCAAAAGCAGTCCGATTTTTATACTTACAAATATGCCAGAACCCCGTCCGGGAGAAAATTCTATATACAGTTACGAGCGTCATTCCTCATCTCCTAATCAATCAGTCATCAGTTTTCATCTCTGTCAACGTTTGCTTTTTTTTTTTGGAATGGCGCCCTCCTATTGGAGGGCTACGGTCACGCCACCTTTGCCTCCCCCCCATCATGCCCCCCTCGCTATTTCGTCTTTGTAACTATTGTGTTGGAGCGGGTCGCTCCTTAAATAAATGCATATATTAGATAATAACCAAATGGAATCCTCTTTTTCCTTTTTCTCAGTAAATACGCCTACGGAAGCCAACAGTACATAGACAGATAAAGCACATAGGCTATAGTTATTAACTAACATATGCATTTATTTAAGGCGCCAAATTATAATTGTAACAAATAGTATTTGAATCAAAACATTCACAATCGGGTAAAACACGGGCGTTGCCCGGGTCATTCGGCTAGTAAATATATAAAATGAATGTAGCCTCTTCCAGCAATAGATAACGTTTAGTTTTAGCGTCTATTTTGACGGGAGAGGCGAATTATGCGTGTAAGTAGTATAATTTACATTAATATCATTTCCAATATTTTGTTGGTGAATGACGATGAATATTTTTCAAAGAAGAATATGTATTAAAATCAGAATTATATTTTTAACTAGCTGATTGACCTGGACAACGCCCGGGTTTAACCCGATTAAATGTTTTTATTCAAATACTATTCGTTACAATTATAAATTGGCCCTGTATATGTCACTCTTATGAAACGTTTCGCTCCAAACTTTGTGTTTTTAAAATATAAAAATAAAATGTAAATTTTCACAACGATATTTGAAAATTCTATTATTTTGATTTTCAAATACTATTCTTTACAATTTTAAATTGCGCCGTGGATGTCACTCTTGTGAAACGTCCTACTCCAAACTTTACATGTACATTAGGTCAGCTGATATTACCTCCCATCCTCACCGCTAGAGGTGCTGCTGCGAGCAAAAGGGCAAATTTGCAACGCAAATTTGCAAATAACTCGACGAATATTCGGGATAGAGACTTAAAATTTTCACTATAGGTTTTTCCAGTTTCTACTCTGTATACTGTTAAAATTTCAGTCCGATTAGTTACGTATTGTGGACGTGTATAGCCGACAAACATACATACATACATACACTGACTTTTATATATATAGGGATAAAAGGTATGAAATTCTTCTAGAGAGGTCTAAACAATATCCATTACCACTTCGCTTGCTTATACACCTTTTTGCATATTGTTTTTTTTTTGCTTATCCCTAGTACACGTGGTACAGGCCATGATAATCATGGTGGGTAGTTAGCGACTGCTTTTTACTGTAAGCGCACCACATGTCTACACATGTGAAAGCAGTTCGACTTTGCACTTACAAATGTGCCAGAGCCCCGTTTGGTTACTTGCACTCACTGGTGGTGTTGGACTTTTGCAAGAATCGGGGGGCCATTGGAGCATTTTTATTTTTTTTAAACAGAAAAAGTGTCAATGCGGGGATCGAACCCGGGTCGTAGTGTTCGTAAACCAAACGGTTTAACCAGCCTTCCACCGACCCCCCTTGATTATTGTAATGTGGATAAATGTGAACATTTTATATGGATATGTGAATATAGTCATCTATAATATGAATTAAATCCAATGTAAAGGTATATATATATATGTCGTATTAAGGTGGAATTATATTGCATATATATATATTCTAAAATTCAACTTTACTTAATATGATGGAATATCACGTCATCTTTTATTAGAAATTTGAACTATTTTAACGCGTATGATTCTTTTTTTGAATTTCTATGAAAAATAGACATTTCGGCCAGTTAGAGTTTTTTATTTTCTCAACGTTTCGACAAATATATTTTGTCTTCGTCAGGAGAAGTAAATAAAAATAAACATTAATCAACAATTAAACATCAAAACCAAATAACGTAATTTATGGGATTAAATGCACAGAATGTGACAAAATTTATGTAGGAGAAACCGGCCGTAATTTAGAGACCAGAATTAAGGAACACCAACAGGGTTTATTGGGGAGAAGGGCGTTAAGCAAAATTGGGGAACATTCATTATATTCAGGACATAGGCCAGATTGGAATGATATTGAGATATTTCACAGGAATATAAAATTTAAAAAGGAAAGATTATTTTTAGAGGGATGGGTATCAAGATACTTCTCCTGACGAAGACAAAAGATATTTGTCGAAACGTTGAGAAAATAAAAAACTCCAACTGGCCGAAGTGTCTATTTTATAGAAATATGAATGCCGGCCAGGCAGCCTCTAGCTTTTTTTTTGAAATTAAACAATTTTATACCAACCTTATAGTAATGATGAATAAATGGAAGAGCTTTGTTCATCAGCGTTGAACCCTCTCAGCAGTTTCGCCAATTTAATCCACCAGACTGTTTTTAGAGCGCTAATATTGTATTGGACAATTCTGCTTATATATGCTACACTGGAGTGTGGAATCTTAAAAATGATATTAAAGAAAGCTATGAACATAGGTTTATAGAACATTAGAATTTGTGATCAAACCTATTCATAACATTATAGAGCTCTATTTTAAATCAAAAACGATAGATTTGAACTTATATCTATAAAGTGGGAGCCGATGGAAGGATGGTCTAAACCGTTAATTTTCGACCGCTACGACCCGGGTTCGATTCCCGCATTGGGCACTTTTTTTCTGTTAAAAAAAAAAAAAAAAAGCTCAAATGGCCCTCGAGTCTTGCAAAAGTCCAACCTCACCAGCGAGTGCAAGTAACCAAACGGGGCTCTGGTACATTTGTAAGTGCAAAATCGAACTGCTTTTCATATGTGTAGACATGTGTTGCACTTACAGTAAAAGCAGTCGCCAAATTCTACCCACCATGATTATTATGGCCTGTACCACGTGTACTTGGAATAAGCAACTAAAGAAATCCATAAAATTATTCTGAAATGATGGAACGAGAGATATAAAAACTGCCTTAATATATATTTCAAATAGATAAAATGTTAAAAAAATATGGAAGGTAGAATTTATCACACGTAGAGAACCCACGTTTATTCTGACATTTTGTGATAGGATTGGGAGTGGATTCTTGTTGGAAGATAAGAAAATAGCGTTTCTACTTTGGATTGATATTCTGGCTATATGGATTTATTCTTTTTTGTTTTATTCATACCTTTATATGTGCAATATATAGTACAAATCTGATATTATACTGGGATAAAGTTCATAAATTATAAAAAAGGCATCTCCTTATCGTGCAACTGAAAGTTTCTGATGGCTTGCGCCATCTATCGGAATAAATATAAACTATTCTTGTTGAATTTTTAATTAGTCCAGATGTCTCACGCAATTCTGGCCTTAACTGCCCGTTTCATGATTTTTCAGGATGCCTGAATGACCAGTTTTTTGGTCGTTGAGGTAGAGCTTGCACCACACTGATGAGGGCCAACGGCCCGAAACGTGTCCGTGGTTAGCTTTTCTTGATTAATCAAGAATGGGTATTTGGCCAATTCTGGAATAATTAAAAATCAACGCGAATAGTTGATATTTATTCCGATAGATGGCGCAAGCCATCAGAAACTTTCAGTTGCACGATAAGGAGATGGCTTTTTTATAATACCTTTATATGTGTAAAATATAGTATTTTAAAATATTTATTCATGTATATTTGCTTTTTAAAACCAATATTTTATAAAATGAATAGATTTAAAAGCACGAATGTTTCTTTTATATACAATACAAACTTTTACTGTCCTTACTGCGATGAAAAAATTTATTGGGAGGGCTTGGCTCATCAGTGGTGAACTCTCCCAGTGGTTTTGCCAATCTAATCTATCAAGCCGCTTCTTAGAGTTCTAATACTGTATTGGATCATTCTGTTTATATATGCTGCACTGAAAGGTGGAATCTAAGAAATGGTATTCAGGAAAACTATGGACATAGGCTTATAGGACAGTAGAATTACATATGATTATTATATATACAAGTATCAGAGTCATCAACAATCAATTCTGTCATCTTTTGCTTTTGTGAATGGAATAAATACCCAAATATGGCCATTTCTTATAAGCATCAGTGGTTCAGTGGTAGAATGCTCGCCTGCCACGCGGGCGACCCGGGTTCGATTCCCGGCCGATGATTTTTTTTTTACAATTTTTAAAACTCATTTATATTATTATATATATATATATATAAATGTGTGTCTGTCTGTACTAGATAGATTCATAAACCATACAACCATTCACCGTGAAAATTTTCTAAAATCGTTTTAACAAATGTTCGTTAGGCAAACATTTACTAGGGTAAAAACCGGGCGAAGTCGGGTACATTCGCTAGTTATATATATATATGACGCTTTTTGCTTTGTGTCAAAAATTTATAGGTATGTAAATAACATACATAGGGATGATGCCTTGGGACAATCAAATAAGTCAGTGGACGAGTGGGTAAAACCCTCGATTCCCAACAACCATGAACCGGGGTCGAATCCTGCAATTGACACTTTGTTTTTATATGTGAATAACCTTCACTTATATTATTCATTGTTGTAAATACACACACACAAAAACCTTTATTAAGACACACAGGTCTTACAGAGGATTCTCCTTGGGGTTACAAGACGGAGAAACCTATGAAAGTGGGAAATATACAAAGGGGTAAAAATGGAGAAAAATTATATACACATGATAAATATATACAGATTATTATTTGAATAATCCTATGGAAAATAAGAATATGGATTTGGAAAAAAAAAAGAAAAAAAATCGGAAATATAGATGGGAGAAGTGGAGAGCGAAAAGAGGAAAGAAAACAGGCATTTACATATGGAACATACATATAATGGAACAATTCAATTTAAGCTCTTCTGCTCACACAGCACATGTGGACCATGGCTTTTTCAAGAAATCTTTAAGAGATTTTCCAGGAAAATCCGAGTGTTCAGAGTTGTTAGGTGAACACCGTTTTCATTGTTGTAAATATCATAAGATAGGTTGCTTATTTTGAGTGGCACCTAGTAAAGTTATTTTGATACCGGATGGCGACGATAGACAATAACTCTAGATTGTCAGGGAGCGGCGAAAGATTCAAAGAAAAGGTAAAACCACGGCCAGTGAAACTTTAGGAATATAACAGTGGTTGACCAAATTACCATCTATGATAACAAGATTTAAACGTAATGTGTTAGCTAAGGCCTTTTATACCATCACTCTCTGAAGACCCACTGGTGATTCTTCACCAAACTCTACAGTGATGGCAGAGGTGCCATATTCATTGTACATAGTATCATAATACGAAACTATTTTAGACACGTATGATTCTTTTTAAAATAAAACAATTTCTACTGTCCTTACTGCAATGGAAAAATTAATGGGAGGGCCTTACTCATCAGTGGTGAACCAGTTCGTCAGTTTAATCTACCATACCGCTGTTATATTGCATTTTTGGAACTTTCTTTTATAGTGATACTGATGCTAGACTCTTCGAATGGGTATTTTAGATGAACTATGGATATAAGCTTTGAGGACAGCAGAATTATATACAATTATAAATTATAAATTGATATGCAAAACAACAGTTACGTGTATATAAAACCTATTTCAAACTAGTCGGATTATTGTTTCATTAATTCCTGTAGAAGGGCGTATGTGCCTGAAAGCTAGTATTATATTCGTTCTAATAAAAGATACGCAGCCCTCGAAGCTTTGTTTTATTCATTTACAATTATAAATATATAATATGCTTCGAGCAATCGCTCTTCCGCAAATATCAATTTGTGGCTTTTATTCGAACAATTATATTACGTTTATCGAAATACGAAATTTGATAACAGATGGCATGCTAGTGCATCGTAACATAGTATCATGCATGTAGAAATACTATTTTTTAAATAGTGTAGACTATGCAATTTTGGATGTATTGACAAGATGTCAATAAAATTATGTTAATTGTTAATAAAGAGCACTGTAATATCTTTCTTTTAGGTGATAGGCCAATAAGACGATGAAGAATGTAAACAGACATTAGTTCTTTCCCTCGATCTCTCTACAAACAGATTTAACCATCAAGATGCTGAATACGAAAGTGGAATTCTTTAGAAAAGATGTTTGGTAGTCAGATTCACCCACAAACATTACAGGCACATACATATCTTACACCAAAGACTTATTCTAGAATCCATAGTATCCCACAAACTGAACAGCATCAATAGAAAAATAGATCTTACAGAAGCTTATCATCCTCTCCTGTCCTTTATTTAAACCTCCCACATGTTCCTTTTTATATATATTTTTTCCTTCCTACCATTTGTACCATAGTTCTTATAAGTCGCTCTTCATTGCTCGCCTGTTGAAGGGGTTTTACCCGAAAGCTTGCACCTATGCATCAATAAAAGAAACTCGTCTTCCTTCACCATGTTTTTCGTTTAATTTCAATCAGGAAGAATTCTTTATCTATATATGTTATACTATCTTTTTTAAAATTTGAATTGTTTATAAATTGTATCCATAGAGGTATAGACACTATACAAGAGAAGATATCGTATTTCTAGGTTGGTGTTGGGGCCAAGCTGGAGATATCCCATGGTGTAAGGTTGCAAGTTGAGTTCCCCCATGGTGTAGTGTTGCTAGGTGACTGATGATATCATATTCTGATGTTGATAGATGGTAGGCCGATACCTTAATCTCTTCAGCTCTCCTTTCTTCTCTTATTTCTAACTACACCAATCCTCTAAGATTAATATATTCCCTGATAATGAATGATATAATAACCTAAATGGTGAAGAACTAACACCTACCCATATATTCTCATGCCCAGCAATGGCCGCAGCATTGTAGAAAATTGACATGGAACCAGAGCAGCAGCTTTACACACACAAGATAGTGGACATTGCGACTGCTGTGATAGAGATGCATGAAGACATCTGCGGCTCTTCATTGGACACAACAAAAACAGAAAATTGACGTGGACACAGAACAGCAACTTTACACACCCAAGATAGAGAACGACTGCTGTGATAGAGATGTATGGAGACATCTGAGGCTCTTCATTGCATACGACAACAACAACAAAAAATTGACATGGGCCCAGAGCAGCAGCTTTACACACACAAGATAGTGGACATTGCGACTGCTGTGATAGAGATGTATGGAGACATCTGAGACTCTTCATTGAACACGAAAACAACAGAAAATTGACATGGACCCAGAACAGCAGTTTTACACATCCAAGATAGAGGACATTGAGAGTGCTGTGATAGAGATACATGGAAACATCTGAGGCCCTTCATTGGGCACGACAACAACAACAATAAACCAAACAAATCTAATTGTATTTTTGTGAAAGAGCAATATATATATACGAATGACATAAAAGTTAACTCTACTTTTTAATAATACACATAAACATGATTTTACTTGATTCTATCTATTCAAAGCAGGTAGAGTAACATTAGTGAATTCATTCTAAAATGAGCTACGGAGAATTCAGACAGGAGGCAAATCTGTAAGCTACATTGTCGAGCTATAGTCCGTACGGCTAGCATTCTACAGAGTGAGAAAATCGACAGAATCTGTCGAAAATACTGTTTTAGCTGATGATATGATAGAAACCATTGTGGCTAGAATATCACTTAATGTTGACAATTGACAATTTAAACAATTTTATTGATTCTTTTTATCAAATTTTACAAAGGAGAAAAAATAAAAGAGTAAAAGGGCATATAAAGTGTAGGGGAATATATATATAGTTGTGTACAAATGTCTTCAGCAAGGAAGGTTTCCCCATCTTGAGAGAGTCCTCCTCCAGACAAGGTCTTCACTCCTCAGTTCCACACCGAGGAAGTACCTATAGATGTGTGTCTTGGCAGACACCAGGATGGCCAGGGCGTCATCGTCTAGGCCATGCCCGAAGACCCAGCCCTGCAGGTCAGGGGGCCGCCCGATTATGGTAAATGCTTCCCGGATGAGAGACCTGAGGTAGCGGCAGGACCAGTACCGGTGAACCAGCGACAGGTCGCCGGACCCACAGGCGATGCAAGACTTACTTCCATATTGAGGGAGCATGCTATTCTTATGTCTATACACCTTTCCTTTTAAAAATATATCTAAATGTGACGTGTTTTAGCATCTATTTTGACGTGAGAAGCTACCTTTATATTTATAAACAAAATTCCTTTCAGCAAAAATTTCATATTTCGTTGGTTGACTTTTCATGATTTATTAAGAAAATGAGTTAGTTAAATATCAGGAAACAAGTTCAATCAATGTTTAGTTGATTTCTGTTCCACTAGATGGCGCTCTGCTATCAATAAAACACTAATGTTAGTGTTCAGGATAAGTCTAATTTGTTTTTAATATTTATATATATGTAAAAAAATAGAAAAAAAGATTAAGTATTGATTGAGCGTTTCAAATTTTATTTTTTTGAAATTATTTCACATATATATTTAAAATTCGAAACTATTATAGACGCGTATGATACATTTTAAAAATAAACAATTTATACTGCCTTTACTGCAATGGAAAAATTAAAGGGAAGGCCTGGCTCATCAGTGGTGAACCCTCCCAGCGGTTTCGCCAGTTTAATCTACCATAGCGCTTTTATATTGAATTTTTCGATCGTTTTTTATAGTGATACTGATGCTAGACTCTTGGAATGTGTATGATAAGCCAGGCCCTCCCTTTAATTTTTCCATTGCAGTAAGGACAGTAGAAATTGTTTATTTTTAAAAAGAATCATACGCGTCTATAATAGTTTCGAATTTTGATAACAGATGGCGCGCTAATGCCTCATATTTTTGCCACGTGGAAATTTAGGGAAGACCAACTTCAGGATGAGACAACAATTTATTTCAGGCAAGAACAAACTATGAGTGATAAACAAAAGATAAGCCACGAGGGAAATTTACAGAGCAGCAAAAATATAAACATAAAAATGACCACTCTGTTAATAAAATTAATAAATACTTTGTTACATAGCTTCTTCCTTATGGGAGTTGTGACCCACAGCTAGCAATTATTGTAGATACTGACATGGATCGGACGTGCTTCTGCCAAGGATTCCATCGAAGTCTTGGAACTTTGTCCTTAGTACCTTTGCGTCCTTTTTTTTTTTTTTTTGCGGCGTGAAGAGCGGCTTTGTTGTCGTATCGTCGTCTATAGGGACATCATCATCTTCGAGGGAAGTCTTGGCTTTGACACGGCGGTGGAATCCTGGAGTCAATCTCCGAAAATGTAGATCACAGCACCCATGGCTTCAAGGTCTTCTCGGCGGTCTTCAGTTTGTCTTCCCTAATTTACCCAGTATCTCCACCAAAATGCCACGTGGAAAATTAGGGAAGATCAACTTCGGGAGGAGACAACAATTTATTTCAGACAAGAACAAACTATGAATGATAAACAAAAATAATCTACGAGGGGAATTTACAGAGTAGCAAAATATAAACATAAAAACGACCACTTTGTTAATAAATATAATAAAATTAATAATTAGTATTTAAAACCTTATAAAACTTTATATGGACATTTTAATAATAAAGTTGTTTCAATCTCTCCCTAGTAACACTGTCTAATTGAGCAACCCCTTCAGGCAGGAAAATCTCTCTATATTTAATTGGGAATTCGTTTCTTCTACATTTCTCGAATTTTTCATACCGATCGAGTTTTTTTAAATCAATTTTTTTGAATTGAATATTTGTTTTTTGAATAAATGGATATTTTTCCTTTCAGGGTTATTACCGTAAAAGTTTATAAATTTGAGATTTTTTATATTCGCAGAAGTTAATATTTGGGGGTCGGTAGAAGGCTGGTTAAACCGTTTGGTTTTCGACCACTACGCCCCGGGTTCGATTCCCGCATTGGACACTTTTTTTTCTGTTTAAGAAAAAAAATGCTCCAATGGCCCCCGATTCTTGCAAAAGTCCAACCCTACCAGCGAGTGCAAGTAACCAAACGGGGCTCTGGCACATTTGTAAATGCAAAGTCGTACTGCTTTTCACATGTGTAGACATGTGGTACGCTTACAGTAAAAGCAGTCGCTAACTACCCACCATGATTATCATGGCCTGTACCATGTGTACTAGGGATAAGCAAAATATATATATATATAAACAATACTTAAAGTTTTACCGCATAAGTTTCTTTTCTATGAAAAATCAATATTTATTTCAAAGAGAAATATTTACTAATTCTAACTTTTTGAATGAAGTATGAAAGGGTGAAAATATGAAGAGTAATGGCGAACGGGAAGTTTCAGTTTCATACTTCATTCAAAAAGTTAGAAATAGTAAATATTTCTCTTTGAAATAAATATTGATTTTTCATAGAAAAGAAACTTATGCGGTAAAACTTTAAGTATTGTTTATAATCACACGCCGCAGTCCTTTATAATGTATTATATATATATTTGTAAAAAATAGAACAATCCAAAACAATAGATCCTAAACTGGCGAAACCGCAGAGATGCCTTTTTTCTCAATTTATTCCTAGAATCCTGATTTTTTCACCTTAATATTGATTTAAAGTATTATTTAAATATTGAGAAAACACACAAAATATCGCGTATATCGAATTTTAATCAAGTTAATTTTATGATCGAAACTATTATAGACGCGTATGATTTATTTTAAAAATAAACAATTTCTACTGCCCTTACCACTGGGAGGGTTCATCACTGATGAGCCAGGCCCTCCCTTTAATTTTTACATTGCAGTAAGGGCAGTAGAAATTGTTTAATTTCAAAAAGATTCTTGAGCGTTTATAATAGTTTCGAATTTCAATAGATCTTTAATTAAAAAGGCGTATATTGAATTTACCAATATTTCGGTTGGCTGAACGCCAACCTTTATCAAGGTATTATAACATATTTTTGTCAACAGCAATTTGGCGCTGAGTTTGTTGTTGACATAAATAAACTGTTGTACCTTGAAAAAGGTTGGCGTTCATTGACCGAAATATTGGTAAAAACATTATATTTTGATCTAATATATGCTTTTTTAAGGGGGGGGGGAGAAGTCCAACCACACCTCCCTGCGGTCCCCCCTGGACCCTTGGAATATTTGACCAAATTCTGGTTCTTTTCTAAGGTGACTAACGTGGCAACGGCACCCATCTTCCAATGATAGTGGATATTGCTGCTGCTGTGATGGAGACAATGGAGACATCTGAGACTCTTCTTTGGACACGACAACAACAACAACAACAATGGAAATTCAAAACTATTATAGACACGTATGATTCTTTTAAAAATAAAAAAAATGCTACTGTCCTTACTGCAATGAAAAAAATAATGGAAGGGCTTTTCATGCTTTTTTAATTAAATAACTTAATATATAACACAATATTTATATTATGATGCACTAACGCGCCTTCTGTTATCAAAATTCGAAACTATTTTAAACGCGTATGATTCTTTCTAAAATTAAACAATTTCTAATTTGATATTTGCGGAAGAGCGATTGCTCGAAGCATATTATATATTTATAATTATATGTAATTCTGCTGTCCTCAAAGCCTATGTCCATAGTTAATCTAAAAATCCCCATTCCAAGAATCTAGTAACGGTATCGCTATAAAAGGAAGTTCGAAAAATTGCAATATAACAGCGGTATGGTAGATTAAACTGGCGAAACCGCTGGGAGGGTTCACCACTGATGAGCCAGGCCCTCTCATCAATTTTTCCATTACAGTAAGGACAGTAGAAATTGTTTTATTTTCAAAAAGAATCTAACGCGTCTATAATAGTTTCGAATTTTCATATAACACAATACGACACTGAAAAATAGAATATATATGTTAACGCTCTCAATACACTACCTATAGGATTATAATAGTGAAAACATTTTAACGCTAATTCTCATATTGTAATACAATCATCACACATGTGAAAAATTGTACCAAAGAAAAGTGTGATAATTTGTACTGGAATCAGATGGTTGAATTCAACTGAAAGTTACTGATGGCTTGCGCCATCTATCGGAATATATCAAGTAATTATCTTTTTTTTTTTTAATTATCCCTATTACACGTGGTACAGGCCATGATAATCATGGTGGGTAGTTAGCGACTGCTTTTACTGTAAGCGCACCACATGTCTACACATGTGAAAAGCAGTTCGACTTTGCACTTATAAATGTGCCAGAGCCCCGTTTGGTTACTTGCACTCGCTGGTGGGGTTGGACTTTTGCAAGAATCGGGGGCCATTGGAGCATTTCTTTTTATCAGAAAAAAAGTGTCCAATGCGGGAATTGAACCCGGGTCGTAGTGGTCGAAAACCAAATTTACACATGTGTAAATCTTCAAATCGAGCGAGCGTCTATAAATATTTCGATTTAGATCAAGTATTCTAATTATTAAGCGAAATATTATTAATAAAATTTTGAGAAGATATCGATTTTAAACGTTTTTATAACCTTGATAGAGGGCGCTGTTCGTGAGCTAAGCAGAATAATTTGAATATATAGTTTTAATATTTAATTTATATATAATTTAAAATAGCCTATCGTTTTCCTCGTATTTTTTTTACCTATGTATGGAAATTTTGGTACTGTAAAAAAAACTTTGCTTCAATAATATAAAAAAAAAACACCCAGGCTAAGTTTCGAACCAAGGTTGTGGAAATACGAAGCCGCACACCTAACCATTAAGCTACGTTTGGCATCATAAATGTTCGCATGTAAAGCTATTTCAGGCCTTACATATTTCTAACGACCTTTTTGAAATAGGTTTTTGAAACATGGAAATTATAACACTTCAAATAAATAGAAATAGAGTGAACACAAATAAAACATATAAAATAAAAGGATTTAAAAGCGCGAATGGTTCTTTTACACATAAAACGAACTTCTACTGTCCTTACTGTGATGAAAAAATATATTGGGAGGGCTTGGCTCATCAGTGGTGAACCCTCCCAGCGGTTTCGCCAATTTAATCCACCAGACCGCTTCTCAGAGCTCTAATACTGTATTGGATCATTCTGCTATTATATGCTACACTGAAGGATGGAATCTTAGAAATGGTTTTCAAGTAAACTATGGACATAAGCTTAAAGGACAGTAGAATTACATTCAAATATTTGCTTCGAGCAATGCTCTTCAGCAAACTATAAAGACAAGGCCATTAGGAATAGATTAACACAAAGCAATAACGCGCCATCTATACATATAAAATAAAATGATTTAAAAGCGCGAATGTTTCTTTTACACATAAAACGAACTTCTACTGTCCTTACTGCGACGAAAAATATATATTGAAGTTCGTTTTATGTGTAAAAGAAACATTTGCGCTTTTAAATCCTTTTATTTTATATGTATAGATGGCGCGTTATTGCTTTGTGTTAAAACATATCAAATATTTCGAATTATTTTATTTAAAGAAACATATTTTCATTTAAATATTGTTATTTATTTTAAAAGATTAAGTAATTGTGCAAAACGATAATTGCCTTAAAAAGAAATTGCCTTAAAAAAAAGAAACCTTCGCGGTGATTTTGTCTTGCATTCGTTTATACAATTATTATATATATTGGCATCATATATTAACTTTATGAACGGAAAAATATGTCCAGGGTAGCCTAGTGGTCATGGCATCTGCCCATTCGACAATCTAAACATAATAATTAATTACTTTTTTTTTATTTTCTCAACCCGAATATAAGATATATATCTTTAAAATACTTTATAATCTCTCTCCGTTATCTTTTTTATGTTTTAGATTGCTGAGAAAGAGTTTTTCCGAAAACTTTTTTATGCAATTAATACCTTTTTGTAATTTGTCGAAATCTTCAAACCTGTGATAATGAATACTTTTTTATACTAATATTCATCAATATTTTTAAAGGCCATAACTCTTGAATAAATTATTTTTCAGTTTATGAAGGTTGCTATATTGCATCTAAATTCGTCCTTTATTTATAAACTTTCATTTATAGAAAATAGGTTCATTTAACTCTTGGTTAAGCGATCTTTAAAAAATTCCTAAATATACTTTGATTAAGATGAAAAAATAAGGTTTACAGTGATAAATTAAGAAAATGGTTATCTCTTGATCGGGAAACTGATTTTGATTACTTGCGCCATCTATCGGAATAAATATCAACTATTCATTTATTTTTTTTTAATTACCTGGGTTGGCCAAATATCAGGGAACAGGCTAAATCAATGTTTAGTTGATTTCTGTTCCACTAGATGGCGCTCTGCCTTCTGTAAAGCACATGTGTTTCTGGTCAGGATATGCTTTTTTTATTTTTAATATCAACACCTGACCCACTTATTATTATTATTTTTCTATTGTTTTTTCATATATACAGGGTGATCCAAAAGTCCCGCACAACTTTAAAAATTAATAACTCCGCGAGTATTTGCGCTAGAGCAATGCGGTAAACACCATTGTGTTCAGAATGCAATGGGATTTTTTATGGCAAATATTGAAAATTTCGAAATTGATTTTAGTTACAATTTCATTCCCTAGATGGCGCTGTACCAGAATCAGAAATTCAGCAGCCAAATTGTTTGATTAATTGAAAAGTATAACTGATCTACACGTATTTTTCATTTTTGTATACCAGGAAAGAATCCTAATAATATCAAATCGTTAATTAATAAAGCACCATTTCGCCAAAAGTTAGAAGAAATGGTTAACGATTTTTAAATACAATCTGAGATATGTAAAATAGGTATATGCAAATTAAAACATGTAGCAAAAAAATATTTATATTTTTGATAGAGTTTTGTCAAATATATTGAATGTTTGAAAACATAGCTGAATTCAATACACGATTTTTTGAAATGTTAATATAGTACCAAAAATTATTATGGTACTACTAATAGGATTTCTAGCTATAAGGAATGTGTAATTTCTTGAATAATTGGCGACACTCGACTATTTAACTGGAAATTTGTCATGATCCAACAAATGAAATATAGATGGGAGTGACAAAATACATTTGTCGTACTTTATTCCAAATATCCTATGGGCTTGTCAAATGTTATCATTGTTTATTATACTGTACACGATTTTTAAAAATGTATCCCCTCAAATAAATATAATTTTTAAATCAACCATTTGCGTTGAAAAACGTGGTAGTAAAATCATTTTGTATTATTTTTTTTGCCCAAAATTTCTAAAGGTGGGGTGTTACAGAGAATATTCCTTATGCTATTTCTTTTAATAAGCGAAAAGCGACAAATTAAACATAAGGGATAAAATTGTGTGTACAGTGTTATTCGAGAAGTTATAACACTTTGGTCTGCACGACATAATATAAGATGTGAGCAAATGACAAACAAACAAAAATTACTTTTCACAAATAAAAAAGAGACAAGATATGAGGACATAATTTATTTACCCATAACCCAACACAAAGAGCTGCAAAACATTGGTAGATAATATAATACATGGAAGCTTTTATAACACATGAGGTAACTGCCTTCTCTCTTGTATTAGATCACAATCCTTGCTCAATGTGGCGCCCTTCATTCTCAAACACCGTCTGCAGACGATAGATGACAGAATGGACAGCATTAAATAAAATATCTGATGAAATTGATTAAACGTGCCGTCTGATAGAAGCCTTCAACATGACCAATGTGGTAGGCCGGCGTCGATAAACACGCGACTTAATGTACCCCCATATCCAAAAATCGCAAGGCGTCAAGTCTGGTGATCTTGAAGGCCACTGGTGTATAAAGTGGCGACTTATCACACGATCTTCACCGAACGTATCCTTCAGCAATTGTTTGGCACCGCGGGAGATATGAGGAGGTCCTCCATCTTGCATGAATGTTATTTCGCTCAGTGCTTGTCTGTCCTGCAATATGGGGATAACCTTTTCTCTCAAAAGTTGAACATAACGTTCACCAGTTACAGAAACGGTTTTAAATGTTCTTCCATTTATTTCTTCAAAGAAAAATGGCCCAATAATAAAAGAAGAAGTGAACCCACACCAAACTATAACTCTGGGCTGATGAAGTGGCATTTCTGTAAAATTCCTAGGGTTTTCTGTTGCCCAAATGCGGCTGTTTTGAGTGTTAACTTCTCCGTTCAGAGTAAATTGAGCTTCATCTGTCCACAGAACATTCAACAGCCAGTTTTCATCAATATCAATTTGCCGGAAAACCCATGAAGCGAATTCTTGACGCTTCTCAAAATCGCCGACTTTTAGCTCGTGAAGTCTTTGAATTTTTTACGGGTATTTTTTAAGAAAAATTCTTAGTGCTCTCCAAACTGTTCCATACCAAATCCCCGTTTGTCGAGCACTTACTTCTCCATACGTGGATAACGTTTCAATAGCTTCAACATTCTGCGGAACCGTAGCAACCCCTGACTTGCATGTCGATGGTCTTCCACTCCGAGATTTTGCTTCCAGAGATCCAGTCTTCTCCAAAGTTTTTATCATTCGCCTTAGAGAGTAGCAACTCATGGGTCCTTTACCGCTTCGAATACCTTTAAAGGTACGAAACGCTTGTAAAGCTTCAGTGGCAGATTCTGAATTGCAATAAAAAAATTTCACCAAGAGTGATTTATACTGTAGTGATGGTAAAATAAATTGTTGTGCATGTAAATAGATGAAGATTATTTGCATTTTTCAAAACCTCATTATGTAAAAATATATGTGTATATAAATTGGATATTTGTTGTTGGCCGAACCAATAACCATACACACCTCATCTCGTTAACGGAATAATGTTCTTTGTCTGGTCTGCCTTTTTTTACTCTCTTTGGAGTAGATTTGTTTTTTGATAGTTTTTATTTATGGAGCTGAACCAGTATGATGGCGGTGGTGGAGGAAGTCAGCAGGCCAACAAGCGGCCGCGTTCTGAGGACGAAGACCTTCTCCCGTCTTCCCATCACCAATTTAAATTCAACAGCATGGCGAACTTGTTCAACTTTGAGTGCCAAACCTTCGAAGCGATCATTGCCGACACCAGCCTGGACTCCCCCGAAAAAATACAGATGGCCACCAAAGGACTGATACTGACTCTCGTCCAAGAGGCAGAACTTCTTCTTAAGGACGCCTTCAAGGGAGCCAGTCTAGGAAAACCCAATCCCACAGCCAACGTCCCGATTCCCTCCACCTCTTTCGCCTCGGTAGTGGCAGAGAAAGACAAGCCGGTAAAGCCTGCACCTCCGAAACCCAAAGCGAAATCCACATTTGTGAATCTGGCTCCTTCCTTCGAATCGCATGTCGTCGTCAGGTCGGCTAACCCCAAAGCAACCCAAGGGAATTTTTGAGGGAAATTCAAAAGATTCATCCTTCCCTAGCGTCATCAAAACACGTGGTGGCGTCCATCAACACCAGCGGCGAGGTGGTTTTCCACCCCAAAACAACCCAAATGGCAAAGTAGCTGGCCACTGGGCTGACCTCCCTGCCAACGGGCCTAAGCTGCCCCGAGTGCCCGGTTATCCTACCAAGATACTGCCTCTTCAGAGTGGACGAGGAGGTGCGGGACGATGAGATATGCGAGAGCTTCCGCTCCAACCACTCCGTGCAGTCACTCCTGGAAAAGCGTGAAATCAGGGTAGTCCATCGATCGAATAATGCGGCACACAGCACTAGTACAGTGTTCATCGAAGTGGACAACCAAGTCGCCGAAATCCTCGGTCAACATGGACGTATTCCTGTGGCGGGTCTAATGCACAGGTATGAGCGCAGTCATACTTTAAAGCAATGCTTCCGTTGTTGTGACTTCGGCCACCGCGCTTCTGCCTGTCCAGCTGCCCATCCAATCTGCTATCGCTGCTGCTCTGCAGAGCATGAAGGCATCCGATGCTCGGTCGAGCCAAGCCAAAGCCGCTGCTGCCGCTGCAGAAAAAAAATCTGGAGCTCCCATCAACCACTTTGCCACATTATCTACCTGTCCCTTTGTAAAAGAGAGAATAGCCCGAACAAGAAACAATGTCTAGGCCATTGCGTGTCCTGCAGGTGAAAGCTAGAAAATCACCAACTGTCATTCTTGAAATTGAAAATTTGTCAAATTCGACACAGGCCGACATCGTGCTCCTGCAAGAACTCTCAACTAACTTCTTCTGGCCCACACGTGGGTTTCAGGCATTTTTTTTTGTCCCAGGCGCCTACATCCCCTCGGGAATTGTGGCACTTAGCAACCTTCATCCCATCCCTCTAACCTCCCCAGACACCGCCATAACCTCCATAGCCATATGTCTAGAGCAGAGCATCATCGTGGTGCACTCGGCCTACTGGCACGGCCTTAGAGCTGCCGATGATTTCATCCCTCTTCTGGAAGATACGATAAGACGGGCCTCTCTTCCAGTGATCCTGGGTATGGACACTAACGCCCACTCTCCTACCTGGGGCATCGGTGCGAGGTTGGACTTCCGGGGTGCTAATCTTGAAGAGTTCGCCAGCTTCAATGATCTTCATTTCTTGGGACCTCCTGTGGACTCGACCTGGTCAAATGGGCCTTTATCTTCTTCTATAGATGTAACTCTGGCATCCAGCTCACTGGCTATCCATGTCACTAGAGGTTTATTAGATGAGATGGCCTTCACTGACCATATACCTATCTGGACTACATTCCTAGACATGGTCAATAACGAGACAAACTGCTCCTGGGTTGAATCCTCATGTAAAGAACAGACCTTTAAATCCTTCCTCAACTCTTCTCTCCACCAGGTAACTACCTTATTACAACAACAACAACAAAAACCTTTATTAAAACACTATTGTCTTACAAGGGGATTCCCCTAAGAGGTTATATATGTACATGAGTGAGGAGGAAAAGCAATTTAGAGGGGAGGTGGAGCAATCAGCCGTTGTCTGGGGAGTTGAGCACTTCTTCCCTCATTTTGTCAATCGCCTTGAAAAATTTTAAATATTTATGAACAAATGTTTTATCCAGCTGGAGAGTAGTAAAAATTGTATATACATGTTGTTCATTATAGTGAGTTAGCCCCGAAATTTCGCGAATTTCCAGTCTTTTTTCCTGTAGGAATGGGCAATGGAATAGATAATGAACCAAATTTTTTGGATGCCAGCATTGCAGAAGTAGAAATTTAAAGGGTCGCTGTTCCAAAATCCCGTGATATCCTCGGGGGAAAATAGCCATATAATCCTTTGACGGGCTATTTCCAAAGAGAGGTTTGATAGTAAGTAGTCCTCCGTCATAAAGGAGCTACTTAGAGATTGATAGTGAATACAATGAGTTGAGTTTTGTATCTTAGCTCGGTCAAATTGGAGTAGCTGGTCCACTGTGGTTTGAACTATTCTAGGCATTTCTCCTCGCAAAACCATATAATCTTCACAGTTCTTAAGAAAAGAAAAACCCCAAGAGTCAATGATGTTATTCAGGTTATAAATAAAGTTGTTTCCCGCTTTTCCCAAAATTGAAACTTCCTAGAGCTGGAACAAGCAAACATAAGGTAATCTTGTCCTGTCCATTTTTAAAATCCGTATCTAGAACTTTAGAATCAATTTCGTAATGTTTAATTCAAGGGACATCCTTTCGGTTTCTGTTCGTAAGATATAGCCCGGAGTGTAAATTTGCGAAGGTCAAGAAATCGCCGTAAGAAAAATATCCTGGATCTGGTTTACAACTCCTATCTGATTCGTCGCCCACAGTGGGGCCGAGTATAATAACGTGGATAAAACTATGGAGTCAAGTAATTTCATCACTGCTCCGAACGATATGGTTCTTGACTTGGATAGTATTCTCCATACTGCGTTTGTAGCAATCAATGCTTTGCTTTTAAAGTGCTGCGCCACGTAAGGAGTTGGATTATTGATTGTTAAGGGGTAGCCAAGATACGTATATTTTGAGGTAACTGTCAAAGGTTGTTGGCCCCAAAACCAAACGTCAGATCTAGCCAAGCGGCCTCCATTTCGAAACGCTACGATTTTAGACTGGAATTGGTTCAGAGTTAAACTATTTTCCTCAAAATATTTTTTATTAAATTAATCTTTATTTGGATATTTATCTTGTATTCACCACGGAAGACTATATCATCCGCGAACAGGAGCAGGTGTATAGTTACATGGCCCGGTAAGTATATACCTGGCAGGTCAGAATCATCCAGCGTAGCAACCAGATTGTTATTGAAAATAATAAATAAATACGGTGAAAGAGGTTCACCCTGAAGAACACCTGATTGTATTTTGATAAATTCTGTAAAAGAGCCGCTCCATCTGACCGCTGCCATCATTTGAGCATAGTAGTTCTGTTTCTACAGGTAAACTCCGTATAAAAAGAGGCTCCTTCGTAAAACTTTAGATTCGTTATACAGTTCTGTATAAGTTTGATAAATCGCCCACTTAAACCAACAAGCGCAAGCTTTCTCCATAATAGTAGATGTGGAACTGTATCAAACGCTTTTTAAGATCAACAAAGAATGTGTAAAGTTTCCTCCTTTTGCGGTTTGATGTCATTTGAATTAGTGACGTAAGCGTGAAGATATGGTCTTTGCACGAGTAGCCCTTTCTGAATCCTGCCTGGTTTTCCGCTATGAGTTTTCTATTTTCAATCCAATTACTTAGTCTATTTTTTAAAATGGATGTAAAATGTTTTGACAAGTTGCTTATAAGGGCAATGCCCCTATAATTTGATGGTGTAACTACCTTATTAAACGAGGCCTCTAGCCCAGAATATATTGACAGGGTGGTCCTCCTTCTGACTTCCATCCTGCAATCAGCTTGTGACTCTTCCATGGGGAGACGCTCCAATACTACAAGACCGTCAAAGCCGTGGTGGACCCCCGAACTGAGTCGGATCAGAAGGTTGGTTATCTCCCTCCGCCGTTATAGTCAGAAAGTCCGGTGTTCTATTAGGAATTTCTTCCGCGGTTTATACCGAGCGTGCCATAATCGACTGAAGGCGGCTATACGGAAAGCTAAAAGTAAATCCTGGTTTAATCTCTGCAAGGAGGTGTCATCCGCATACTGGAGTGACATACATCGATTTATCGCCCGGGGCCGCGGCTCCCCCCGAGGTCCGCCACTTCTCAAACATGATAACGGCTCTCTTTACAATCCTCATGAGACTTGCCAGACCCTGTTAAATCACTTTTTCCTACCTGACACCAGACCTCACTCGCAAAGGAATGCAATTTCTGCTCACTCAGACGAACCTGAATTCAAACCCTGGGAAGTTTTGCGAGCCATTCATCGCTGTGGAAAAAGGAAAGCCCCGGGCCCTGACGGTCTTGGTTCAAAATGCCTAGACCTGGGCGGCCCTTCCTTGCAATTCCTGCTGGCCGAATTGTTCACCAAATGCCTTCGTAGGGGCCACTTCCCCCGTCAATGGAAAGAAGGCCGCCTCATACTTCTGTCTAAATCCTCCAATTCAGCCACCAGTCAGCTGGAGAAATACAGACCTATTACTTTATTGAACACTATGGCCAAAGTATTTGAGAGATGTATCCTGGCCCGACTTCAGAGGCTCGCGGATCGTCATGGATGGTTCTTTGAAGATCAATACAAAACCGTATTGGGTACCGTAAATGGTCGTTCAGCGGAAGATGCACTGGCGAGTATCACTCAATTAATTGAAGAAAGACAAGCTCACTGGAGGAAAACTCTTGTCATCAGCTCGGACATCAGTAAGGCCTTCGACACTGTTTGGAGGCCGGCAATCATACAAAATCTTGAACGTCTAAATTGTTCAGAGTCTATTACCTGTTTAGTAAAAAGCTTTTTGGAAGACCGGACGGTTTCTTACTCAGCTTGGACAGCAACAGAATGTACGTCCTCCCAACTCGGCACTCCCCAGGGTTCAGCGCTAAGTCCTTTCCTGTGGAACATAGTTTCTCGGACCATCTTCACCCTTCCCTCCATCATAGATAGCCGATTAATAGCTTACGCGGACGACTTCACCCTTATGACTCAGGTTCGTAGTCGCCTGCCGGTCTCTGCCACTAACACCTTCTTGGAGAGGTTGACATCTTGGTGCACGATAAATGGTCTTAATATAAACCCCATTAAGACTCAAGCTTGCCTGTTCCAATGGCGTAATGTCCACCCCAACTCCGAGACAGGGCTTAGAGTCCTTGGTCAACCTTTAAACATCAAGAAGACTGTCACAATCTTAGGAGTGGAGTTTTACCAGACCCGCGGATTTGTCGCCCACCTACGCAAGATCACACGTAGGTGCAGATCAATAATCCCACGACTCACCCACACCATACAGGGTAAATTTGGAATCTTCTTTTCAGCTGGACGGAGTGTCAGCATGGGGAGGTCGTGCTCTCTCCAGCGAAGGCATTAGGCAACTTAGGAGCCTTCACTGCAATTTTGCGAAACGTGTACTGAGAGGAGGTCCTTACACACCTACAGTCTCAGCCATCTCCATCACCGGCAGCCCTCCTTTCGATATTATTGTTAGGTCTCGTACGGCGTTCCTGAAGGAAATCAATGAAGGAAATTTTGAATCTAGACCAGGCCCTGCTTCTTTGCCATACCCTCCAGATAGACGTCAACTGTCTTTCAGTCTAAACATCGAGGAGATAACAACACCTATAATATTTACAGACAGATCAAAAATGAGGCTGGGGTGGGCGCTGCAATTGTTCCCTCATCAGAAGATCAGCAGCCCGTTCTCTTACGGCTCCATCCCGACTGCACAGCCTTCCAGGCTGAACTTCTGGCAATCCGCTGGGCGGTCCGTCTGGTGAAGGAAGGTTATGCAAGAAATGCGATCACTATCGCGTCGGACTGCAGATCAGCTCTGTCAGCCATATGTACGTCAGGTCCAGTTCGATCGACATTAGTAGCTAAGATTATTTTCGTACTGAACACCAACCAAAACGTAAATCTGTGTTGGGTGCCGGGACACTGCGGCATCGACGGAAAGGAAAGAGCAGACAGAGCTGCTAAGAACGCGGCCGTTTTGATCTTAGAGCCATCATTTTCCATTCTGCCTAGAAGCCTGGCCCGTAACCACTCACGCGCGGCAGCCCTAGACGCATGGACGGAGGTTTATTGCCAGGACCACTACAACAGACACCTGAGGAGAATAGCCCATACTCCAGACCGGCTGCTCCAATTCCTCCCTAAGGTCTGTCCTGGAGAAGTCACCACCACCTTACTTACAGGACATGGCCATGTTCGGGCAGACTTGGTTCTCTGGCGTCCTGGGGAAGACCCATCTTGCCCACATTGTATGGAGGAACAACAGACTGTGGACCACCTTCTATTCAGATGCCCTGCTTTCATGCAACACAGAATGAAGACAGCTCTGCTGCTTGGGAAGACCTCCTTCGACCCAGTCTCGTTGGCTGGACTCCCGGGTTCTCTGCAGGCATGGAACTTCCTGACCAGCTGGTTCGGCTCTGCAATTGGCTCGATATAAATATAATCTAGAGTAACTGGTTTCTACTAGTTAGCTTGACAGCCCGGGCAGTTGGAGTTTCTTGCGCTCCAGGGGCCTGGGATATCCTTATTTCTCTCTCTATATTCTTGGAAGACGGGGCAATTTAGCAGCAGATGAATAGAAATTTGTTCCTCACATCCACAGAAGCATCTTGAATCCTGCACTGCTTTGATGAATTTTAAAAATCTTCTAAAATTTCCGTGATTTGTAATAAATTGAGAGTTGTGGAAATTTGCCCGAAAATAATTCGGAATATTAGCGGGAAAGAAACTTTGAAATGTTTGGTTAGTATTTTTCTTCAATAGTGTAATTTTATATTTAATCAAATTTTCAATTATATCTGGAATATCCAAGTCGTATCGCTGTTGATCCTCGATCGATAAATATTTTATTCAAGCACGTTGTCGTTGATTTTTATTTGACAAATCCATGTTGTCTGGAGCTCAAAAGATTAGTACTTTCATAAAATTCATAAATTCGATTTTTCAAATGTTTTTCGAAAATTTTTGAAAGATTTGAAATCAATGAGATAGGTCGATAACTTTTTGTTGATTCTAAATTAGATTTATGTGGTTTAGGAATTATCTTTAGAGCTGCTATTTTCCATTTCTCCGGATAATACCCCTTTTTGAATACATTTATTAAATAGTTTGCATAACATATGCTTAATTTTTGGGTAAGCACATTTGATCATATTGTGGCGAAGAAATATTTTATTATTTAATTTAATATAATTCAATGAAAATACTCAACAGATTATAAAAAAATATATTACTCTGTATTTGTGAAATCATCTTTAAAATATTTCTTTGCTTGCTTGCTTAAGATTCCCTAGCTGTAGATAGTTTTGCTGACTTGTTAATAATTGTCGACTCGTCGTTGTGACGTCATCAATAAATTATTTTATATCTTAGGATATTTCAAGGCTTGATTTCTACGCTACAATATTGTTACTTATGTTGTCTAAACCTGGAGCTTTTTAAACATCACAATTAGAAATGATATTCATTATTTCTTCTACTTCGATAATAATTATGCTTGGATTATTCATTCGTGGCTTAAAAGTTCTAATTATTTGTTGTTGAAAATTGTCCAAATTAGGATCGTCTTCAGGAATTAAATCGTCCATTAATATGGTCATTGTTTGCTCTTTTAGATATTCTGGTGAATTGTCAATTATGGGAATTCCATTCTTTACATTTGAGGATCTTAATTTATTGAAGAACTTATAAGCATTACCAAATGCATTATCTGTGTAATTTTCTTCAATAACGTTTCGCCAGTTGCATTGGTGTATTTGTTTCTTGCCAACTTGAATGTATTGTAACTGGTTGTTTTATGACGATAATACTAGTTTCTAATATAATGAAAATGATTTTTTATTATTTCCTGTTCATTAGTCCACCAGTCAATTCTGGAAACATGTTTATTAATGGGGGATTTAACCTTCGAAGATTTATATGCTGCTTCTCTCAATAAATTCATGAGTGCGTTCACTATCCCATCAATTTCTTCCTCATTTTACACTCTGCTTATATCAATTCCCAGTTTTTTGTATCTTGTAATGATATGTTATTAGAAAAATTTGCCCAATTCGCATTTTTTTCAAAGTGGAAATTTGATTATTGAATAAATGACCATTCTTTAACCTTATATCAAATTTAACAGCAAAATGGTCGGAAATATTAGTCAAATCAGAGGTATGCCAGTTGTTTATTAAACTTAGTGAGTGTTTATTCGAGATTGTGAGATCAATTATACTTACTCTCCGCGGCAGGTGGGTGTTTTTTCAGGTTATGTATAAAGAGGTTACATTCGTCTATAATAGGTTGTAATCTATATCCATTAGAGTTTATAACATTTCAAACCATATAGTATGTCTTGAATTAAAATCACCGCAAAGGATTACAGGTTGATTTATATACGTTTTGAGCAGATCTCTAATGAATGTTTGATGAACAGGTTTATAAGTATTCGGATGAATGTATAAATTAGAAATAATTAATTTTGCTTTAACTGTAGAAATAGATATTGTTGTACAAAAATAATTTGTGAATTTTTCCTCTTTGCTGAACTTTATATTTTTATTTAAAATTATAGTTGCCGTATATTTTTCCCAAGTTTTATTCGAACATATAATTTGAGAGTCCATATCATAAATAACATTTTCATGTAAAACATATGGTTCTTGAATCAAAAGAATGTCAGGTGAAGGATATTCACATATCAAACAAAATGTTAACGCGGGATTCGATCCCGGTTCATGACTGTCTGGAAACGAGGGTGTTACCCACTCGTCCTTGTCAGGTGGGTCATCTCTAGTGCTGGCCTGTAGTTTACTTATCGCAGTAAAACTTTTTTTTACATTTTGTTGAATACATCTCACATTTTCAATCATATAGGATATTAATCTATTTAAGATTAAGCTTTAAATTGTATTTGCTACATCATTTCCCTCGTATATTTGTGAATATTGTGTCCTTTGAATAATTTTGTCTATTTGTGATTTGTAAATCGGGCATTCACTTGAATTTGATTTATGGTTTGTAGAAATGTTTTTAAATTTAGGGTGCTTAGAGAAATTGTGACAATTTGGCGCTTCAATACAGTTGTGGCTACCCTGTACACCACATATTTTACATATTTTAATGTTTTGGCAGTCTTTTGTTTTATGGTTCGGATTAAATTCAAAACAATTTTGGCATTGTCTTACAAATATTCTGTCTTTTGTAGAACATCGCTCAAACACGGTGTATATCTCATTACCCATTTTTCTTAAAATTTGGTAAACTTTAGTAGTTACTTTTAATACTATATTGTGATATGCAGAGTTAAATCCCATTCGCGGTACGAGACAAGCGATGCCAAACACGTCCGCACAGTTGGCTTCAGAAGCCATATATCGATTATTCTTATTTTAATTCATTTGAAAAATTCAACTATCCCTGATCATTTATTTTGCTCTGGGATGCCGTCACTACAGGATAAAGTACTCTTGGTGAAATTTTATTATTGCAATTCAGAATCTTCCACTGAAGCTTTACGAGCGTTTCGTAACTTTAAAGGTATTCGAAGAGGTAAAGGACCCATGAGTTGCTACTCTCTAAGGAGAATGATAAAATATTTTGAGAAGACTGGATCTCTGGAAGCAAAACCTCGGAGTGGAAGACCATCGACACGCAAGTCAGTGGCTGTTGCGGTTTCGCAGAATGTTGAAGCTATTGAAACGTTATCCACGTATGGAGAAGTAAGTCCTCGACAAGTTTCTCGACAAACGGGGATTTCGTATGGAACAGTTTGGAGAGCTCTAAGAATTTTTCTTAAAAAATACCCGTACAAAATTCAAAGATTTCACGAGCTAAAAGTCGGCGATTTTGAGAAGCGTCAAGAATTTGCTGCATGGGTTTTCCGGCAAATTGATATTGATGAAAACTGGCTGTCGAATGTTCTGTGGACAGATGAAGCTCACTTTTATCTAAATGGAGAAGTCAACACTCAAAACAGCCGCATTTGGGCAACAGGAAACCCTAGGATTTTTACAGAAATGCCACTTCATCATCCCAGAGTTAAAGTTTGGTGTGGGTTCACTTCTTCTTTTATTATTGGGCCATTTTTCTTTAAAGAAATAAATGGAAGAACTTTTAAAACCGTTTCTGTAACTGGTGAACGTTATGTTCAACTTTTGAGAGAAAAGGGTTTCCCCATATTGCAGGACAGACAAGCACTGAGCGAAATAACATTCATGCAAGATGGAGGACCTCCTCATATCTCCCGCGGTGCCAAACAATTGCTGAAGGATACGTTCGGTGAAGATCGTGTGATAAGTCGCCACTTTATACACCAGTGGCCTTCAAGATCACCAGACTTGACGCCTTGCGATTTTTGGCTATGGGGGTACATTAAGTCGCGTGTTTATCGATGCCGGCCTACCACATTGGCCATGTTGAAGGCTTCTATCAGACGGCACGTTTCATCAATTTCAACAGATATGTTATTTAATGCTGTCCAATCTGTCATCTATCGTCTGCAGGCGGTGTTTGAGAATGAAGGGCGCCACATTGAGCAAGGATTGTGATCTAATACAAGAGACAAGGCCTCCAAGAGACAAGTTACCTCATGTGTTATATAAGCTGCCTTGTATTATATTATCTACCAATATTTTGAAGCTCTTTGTGTTGGGTTATGGGTAAATAAATTCTGTCCTCATATCTTGTCTCTTTTTTATTTGTGAACAGTAATTTTTGTTTGTTTGTCATTTGCTCACATCTTATATTATGTCGTGCAGACCAAAGTGTTATAACTTCTCGAATAACACTGGTACACACAATTTTACCCCTTATGTTTAATTTGTCGCTTTTCGCTCATTAAAAGAATAAGCATAAGGAATATTCTCTGTAACCCCCCACCTTTAGAAATTTTGGGCAAAAAAAAAATAATACAAAATAATTTACTACCACGTTTTTCAACGCAAAAGGTTGATTTAAAAATTATATTTATTTGAGGGGATACATTTTTAAAAATCGTGTACAGTATAATAAACAATGATAACATTTGACAAGCCCATAGGATATTTGGAATAAAGTACGACAAATGTATTTTGTTACTCCCATCTATATTTCATTTGTTGAATCATGACAAATTTCCAGTTAAATAGTCGAGTGTCGCCAATTATTCAAGAAATTACACATTCCTTATAGCTAGAAATCCTATTAGTAGTACCATCATAATTTTTGGTACTATATTAACATTTCAAAAAATCGTGTATTGAATTCAGCTATGTTTTTCAAACATTCAATATATTTGACAAAACTCTATCAAAAATATAAATATTTTTTTGCTACATGTTTTAATTTGTATATACCTATTTTACATATCTCAGATTGTATTTAAAAATCGTTAACCATTTCTTCTAACTTTTGGCGAAATGGTGCTTTATTAATTAACGATTTGATATTATTAGGATTCTTTCCTGGTATACAAAAATGAAAAATACGTGTAGATCAGTTATACTTTTCAATTAATCAAACAATTTGGCCGCTGAATTTCTGATTCTGGTACAGCGCCATCTAGGGAATGAAATTGTAACTAAAATCAATTTCGAAATTTTCAATATTTGCCATAAAAAATCCCATTGCATTCTGAACACAATGGTGTTTACCGCATTGCTCTAGCGCAAATATTCGCGGAGTTATTAATTTTTAAAGTTGTGCGGGACTTTTGGATCACCCTGTATATACACCTATCCCCCGATTTACACGGTAGATACGTTCCTGAGAAAAACGTGTAAATCGAGAGATAGGTGTATATTAAACTGTCAAATCTGAATAGGTATTCGCCCCCTCATAAATCAGAGCCTCCCAATATTCTTTTCAACATAGGTAGTATAGAGTAGAATATCGCATTTAGTATAGTGCGATAAAAACAAAAAACCGTGTAAAACCGTGTAAAAGCGAAAACGTGTAAAACAAGTACCGTGTAAATCGGGGGATAGGTGTATATCAAATAAACATGTTCAAAATACAAGGTGTATTGAGAGGATAATAGTGACAATGTACAAATTTCATTGCTTACCTTTTAGCCAACAACATATAAATATCCAAACAGCTAGTATAACAAATGGAATTCACAATGACCAATCCCCATACTGAAGTATGGAACACATAAGCAGCTAACAGCTTCCATAAAGATAATAAGCCTCTTGTATAAAGTGCAGCTCTTGTCCTCGAGATACAAATTCCTAGGAATTTAGTCAGAATTGATAGTTGCATAAACATGACTCGGTCTAGAGAAGAACTGAAAGGACATTAATATTAAATACATTATGATGCATTAGCGCGCCATCTATTATGAAAATACGAAACTATTATAGACGCGTAAGATTCTTTTAAAAATTAAACAATTTCTACTGTCCTTACTGTAATGGAAAAATTGGAAATTTCAAGTCATAACCAGTATCACCATAAAAAGAAGATCGAAAAATGAAATATAATAGCGGTATGGTAGATTAAACTGTCGAAACCGCTGGAAGGGTTCACCACTGATGAACCAGGCCCTTCTATTAATTTTTCCATTGCAGTAAGGGCAGTAGAAATTGTTTATTTTTAAAAAGAATCATACAGGTCTATAAATTTTTGGAATTTTCATAATACCAAATATAATGTGATTATACATTTCGAATTATGATAAGCCAGTATTTTCATGAAATATGTACATATGGTATACATTGATTCCCTAAGTCTTGTTCATGAGTGTATTATTATTTAGCTGAATATCCAGTTGGGAAGAATCCGGGTAAAGCCAGGTAATTATGCCTGTGATATATATGCAAATAATGCTAAAATATGCAAATCTATGTATGCATCAATTGTCTACAAATACTAATCAATACCTTTATTAAGACTTTTAGTCAACAACAACAAAAAGGCTTTTATTAGGGTCCATTGCCCTATATGGATTCGCCATAGAACAACAAATAATACAGTAATTTTTTCTCCCTTTCCCCATGTGCACATGAGCCTTTGTTTGAAAAAGGGATTTATTTACACATCGGTTCTAAAACTTTCCTCACTATCTCTTTTGTATGTGAATATATTTACAATTGATCTGTAGAAATTATAAGAGTTTTATTGCTATATTTTTCTTTTCTGAAATAGTTCTCAGCGTTTTCATTGGATTGCTAAATCTCCAGAAGGTGTTTTTAAGAGTTTTTTCTCTTTCTTCACCTAAATATGATATAGTGGGAGATTTCATCAGATATCATATTTCCATTAAGACTTTTAGTCTTATCTACTGATACTACTTAAAGATACAACAAACGAGTTTTAAAAAATCATAATAAATTAGAATTTACAAGACCTATAATCATTTAGCTATTTACAAATAAAACATAAACTAAAAATACACGACATACGTCGGACCTGGAGGCTGTTGTTGGGTGCTGCGCTGCCTGGAGTATAGGAGCTCTATCTATACTTTCTTCCTGTGGTGAATCTGTATAAGACCTGTGGTCTTAATAAAGCTGTGTGTGTGTATATGTATAAACAAGGGAAATAAATGAAAACGTTCTTGCTATAAAAAATATATACGAACTTTTTTGAAAATAGAGCAATCCATAAATAAATCTTTAATTAAAAAGGCATATATTGGAACAAAATATCATTTATTTTACCTTTATACCACAGGTAAAATAAATGATATTTTGATCCAATATATGTCTTTTTAATTACATACGAACTTTTGTATATTAATATTAACATTAATGTCACATATAAAGGTGTAGTGTATTTAGGTTGATTTAAAAGTAGAAATATATTTTAGGTTTTATTTATTCAAATGGCTTTTATTATAGTACACCGTATTAGATGCAAACTTAAGAATTACAACAATGGAATTTTATGATGATATGTTATGATAATATATAATATATCGCAGAATAATAATCTGTACCAAATTTATACCACAGGTAAAATAAATGATATTTTGATCCAATATATGTTTTTTTAATTACATACGAACTTCTGTATATAAATTTTAACATTAATTAACACAAAGCAATAACGCGCCATCTGTACATATAAAATGAAAGGATTCAAAAGCACGAATGTTTCTTTTGCATTGCTCGATGCAAATATTTGAATGTAATTCTACTGTCCTATAAGCTTATGTCCATAGTTTTCTTGAAAACCATATCTGAGATTCCATCCTTCAGTGCTGCGTATATAAGCAGACTCGTCCAATACAGTATTAGAGCTCTGAGAAGCGGTCTGGTGGATTAAATGGGCGAAACCGCTGGGAGGGTTCACCACTGATGAGCCAAGCCCTCCCAATATATTTTTCATCGCAGTAAGGACAGTAGAAGTTTGTATGATGTATAAAAGAAACATTCGTGCTTTTAAATCCTTTCATTTTAACATTAATGTCATATATAAAGAGTTTTCAAGAAACTTTAATACGAAATAAAGACAAACCAAGTAAAAATATTGATCCATAGATTACAAAAAATAGGCAATTTGATACAAAACTAGGGAAGAATAGTAATAAAGAACAAAACAACAAAAACATGACATTGTAAGATATTTTTTTTGTTGGTTGTTAGAATAGAATTACAGTAGGCTAAAGTTACATTCACCCACAGGGTTGCTAAATCCGGATATTTTCTTTCACTGATTATTTCTGTGTTGCCAGTTGTTTTGTGTAAGCACGACGATGTTTCCATTCATTCCATGTAGCTATCTCAATACGCCTTATATAACGGAGGTATTATTCCTTACATTTATCTATTTATATTAGAATATATTCCATTCTATATAGACAAACTAATATATTTTGTTCGAAAAAGGTATTTAAGCTTTAGTATATTAACCTAAAATTAATATTATAATGCATTAGCGCGCCATCTGTTATCAAAATTGGAAACTATTATAGACGAGTATGATTCTTTTTAAAAATAAAACAATTGTTTACTGTCCTTACTGCAATGTGAAAAAAATAATGGGAGGGCCTGGCTCATCGATGGTGAACCCTCCCAGGGGTATGGTAGATTAAAATGGCGAAACCGCTGGGAGGGTTCACCACTGATGAACCAGGCCCTCCCATTAGTTTTCCATTGCAGTAAAAACAGTAGAAATTATTTATTTTTAAAAAGAATCATACGCGTCTATAATAGTTTCCAATTTTGATAAAACATAATGTATGATAATATATAGAAGTACAATGAGAGACAAGTGATATGCAAATATGTAACTAACATGATGGAAGATAGAATTACAAAGTGGGAAATTAAACCAGTTATGTAAATATATATAAAATATAAAAAAGGCATATCCTGACCATGAGCACATGTGCTTTATAGAAGTCAGAGCGCCATCTGGTTGAACAGAAATCAACTAAACATTAATTTAGCCTCTTCCCTGATATTTGGCCAACCCAAAACCTTGATAAATCAAGAAAAGTCATCTACGAACGCGTTTCGTGCTGTTGGCGCTCGTCAGCGTGGAGTAGGCTGTATAGTAATAATTATATATATTTAGGTAAGAAAACAATCTTAGAATGATATTGAGAAATAAGCAAATAGGGTGCGACTGAAATAGAATATTGTAATACCTGATTACTGCAGTAACTAATGACGAATGGGTATTCATACTATATATTATAGATACGAGATATTTTAAAACCAAAATAGGGTGCTATAGAGAGGGAGTGCTATAGACAGGTCACTTTTAATATAAATCGCATCGTACTACGTATTTAAAATCGGGCGCTATAGAGAGAAAGGCGCTATTTAGAGGGGGCACTATAGACAGGTTTAACTATATGATTTTTTAAGAGGAACATTTTCCATATTGATTACAAAATTATTAATAAACTGATAATTTATATTATGTTAATTGTAAATATTGCTAGACATTTCTTTTCTTTTGTACACAGTTCTATGTTTTCGTATTTTTCTTAAATAATTCACCATATAGATGTTAAACCTATTTACATTTTATCAACAAATATTTTATTTAAAATAAAAGGATTTAAAAGCGCGAATGTTTCTTTTATACATAAAAGAACTTCTACTGTCCTTACTGCGATGAAAAAATACATTGGGAGGGCTTGGCTCATCAGTGGTGAACCCTCCCAGCGGTTTCGCCAATTTAATCCACGAGACCGCTTCTCAGAGCTCTAATACTGTATTGGATCATTCTGCTTTTATATGCTTCACTGAAGGATGGAATCTTAGAAATGGTTTTCAAGTAAACTATGGACATAAGCTTATAGGACAGTAGAATTACATGAAAATATTTGCTTCGAGCAATACTCTTCCGCAAACTATAAAGACAAGGCCAGTTAGGCATAAATTAACACAAAGCAATAAATTTATTAAATGAGTTATAGTGTAGTTATACGTAATAATCTATTAAATATAATTTTAATTATATAATATTGTAGTGAAGTATTTATTATTTTACACTAGTATTAACAGAGTATTATATTTTATGTTTATATTTTACTACTCTGTAAACATCCTTCATTCCTTATCTTTTGTTTATCCTTCATAGTTTGTTTATTCCATATAGTTTGTTTTCCCATCCCTGGACACTTTATTTTTCCGTTTATCATTAACGCTTCACAATTCATCCTTTCATACTTTATTCCTAAGGATAGAAATAGTCGTTATTTCTCCTTAAAATAAAATTACGATTTTTCGTTCAAAAGAAACATTTGCGGTAAAAATGTTAAATTTCGTTCTACAATTAAAGTTTGTTTTTGTCTTAAATATATTGTTATCTCATCCTGAAGTTTGTCTTTCCTAATTTTCTTCATAGCAATAATAATTATATTAATTATATTATTATAAGTGTTTTTAAAAGGATGAGCACATTAATTAACATTGTGCTTTAATAATAAAATCAATAAAAATCAAATTTAAAATATTTTAAAATGAATCGAAATACTTAATATAAAATTTATCAATCCCTCTTATCTTTAAATTTTAATTAGAAAACAAGTCAAATATCGATTTTTTTTAACAATTTTTTCAATGAAATACTTTTCTTATTTCCTTTTTAAATAGACTCGGTAAACAGTTTTTAAATTGCGTTATTTGAATGTATACATTTTCACCTTTTTATCTTTTGGAAGATAAATTTAATCAATTTTACATATTGTCAGCAAGCTATGCAATATTTACAGTAAATTTACTGATATGTTAGTATATTATGAAAAAGGCATCTCCTTATCGTGCAACTGAAAGTTGTTGATGGCTTGCGCCATCTATCGGAATAAATATCAACTATTCTCGTTGATTTCTAATCATCCCAGAATTGGCCAATTACCCATTCTTGATTAATCAAGAAAAGCTAATCACGTACCAATATCACATTTGTACTATTTTTTCACATGTTAGTATATATTTCTTTTTTTAGAAGACCATTTTCTATATGGCTTACAAAATTATTAATAAACTGAAAATTAATATTAAGTTTATTATAGATATTGCTAGACATTTATTTTGTACACAGTCCGCTGTTCTCGTTTTTTCTCTCTTTTCCCTTGTTAATTTCATATGAGTATTCTTTACGGTCTAAAATTATTGTAAATATGTATAGGAAATTCGAAACTATTATAGACGCGTATGATTCTTTTTAAAAATAAACAATTTCTACTGTCCTTACTGTAATGGAAAAATTAAAGGGAGGGCTTGGCTCATCAGTGGTGAACCCTCCCAGTGGTTTCGCCAGTTTAATCTACCATACCGCTTTTATATTGAATTTTTCGATTTTCCTTTTATAGTGATACTAGCGGATGTACCCGGCTTCGCCCGTGTTTTACCCGAGTAAAGGTTTGTCTAACGAATCTCTCGATAAAGTGAACATTTTTTCTCGGTCCCTTGAAAAATACTCGATAAGTTGAATAAAATCAATATTAATCGGTACCCGAGTAAAGGTCTGTCTAACGAACATTTGTTAAAATAATTCTCTATAAACTTATAAAAAGAAATAGATATATTTTGATAATTTGAAACTGATAAAGTGATCATTTTTTCCCGGTCCCTGTGTGCCGTGTCATTCTGAATTTTGTCTTTCCTAATACTGATGTAACACTAATGCATTAAATATGTATAGACAAATGTAAAGACATACATGTCCCCCTAGGGGGACATAGCGCTTTAAATTGAAATAAACAAATATATTATTAAGAAAAAGGCATCTTTTGAACGTATAACAGAAAGTACTGATGGCTTGCACCATCTATCGGAATAAATCTCAATTAATCGTTTATATTTAATTATAGAATCCGAAATAATTTAAATGTACTTATGTGTTATTAAAAAAACAATATTATATTTTATTTAGGAAATTATTATATCGCGTGTTTTAATTAATTGAAATATTTGCATATGACACGCATGGATTTCTGTCTATTTTTAAATTCTTGTGAGATTATTCCCAGATGTTAGAGACATCTTTGATGGAATTCTAAGATATTTAGTTTTCTATTTCAGTCTATCAATGTTCTGACATTTTGTGTTGTTAGTGATTATCAATTCAAGTTCGACTTTTTCATATGACACACATGTATTTCTGTCTATTTTTAAATTCTTGTGAAATTATTCTCAGATGTTAGAGACATCAGTAATGAGATTCTAAGATATTTGGTTATCTTTTTCCATCGATTCGGTCTATTAATGCTATGACCTGTTTTGTTAGTGTCCATCAAGTTTGAATTTTCATATGCAACGCATGTATTTCTGTCTATTTTTATAGTCTTGTGGTCTTGTGAAATGTCTCTCAGATGTTAAAGACATCTGTAATGAGATTCTAAGATATATGGTTCTCTTTTTCCATCGATTCGGTCTATTAATGCTATGACCTGTTTTGTTAGTGTCCATCAAGTTTGAATTTTCATATAACACGCATGTATTTCTGTCTATTTTTATAGTCTTGTGGTTTCGTGAAATGTCTCTCAGGCGTCAAAGACATCTGTAATGAGATTCTAAGATATTTGGTTCTCTTTTTCGGTCGATTCAGTCTATTTATGCTATAACATGTTTTGTTAGTGTCCATCAAGTTTGACTTTTCATATGACACGCATGTATTTCTGTTTTTTATAGTCTTGTGGTCTTGTGAAATGTCTCTCAGATGTTAAAGACATCTGTAATGATATTCTAAGATATTTGGTTCTCTTTTTCAGTCTATAAATACTCTGACATGTTGTGTTGCTAGTGAACATCAAGTCAAGTTCGACTTTTTCATATGACACGCATGTATTTCTGTCTATTTTTATAGTCGTGTGGTCTTGTGAAATGTCTCTCAGATGTTAGAGACATCTTTGATGAGATTCTAAGACATTTGGTTCTCTTTTTTCGGTCGATTCGGTCTATTAATGCTATGACCTATTTTGTTAGTGTCCATCAAGTTTGACTTTTCATATGACACGCATGTATTTCTGTCTATTTTATAGTCGTGTGGTCTTGTGAAATGTCATTCAGATGTTAAAGACATCTGTAATGAGATATTTGGTTCTCTTTTTCGGTCGATTCGGTCTATTAATGCTATGACCTGTTTTGTTAGTGTCCATCAAGTTTGACTTTTCATATGACACGCATGTATTTCTGTCTATTTTTATAGTCTTGTGGTTTTGTGAAATGTCTCTCAGATGTTAAAGACATCTGTAATGAGATTCAAAGATATTTGGTTCTCTTTTTCGGTCGATTCGGTCTATTAATGCTATGACCTGTTTTGTTAGTGTCCATCAAGTTTGACTTTTCATATGACACGCATGTATTTCTGTCTATTTTTATAGTCTTGTGGTTTTGTGAAATGTCTCTCAGATGTTAAAGACATCTGTAATGAGATTCTAAGATATTTGGTTATCTTTTTCCATCGATTCGGTCTATTAATGCTATAACCTGTTTTGTTAGTGTCCATCAAGTTTGACTTTTCATATGACACTCATGTATTTCTGTCTATTTTTATAGTTTTGTGGTTTTGTGAAATGTCTCTCAGATGTTAAAAACATCTGTAATGAGATTTAAAGATATTTGGTTCTCTTTTTCGGTCGATGCTATGACCTATTTTGTTAGTGTCCAAGTTTGACTTTTCATATGGCACGCATGTATTTCTGTCTATTTTAATGTTTTTGTAGTCTTGTGGAATGATATAGACATCTGTGATGAAATTACTAAGACATTTGGTTATCTTTTTCGGTCGATTAGTTCTATCAATGCTTTCACCTGTTGTGTTGTTAGTGTCCATCAAGTAAAGTCAGACTCTTTGATATGACACGCATGTATTTGTGGCTTTGTGAAATGTCTCAAAGGCGTCAGAGACATGTGTGATGAGATTTTAAGATATTTGCTTCTCTCATTCAGTCTATCAATTCTCTGACATGTGTTGTTAGTGACCATCAAGTCTGACTTTTTCTTATGGAACGCTAGAATTTCTGTCTATATTTATAGTTTTGTGATCTTGTTAAATGTGTCCAAGATGTCAAAGACATCTGTGAAGGGATTCTAGAACATTTTGTTATCTTTTTTCGACCTTTCAATGCTCTGATCTGTTGTGATCAAGCCTGACATTTTCATATGACAGACATGTATTTCTGTCTATATTTATAGTTAGTGGTCTTGTTAAATGTGTCCCAGATGTCAAAGACATCTGTGAAGGGATTTTAGAACATTTTTTTCGACCTTTTAATGCTCTGATCTGTTGTGATTTTAGTGTCCATCAAGCCTGACTTTATCATATGACAGACATGAATTTCTGTCTATATTTATAGTCTTGTGAAATGTATACAAGATATCAGAGACATCATTTATGGGATTATAATCAATTTGGTTCTATTTTTAGGTCCATCAATGCTTTGTATGATATTTTATTTGTAATAAAATATTTTGAATTTATTGTTATGCTATAAATTTTAGCTGTATAAATGTTGTAACGCAGAAATTTAGAAAAAAAAAACCTGTGTGTTTTTGTGCTTTGTGTCGTGTTATGTATGTATGTGAGAGCGAGACGGCAATTTATTTAATCTAAAACCAAACCACGAACGCGTTTCGGGCTGTTGGCCCTCGTCAGCGTGGTGCAGACTGTACCTCAACGACCAAAATATGGTCACAGAGGCTTCTTGAGAAATCAAGAAATGAGTATTTTTTCACACACATGTATATATATATACCCATTTCTTGATTTCTCAAGAAACCTCTGGGACGAAAAATATTTTTGGTCGCAGTGGTTACAGCCTACTCCACGCTGACGAGCGCCAACAGCGCGAAACGCGTTCGTGGATGGCTTTTCTTGATTTATCAAGAAATTGGGTTGGCCAAATATCACGGAGCAAACTAAAAAAACGTTTAGTTTATTTTTGCTCCACTAGATGGCGCTCTGTCATCTAAAAAGCACATGTGATCGTGGTCAGGAGATGCCTTCTTTATTTTTAATATCTACATCTGACCCACTTATATTTTATTTTTTTCTATTGTTTTTTCATGTATATATATATATTAAAAATGGCATATCCTGACCAGGAGCACATGTGCTCTTCAGAAGGCAGAGCGCGATCTGGTGGAACAGAAATCAACTAAACATTGATTTAGCCTGTTCCCTGATATTTGGCCAACCCAATTTCTTGATAAATCAAGAAAAGCCATCCATGCATTTTTTTCATATATATATTATGTATTAGTTTTAACGTCTTTAATTATTAATCCTCTATATCAATTAAATGATTAACATTAATAAAAACATAATGAATCTATTAATATCTCAATAAAAATATATTTTAAATTGAATTTATGCGTCGTCTTTTTATAAAATAATTTATTTATAGCAATCCTCTAATTGAATAAGAAAAATTGTATAAAAATAAATATGGCAACATTGAATACTCTATGAATTATTTAATAAATAGGAAGATATATTTCAATATTTATGAATTCGAATTAAATTTTAATGTTGATATACGTTTATATATTTTTGAATAATTTATGTTATATCTGCTTTTTTAAAATTTATTTTGTACATTGAATTATTGAATTAATATATAATTCAAATAATATATAATAGTATTATCGTAAACATTACCTTTTTAATTTATAAAATGTCTAAATATATATTTTATGGTATTAAAATATGTGAATGCAATTATCTGTGAAAATATATATTTATAGGCAAATAATAATCTAATGTGTCCTTTTATAAATTGTAATGAAATAGAAAATACATTTTGTACATAATTGTAGCAAAGTATTTATTTTATATATACGGATTATTATATATTTATATTTGAAAAAATGATGGAAAAAAAATAAAAAATAAAGCACATGTGCTCCTAGTCAGGATATGCCTTTTTTATTTTTAATATGTATATATATATATCTCTATATATATAAAAATGAATGTTTGTATGTTTGTATGTTTGTTTGTCTTTGTCTTTGTTTGTATGACTCCTATACAAATTCGCAGTAGATCACTAATTCAAACCAAAATTTCCATACATAGGTAAAAAATAACGGGGAAGACGATAGGCTATTTCAAAAAATATATAAATCAATTATTAAAACTATATATTCAAATTATTCAACTTAGCTCACAAACAGCGCCCTCTAGAACGCGTGGGCATCTGACGGCGGCGCGCGCCCATTGGCTGTTTTATACTCTTTACTTTTGTTTAGCTTTTAAATAACATATTTTCTTCTCTACTTTGCCTATTTTTATCACTATTTTATACTCTTTTCTTTTGTTTAGCCTTTAGAGATCTGAGATGCCTCCCAAGAAACGCAAACCTATTGGAAAAGTCCTACCAAAAGTGAGTAAAAAAAGAAATGTGCGAAGTGCTGAGACTGCTGTGCAACGTGAGCATCGTCTTAGGATTAATCGAGAAAGGGCCAGTACTTCGAGAGCGGCGGAATCCGTGGGACAGCGTGAGAACAGGCTTCAACAAGAGAGAGACAGGGCCAGTACCTCAAGAGCGGCGGAATCCGTGGGACAGCGTGAGAACAGGCTTCAACAAGAGAGAGACAGGGCCAGTACCTCAAGAGCGGCGGAATCCGTGGGACAGCGTGAGAACAGGCTTCGGCAAAAAAGAAACAGGGCCAGTACCTCAAGAGCGGCGGAATCCGTTGGACAGCTCGAGAACAGGCTTCAACAAGATAGAGACAGGGCCATTACCTCAAGAGCGGCGGAATCCTTGGGACAGCGTGAGAACAGGCTTCAACAAGAGAGAGACAGGGCCAGTACCTCAAGAGCGGCGGAATCCTTGGAACAGCGTGAGAACAGGCTTCAACAAGATAGAGACAGGGCCAGTACCTCAAGAGCGGCGGAATCCTTGGGACAGCGTGAGAACAGGCTTCAACAAGAGAGAGACAGGGCCAGTACCTCAAGAGCGGCGGAATCCGTGGGACAGCGTGAGAACAGGCTTCGGCAAAATAGAAACAGGGCCAGTACCTCAAGAGCGGCGGAATCCTTGGAACAGCGTGAGAACAGGCTTCAACAAGAGAGAGACAGGGCCAGTACCTCAAGAGCGGCGGAATCCGTGGGACAGCGTGAGAACAGGCTTCGGCAAAATAGAAACAGGGTCAGTACTTCGAGAGCGGCAGAAACCCCACAAGAACATACGGCCAGGATTCTGCATGTCAGGGAAAGAACTTTGGCCTCACGAAACTCGCGTGATAGACTTTCCAATTTACTTTTAGAAGGTTTTAATTATGATTCGTGCAAAAATTACGAACAACACCCAAGTATTACTATCGGCCAAATGTCTATAGTATGTAACTACTGTAAAGCAAAGAAATTTAAAGATGAGCCTCCTGGCTTCTGCTGTAAAAATGGAAAAGTTTATCTTTCACCTCCGCAATTACCACCAGATGAGCTTTTTTCTTTGATGTCTGGCAATTCATCCGAATCCAATCATTTTTTAAGGAATATAAGAAAATACAATTCATGTTTCCAAATGACTTCGTTTGGTGCCACATCATTTTCAGAAGAAAGTGTTTTTCCAACAACTTTCAGGGTTCAAGGTCAGGTGTACCATAGAGCAGGTTCATTATTACCCTCACTTGATCAGCCTCCCCAATTTTTACAAATATTCTTCGTGGAAGATGCTCAGCTAGAGGTGAACCAAAGATGCCATTTCAGTTCTGCCTTGCGACATGGTACAGTATTGTGCCTACAGCGTATGTTTCATCGATGCAATCAACTTATAAAAATATTTAAAACAGCATTGGAGAATATGCCATCAGATGAATACAAGTTAGTAATAAGGGCTGATAAAACACCATCAGGTGAACACGAACGCCGTTTCAATGCTCCTCAAAGTAATGACGTTGCTGTAGTTCTATCAGCGGATGAGTTTAATCAACGTGACATCATTATACAACGCCGCAGCAATGCACTGAAACGCATTTCTGAAACACATAGATCTTATGATCCACTTCAATATCCTATAATATTTTGGGACGGCGAGGATGGCTACCATTTTAACTATAGACAGATAGACCAAAATACAGGTGTACCAACTAATAGAAAAGTTTCAGCTATGAGCTTTTATTCATATAGAATAATGGCCAGGGATAATGTTTATAATCACATTTTAAATTGCAGGCAATTATTCAGTCAATATATTGTAGATATGTATGCAAAAATTGAGAGCGAGCGTCTTCTTTACATCCGTCTTAATCAAAAAGAGCTCAGAGTGGAAGAATACATTCACTTGAGGGATGCTGTTGCCAATGATGGGATGGTTGCTAATTTTGGAAAATTGGTGATACTGCCAGCTACTTTCACAGGAAGTCCTCGACACATGCACGAGTACACACAAGATGACATGGTCTTTGTTAGAACTTATGGACGCCCCGATCTTTTTATAACATTTACATGTAACCCTTCATGGCCTGAAATTAATGCCGAACTCTTTAATGGACAGAAACCGATGGACCGCCATGACCTGACAGCCAGAGTGTTCAAATTAAAGTTGAATAAATTAATTGCTCTAATAACAAAGCAATGCATATTTGGGGAGACTCGATGTTGGATGTTCACAATTGAATGGCAAAAACGCGGACTACCACATTCACATATTTTAATCTGGCTTAAAGACAAAATTCATCCTATTCAAATTGATAATGTTATTTCCGCTGAGATACCAAACCCAGAGGAAGACCCCAATCTCTATGAAGTGGTGATAAAAAATATGATCCATGGACCATGTGGCACTTTTAATATAAATGCACCATGTATGAAAAATGGCAAGTGCAGCAAAAATTACCCAAGAGACCTGATTAGTGATACACAAACTGGGTTTGATGGTTATCCTCGCTATAGGAGACGAGCCCCAGAAAATGGAGGTTTCAAAGGCAAGCTGAAGGGCCGAGGAAACACTGAAATTAAGGTAGACAACAAATGGGTTGTTCCATACTCCCCACTTCTTTCTAGAATGTTCAAGGCCCACATAAATGTTGAATATTGTCATTCAGTTAAGTCTATCAAGTATATTTGCAAATATGTGAATAAGGGCAATGATATGGCCATTTTTGGACTTTCCAAAGAAAACACTAATGATGAAATATCTCAGTACCTGTTGGGTAGATATATCAGTAGCAATGAAGCAGTTTGGCGGATATTGAGTTTTCCTATTCATGAACGTCATCCAAACGTTGTTCACCTTAGTGTTCATTTGGAGAATGGCCAAAGGGTGTATTTCACCAATGCTAATGCCCGGACAGTTGCGGCAGCACCACCAAACACTACTTTAACGGCTTTCTTTCAATTGTGTCAACAGGACCCGTTCGCAAAAAATTTGCTCTATCCTGAGGTTCCACGATATTACACTTGGAATGCTTCAAGAAAGAGTTTCTGCAGAAGGAAGCAAGGAACATCAGTTCCCGAACATGAAGGCATATTTGCCAGTGAAGCTCTCGGTCGAGTATATACTGTTCACCCTAACAATGCGGAATGTTTTTTTCTCAGAATGCTGCTTCATACAGTCCGAGGACCAACTTCATTTTCATCTTTAAAATGTGTTAATGGTGAAGAATGTCGCACATTCAGAGAAGCTTGCCAAAAGCTTGGCTTACTTGAGGATGATCAACACTGGGATAATGTATTATCAGAAGCAGCAAGTCAGTCTTTTCCTGAACAAATCAGAGAACTCTTTGCCATTCTACTGACCACCTGCAACCCATCCAATCCTCAAAATTTGTGGGAGAAATATCGTGAGAGCATGAGTGAAGATGTACTTATCAAAGCCAGAAGAGCTAACCCTACTCTTGACATAAACTTCTCATCCGATATTTTCAATGAAGCTCTTTTATTGTTACAAAATAAGTGTCTGGCCATCAATGATAGGACATTATCACAGCTAGGCTTGCAATCCCCGGAGCGATGTCAGCCGACAATATTAAATAGAGAACTTATGAGAGAAAAGAACTACAATATTGAACAACTTCGCAGGTTTGTTGATTCCAAGAAGCCTCTCTTGGTTGAAGATCAAAGAGAGGCATATAATAGCATTATGGACTGCATCAATAAACAACAGGGTGGCATTATTTTCCTTGATGCACCCGGAGGAACTGGGAAAACATTTTTAATTAATTTATTACTTGCTGAAGTCCGATCAAAGAATGCAATTGCACTTGCTATTGCCTCATCAGGGATAGCTGCCACACTCATTGCTGGAGGCCGTACAGCGCATTCAATGCTTAAATTATCATTAAACATTGCTAACGAACAATATCCCACATGTAACATTAGCAGTACATCTGGTCAGGCCCAAGTACTCAAAAGTTGTATAATCATTGTATGGGATGAATGCACTATGGCTCATAAGCATTCTCTTGAAGCCCTCGATAGAACTTTGCGAGACTTAAAGGGAAATAATAAACTAATGGGAGGAATTCTACTACTTCTAGCCGGTGACTTTCGTCAAACTCTCCCAGTCATACCGAGGTCAACTCCTGCTGATGAAATCAATGCTTGCCTTAAAGCTTCAGTTCTTTGGAAGCACATTAAAAATATTACATTAAGAACCAATTTGAGAGTACAAGTTTTAGGGGAACACTCTGCACAGAATTTCGCTCGCAAGCTTTTACAGATTGGTGAAGGTACATTCCCAAATGGATCCCCAATGTGTGATGTATCTTTTCCTCTTGATTTTGGAAATATAGTTTCATCTGTTGGGGAACTTATAGATAAAGTTTTTCCAAATATAGCAGAAAATTTCAGAAATCACGGATGGTTGTGTGAGCGAACAATTCTTGCTCCTAGAAACGACGCTGTTGATGAAATAAACAACTGCATCCAGGATATGCTTCCTGGCTCCGTAACTGAATACAATTCAATTAATACAATGGTTGATGTTGATGACACTGTGAATTATACGTCTGAGTTTCTCAACTCTCTCAACCCATCTGGATTGCCACCACATCTTCTACGGCTTAAGATTGGCTCGCCCATCATGCTCCTCCGAAATCTTGACCCTCCTAAGCTTTGTAACGGTACAAGACTTTGCGTAAAAAGACTGTTGCCTAATGTCATTGAGGCAACAATTTTAACTGGGAAGGAGAATGGAAAAGATGTGTTGATTCCTCGCATTCCATTGATACCGAATGACTTTCCTTTTCTTTTTAAACGCTTGCAATTCCCTGTACGGTTGGCATTTGCCATCACCATCAACAAGGCCCAGGGGCAATCCCTCAAGTGTTGTGGTTTCAATCTTGAATCTCCATGTTTTTCCCATGGGCAGTTATATGTAGCATGCTCAAGAGTTGGCTCACCAAATCATTTGTACATATATTGTAAAGATGGAAAAACTAAAAATATTGTTCATAGACAGGTTTTATAAAATTGCAGAAGCCATTGCTTAAATTTTAGCATGCGCAGTAATATATACCAAGTAATGCTTACATATAAATTTATAATGCTGATATATATCTTAATAAATATTGTTGCAATGTTCTGTCCGCTTTACCTTTTTTTCGGTGTTCGCTTTCCCCATATTATATACTAGCAGAGTGACCCAGGCAATGCCCGAGGAATGCTCTAACCAAATATATATTCACTAGGGCAGATAAGCACTCGGGTAAATCCCGGGCGTACCCCGGGTCACTCTGCTATTATGTCTAAAAGTGAATGTATGTCCGGTATACAAATTTGTAGGAGTTCACTAATTCGAACCAATATTTTAATACATATGTACAAAAAATACAAGGAAAACGATAGGCTAATTCAAATTATATAAAAGTGGATATTCTGATTTCAGTACAATTTTGATTAAATTATGCTGATGCAAACAAATAGATTATGCTAATAACAAACAATTATAAAAAAAATTCTTATCTAAATATATATCACTCGGGTAGATATGCACACGGGTAAACCCCGGGCGAAGACGGGTACATCCGCTAGTTAAAAATAAAGAAGGCATCTCCTGACCACGAGCACATGCGCCATCTATATCTCGGAGCAAGCTAAATAAACGTTTAGTTTATTTTTGCTCCACTAGATGGCGCTCTGCCATCTAAAAAGCACATGTGCTCGTAGTCAGGAGATGCCTACTTTATTTTTAATATCAACACCTGACCCACTTATCTTTTATTTTTTCTCTATTGTTTTCTCATATATATATATATTATATTTAAAAAAGATAAGATTTCTGTTGTTTTGGATCATCTTGATGATTATGCTATGGTGGTGCAGTCGTGGTTGAATAATAATCTTGAAAAATATAAAGTCTTGATCAGAGATTCATTTATTTGAGCCAAGAAATATATACAAAACATAATTTGAGTAAGTACTGCCTGGCTTAAGGCGTAAGAATAAAAAAAAAATGAAAAGCTTATTTACATAATGTACAAAAGTTTTTAGCTGGCCAACGGGAAAGAACAACGAGTTTTTATATGCAAAGCGTGACGTCTGGCGGTCGATTTAACATAATTTTGATTCTATGATATATAATTCTAAATAAAATAATACTTTAATATAACAATTTTGAATAAAATATTTTAATTTAACATATATATGTCTTAAACCCGGGTAAGACAACAAGTGAGTTGGAAGCAGTCGGGGTTGAGTGGCAAGGCGTACAGAGTGGGAAGTCCGCACGGGACAGTAAGAACAAAGTTTGGGATCAAAAGACGCTCTCCTAGTACGTCTCACGTGGCACCAGAACCAGGGGAAAGTTGAGGATTAACTGAGGAAATCTCGGCGTCCTGCATGAAGCCGCGGAGGCAGGGAGGAACCAAAACAGCGGCCACGAGGGCCGCCGTGAGACCTAGCACTGAGCGGGCCCTGTCCGAAAATATCCACTGTAACCTAACTAACTGTCAACATCCGGACCAACGCCCCTTCTTTGTCCCTCTCTGGATCCCCCGGGTGTCCGGTGGCAAGCTGGTGTCACTTTGAGAC
>CP092877.1:74936849-75095714 GCA_030710605.1 Cordylochernes scorpioides | reverse complement strand
TATATATGCATATATTCTAATAAACGCATTGATGTTTATATGTAGTTAGGTATGAGGTCAGTTTTATTCGAGCTCTGATTGGCTGATTAAGGTTACGTGACCATGTACAGCCAATCAGAGTGCGAATAAAACGATATATATGCAAATATTCTAATAAACTCTTTGATGTTTATCTGTAGTTAGGTATGGTGCCATTTTTTTTTCAGGCTCTGATTGGCTGATTAAGGTTACGTGACCGTGTACAGCCAATCAGAGAGTGCGTATAAAAAACGACATATTTGTATCTTATTTAAAATTATGTAACTACTATATGTAGTTAAGTATATATAGTCAGGAGGACAGAGTTTCCTGGTATTCCCTCTTATCTGGACTGGACCCGACCGGTCGGGGAAAACAGTGGCGCCACGTGGAAGGAGGAAAAACTCAGTTCTCCCCTTTTGCTCTAACTGCTGGATCGATTTGACTGATGTACATAGTAACTTTTATTTTATATTTAAAATCTTTCCTATATCTAATTAAATAAATATTTAAAGTAATTCGGAAGTCTATTTAATTATTTTTCTTCTCGACAATAATGATGTTAATTTTAATCGAGACAATAACTTTGAAAGATATTACAGTGACCTTTATTGAAGACACACGAGATAACCAAGTGTATATACACTCATGGACAAAACTTAAGGAAGTTGTACCTTTTAGCATGTACATCGAGATTCAGACAATAACTCTGAAAGATATTACAGTGACCTTTACTGAAGACACCCGAGATAAACAAGTACGAGTATGAACAGCCTCTGTTTCCTTTAAAAAAAAAAAAAAAACAGACGACCGAATCAAAGACTTTCCACTTCCTTAAGTTTTGTCCATGAGTGTATTTATATGTGTCAGTGAATTCATAGAGAATATACCATTATTATAGAATGATTTATGTTAAAATTAGAGATGGGTATACCCATTATCTTACACAAGCATTATTATCCAGTTATTAAACTCTTAGTCAAATTACAATAATATTAAATATTCACAGAGTTGTAAATTTATGATAATGATAAAAAGTCTATGAAAAAAAAATAAAAAAAACTTTGAAAATATTCCAACCTATATATATATTCGTGTCAAATAAGAAATCTGTCATTTTTCTATATTAAATTCGGTTTTTAAAAAGAAACGATAAATAAATAAATAAAAAAGATCAAACGAAATCGAAGATAGTGAAGTCAATAAAAATCAAGTGAGATTATATCAGCTATCTCCTTTTTGACAAGCGTCTCACTCACATTTTAAGATATTTTTATATATAGAAAATTATATATATTTTTGATTGACAGTTTTCTACTTTGTCTTTATTTCAATTTTAACAATATTGCACTCAAATATATTCTATTTATAGATATTTCTGAAATGTTAGAAATGGATTCATTTCGTTTGGTATTTTTGGCAGTTTGAGAATGGTCTACCTTTTTTTCATGGAAATGAAAACTTATATGTCATATCATTGATAGAATTATTGATTATATCTATATATCTAAAGAGACAAGTGTCGCCTCTCCCGTCAAAACAGACGTATATATAAATAGATGGCGTCTGGATTTAGACGTCTATTTTGAAAGGAGAGGCAACCTTTGTCTCTTTAGATCAATTTCCTCCGGGCAAAATTTCCATCTATATCTATATATATGTTATAAAAATAATGAGATTACTGTTGAATTTTGAATTATATTTAAGATTGAGATTATGATCTTGAGATTTTATATATATTTTGGAATATATATAAAAAAAACATAATTTGATAAAAAAAAGTAATGCCTGGCTTAAGGCGTAAGAATCTAAAAAATTGAAAACTTATTTACATAATGTACAAAAGGTTTGAGCCGGCCATCGGGAAATAACAACAATGAGTTTTTAGAGGGGAAGCGTGACCTCTGGCGGTCGATTTAGCAGAGTATTTGTATCTATGAAATATATATATTTTTTTATAAAATAATATTTTAATATATAACATATATATTATATATTTATTGATTATATACATTTTATTGAAGAATTCTTCTTGTTTCATTTTTGATATTTTTTGAAACCTACTGAATAGATAGGAATCGGACATATGTAAATTATATAAGTATATACACTGGTCCGCAAAATTAAAGGACAACATATTTTTTTCACTTATCTCAAATTTTATTGAACATTTATCTCAAATTTTCTTGAACATTTATCAATGAAATTTTATACACAAATTTATTATTCCATTATTGATTAGAATACCCGAAATCAAAGAATTCTAACACGTATTTTATGCAAATTAGCCGGTCAAGCAATGATCTTCTTGCAGTCAGTGCATAAATATCTTGGATATTGTTGTTAATATGGGGTGTGATCGCCTTTAATTGATAGACAGGCTCTACATCGGTGACCCGTACTAAGAATTAGAGAGTTTATCAGCTCCTGTGGAATCAACGCCCACTCTTGTGTTAAGGCTGTTTCTAGCTCATGAGTGTTTCTAGGAGGGGGTTGGAGGGATGAGATCCGCCGTCCTAGGTTGTCCCATACATGCTCAATGGGATTTAGGTCTGGGGATCGAGCTGGCCAATTCATCCGAGCAATTGCATGGTTTTGGAGAAAAGTGTCGACCACACCAGCCCTATGTGGACGGGCATTATCATCCATTATAAGAAGGTTTTCTACCATTTCTAATGATTGAGGCATCACATATGCTGCCAAGATCTCGTCCCGATACCTCTGTCCAGTCAGGGTTCCTTGCCGAAAAATGTGGAGTGCTGTGCTCCCATTCCAGATTATCCCATTCCAGTCTCTCCCATACCAGTTTATACCATTCCAGTCTCTCCTATTCCTATTCCACTTTGTACTCTTACATTCTGGGCTCTTCCAATATATTTTCTTTCATTGCAGTAGATATTTCAAAAGTGTTCAAACTAAAAATCTGTGAACCTAAAAATGTTTCATTCTAACCACTAGATAGTAATGGGAAGTATTATATAAACAGCGCGAGAATTTCTATTTAACACTTATACATAAATAAATATATAAGTATAGTGTTAATTATCTCACTCTCTTTAAAAACCTATACCTTGCTAGAATATTGTATTTTACAAATATTTAAACAGTCTAATGCTCCGTTATATAATGTTTAAAGTAAATATTTATATACATTGAGGCTGTTCATTCAGAGATTATAAAATAGAGAAAGGTATTATATGAAGAGTGCTTTTTTCAATTGTTCACAGGTTATTTTATAATACACTGCGGCTTATATTGTAAAACAACACTTGAAATTACATCGCATAAGTTTCTTTTCATACCTCTCATCCAAAAAAGATTAGAAATAGTCAAAATTTCACCTTGAAATAAAATTTTGATTTTTCATTAAAAAGAAACTCATGCGGTGTAACTTCAAGTGTTGTTTCACAGGATATTTGTTGAAAGTACGATATGTGTTTATTTATATAATGGTAAGAACGCCACCTACCTAAAATAAATAGGAAAAAACCCACTTCATTCATTTTTAATGATGTTGTTAAATATTGTAGTTGCACGCAAACCTGACACGCTTCTTTTTACAGCCTTTCAGATTTATCTGGATGGTAAAAAACACGGTCTTTTATATGTTATTTTCTCTAGAATAATGTTTTTTTCCCTTCTAAGACAGGTTTATTTAGTTTTTTAAAGTTTCTTTTTGTTAGAGGTTTGTGAATTAGTATATAGAAACCCTTGAATTTTGGTTATAAACATCCTTTGTTGTATTTGTTAGCAATAACTCTAATGTATACACTCATAGACAAACCTAAAGAAAGTTTACCTTTTAGCATGTATATCGGGATTTAGACAATAACTCTGGTATATACACTCATGGACAAAACTTAAGGAAGTTGTACCTTTTTGCATGTATATCGGGATTTAGACAATAATTCTTGTATATACTACACTCATGGACAATATTTAAGTAAGTTGTACCTTTTGCAATGTATATCGGGATTCAGATAATAACTCTGAAAGATACACTTCATGCACTAAACTTAAGGAAGATGTACCTATTAGCATTGTATCGGTATTCATACAATAACTCTGGTACATACACTCATGGACAAAACTTAAGGAAGTTGTACCTTTTAGCATGTATATCGGGATTCGGAAAATAACTCTACACTCATGGATAAAACTTAAGGAAGTTGTACCTTTTAGCATGTATATCGGGATTTGGAAAATAACTCTAATATATACACTCATGGACAAAACTTAAGGAAGTTGTACATTTTAGCATGTATATCGGGATTCAGACATAACTCTAATATATACACTAATGGACAAAACTTAAGGAAGTTGTACTTTTTAGCATGTATATCGGGATTCAGACAATAACTCTAATATATACACTCATGGATAGAACTTAAGGAAGTTGTACCTTTTGGCATGTATATACAGATTATAGCATCTGTATCACTATAAAAGGAAAATCCAAAAATGCAATATAACAGCGATATGGTAGATTAAACTGGCGAAACCGCTGGGAAGGTTCACCACTGATGAGCCAGGCCCTCCCATTAATTTTTCCATTGCAGTAAGGGCAGTAGATATAGTTTGATTTTAAAAGAATCATACGCGTCTATAATAGTTTCAAATTTTAATAATTTCATATAAAAAGGAGTTTAATCTAGAAATAGTTTGGTGAATTTATACACATACTTTACAAATATTTGTCGTAAAAAAAAACTGAACAAGGTATAATGGTTTCCCAAATATTTGTCGAAAAATAAAGAATGGGGGACAACTTTTATAAAGGATGGAAAAGCTATTGTTTCAATTGCTTCGGTAATTTTCTCCCCCAAAAACTCAATTTTGACTTTAAGCTTAAGGTTTTCCTTATTTAATTCTAAAAAAAAAAAACGTTTTCCTGTTATTTACTGAGTGAAATAATTTATTTTATATTAAATATTGATTGTATTATATATATTAAAGCCCTTTTTTCGTATTTTTATCGTATTTATTTTTAATGATATTGTATAAAATGTAGTTATTAGGTGAATTTATTTATTACCAGTTAAGACACGCTATATCCGATCTGGATAATTGCTCGTAAAACTATTTACAATAATTGTAGTAGAGTAGGTAACAGAATTATCAAAAAGAAAATAAACAATTAAGAAAAAGAGCATTAAATAAACATATACATTAAACAAATAAACAACAACATAAGTAGATAGAGGAAACCACAAGGTAGTTATTTACAATATGTTAAGCAATGATGTAAGTTGATTTAATGAAGTTATCTGTAATAATTAGTATCGTGGAGAGAGAAAGTTGATCAAGTTTATGAATTTATAATGTTAGTTTCTGAAATAATATTTTCATCTTTCCATTCTCTGTTTGAACCATTATGGTTTTCATTAACACAAAATATATATAAATTTGACTCCAATTTGTACTACCAATTTTATTATAAAAGTTATATTAACACAAAAAAATATCATAAAATTTTCAAAAATACATTAAAAATGTGTGTAATTATCTTTCTTTTTACTTTTAAAAGTTTGATAAAAGGTTAACATGGTCTGTATTTTCTCCTTTTCTTATCCTAATACTTTCAATTCTTCCCCTTTTCCCCCCTATGTTCCGCTACTACGACGCGTAACTGCCGAAGCTACCGCGTGAACTTGTTATAACCCTATGTTGTTACTTAAAATACAAAACCATTTTGATACCTTTTTCAAGAATTCCTAACTATGTTCAACCCAACTTCTATAACGTTCAATTTTTTACTGGACATGGTGACTTCAACACATATTTGTTTAGAATTGGTAAAATTGGTTAATCTGCATGCACTTGTGGAAACGAAAAACAAACCCCTGAACACCTTCTGATAAACTATCCATTAAATTCTGATCTAAGGGAAGAAAATCAACTTTACCTGACTAATACAAAACAAGTTGTTTACAATAAAGACCAATACTACAAGTTTAATAGATTCTGCAGGCTGTATATTTTAAGGCGAAAGTATTGACTGTACATATTTCAAGCTACTATTTCTAATTACTATATGCAAAATTTGACATCGAACGTGTAATTTTCATGATTCCTAATGTTCAATTGTGTTAATTGTATATAATTTCAGATATACACGCAATTATCCTAATTGTGGATATGGCGTGTCTCTCCCAACTGTTAAATAAATTAAATAAATACTTCAAAAATAATATTTATCTAATTTCTTTTTAATTATCAATACTTCTCTTATACCAATTATCTTCCGTATATTATAAATATATAACTCTATTTGTACTATTTTTTCACATATACAATAAAGTTGTGATTTTTAAATAAAAATAAACACTTTGCGCGGAAGAGCATTGCTCGATGCAAATATTTGAATGTAATTCTACTGTCCTATAAGCTTATGTCCATAGTTTTCTTGAAAACCATTTCTGAGATTCCACCCTTCAGTGCTGCGTATATAAGCAGAATCGTACAATACAGTATTAGAGCTCTGAAAAGCGGTCTGGTAGATTAAATTGGCGAAACCACTGGGAGGGTTCACCACTGATGAGCCAAGCCCTCCCAATATATTTTTTTCATCGCAGTAAGGACAGTAGAAGTTTGTATTATGTATAAAAGAAATATTCGCGCTTTTAAATCCTTTCATTTCATATGTATGGAACGCTTCACGATTTTGCGTGTCATCCTTGCGCAGGGGCCATGCTAATCTTCTCTGTATCGTTCCAATATTAGTATATGTACCGCCGAACAAGCGTGTTCATTTTATATGTACGTTGAAGAAGATATAAATTGTTACAAAAAAAAGTGTAAATAGAATTTTTTATTGCATCATGTCTATTTATCTGAAATTCAATAAAAAAGATAAATTTTGTAGAAGACATAAATTTGATCACAAAAATACAATTTAGAGTTGTGATTACTCCTTTTGACTTCAAGTAAAAATTGTCAGTAATAATAAAAAAAAAAAAGAATTTCCAAGTGTAACAATTTACAAAATATTTGGCAATATTGTAGTATATATTTCTAACAAATATAATGTTACTCTTAGATCTAAAAATAGATTTGAAAACACGGTTTTTATTGATTGTAAAAAAATTCGATAGAAAAAAATGTGATTTTCTAAAAACATGTTTATTAAATAAAGTGTTTTGAAGTTTTTGTCATCCACAGCAATAAAAAAAGGTTAGAAATATTGTTTCTCTTTATATATATATAGATTTTTGTTTAAGATATTTCAAAATTCAATATGCTCGGTTGAAAAAGCATCTGAATAAATGCATCAAAAATAAGAAAAAAATTGTTGAAAATGGTTTTGAATTGGAATATAAAATATTTGGTACAATCTCTTATGCAATATTGTGGTGTATCTCGAGTTAGTTGGAAAAAAATAAATTTCAGAAGATTTTTTTTAAATCTTTTGGTTAACATTTTGGTTTTTATCTTCTGCCCTTAACTATAAACTATGAATTTGTAAATAGCAGAAAGAATTGTCAGAAATTTATTCATTTATGTATATAATGGTGCATTAGCGCGCCATCTGTTATCAAAATTCGAAACTATTATAGACGTGTATGATTCTTTTTAAAAATAAACAATTTCTAGTGTCCAATGTGCCATATGTTTTCACTTGTCTCCTGTAGAAAGGCCGGCCAGCCCGAAAGCTTGAGCGTTTTACAATAAATCAACGTATAAAAGACACTCGTCCCTTGATTCTCGAATTGTTATCTTAATTTCTACTGTCTTTACTGCAATGGAAAAATTAATGGGAGGGCCTGGCTCATCAGTAGTGAACCCTCCCAGCGGTTTCGCCAGTTTAATCTACTATACCGCTGTTATATTGCATTTTTGGAACTTCCTTTTATAGTGATACTGATGCTAGATTCTTGGAATGGGTATTTTAGGTGAACTATGGACATAAGCTTTAAGGACAGCAGAATTATATACATTTATAAATATATAAAATGCTTTGAGCAATCGCTCTTCCGCAAATATTAAGTATATATTTATAGAAGTTTTTTGGTATCTTAAATACCCATTTTTTTATTACTCAAGAAGCCTCTGAGACTAAAACAATTTTGGTCGTAGAGGTACACTACGCTGACGAGGGCCAACAGCCCGAAACGCGTACGTGGTTGGCTTTTCTTGATTTATTAAGAAAATGGATTGGCCAAGTATCAGGGAATAGGCTAAATCAACCTTTAGGTCATTTCTGTTTTACTCGATGGCGCTCTGCCATTGACTTGTATTTATAGCTAGGTAGGTTCCCCACTGATGAGACAGGCCTTTACAATATACAGAGGGTGTTCACACTTTAGGGGAAACAAGTTTTATTATAAAATATTAAAAATTAACACCATATTTGAAATTTTTCAAATGTTCTATTTGAAAGTCTTTTTGTTTATTTACAGAACGGCACCTGATTTTCCACGATAGCAGACACTTTCTGATCATGGTCATACTCAAAAGATCCCATTCTTCCTTTACCACTTTCCAGAGACCTTCAATTGTCCTAGGGTGTCTCTTTCCAAGTGCTCTTTTAAGGCATCCAAAAATGCAAAAATCCATCGGGGCTAAATCAGGAGATTTTACAGGGGTTCTGTTCTTTGGAATAGTGTTGATTCCTTTTCTTTGCCTTAGATCTTCCAAATAAGCTTGGGTTGAAGATGAGGTATGACTTGTGGCGTTATCATGGTGAAACCAGACTTTGTTGCTCTGTTTTTCATAGATAGAGGGAATATCATTTAAAAATATAGGTTCTTAAATGTTGTTTTGATAGTACTCCGAGTTTAATTTGGCATTTCTTTCTACTTTTCTTTTTTTAAATTTTCCTTCATATGATATACCGCATGCCACCATAAATCCTTTGGGGTAATTTTCGGCACATTCCTTCAACCAAATTGGCCTAGATATTTCCACCCTTTTTCGATAGTATATAGCTCTTTTTCTGTCGCAATCGGTTAAATATACCCATGCTTCGTCATATGTAACAATAAATTTCCATCTATCAGCAGCCAAGAAATTTTCATAAAAATATCTGCTGATAGTGTGTCGCTGACGAATATGGCTCTGAATCAATTTGTGAACCGCATGTTTTTTTTTTTGTAGCTTTTAGGCCTAAATCTTTATTTATTATTTTATTTATTGTTGACACTGATGTTCCTATTAATTTGGCTATATCTCTTTGTGGCATAGGATTTTATTTTGTAATATATTTTCTCACTTTTTTGACAGTTGCAGGAGTTCTCACAGATATAGGGTGATAATCTTTTGTCCATTTCTCCGTAGGTGCTTTGAATAAAAACTTGATATTTTTGTCGTGAATAATATTATAAATACCTTTTTTAGAAATGTTGATATCATCTTGTTTGCATATTTTAATTTTGTCCAAATAGGTAAGATTAGTTCTGGAAAGTGGTAAAGGAAGAATGGGATCTTTTGAGTATGACCATGATCAGAAAGTGTCTGCTATCGTGGAAAATCAGGTGCCGTTCTGTAAATAAACAAAAAGACTTTCAAATAGAACATTTGAAAATTTTCAAATATGGTGTTAATTTTTAATATTTTATAATAAAACTTGTTTCCTATAAGTGTGAACACCCTATGTATTTTTATTATTGCAGTAAGTGCAGTAGAGAAAATTATTTTATATGAATAAAGAAACATTTGCGCTAATTAATTTAGATTTATGAATATCTCTTTATATGTACCCTATAAATATGAATATTAGAAAAATATTGAGAAAAACAAGGGGAAAATATAATACTACAAAATTTAGAGTTTTAGCTCTTTCTGCTAAACATTTTTCTTTACATACCTTCCAATGGGATTACAATAATAACTTTCATTGTATGAGATATTATGCTATACTTATCCCAATTCACATATTGGCAATACAGATCACATAAGTGTAGATTACACACACTCACAAAAGCCTTTATTAGGGACTTGCCCCATACAGATTCTCCCAATTGTGTAAGGTAATAATCATCTTGTGTTATTTACATAGAAATTGAACTGGCTTTACTCTTCATCTCAAAGTCATTCACTTGGTGACTGGTCCTTACATAATGATGATCTAAAAAAATATATTAATCTATTGCCTTAGATTTGTTTGCTGATATATTTGAAAGCAATACGTAGGGTGAAATGTTGGTACATTTAATTGGTTGATATAGGGCCTTCCTCTCTGCATCAAGGGCTGTACAATTAAGCAGGTAATGGGGGAATTCTTCAGTAATTTCCTTGTTACACAGTGTACATATTAGGTATGAAATGTATATTAAAACATTCTAAAAACCTCTACATCGAATTTAAATTTCTCTTACACTAATCTAAAAAGGAGTGAAAAGAGAAAAAACAGAATTTATTTAACAAAAAAATAAATGGGAAACGCTATCATGCAGAAAATGGCTGAATTCCTGCCAAACTAAACAACATCCAACAAAGATCCATTAGTGTAATCAAGTTAAAATAATCAGTCTTATTTTTATTTATTTTCACAGAGTAAAATCCTAATTATACAAAACCAATCTGATTACACGGTTGCTAATATACTCTCTGTTGTACATCGAATTTTAGAACAATCCCAAATTATCTTTCTGTACATACTCAATCTTATGAACACTTTATCAAGTTTAGAGCAATTTGTACACAGATTTATAAACCACTACTAATTCATCGTGTAAATAATTAAAGATATATATGTATTTTATCATTAATTTAGAATTAATATGTATGCACAACAATTATTTACGGTTGCACTGTTGTATATAAATCTCTATTTCCAGCACAATGTGTAGACAAAATAATAATAATGGTATTTATCTGTAATATATTATATATAATTGTTAGCTGTATATATACTGAATGTAATGTTTAAGTCAAAGATACAATTCTTTCATTGGCCTTGTAGAACGAGAGTGGTGTACACGTGCGCGCATGCTTTAGTGCAAAACACAAACATCTATATAAATAAAAATGAATGTTTGTATGTTTGTCTGTTTGTTTGTTGGTTTGTATGAACTGTATACAAATTCGCAGTAGTTCACTAATTCAAACCAGAATTTCCATACATAGGTAAAAAATAACGGGGATGACGATAGGCTATTTTAAAAAATATATAAATCAATTATTAAAACTATATATTCAAATTATTCTACTTAGCTCACGAACAGCGCCCTCTATCAAGTACTAAAAGGTTATAAATACGTTTAAAATCTAAATATTTTCAATATTTTATTTATAATAGTTAGCTTAATAACACATATAATATACAATTTATATAATAACTGCTCTAATTTGAAATATTTGGTAGGTTTTATTTATTTATATATTTTCATTTTTAGATATAACTGATCTAATTCGCCGTTTAAAAACTCTAATAATGGTTCGCTTAATAACACATATAATATAAATATTTATATAATAACTGCTCTAATTTGAAATATTTGGTAGGTTTTATTTATTTATATATTTTCATTTTTAGATATAACTGATCTAATTCGCCGTTTAAAATAACTGCTCTAATTCGAAATATTTGGTATGTTTTATTTGTGTTCACTCTATTTCTATTTATTTGAAGTATTATAATTTCCATGTTTCAAAAACCAATTTCAAAAAGGTCGTTAGAAATATGTAAGGCCTGAAATAGTTTTACATGCGAATATTTATGATGCCAAGCGTAGTTTAATGGTTAGGTGTCCGGCTTCGTATTTCCACAACCTTGGTTGTTAATTATATATAAATTAAATATTAAAACTATATATTAAAATTATTCTGTTTAGCTCACGAACAGCGCCCTCTATCAAGGTTATAAATACGTTTAAAATCGAAATCTTCTCAAAATTTTATTAATAATAGTGTTCGCTTAATAATTAGAATACTTGATCTAAATCGAAATATTTATAGACGCTCGCTCGATTTGAAGATTTATATCGTAACTAATCTGACTGAAATTTAACAGTGTATAGAGTAGAATCTGGAAAAACTTATAGTGAAATTTTCAGGTCTCTATCCCGAATATTCGTCGAGTTTGCCCTTTTGCTCGCTAGCAGCGCCTCTAGCGGTGAAGATGGGAGGTAATATCAGCTGACCTAATGTACATGTAAAGTTTGGAGCGGGACGTTTCACAAGAGTGACATCCACGGCGCCAATTTATAATTGTAACGAATAGTGTTTGAATAAAACATTTAATCGGGTAAACCCGGGCGTTGCCCGGGTCATTCGTCTAGTCCTCGATAAAGAGAGGCGAGTTGCCCCTCGAAATATTGGAATAATAAATTCATTAAAAAATCCAATATATGCATCTTTTTTAAATATATATGTAAATAATTCTAATATAACACAATAGTCTGATAGACTTCGTGCTTCTGTAATAATAAAATAAAAATACTTAAATCATTAGATAATAAAAAGGCATATATTGGATTGAATAAAATATTTATTTGCCAATATTTCGGCTGGCTGAATGCCAACCTTTATCAAGGCATTACATTTTTGTATAAACAAACTCAACGTCGCATAGTGTTATAATATCATAGTTGAAATAATTCAAAAAATATAAAGTAGGTAGGAGAAATTTGTGCATCAAAATATTTTTATAAAAATTACAATCAGAATAAGTTAAATATCTTAAAATATTAAAGGAATAATAATGAGGTATATATTTTTATTAAGTACATATAAAATATAATTCATCAATAATTCACTAAGAGATAAATATTAAAAATGGCATATCCTGACCAGGAGCACATGTGCTTTACAGAAGGCAGATCACCATCTGGTGGAACAGAAATCAACTAAACATTGATTTAGCCTGTTCCCTGATATTTGGCCAACCCATTTTAAGAGATAAATGTAAAAATATATGTATCTATTAAAATATTTGAAATTAAATTTAAAACGAATTAAACAAAAACTGTAAGAATTTTTTAAAAATTTAACAATAAGAAATATATGCCTTTTTACTATCTGACTCTCTGTAGTACATGGAATTTTAGAAAAATATTTGGAATCGTTTTAAAACTATCGTATAACGATATTTATCGTAGATTTTGAATTTTAAAATATTTTTAGACATCTGACTCTATCCTTGTTCGTATTATATTACTAGCCGAATGACCCGGACAACGCCCGTGTTTTACCCGATTGAATGTTTTGATTCAAATACTATTTGTTACAATTATAAATTGGCGCCTTAAATAAATGCATATGTTAGTTAATAACTATAGCCTATGTGCTTATCTGTCTATGTACTGTTGGCTTCCGTAGGCGTCTCTTATTGAAAAAAGAAAGAGAGGATTCCATTTAGTTATTAACTAATATATGCATTTATTTAAGGAGCGATTCGCTCCAACACAATAGTTACAAAAACCAAAGAGCGAGTGGGGGGGGGCAAAGTCAAAAACAAAGTGTCTCGCGTAGTGGCGGCGCCATCGTAGCCACGTGATCGTAGCCAACCAATAGGAGAGCGCCATTCCAAAAAAAAAAAAAAGCAAACGGTGACAGAGATGATGACGCTCGTAACTGTATATAGAATGATGCATTAGCGCGCCATCTGTTATCAAAATACAAAACTATTATAGACGCCTATGATTCTTTTTGAAAATTGAACAATTTCTACCTCCCTTACTGTAATGGAAAAATTAATGGGAGGGCCTAGCTCATCAGTGATGAACCCTCCCAGCGGTTTCGACAGTTTGATCTACCATTTATTGAAATATATTGAAATACCATAGATTAAACTGGCGAAATTGCTGGGAAGGTTCACCAATGATGAGCCAGGCCCTCCCATTAATTATTTTTTATTATTACTTTTTTCAATTGCATTAAGGGCAATAGAAATTATTTATTTTTTTTAAATAATCATATGCGTTTATATATATATAATAGTTTCGAATTTTCATAGTTAATATTATGTATGTTATAAAAACAAATGAGATAAGATTTTCTGCTTGAATTTAGATCATGTTGAGGATTATGGTAATGAAAGTGCATTCGTGGCAAAGATATTTAAAAGAGTTTTGATTAGTGAATTCTTTAATTGAGCTAAGGAATGAATAAAAGACATAATTTGGTAAAGGTACTGCCTGGCTTAAGGCGTAAGAAATTTAAAAAAATGAAAAGCTTATTTACATAATGTACAAAGGTTTGAGCCGGCCAACGGGGAACAACAACAATGAGTATTTATAGGAGAAGCGTGACCTCTGGCTGTCGATTTAACAGAGTATTTGAATCGATGAAATATAATTTTAAATAAAATAATACTTTAATATAACATAATTTTATATAAAATATTTTAATATAACATGTATATATTTGAATAATCATCATGGGAATATCATTGCAAGCTGGCAATGAGAGAGGAGAATCTGTATAAGACTGGTGTCTTAATAAAGGCTTTGCGTGTGTGAATATTGGTGTTCTGCTATCTAAAAATACGTATGCGAGCTGTCAAGATATGCCTCTTTTTTATTTTAAAAATATATTTTATTTTAAATATCAATTTGTATTTAATTAAAAAGGCGTATATTGGATCAAAATATCATTTATTTTACCAATATTTCAGTTGGCTGAACGCCAACCTTTATCAAGGTGTTATAAAATATTTTTAATGTGTGTCAACAACAAACTCAGCGCCACATAACGTCAATAGAATTAAGTTTAAATTGACGTTATATGGCGCTGAGTTTGTTGTTGACACACATTAATATGGTATAATACCTTGATAAAGGTTGGCGTTCAGCCAACTGAAATATTGGTAAAATAAATGATATTTTGATCTAATATATGCCTTTTTATTTAAAGATTTATTTAGGGATTGCTCTATTTTTAAATCAATTTGTATCTTCTTTTGTATAACCAATCACAAGTTTTACGAAGGAGCTTCTTTATTTATACTTGTGCTAGCTTTCGAACCTTACGGTTCTTCAACAGGCGTGGCTAGTATGACTATACTAACAGGGTATAAGCGCGCTTGAGCCATTATATACAACATATAAATTTAGATGCGAATATAATTAAAATAGAAATAGGAATAATGACTATGAAATATAAAATAAAACTATGCAAATGAACTTAAAGATTTTTAAAATTTAGATAAAACTTTGGAAAATATACGCCAAAAGTTAAGTAAAACCATGATATTCACTGCATGCAAGCAGTGCGACACTATAAAATTTGTAAAGTTTAAAACCTGTATAATCCAAAACACCTCAACACAGAAAAGCCAAGCTGGGGTCCACTCCAACCCGACCACACACCAGAGCATATCACGGGATAACTATTGAGATATTATATGATATATTTCCGGTAGATCTATTTTCCTATTGATGCTGTTTGTTTGTGATGATATGATGGATTCCAGTACCAATCTGTGCTGCTTATTGTTTATGTGTTGATATAGGACTTTGGGATGATCTAAGTTAAAGTTATGGCCAGTGTTTGAAATATGTTGGTATATAAGTGACTTCGGGTCTCTATTGTTTATGTTTCGTTTGTGTTCGGCGATTCTGATATACGCGGTTCTGCCAGTCTCCCCCACATAGGAGGCTGGGCAATCCTGGCAAGAAACCGCGTATACTGCTCCGGTGGAGTGGATGGGATTGCTGGGTGTGTCTGCTTTGGTGATAGGATTCCTGAGAAGGGCAGCAAGATTGGGGGGGCTGTTAAAATAAACTTGGATGCCATATGGGCGAAGGATTCTGGAAATGGTAACAGAGAACGAGGAATATGGAAGATAGCAAACGGCTCTATAAGTCGTGGAGGTCCTCGGAGCAGTGGGATCAAACTTGTGTTTATCTATGAATTTTCCCGGGTATCCTGCAGTGGTTAGAAGGGTGGTAATTCTGTTTTTTTCTATGGCTTTGAATATAGGTAATGAGCAATGCGTATGTATTCTTTTGGTTAAGGTCCTGACTGTATTTATTTTATAGGCTATCGGGCTATTGGAGGAGAAATGGGTGTATAGGGGTGGGATATTCTTTTTGTGATAAACTGCTGTGTGTAATCTGTGTGGAGTGCGAATAATGTGGATGTCCAGAAAAGGTAATACTAGGTTTGTTTCTGTTTCATATGTAAATTTGATGTCTGCGTGAAAGGAATGTAGAGTGTTAAGAATAGGTTGGAGCTTATTCGGTTTGAGTATACAGAAGATGTCGTCCACATACCTCCTCCAATAATGGATGTCGGAAGAATGCGTCTGATTGATCCACTGGTCCAAGGACCCCATCACGACTTCAGCAACTATGGATGAAAGAGGGCTGCCCATTGGGGTGCCTCTGATCTGCTTATAATGCTGGTGGTTAAATGTAAAGGTACTAATGGAAAGACATAAGGACGTTAGCTGGGTTATCAGGGTTATTGTTTGATCTTGAATACCTGCTGACTTGAGAAAGGACTGTAATTTGTTTAAAATGAGGGCGTGTGGAAGGGAGAGGTATAGCGCTGTGACATCAAATGAAACCATAGTGTGATGTGCGGGTGGCTGCATTTGTGTGATCTCTTGAATAAAACTGGGTGGGTGCGTGATGTTGTATTGGTTAGGATTGTTCTTCATGATGGGGGACAATAGCTGGGCCAGATATTTAGCTAAAGTGTGTGCCGGGGAGAGGTGGTATGCTATGATGGGTCGGAGTGGTACCCCAGATTTGTGTACTTTAGGAGCACCATATATGTATGCATCCCGTGTGAGGGAACCGGTGAACTGAGTCAATTGTTCCTTGGTGATCAGCTTCGCCTTCATCAAGTTCCTAAGTGATGACTTGTAGCACTTGACCATGGCGTCTTTCGCAGATGTTGGGATATTCGTAAAAGTGGATGTGTCAGCGAGTATGCTCATCATTTTTCCTTCGTAATCAGCTCTATCCATCAACACCGTCTGGTTTCCTTTGTCTGCTTTGGTGATGACCAGCGAACTGGTCTTTTTTAGCTTGTGGATGAGGGAGCGATGATCCCGGGTATATGACACTGGGTGATAGGGCCTGCGCAAGACCTGGGTAACTGCGTGTCTAATCCTGAGGGTTTCCGCGTATATCAGAATCACCGAACACAAACGAAACATAAACAATAGAGACCCGAAGTCACTTATATACCAACATATTTCAAACACTGGCCATAACTTTAACTTAGATCATCCCAAAGTCCTATATCAACACATAAACAATAAGCAGCACAGATTGGTACTGGAATCCATCATATCATCACAAACAAACAGCATCAATAGGAAAATAGATCTACCGGAAATATATCATATAATATCTCAATAGTTATCCCGTGATATGCTCTGGTGTGTGGTCGGGTTGGAGTGGACCCCAGCTTGGCTTTTCTGTGTTGAGGTGTTTTGGATTATACAGGTTTTAAACTTTACAAATTTTATAGTGTCGCACTGCTTGCATGCAGTGAATATCATGGTTTTACTTAACTTTTGGCGTATATTTTCCAAAATTTTATCTAAATTTTAAAAATCTTTAAGTTCATTTGCATAGTTTTATTTTATATTTCATAGTCATAATTCCTATTTCTATTTTAATTATATTCGCATGTAAATTTATATGTTGTATATAATGGCTCAAGCGCGCTTATACCCTGTTAGTATAGTCATACTAGCCACGCCTGTTGAAGAACCGTAAGGTTCGAAAGCTAGCACAAGTATAAATAAAGAAGCTCCTTCGTAAAACTTGTGATTCGTTATACAATTGTACCAATTATACGGAGTTTACCTGTAGAAATTTGTATCTTCTTTGTTCGTTATTATAAAAATTCATAATAAATTAATACATTACAATAACGCGCCATCTATATATTCCAAATGAAAACACCAAAACGCGATTTTTTCTTTTCAATGGCGCGTTATTGTTATGTATTAATTTATGCCTAACTGGCCATGTCCTTATTGTTGGCGGAAGAGCATTGCTCGATGCAAATATTTATATGTAATTCTACTGTCCTAAAACCTAATGTCCATAGTTTTCTTAAATACCATTTCTAAGATTCCACCCTTCAGTATGGCATATAAAAGTAGAATGATCCAATACAGTATTAGAGCTCTAAAGAAGCGGTATGGTAGATTAAATTGGTGAAACCACTGGGAGGGTTCACCACTGATGAGCCAAGCCCTCCCAATATTTTTCATCGCAGTAAGGACAGTAGAAGTTTTATTTTAATTGTAAAAAGAAACATTGAGTTTTAGTGTTTTAATTTTAAATCATAATAAAGTTTAGAATTTATAAATACTTAAAATTTGCTCCTATTTGTAAAAAGATACTGGACAATTCACTATACTCTATAAACTGTTAGATATATAAATTCAAAGAATTTTTCTCTATGTGAATAAATTATATAGATATATGAATAAATATAAATTGATGATGATAACATTAGCTAGTATATGTTGATTAACAATTGGCAACTGAGTTAGTGCCTTCTTGATTCTTTTTTTTTATATTTCTTCTTAATTCTTAAATTTTACTTTTGTAGTTTCTATGCATAAAGATAACATTAAAAATATATTTAAGTAACATTTTATCTTTTTTACCTCCAAAAAACACAAACATAAACAACAGCTTCGAAATGATTTCTATATTACATACTAGCCGAATGACCCGGGCAACGTCCGGGTTTTACCCGATTAAATTTTTTTATTCAAATTATATTCGTTACAATTATAAATTAGCGCCGTGGATGTCACTCTTGTGAAACGTCCCGCTCCAAACTTTGTGTCTGAGAAGCGATATTTTTATAGAAAGATAATCTGGCTTTGTATCTTTTGCTTGAATGAATGTTTTTCTGTTAGAATTTTGTTCTTGCATACTAAAAATGAACTGGCTTTACCCGTGGTCTCTGCCTTTTGAAAATGTTCCCGTTATAATTTTGTATCTGATAATCAAACATGATACAGCAATATTGTCATGATCATTTTCTGAATAAAATACAGCTATTTTTGTCAAGAACCTTTCAATTTCAAAATTTCTTGGCTAAAAATCCGATAAATATCTCTTCCAGATTTTTCTCTATGTCCTGTTGAAACACGTTTTTCATGTACATTAGGTCAGCTGATATTACCTCCCATTTTCACCACTAGAGGCGCTGCTTGCGAGCGAAAGGGCAAATTCGCAACGCAATTTGCAAATAACTCGAAAAATATTCGGGATAGAGACCTGAAATTTCACTATAAGTTTTTCCAGATTCTACTCTATATACTCTTAAAATTTCAGTCAGATTAGTTACGTATTGTGGACGTGTATAGCCGACATAGATACCCACATACATACATACACTGACTTTTATATATATAAGGATTTAGAAATTCTGGAGAAATTCCAACCCTCGTAATTAGGTTCTTCTGAAAAAATCCTCTAATAGTTCAGAATAGTTAGTGTAACTTGTTTTTATTTATAACTTTGTTTTGATGGTGTTCTCATGTAGTTATAAACATAAAAGTTTTTCATGTTTTTTCTTGTATGACATATAAAATCTATATTAAGTTCATATTGTTACCTTTTTTTTCTAAAAGAATATAATTATATGATTGTATCATGGAAAAATTACAAAACAGGGAAGTTGTAAAAAAGCACATGCATATATTTAAGTTTTATTTTCAAAGACAAAGGTCGCCTCTCCCGTCAAAATAGACGTCAAAACTAGACGCCATCTATTGACCGTCGCCATACACTAGCGGCCTCGGGTCGGTGACAAAACCACAACACCAGCTTTGGCAAACTGAGAAGCGCTCATCTAGAGACCATAGTTTCAGGCTAATGGCATCTATAGATGCCATCTTCCGTCTATTTTGACGGGAGAGGCTTCTTTATCTTTATAGATCATTATTCTTCCGGCAAAATTTCCATCTAAATTTTCAATTGTATTGGGATATCAAGTGGTTAAATAGAAATCATGATTCCTCAAAAATTCTCTAACCAGCCTTTTTTTTGTCGTTGAGGTATTGCCTGCATTACGCTGATGAGGGCCAACAACTTGTAACGTGTATATCTTTTTTTTTTGCCTTTCTTGATTTATTAAGAAACTCTAGCTGTTACTGTGGCAAGGAAACCCAGGACTCGAGACATCTACTGTTGGAATGTCCACTTTTCTATAGAGTCGTTAGACAACAGACAATAAATAATGTTGTAGATCAATTTTTTTTTTGCTTATCCCTAGTACACGTGGTACAGGCCATGATAATCATGGTGGGTAGAAGTAGGTGACTGCTTTTACTGTAAGTGCACCACATGTCTATACATGTGAAAGCAGTTCGACTTTGCACTTACAAATGTGCCAGAGCCCCGTTTGGTTACTTGCACTCGCTGGTGGGGTTGGACTTTTGCAAGAATCGGGGAGCCATTGGAGCTTTTTTTTTTTTTTTAAACAGAAAAAAGTGTCCAATGCGGGTTCGAACCCGGGTCGTAGTGGTCGTAAACCAAACGGTTTAACCAGCCTTCCACCGACCCCCCAGATCAATTTGTAAATACCAGAAAGAATTGTCACAAATTTAAACATTTTTTTAAATTGAGAAAAAGGGGCATTTCCTGATCGTGCAACTAAAGGTTGCTGATGGCTTACACCATCTATCGGAATAAATATCAACAAATCGTTGATTTTTAATTATTCCAGAATTGGCCAAATACCGTTTTTTGATTGATCAAGAAAATCTTTTGTACTATTTTTCTAATTTTTTTGTAATTATATTTTTGACTATCATTCTAACCTCTGAAAGGATCAGGTTCCTAATATATCTTATTGTTTCTCTTTTTTATTATTAATTTTTCCTTGTATAATGTTCAAAACTGTTTCTGTTCAACTTCTTCGGACAATTTTCTTTGGTTAATTATGTAAAATAATGAATTGAACAGGATTGTATATAGCCGATTTGTTGCGATGTAGAGAGAGGTATCGACGCAAATATCCCTGAGTTTGAGATATCGCGTTTCATGATGTTAATAAAATTGTTTCTGTTCTAAAATGTAAATCGACGCTCACGAGCTGAGATATCGCGTTTTGTGTTTTGAAATAAAATTTTATAAAATGGTATTTGACCAAAATTACGAAATATGTAAAAATCAACAATTATTTGATATTTATTGTATTTTTTTTTCATTATCCCTATTTCACATGGTACAGGCCATGATAATCATGCTGGGTAGAAGTAGGCGACTGCTTTTACTGTAAGTACACCACATGTCTACACATGTGAAAAGCAGTTAAACTTTTGCATTTACAAATATGCCAGAGACCCGTTTGGTTACTTGCATTCACTGGTAGGGTTGGACCTTTTCAAAAATAGGAAGCCATTGGAGCATTTTTTTTAATTAGAAAAAAAAAGTGCCCAATGCGGGAATCGATCCCGGGTCGTAGCGGTCTAAAACCAACGGTTTAGACCATCCTTCCACTGACCCCCTATTTATTATAATAAATGATACAAGCTAATACAGCAAGGTTTATTTATACAATCAAGAAATGTCTTTTTCTTAACTATATACCATGGCTTCAGACTATGGAATTCTTTCATACAGGTAAAGCTTCGATGCATAGTGGACATGGCATCTGTCCGGTAAGCGGAACACTATGGGTTCGATTCCTATCCTGAACACTTTATTTTTCCGTTTATCATTACTCTTCACAATTCATCCTTTCATACTTCATCCCTAAGGTTAGAAATACACCTATCACCCGATTTACACGGTACTTGTTTTACACGTTTTCGCTTTTAAACGGTTTTCCAAATAAGTTTTTTTTTTTGTTTTTATCGCACTATACTAAATGCTACTGTGATTGAACACATACGCTGTGTATACATCTCACGAGGAATCCCAAACTTATGTGCTGACTTGCTGCACACGCACACTGTTTCTGTATTTCTAATTTTTAAAAATTGTTAATTTTCGATTTACACGTTTTTCTCAGGAACGTATCTACCGTGTAAATCGGGGGATATGTGTAATCGTTATTTCTCCTTAAAAATTAATATCGATTTTTCGTTCAAAAGAAACACATACGGGATAATATTCAAATGTCGTTTTATAATCATAAACCGTATTATATTGTTTTATAAAAGCTTTAATTTCATAACATCCTATGGGGGGGGGGGGGTGTTATGAAATCAACAGAACCTATCAGAAAGGTATTCCAACATGTAAATTTATAGCGGCTGTTTCAAGCTGAGATTATCATGGAAAAAAAACGGTAATCCTATGCAAAGCGAAATTCTTTTAATAAGAGAAGATGCTCTTTTTGCACAAACCTTAGCATAAGTACTTCCCGTTTTCACAACACCAACACCATTATGGGGGTCGGTGGAAGGCTGGTTAAACCGTTTGGTTTTCGACCACTAGGACCCGGGTTCGATTCCCGCATTGGACACTTTTTTCTGTTAAAAAAAATGCTCCAATGGCCCCCGATTCTTGCAAAAGTCCAACCCCACCAGCGAGTGCAAGTAACCAAACGGGGCTCTGGCATTTGTAAGTGCAAAGTCGAACTGCTTTTCACATGTGTAGACATGTGGTGCGCTTACAGTAAAAAGCAGTCGCTAACTACCCACCATGATTATCATGGCCTGTACCACGTGTACTAGGGATAAGCAAAAAAAAAAAAACACCATTCCCATATAAAACCAACTCCAAACTACACAAAAGTGTTCTAAAATCAACAACATAAATTAAAAGGCCTTTGCATTAATTTAATTACTTTTTTAAATAAAAAAGAAATATAAACAGATTCATTAAAGCTATTTCGTCTGGCAGGAAAACCATCCAATAAGAATCTCTCCCTGGAAATGGGGGGCCATTTGGAAATTTTATGTTCTTTCTCTCCCATCTCCTTGAGTTTTTTTACTTTAATATAAAACTTGAGATTTCTCTCCATTTATCTCTTTCTTCGCCTTTCTGCCTTATTCCCTCCCAAATGAAGCGTAGGCAACCGATTTTTCATACTTTCGAGCGTTTTAAAATTCTATTAGGTTTTGAGTAACGTTTTCTCTTTAAGGGTGAAGTGAATTGGTGCGTATCTCAAAGCCATTTTGTTGTTTTAGGTAAATATTTATGTTTTTTAGAGGTGTATTTTCTTAAGATAGATAGGTACTATTTATATAAAAAATAGACACTTCGGCCACAATTAGAGTTTTTTATTTTCTCAACGTTTCGACAAAAATCTTTTGTCTTCGTCAGGAGAAGTAAATAAAAATAAAGCATTTGGCAAGGCGTTAAAAAATTGTTCTGAGGTTTGCAAGGGCGTTCTCACGTGATTTTTCGAATTTAGTACAACATCTAAAGCACGAGTCAAAAAACAAATATTAAACTCGTCAAAAAGACTATGATCTTGGAAATAAAATATATAATAATAAAATTATTATAAATTAAGTAAAAAGAAATAAATAAAGTAAACTAAAAATATAATCACAAACATTATTATATAGATTTATAACTATTATGTCCAATTTTTATCTAGCTTATTAACTACTTTTTAAATTTAAAAATGAAGCATATTGTTGCGGAATATCTTCAAAAGTATTTATAGTTCTTTTCCCAAATTCTCGTGATACCCATCCCTCTAAAAATAATCTTTCCTTTTTAAATTTTATATTCCTATGAAATATCTCAATATCATTCCAATCTGGCCTATGTCCTGAATATAATGCATGTTCCCCAATTTTGCTTAACGCCCTTCTCCCCAATAAACCCTGTTGGTGTTCCTTAATTCTGGTCTCCAAATTTCGGCCGGTTTCTCCTACATACATTTTGTCACATTCTGTGCATTTAATACCATAAATTACGTTATTTGGTTTTGATGTGCTTATGAAATAGATAGGCCAAATTTGAATAGAACTACAAAAGGTTACAATAATATAATAATTCCTTATATTAGAGAAGTTGATAACGAAATATCTAGAATTTTGAAAAAATGTAAATATAATATTTGGTATAGTACTGGGACAAAAAGGGAATATTTAACTAGAAATAACATAATGAAGGATAACATACGCATAATATCATTATATTATTTGCATATTTACCTATACATATAATATTAAGAGAGAATATACATATTTGAAGTTATCTATTATATATATTATAGAAATATGCAGGTTGTGAAATATTATCATGAGAGATAAATTATTCTGTATTTATAGAGTGTATAGAGTGTTATAAAAGTTGCCCATGATATAGGTTGTGATGGGTATTAGAATAAGTTCATCAAACCGTAACTAATTTTCCATGTTAACTAACCGACACTAACTATCTAACCGGAAACAATACCTACATGGTTATCTGCAAGAGTTAACTCCTAATAAACCGAGAGCTCAGGGAATATTCTTTATTCAGTGATTTTTAGAAAAAAAATTGTATAAATATTTGATCTTTAATATTTTTATCTCTATATATTGCCGTAATTTAAGGAATAAATAAAAAGTTATTTATTTTGTGATATAATAAACACGCTGTATATGAATATAATAGTTCTTTATAGGTATTTTTATATGCTTTTTTAGTATTATAAATATATTGATATTATATATATGTGAGAAAATTATCGAATTACCTTCTTTAAAAATGTTTTTTTCATTATCCCTAGTACACGTTGTACAGATAATGATAATAATGGTGGGTAGAAGGTAGGCGACTACTTTTACTGTAAGTCCACTACATGTCTACACATGTGAAAAGCAGTTCGACTTTTACACTTATAAATATGCCAGAGCCCCTTTTTGGTTACTTGTACTCGCTGGTAGGGTTGGAATTTAGCAAAAATAAGGGGCAATTGAAGCTTTTTTTTTATTAGAAAAAAGTGCCCAATGCGGGAATCGATCCCGGGTCGTAGCGGTCCAAAACCAACGGTTTAGACCATCCTTCCACCGACCACCTATTACCATTAGAATTATCATCCTCTGTACCAATTAGATTAATCAAAAATAAATCTCCGAGGATAAGTTTCTGTTGTCAAAATTTGAAACTGTTTAAACGCGGAAGATTCTTTTTGTAATTAAACAATTTATACTGCCCTTGCTGCAAGCGAAAAATTAAGGGAAGGGCCTGGCTCATCAGTGATTAACCCTCCCAGCGGTTTCGCCAGTTTAATCTGCCATACCGCTGTCATTCGCATTTTTGTAACTTCCATTTATAGTGATACTGTTGATAGACTCTTGGAATGGGTATTTTAGAAGAACTATGGACATAAGCTTTAAGGACAGCAGAATTACATACAATTATAAATTTATAATATGCTTCGAGCTATCGCTCTTTTACAAATATCAAATTGTGTCTTTTATTAGAACAATTATAATATGATGCACCAGCGCGCTATAAGTTTCTATATTACACTTTTAACAAGTTTACAATCTTTCGGGTTCTAAACGACCCTTCTACAGGTAAACATTTTTAGAAAACTCGAAGGCTTGTAATTTCGATAAAAGTGTAATATAGAAACTTACTTCTATTACCATCTTAATTTAAATAAATATTTTACAATAATTACCTTTTTCTATCTATTTCTTTTCAATTCATAGGTTAGCTGGCAGTATTCAAGTTTTAGAGAATTTTTTCTATGGCTAGATAGGCTTTTGATGGTATTGTAGGATTGTGTGGGATGGTTGGGTGCGTGTTGGTGTGGCTTGTGGAAAGGCCACTGATAATATTATAATTATTTTATAAAATAAATTAATTTATTTAAAGCCCCGAAATATATAAAGAAGAAAGAAGTAACGGCCTCTGGAAGCAAGCCTTGTTGTTCGAACGACGCGCGTGGCAAGAGTCCCGGATGTCGCCCGCGCATGCGTAGTGAGGTATTCTCCCAGCACGCGCTTGCCGAGGCGTAGTGAGGACGCCACACTACTACCCGTATGTGTATTGAAGTTTTGTCCCAGTTTACGCTTGCTGAAGCAAAGTGTGGTCGCCACAAGTGAAATAAAGAAACATATTTCTATTACCATCTTAATTTAATTAAATATTTTCCAATAATTACCTCTTTCTATCTACAGGGTGATCCAAAAGTCCCGCACAACTTTAAAAATTAATAACTCCGCGAATATTTGCGTTAGAGCAATGCGGTAAACACCATTGTGTTCAGGATGCAATGGGATTTTTTATGGCAAATAATGAAAAATTCGAAATTGATTTTAGTTACAATTTTATTCACCAGATGGCGCTCTACCAGATTCAGATATTCAGCGGCCAAATTGTTTGATAAATTGAAAAATATAATTGAACGACACGTATTTTTCCTTTTTGAATACCAGGAAAGAACCCTAATAATATCAAATAACAAATTAATAAAACACCACTTCGCCAAAAGTATGAAGAATTGGTTAACGATTTTCAAATACAATCAGAGATATGTAAAATAGGCAAATGCAAATTAGAACATGTAGCAAAAATATTTATATTTTATATGGGGTTTTGTAAAATAGATTGAATGTTTGAAAAATACTGCTGATATCAATACACGAATTTTTGATATGTTAATATAGTACCAAAAATTATGATGGCACTACTAATAGGATTTCTTGCTATAAGAAATGTGTAGTTTCTTGACTAATTGGAGACCCTTGACTATTTAACTGGATATTTGTCATGATCCAACAAATGAAATATAGAGGGGAGTGACAAAATATATTTGTCGTACTTTATTCCAAATATCCTATGGGCTTGTCAAATGTTATCATTGTTTATTATACTGTACACAATTTCAAAAAATGTTTCCCCTCAAATAAAAATAATTTTTAAATCGACCTTTTGCGTTGAAAAACGTGGTAGTAAAATCATTTTGTATTTTTTTTTTCACAAAATTTCTAAAGTTATTGGTATACAGAAAATATTCCTTATGCTATTTCTTCTAATGAGCGAAAAGCGAAAACTAAACATAAGGGGAAAAATTGTGTGTACCAGTGTTATTCGAGAAGTTATAAGACTCTGGTTTGCACGACATAATATGTGAGCAAATGACAAACAAAAAATTACTGTTCACAAATAAAAAAGATAGTCAAGATGTGAGGACAGCATTTATTATCCCCATATCCCAACACAAAGAGCTGCAAAATATTGGTAGATAATATAATACATGGCAGCTTATATAAAACATGAGGTAACTGCCTTCTCTCTTGTATTAGGTCACAATCCTTGCTCAATGTGGCACCCTTCATTCTCAATCACCGCCTGCAGACGATAAATGACAGAATGGACAGCATTAAATAACATATTTGTTGAAATTGATAAAACGTGCCATCTGATAGAAGCCTTCAACATGGCCAATGTGGTAGGCCAGCATCGATAAACACACGATTTAATGTACCCCCATAAACAAAAATCGCAAGGCGTCAAGTCTGGTGATCTTGGAGGCCACTGGTATAAAGTGGCGACTTATCACACGATTTTCACAGAACGTATCCTTCAGCAATTGTTTGGCACCTCGGGAGATATGAGGAGGTCCTCCATCTTTCATGAATGTTATTTCGCTTAGTGCTTTTGCCCTGCAATATGGGAATACCCTTTTCTCTCAAAAGTTGGACATAACGTTCATCAGTTACAAAAACGGTTTTAAAAGTTCTTCCATTGATTTTTCAAAGAAAAATGGCCCAATAATAAAAGAAGTGAACCCACACAAAACTGTAACTCTAGGCTGGTAAAGTGGCATTTCTGTAAAAATCCTAGGGTTGTCTGTTGCCCAAATGCGGCTGTTTTGAATGTTAAATTCTCCGTTTAGAGAAAAGTGAGCATCATCTGTCCACAGAACATTCGACAGCCAGTTTTCATCAATATCAATTCGCCGGAAAACCCATGCAGCGAATTCTTGACGCATCTCAAAATCGCCAACTTTCAACTCGTGAAATCTTTGAATTTTGTATGGGTACACACAATAGAGACATTAAGTGAAGCGTCTTCGGATATCACAATCATACTCGGCGAATTTAACGCCAAAAGTTCAATTTGGGGATCACCTGTCGTGGATAACAAAAGTCAGCAGGTTGAGGACATGCTAACAGACCTCGACCTTGCACCGTTAAATAACGGAGAGAACACCTATCTAAGTCCACAGGCACAGAATCCGCAATAGACATCACAGCGATAAATTACAACATCGCACCCACAACACAATGGAAAATCATGAGAGGTGCAATCAGTGACCACAGACCAATTTTAACAACCCTAAACTTCAAAATTGAGAACGTCCATTAGAATAAAAGAACATGGAACTTTAGGAGAGCCGACTTGAAAAAAATTCACAGAAAAGCTTGAAGAACTGTGCAACGAAAAATTGATTACAGAACGCTTGACAAAAACTTGGAAAAATTCTCTTCGAACATTTCAAAATCTGCAAAAGCATCGATACCTAGAGGTAGACGTAAAGACCTGTGGATATCTTACTGGAAGGACCACAACATCGAGGCAGTGATTTCAGAGAGAGAGACAATATCAATGAACTTCTTTAAAAAATAAAACAGAAGAAAACAGAAAGAACTCATTGAAATTAGTCACAAAATAGAACAAGAAATTTGGATATGCAAACAAGAAAAATGGCAGAATTCTGCGAAAAAATGGATCCAAGAAAGGACAGCCAACACTGGAATATGATTAGAGTGTTAGAGAACAATCAACACCAACACCAATCCTCCAATATTCTAACCGATATGAATAGAACAGCGCGAACGAGAACAAACAGATGGCTGACATAATTGCTGAATATCTTTCAAGCACTTCCATACTCAACTATACGAATGAAGACAGGACTCTAAAAATAATATAAACCAGTTAGTTAAACAAGCAAGAAACTTCCATCAACAATATATTTTCTCGAGAGACTTCACACTGAATGAGCTAAACTTATCAATAAAAAAATTCAAGAGGTCACCAAGAGATAATCTAATCTTTGGTTAAATGATCAAACACTTTGAAGACAAAGCTAATAATCAACTCCTACGAATACTGAACATTTCATGGCAAACTGGTAAACTACCAAAGAATTGGAAGATATCAATTATAGTGCCAATACTGAAGCCAAACAAAGATGCCAAGGAATACAATAACTATCGGCCAATTGCTCTCAACAGCAAACTTTGTAAAATACCAGAACGAATTATCCACTCTAGGCTCATAGTCTGGCTCACTAACAATGATAAAATAAACCTCTACCAAACTGCCTATAGATTCCAGCACTGTACGACTGATCAACTGTTTTACTTCTGTCAATCAATAATAGATTCTTTCCAGGAAAACCCGCCAAAGAAGACCACGGCTATATTCCTTGATATGACCTCAGCTTTTGATCGAGTGTGGAGGGAGAAATTACGTGAAAAGCTGCACAACATCAGAGTAAGAGAATAACCTTAATCTGGATTGCAGACTTCTTAAGGGGAGAAGGTTAAAGGTTCGGGTCAATGGAGAATTTTCCAAGGAAGGAAGAACATGGGCTGGTGTAACTCAGGGATCTGTGCTCAGTCCTCTACTCTATCTGCTATATATTAACGACATCTATCCTTACCTCACTGAAAACACAAAGGTTGTCTGTTATGCAGATGATATAGCCATATGGCACACAAGAAGCAGCATAGAAAAATCGTAAAAAATACTGAACACATCAATGAGAAGACTGGAGAAGTGGGCAATGGAACTGCAAATGACCATAAACCCAATAAAACCAAACCTATGCGTCTTCTCCACTCACAGGCAAAAAGGCATAAATATAACCAAAAAATAAGCATAAACAAACAAATGATTGATAAAATTAGAAATCCATAATACCTAGGTGTGATACTGCAGTCCTGTATCTTTCAAGTTGGTCTCGAAGTACGCGATCTACGTATTCATCGTAGATCGCAAAATGCGTGGTGTCGCTGGAGACCCACTGGCGATTCTCCACAAACTCTGCAGCGCTGGAAGAGGCGCCATATTCATTGTACATAGTGTATATAATGCATATTATCTTTTTTTAATAGTGCAGACTGTGCATGTATTGACAAGATGTCAACAAAATTATTTTAATTATTATTGATGAGGAATTGGAATTTTCAGAACACATAATTAGCACCTCAAATAGAACTATCAGAAAACTAAACATTCTGAGAAGGCTATGTGGAACAAATTGGGGAGCAAAACCCAGAATTTTCAGAACAACGTATACCACCTTAATAAGGCCGATAATGGAATATGCAACACCGGTCTGGGCTCCCTCAAGCTCATCACTAAAAGTAAGACTAGACAGTGTTCAAGAAAAAGCGGCCAAAATAATCACTGGTGCTGTTTCATCCACCAACAATGAGAAAATTCAGAGAGAATGTGGTTTAGACCTACTCGCTCGAAAGCAGAAGACAAAATAAAAACAACTTGGATCGGCACTTCGGAAACGAGGAACAAAAGGACGAGATCTCTCTGACCACTTGTGGTTTGGTAGATCCGCCCTTTTCTGAGAATGGTAAGGATGCACCCATCGCTTCTTTCCAGGTTATTCAATAGGTGCCTGGACACTGGTACTTTTCCTGAGGCATGGAAGGTTGCCCGAGTAGTGCTTCTCGAAAAGTCTGGTAGAAAGGGTAATTCTCCTAATGATTATCGTATGCTTTCTTTACTAGCGTGTCTAGGTAAGGTCCTGGATAGCCTACTAGCTCAGCGACTGAAGCACTGGCTAGAAAGTAATGAGCTCCTTTCCTCTTTCCAACATGGTTTTAGGGAAGGGAAGTCCACAACCACAGCTCTGAACGAGGTGTTAGAGGGGGTTGAGATGGGCTTAAATAAGGGTGCTTGGGTTCTTTCCGTGGCCCTGGACATTGATGGCGCGTTCAACTCCATGAACTGGAACAAGCTGATGAGAAATTTGATGGACATGGGTTGTCCTGATAATTTGTGCAGCTTGGTTCGTGACTTCCTGAGGGATAGACGGATTAGCCTCAGTTTTGGTGGGCGGAAGTTGGAAAGAAACTGTGCTAGAGGTTGCCCCCAGGGCTCTTGCTGCGGACCTATTCTGTGGAATATCCTGGTAAACACCGTTTTCCAGGAGGAGCTCCCTGAGGGAGCCAGGCTGGTTCTCTATGCTGACGACCAGTTCATCATTGTTGAGGCTGCTTCGAGAGCGAAGGCTGAGAAGTGTGTTGAAACTTCTCTCCAAATTCTCTCGAACTGGGCCCATGACTCTGGCCTTAAGTTCAATGTCTCCAAAACTAAAGCCCTCAGCTTTAAGCCTAGGGACATAAGAACAAAAAGGAAAGGGATCAAATGGGAACACAAGCCGGCTATCGGGATCGAAGGACGGAGGGTAGCGTTGGTCAATAGGATGACCATCCTGGGGGTGGTCATTGATGACAAGATGGGTTGGCAATACCAGGCGGAGGAGATGGTGGCGAGGCGTTGTGCAGGCCTGTCCTGGTTGGCTCTCAACAGGAGGGGGGGGAGAAGGAGGGTACTATTTTTAGGAACCTCTGCCTCTCCTGTGTCGAGCCAATCCTGCTATAACAGGGATCAGAAGGTGGCAAAAACTCTAGAGAGCGTGCAGAGGACAGCGGCACTCAGAATCACAGGGGGATATCGCACTACCAGCAGTGAGGCCTTATTGGTCCTCGCTGGTCTTATTCTCCTGGGGTTGAAACTAGAGGAGGAGACCATCAGACAGAAGATCTAAGAGAACAGGGAAGATGCCCTGGGACTTGAAGCGGGTGCCCTGGAATGGAAGAGGGACCCAAGAAAGCCCCAAGTGGTTGCCAAAGTGGAATTGGAGTCCTGGAGGGCCGACAGGGAATGGCACGGAGGTTTTCACTGATGGGAGTAGGTCTGGAACCAATACTGGAGCTGGGGTAGTGATTTTCACTAATGGAGAGCTGATCTTCCAAGAAAGTTTAACACTCAGAGTGGACGAATTGGTCTTTTCAGCCGAGCTGGTTGCAATCAGGGTAGCCCGCAGAGTGCGTGCCGAGAAGAACTTCAGCCCGGACCGCCTCTATTCAGATTGTATGTCGGCCCTCGTCGCCATCAATCCGGAGAAAGGGCAACTCGCGCATAAAATAATCCAGGAGCTGGAGATGATGACGCGGGCTCCGGAGCTCCCTTGGTTTAGGAGACACAGCCTCATCGAAGGTAATGAGTTCGCAGACAGGATCTCTAAGGCAGGATGCTTAAAAGGTAGATCACTGAGGACCACAGTGACCAAGAAAGAAGTTTATAGGAGGATCAGGGGGCACGTCCAGGACTTATGTTTGGACAGATGGAGGAACATTGTGAAGGGAAGAGAGTTATTCAATGGGGTAAACAACACCCAAGTACCTCTGTAAGGTAATGTCCCACAAACTCATTAGGGTAGTTCGGGACATGGGCTCTTCCCCAAGTCTCAACAGATTTGAAATTAAGAGCAATCCTGATTGCGCCTGTGGAGAAAGGGATGTGAATGTACGCCACTACGTCTTGGATTGTCCAAGGGTAGTGGGTGTGCAGGAAGAGAGAAGGAGGGCGAGGGGCGCGATCGAGAGTAAGCTGCTGAGAAATCACAGCAAGCTTCTTGAGAAAGCCCACGACGTGGCAGCTGAGCTTTTCCTCAGCTGTGAGTGAACAGAGTCGACCGGGGTCTGCCTCCCCGCGGTCCCTGCTGGACACAGTAGATAGTTTCCTATTTTGCTGTGATTAAAGGCCACCGGTATAGAAATCCTTCCAGACACGTTGTCTGGGAGGTGGTGTTTCAAGGTACAATGTCCAATCACTAGCTTGGATACCGTTACTTGGCTTATGAGTTGAACAGAATAGCAGCGAAGGCATGCTTCGCATGCCGGCTTGTGGACCGAAAGGTCTGGGTGGCCATCTGCTTCTAGGGTATACCAACTGTGCTTAGGTGGGATCCTCCAGTTCTTGTTTATTTTGGCTACTGTTTCTATTTCTTTAAAAGTAAGTTTATTTTTCTGTAGCAAGGGTTCTTTTGTGTCTTTTTTCGCTAGCGCATCAGCAGCTTCATTGCCTTCAATGCTAACATGTAAGAGTATCCATTGAAGGTGAATTTTTGAGGTATTGAGAGTTTTTGGAGATAACCAATTATGTTCCTGCTTACTTTGTCTCTAAATTCCCCTGTGTGACTCAAGTGTTGTATGGCACTTCTACTATCAGTAAGAATCCATATATCGTGATGTTTAATGTTTCTGATGGATTTTAAGACTTCATAGATGGCTATATGTTCTGATCTGAAGACTGAGCAAAATTCTGGGTTTCTTCTGTTTATTTTCTCAATGCCATTTGTGGTTTTAATGAGAGAGCCACTGCCAGTGTGTCCCAACTCATCTCTGCTACCATCGGTATAGATAGTTATTGCATTTTTAGGAATTTTATTAATTATTTCTAATGATAATTGTTTTAATTATTCTGGATTTTGGTATTGTCTGTTGGGGTGGTTCCATTTAAAGTGGCATTAAAAATAACATTTTGTTAGTGGTTCGCATGGAGATATTTTTTTCAGCTGAATAATATTTTTCCACTTTATATTTTAAAAATCCATTTCTTTTGGCCAGGTGGAGAGGGCCTTCTTTTTTGAGTCTTAGATTGGATTCCCAATTAAGTATGTAATTGAAAGTTCTGTGTTTGTTTTCATAACTCTTGATTTTGTTTATATATTTTGGCAGATTGTAGCTTATTCTATTCTTTAAGGGCATAATATCTGCCTCGTAAAGTACAATATCATTAGGGCAGGGTTTTCGAAGACCTGTAATAATTCTAGCTGCACTTAATTGTATCCTTTCCAGTGATTTTAGATTTGTTTCAGATTCTGTACCATAGATTTGATATCCATATTCCAGGATAGGTCTCATTAGAGATGTGTAAGTTAATTTTATTGTTGTTGCTTCAGCTCCCCACTCTTCCTGAAATATATTTCAAGATTTTTAGTCGGTCTCTTCCTTTTCTAACAATTCCTTCAATATGCTTACTGGAGTTGATTTCTGGATCCAGGGTGTAGCCGAGATATTTAGGATGTTTATTATATTGCAATTGTTGTTCTTTCAGAATAATATTTGGTCTTATTTTGTATAGTTTCTTATCGGTAGTAAAAAGACAGGTTTCAGATTTTTGGGGGTTAAATTCTAATTTATGTTTATTAGCAAATTTTTCTAGGTGGAGAAGAGTCTTGTTAAATCTCTTTCAGCCTTTTTCCAGTTAGTGCTGCTGCTCCATAAAATAATGTCATCAGCGAAAAGTCCAATATTGGTTTTATGTGAAATTTATTTTTCTATGCCTGCAATAAATAGGGTGAAGAGAGTTGGGCTAAGGACTGATCCTTGTGGTAATCCTTGGTACAATTTGAAAGTTTTAGATAGAGTGCCATTATATTTGATCCTGATTTATATATTTTTAAGAGAATCATTTATCCAAGTGATAGCTTTTCCATCAATTTTGAAATGTTTGCATAATTTTGTAATTAACTTGTTTTTCCATACCCCTTATCAAAAGCTTGTGCAAGGTCTAAAAAGCAGCTATGGTGTGGTTAGTTGGTTTTTCGTTTTGTGCATCTTTTACTTTTTGTGCGAAAAATAACAGTTGGTCTATTGTCCCATGTCCTTTCCTAAATCCATATTGTTCTTCTGGTAAAAGATTTCTTGTGTCGGGGTGGTAGGTGAGTCGTCTGAGTATAATTTTTTCCATTAATTTGCAGCAAATATTTGTTAGGGAGATAGGTCGGTAGTGTTTTGGGTCATCAGCAGATTTGTCAAGTTTTTTAATGGGAATTATTGTTGCATTTTTACAGTCTTGAGGCAATTTTCCAGTTTTCCAGGAGTTATTGAAAATATTAAGAAGTCTTTCTTTGCCAATTTTGCCCAAGTTTGATATCATTCGGCCATGGATTCCATCTGGCCCAGGAGTCTTGTTTAAGTCAGTGTTTTCTAATGCATAAGCTAGCTCTTTCATATTGATTTTTTTCATGGAAAATATTATGAGTGCTGGTGACATTTTTTACAGTCATGAATAATCTTTCGGGCCTTTTTTAAACCTTGATTTTACTACTTATTTGATATGAATTACCTAAAAGATTGGCAGCAATTTTGTCATTAGTTGCTGGTGTACCATCTGTATTCGTAATCATATTTGTGTTTTCAGTTTGTGGCTGGACTCTGTCAATTTGTTTTGCCCAATTCCAAAGTTTTGTATTTAATTTTCTTGGGTTCAGGTTTTCGCAAGTTTGTTTCCATTTTTCCCTTTTCACATTTACGCATAATCTTTTTTTATTTTTGCAATCACAATGTTCAGTTCAGTTCTACAATATTTTTGGTTTTGGGTGCACTTTTTTGTAGTTCATTTAGTTATAAGTCTTTGAATATTTTTTGCCTGGTGTGTATAATTTGGAATCCATTTCTTAATATTACCTCTTGGTATTGAAACTTTAGCTGCTTTAATAATGGTGTTTTCGAAAGATATCATATTAGCCTTTTTGAAGTTCCAGAATTTTTCTTAATTGAGCTAGTTTTGGTCTTGGTGCTAATTTCTATCAAATTAGGCAAATGATCACTTCCAAAACTTTTTAATATTTTCTATTTGCATTTGTGAAAATGTCAGGATAGTAAAAACTTATATCAAGGGCTTGTGCAGTATTATAGCTTGTAGGAATGATGGGTAGGATTGCCATCATTTAAGCACATGAAGGCATTGTCGTCAAATATGTTTGATAGTATTTTGACTCTTGGGTTTGGCGTAGAACATCCCCATAGTTGATGTTTGGCATTAAGGTCACCTACAATAATAGTGTTGTCTGTAAGAAATTGAGCAATTGTTCCATCGTCAATAAATGTATTGTTTGGAGGGTGATACATATTGTATATGTGGATGGCTTTGTTTTGATTGAGGTAGACTTTGATACCTTGGGCTTCGAGGTCTAATGTGTTTGTAATATTAACGGCTATGTCCTCATAGTACAAATTCTTGATTAAAATTGCTAGGCCACGCCCTCCAACAGCATATACAGATGGATCTTCAGACCTTACCCTGAGTAATGGAGGGGCCGGAATTAACATAATACTGCAAGATGGAACAAACATCAAAATCAAAGAAGGAGCAGGACAGATTTCGTCAAACTTCACTTGTGAACTGACAGCTATCTGGAAAGCCCTTGATGTATGCCTTAACAAACCATCCCTGCATCAAGCAGAAGGAATTTTAATATACAGCGACTCCATATCCGCTCTAGAAGAAATTCAGAAGGGCAATACTAAAATCACACAGAAAATACACTCGTTACTTACCCAACTGGAACCATTGGAGAATAACTGCATTCTACAATGAATCCCTGCCCATGCTGGGATCAGGGGTAATGAAATGGCATTCGAATTGGCAAAGGAAGCCAGAAAGTTGAGCCAAAGTAAAGAACAAATGTCATTATTTGACGCTGATTCTTTGTCAAAATAGAAGATAATTAAACGAAAAAATAAGAAAAGATCAAAATGCGAAATAAACTCTGAGAGAAAAATGACAAAAAACTATAACAAGACTTATAACAAAACACTATAAAGGAATGACAATACATCCAGATGGCACAAGAACCTATAGGGCATGCAACAATTGTCCTGGTGTGGAACTTACACCTACCCACATATTCTTATAGCCAGCAATGGCCGCAGCCTTGCAAAAATTAGACATAGACCCTGAGCAGCAGCTTTACACACCTAAGATAGTGGAAATTGCTGCTGCTGTGATGGAGATACATGGATACATCTGAGGCTCTTTATTGGACACGACAACAACAACGGCATTCCAGAGTAAAATAAATTATCAGAGATAGATACATATTTTTCAAATGAATTAAAATAAATATAATCGATACTGAGTGAGAGTTGAATTAAAAATATTTGAAATTTATTATCTTCGGAAACAAACCGTATCTAAAATATCAATTTTCTTTTTGCTGCATGTTTTAATTTGCATTTACCTATTTTACATATCTCTGATTGTATTTGAAAATAGTTAACCAATTCTTCATACTTTTGGCGAAGTGGTGTTTTATTAATTTGTTATTTGATATTATTAGGGTTCTTTCCAGGTATTCAAAAAGGAAAAATACGTGTCGATCAGTTATATTTTTCAATTTATCAAACAATTTGGCCGCTGAATCTCTGATTCTGGTAGAGCGCCATCTGGCGAATAAAATTGTAACTAAAATCAATTTCGAATTTTTCATTATTTGCCATAAAAAATCCCATTGCATCCTGAACACAATGGTGTTTACCGCATTGCTCTAGCGCAAATATTCGCGGAGTTATTAATTTTTAAAATAGTGCGGGACTTTTGGATCACCCTGTATTTCTCATCAAATCATAGGTTGGCTGGCAGTATTCAAGTTTTTGAGCTTCTGTTCTATGGCTAGCTAGGGTTTTGATGGTATTGTAGGGTATTATTAAGATAAAATTATCAGGATTCTAAGACTTATCTTTGAAAAAGACTTATCTCTGAATGTATTGTATGATATTTATAACCTTAATATAGTTACAAGGAATTATTTATTGTATTGTAGGACCATAATAATTATTTTTATTTTTATTTTTATTATCCCTAGTACACGTGGTACAGGCCATGATAATCATGGTGGATAGAAGTAGGCGACTGTTTTTTTACTTTAATCATTTATAAATATACAATTAATCCAAAGATACACTTCTTATATATTTTAGTAATATTCATTTCTTTAACTTTTGGGTCTTGGCTCATCAGTGGTACAGATAAGGGGCCGGTGGAATGATGGTCCAAACTGTTGATTTTCGTCAGCTACGACCCGGGTTCGATTCCCGCATTGGGCACTTTTTATCTGATTTAAAAAAAATGCTCCAATGGCGCCCGATTCTTTAAAAAGTCCAATCGCACCAGAAAGTGCAAGTAACCTAACGGGGCTCTGGAACATTTGTAAGTGCAAATTCGTACTGCCTTTCACATATGTAGATATGTGGTGCATTTACAGTAATATCAGTCGTCTTCTTCTACCCACTATGATTATCATGGCCTGTAAATCAATGGTGAACTCATCAGTAGTGAATCTCCTCTCAGTGGTTTCGCCAATTTAATTCACCAGCCTGCTTTATTAGATCTCTAATACTGTATTGAACGATTCTGCTTATATATGCTACACTTATTTATTTATGCTTATGAGGTGATACAGCAACGTATTTACAATTAGAGAGGAGACAAAATGAATTAAATCTAGAAAAAAGAAGTGAGGACATATCGGTCATTAAAGTCTGAGAGGCAAGGCCTTCAGCCAGTTCAGGGCTTCCGGGGTGACAGAATGGAGAATTGCCTGCAGCTAGCTGCTGTATTGTCCGTGAGGTCAAGAGACGTACGGACCTCTATGGTGTTGATCTCTTGGCGGAACGACTTGGAAGTGCTACACTGAAGGATGGAATCATAGAAATGGTATTCAAGTAAACTTTGGACATGAGATTATATTGCTTTGTAAATAGAGCAATCCATATTTAAATATTTAGGTAATAAAAAGACAGATATTGAATTGAATAAAAAGATTTATTTGCCAATATTTCGGTTGGTTGAACGTCAAATATTGGCAAATAAATCTTTCATTCAATCCAATATATGTATTTTTATTATTTAAATAAGCTTCTATGTCGAAGTTTGTTTTATATGTAAAATAAATATTCGTTCTTTTTAATTATTTCATATTTATATATTGCTTGTAGAAGTGCATTACTCGATGCGAATATTTAAATATAATTTTAACGTTTTAAAAGCTTAGTTTACTTAAATACCATTTCTAATATTCCGCTCTTTAGTGTAGTATATATAAGCAGAATGATCCAATACAGTATTAGAGCTTTAAAGAAGCGGTCTGGTAGATTAAAAATTGGCGAAACCGCTGGGAGGGTTTACCACTGATGAGCCAAGCCCTACCAATATATTGTTTCATCGCAGTAAGGACAGTAGAAGTTTGTTTTGTATATAAACGAAACAGTCGTGCTTTTCGTCGTCTTTTATTTTATATAACCATAATTATTAAAAAATATATGATAGACAATATTAACTATAAGGCATACTTTTCATAAACAATTTTAATAGCTTTTATATATTTTTCCTCCAGAAAAATTCCCGCAGAGATCTAAAGGAATGATTCGACTCTCTCAAGACACAGCTGGTCTGAAATTAAAATATAATCCACCCAGAATTTCCGAGCAGAAAAACGCAACAAAAAACGACACATGGCGGAATAAATTAAAACGAAATTTACCCGAGTTTTTATTATTTTTAAATTTTACTTTAAGAAAGATGAATTGTGAATCCTTAAATATTTTAAAAAATAGAATTTATTATTGATTTTTTTAAAGAATTTCTTTTTCAAAATGTAATTTTCATTCGAATATTTTTTTTAGTAAAATCTTTATACGATAATAACAAGGCGAAGGAAGACGAGTATCTTTATTGGTGCATAAGAGCGAGCTTTCGGGAAAAATCCCTTCGACGGGCAAGATATAACGACACTGTGAGCGATATCGATGGCTGTAGCGAATATATACACATATTAATTTACATAAATATAGAAAAAAGCATGCAAATGAACAATTTAGCTATTTGTAAAAAAGTGAGAAAAATAAAAATAAAGATGAAATAAAAATGAAATAAAATAAAAATCCTATAGGGTAATAGAAGAGATGCCAAAACATCAGCTGATGGGAAGAAATATCAGTGAGGCACAGTATATGGCTGCAATGGAATATCCAGTATACAAAAAGAGAGATCCACACATAAAGGCCAGGAGAGCTCACTATGCGTCAGGGAGGGCGACCTTTCACAGCTAAATACATGGGGGAAGTTTAAATAAAGGACAGGAGAGGATGATAGGCTTCAGGAAGTTCTATTTTTCTATTGATGCTGTTTAGTTTGTGGGATACTATTGATTCTAAAATGAGTCTTTGGTGCAAGATATGTATGTGGCTGTAATGTATGGTGGGGTTGTTGATGTTGAAAGTGTGGCCTGTGGTCTGCATATGTTGATAAATAAGGGACTTGGTATCTTGACGGGAAATATTGCGGGAATGTTCAGTCATCCTGATGGATACAGATCTACCCGTCTCACCAACGTAAGTGGCAGGGCACTGTTCACATGAGACGGAGTAGACTGCACCCACAGAACGAAGGGGGGCAGGGGGAGCTGAGGACTTAGTATGAGGGTGACGGAGGGATGAAAGAAGGTTCGGGGAGTTTCTATATATGGTACGGATGCCATAGGATTTGAGTTTTCTAGCTATAGCAACAGAGGAGGGGGAGTAAGGGAGAAAACACAATGATCTGTATGTCATGGAAGGATTGGAAGTTGCAGGTGTATAAGTATATTTGTTAATGAACCAGAGTGGAAAAGAAGCCGCGGAGAGCTGGGTTATAATGCGATTTCTTTCTATTATTTTGAAGATGTCTATGGAACAATGGGTGGAAATTCTTTTTGTAAGAGTTCTAACAATATTGATTTTATGGGAGGTGGGGCAATGAGAATTGTAATGAGTGTAGCAGGGGGGGCATTGTTTTTTATGATAAACTGTCGTGTGAAATGAGGATGGGGTGCGAATAATTAAGATATCTAAGAATGGAAGAACATGGTTAGCTTCAGTTTCTAGAGTAAATGAAATATCTTGGTTGTAATTATTAAGGGTTGATAGTATGAAGCTCTCCTGACCTTTTTTGCATATACAAAAGACATCATCAATGTATCTGCGCCAGAATTGGATATCTGTAGGGAGGGTATGGGTGATCCAATTATCTATTCTAGTCATGGCTATTTCGGCAATGATGGTAGATAGAGGGCTGCCCATTGGGGAGCCCCTGAACTGTCTGTAATGGTGCTGTAGGAATGTGAATGTGTTCATGCTTAAGCATGTTTTGGTAAGTTGGACTATGGTTGAGGAAGTATGGGTATCGACATTTTGCGATTGAAGGAAATCAGTCAAGCCATCTATGATGAGCTCATGAGGAAGACAGAGGTAGAGGGAGGTGACGTCGAAGGAACACATAGTGTAGGCGGGGTCTGGTTTAAGAGCTGTTAATTCATTAATGAAGTGTGGGGTGCTGTTAATAGAAAGGGTATTATTGTAATTGGTTAATAAAGGGGAGAGGAAGTTGGAAAGATATTTAGCCAGAGGGTAAGCGGGCGATGAGTGATAGGCTATGATGGGGCGGAGGGGTACTTCAGGCTTATGTATTTTGGGGAGGCCGTAAATATAGGCTGAACTGTGGAGGTTTGAGGTAAACGAGGTGTATTCTTCTGGTGAGATGTTTTTAGATTTCTTGAGTCGGAGAAGTGAGGTTCTGAAATCTTTAACTACGGAGAGGCTGATTCGGTCTGTGATGGGTAAGAAAGTGGAGTCATCGCTAAGTAAATTGTGCATCTTTGAAACGTAACTATCCTGATTCAATATGACTGTGTTAGCACCTTTATCTGACCTAGTAATAACTAATGATTTACGAAGTTTGAGTTTTTTAAGTGCAATGGTGTTTTCAAGATGGTTAGGGGGAGGGAGAAAGGGCCTAGATAAATTTTTAGCTACCATGGATCTAATGGAAAACTTCTCTTTCAGATTGAAGGACTTGATGGATGATTCAATGGCGCTGATGATCACTGGTGGTTTGGGATTGGAGGGGATGCGGTATTTCAGTCCCTTCTCAAGGAGCGAGGTCTCAGATGGCGAAAGAGTGTGGTCCGATAGGTTAATGACTGATGAAGATCTTGGGCGAAGGTCACTGGAGAAGGTGTAGCGTAAAGCATATTTCTTTTTCCAAAAGAGGAGTTTTTTATGGTGTCTGTCGAGAATAATTTTTTCTTGGGACTTTATATCGGTGGTGATTTTTATGATATGTTTCGAAAGATCTGCCAGTGTGATTCTTTGGGATACTAGGGTTATGAGACCTTTGATCGACTTGGTGAGGAATCTAATATTGGAGAAACAGTTTTTGATTCTTGCATTAAGCAACTGCTGTTGTGTTTTTATGAGGATGTGCCTTGAAAAAGAACTGCCAACTGGGTCATGTATCCTGAGGGAAGGCGGGATGAAATCAGCATTTTTGCAAAGACGGTTGAATCTAAGGTGGCATCTCCATCGCGCAAGTTGTAGGGACTTCTTATGAATTATCCATAGGTACCAATCGATGTCGCTCGTAGAGAGATTCATAGGTATAAGAAATAACGAATTTCGAAATATAGTAGAATAATTCTTCCTGGAGTAAACTTATACGATAATAACAAGGCGAAGGAAGACGAGTATCTTTATTGGTGCATAAGAGCGAGCTTTCGGGAAAAATCCCTTCGACGGGCAAGATATAACGACACTGTGAGCGATATCGATGGCTGTAGCGAATATATACACATATTAATTTACATAAATATAGAAAAAAGCATGCAAATGAACAATTTAGCTATTTGTAAAAAAGTGAGAAAAATAAAAATAAAGATGAAATAAAAATGAAATAAAATAAAAATCCTATAGGGTAATAGAAGAGATGCCAAAACATCAGCTGATGGGAAGAAATATCAGTGAGGCACAGTATATGGCTGCAATGGAATATCCAGTATACAAAAGAGAGATCCACACATAAAGGCCAGGAGAGCTCACTATGCGTCAGGGAGGGCGACCTTTCACAGCTAAATACATGGGGGAAGTTTAAATAAAGGACAGGAGAGGATGATAGGCTTCAGGAAGTTCTATTTTTCTATTGATGCTGTTTAGTTTGTGGGATACTATTGATTCTAAAATGAGTCTTTGGTGCAAGATATGTATGTGGCTGTAATGTATGGTGGGGTTGTTGATGTTGAAAGTGTGGCCTGTGGTCTGCATATGTTGATAAATAAGGGACTTGGTATCTTGACGGGAAATATTGCGGGAATGTTCAGTCATCCTGATGGATACAGATCTACCCGTCTCACCAACGTAAGTGGCAGGGCACTGTTCACATGAGACGGAGTAGACTGCACCCACAGAACGAAGGGGGGCAGGGGGAGCTGAGGACTTAGTATGAGGGTGACGGAGGGATGAAAGAAGGTTCGGGGAGTTTCTATATATGGTACGGATGCCATAGGATTTGAGTTTTCTAGCTATAGCAACAGAGGAGGGGGAGTAAGGGAGAAAACACAATGATCTGTATGTCATGGAAGGATTGGAAGTTGCAACTTCCAATCCTTCCATGACATACAGATCATTGTGTTTTCTCCCTTACTCCCCCTCCTCTGTTGCTATAGCTAGAAAACTCAAATCCTATGGCATCCGTACCATATATAGAAACTCCCCGAACCTTCTTTCATCCCTCCGTCACCCTCATACTAAGTCCTCAGCTCCCCCTGCCCCCCTTCGTTCTGTGGGTGCAGTCTACTCCGTCTCATGTGAACAGTGCCCTGCCACTTACGTTGGTGAGACGGGTAGATCTGTATCCATCAGGATGACTGAACATTCCCGCAATATTTCCCGTCAAGATACCAAGTCCCTTATTTATCAACATATGCAGACCACAGGCCACACTTTCAACATCAACAACCCCACCATACATTACAGCCACATACATATCTTGCACCAAAGACTCATTTTAGAATCAATAGTATCCCACAAACTAAACAGCATCAATAGAAAAATAGAACTTCCTGAAGCCTATCATCCTCTCCTGTCCTTTATTTAAACTTCCCCCATGTATTTAGCTGTGAAAGGTCGCCCTCCCTGACGCATAGTGAGCTCTCCTGGCCTTTATGTGTGGATCTCTCTTTTGTATACTGGATATTCCATTGCAGCCATATACTGTGCCTCACTGATATTTCTTCCCATCAGCTGATGTTTTGGCATCTCTTCTATTACCCTATAGGATTTTTATTTTATTTCATTTTTATTTCATCTTTATTTTTATTTTTCTCACTTTTTTACAAATAGCTAAATTGTTCATTTGCATGCTTTTTTCTATATTTATGTAAATTAATATGTGTATATATTCGCTACAGCCATCGATATCGCTCACAGTGTCGTTATATCTTGCCCGTCGAAGGGATTTTTCCCGAAAGCTCGCTCTTATGCACCAATAAAGATACTCGTCTTCCTTCGCCTTGTTATTATCGTATAAGTTTACTCCAGGAAGAATTATTCTACTATATTTCGAAATTCGTTATTTCTTATACCTATGAATCTCTCTACGAGCGACATCGATTGGTACCTATGGATAATTCATAAGAAGTCCCTACAACTTGCGCGATGGAGATGCCACCTTAGATTCAACCGTCTTTGCAAAAATGCTGATTTCATCCCGCCTTCCCTCAGGATACATGACCCAGTTGGCAGTTCTTTTTCAAGGCACATCCTCATAAAAACACAACAGCAGTTGCTTAATGCAAGAATCAAAAACTGTTTCTCCAATATTAGATTCCTCACCAAGTCGATCAAAGGTCTCATAACCCTAGTATCCCAAAGAATCACACTGGCAGATCTTTCGAAACATATCATAAAAATCACCACCGATATAAAGTCCCAAGAAAAAATTATTCTCGACAGACACCATAAAAAACTCCTCTTTTGGAAAAAGAAATATGCTTTACGCTACACCTTCTCCAGTGACCTTCGCCCAAGATCTTCATCAGTCATTAACCTATCGGACCACACTCTTTCGCCATCTGAGACCTCGCTCCTTGAGAAGGGACTGAAATACCGCATCCCCTCCAATCCCAAACCACCAGTGATCATCAGCGCCATTGAATCATCCATCAAGTCCTTCAATCTGAAAGAGAAGTTTTCCATTAGATCCATGGTAGCTAAAAATTTATCTAGGCCCTTTCTCCCTCCCCCTAACCATCTTGAAAACACCATTGCACTTAAAAAACTCAAACTTCGTAAATCATTAGTTATTACTAGGTCAGATAAAGGTGCTAACACAGTCATATTGAATCAGGATAGTTACGTTTCAAAGATGCACAATTTACTTAGCGATGACTCCACTTTCTTACCCATCACAGACCGAATCAGCCTCTCCGTAGTTAAAGATTTCAGAACCTCACTTCTCCGACTCAAGAAATCTAAAAACATCTCACCAGAAGAATACACCTCGTTTACCTCAAACCTCCACAGTTCAGCCTATATTTACGGCCTCCCCAAAATACATAAGCCTGAAGTACCCCTCCGCCCCATCATAGCCTATCACTCATCGCCCGCTTACCCTCTGGCTAAATATCTTTCCAACTTCCTCTCCCCTTTATTAACCAATTACAATAATACCCTTTCTATTAACAGCACCCCACACTTCATTAATGAATTAACAGCTCTTAAACCAGACCCCGCCTACACTATGTGTTCCTTCGACGTCACCTCCCTCTACCTCTGTCTTCCTCATGAGCTCATCATAGATGGCTTGACTGATTTCCTTCAATCGCAAAATGTCGATACCCATACTTCCTCAACCATAGTCCAACTTACCAAAACATGCTTAAGCATGAACACATTCACATTCCTACAGCACCATTACAGACAGTTCAGGGGCTCCCCAATGGGCAGCCCTCTATCTACCATCATTGCCGAAATAGCCATGACTAGAATAGATAATTGGATCACCCATACCCTCCCTACAGATATCCAATTCTGGCGCAGATACATTGATGATGTCTTTTGTATATGCAAAAAAGGTCAGGAGAGCTTCATACTATCAACCCTTAATAATTACAACCAAGATATTTCATTTACTCTAGAAACTGAAGCTAACCATGTTCTTCCATTCTTAGATATCTTAATTATTCGCACCCCATCCTCATTTCACACGACAGTTTATCATAAAAAACAATGCCCCCCCTGCTACACTCATTACAATTCTCATTGCCCCACCTCCCATAAAATCAATATTGTTAGAACTCTTACAAAAAGAATTTCCACCCATTGTTCCATAGACATCTTCAAAATAATAGAAAGAAATCGCATTATAACCCAGCTCTCCGCGGCTTCTTTTCCACTCTGGTTCATTAACAAATATACTTATACACCTGCAACTTCCAATCCTTCCATGACATACAGATCATTGTGTTTTCTCCCTTACTCCCCCTCCTCTGTTGCTATAGCTAGAAAACTCAAATCCTATGGCATCCGTACCATATATAGAAACTCCCCGAACCTTCTTTCATCCCTCCGTCACCCTCATACTAAGTCCTCAGCTCCCCCTGCCCCCCTTCGTTCTGTGGGTGCAGTCTACTCCGTCTCATGTGAACAGTGCCCTGCCACTTACGTTGGTGAGACGGGTAGATCTGTATCCATCAGGATGACTGAACATTCCCGCAATATTTCCCGTCAAGATACCAAGTCCCTTATTTATCAACATATGCAGACCACAGGCCACACTTTCAACATCAACAACCCCACCATACATTACAGCCACATACATATCTTGCACCAAAGACTCATTTTAGAATCAATAGTATCCCACAAACTAAACAGCATCAATAGAAAAATAGAACTTCCTGAAGCCTATCATCCTCTCCTGTCCTTTATTTAAACTTCCCCCATGTATTTAGCTGTGAAAGGTCGCCCTCCCTGACGCATAGTGAGCTCTCCTGGCCTTTATGTGTGGATCTCTCTTTTGTATACTGGATATTCCATTGCAGCCATATACTGTGCCTCACTGATATTTCTTCCCATCAGCTGATGTTTTGGCATCTCTTCTATTACCCTATAGGATTTTTATTTTATTTCATTTTTATTTCATCTTTATTTTTATTTTTCTCACTTTTTTACAAATAGCTAAATTGTTCATTTGCATGCTTTTTTCTATATTTATGTAAATTAATATGTGTATATATTCGCTACAGCCATCGATATCGCTCACAGTGTCGTTATATCTTGCCCGTCGAAGGGATTTTTCCCGAAAGCTCGCTCTTATGCACCAATAAAGATACTCGTCTTCCTTCGCCTTGTTATTATCGTATAAGTTTACTCCAGTAAAATCTTTAATTTAGAAAAACACTTTTTTTACAGTATTAGTGAGGAAATATTGGATGTACATTTCTCTATTATAGTAATCTAAATCTATCTCTTTTTTTCTTGCCAAATAAGCTTAAATAAATGATAAAAAGATTCAATATAATTATTGAAAATTGATATGTTCCTATATTAAATTTACCAAAGAATCTTTCGATCTAAAAGGATCTTCTACAGGGCTACAAAAATTACATAATGCTGTTGTAGAAGATCTTTTTAAAAAACACGAAAGCTGGCTTTGTAAATAGAATAAATAGGTATATCAATTTCCCTCTAACGTTGTTTTGAATCTTTTCAATTCTTGATTATAGAATTCTGTTTTGGTTCATATAGTTATATACTTTTCTTTGCTTATCCCTAGTACACGTGGTATAGGCCATGATAATCATAGTGGGTAAATGTAGGCGACTGCGTTTACTGTAAGTGTACAACATGTCTACACATGTGAAAAGCAGTTCAACTTTATACTTAAAAATGTGAACCGTTTGGTTACTTGCATTCGCTGGTAGGGTTGGAATTTTGTAAGAATCGGGAGCCCTTGAAGCATTTTTTTAATTAGAAAAAGTGCCCAATGCGGGATTCGAACCTAGGTCGTAGCGGTCGAAAATCAACAGTTTAGATCATCCTTCCACCAACCACCCATAATTATATCCTTTAGGTGATCTGTCAACCCAAAATTCATCTTCACTCAAACTGTACAAGTTTACCTGGAGAAGTTTCCCTTATCCACTGAATATTGCCACGTAGAAAATTAGGGAAGGCAAGCTTCGGGATGAAACAGCAGTTTATTTAAGGCAAGAACAAACTATAAGGAATAAACACAAGATAATCAAATAAGAGAAGTTTACAGTGTAAGAAAAATAAATATAAAAATGAAACTCTATTAATAAAATAATACTTTATAATATAATGCACTGAGGCCTGTGATTGTAAAAAGACACTTGAAGTTACACCGCATGAGTTTCTTTTCAACGAAAAATCAAAATTTATTTCAAGGTGAAATATCGACTATTTCTAACCTTTTTGGATGAGGTATGAAAGGGTGAATTATGAAGAGTAATGATGAACGGAAAAATAAAAGTGTCCAGGGATGGGAATAATGGATTTCACGTATCAAGAAAAAGACATCTGCTTATCGTGTAACAGAAAGTCCTACAAGAGAAAACACAAGCTAGAGATATATGAACAGATATGTTTTAAAAGTAATTTATCCCTGAAAACCTGATATGTTAATCTTTTATATTGATATAAAGGATTATTATATTGTTAACTAGAAACTTATCAAATATATATACAGTTAAACCTGTCTACAGCGCCCTCTCTAAATAGCGCCTTCCTCTCTATAGCACCCGATTTTAAATACATAGTACGATGCGATTTACATTAAAAGTGACCTGTCTATAGCACCCCCTCTCTATAGCACCCTATTTTGGTGAGTCCCAAGAGAGGGCGTTATAGACAGGTTTAACTGTATGTTATATACATCGCAGAAAGAGCAAATTATTTAATTAGAAATACAAGCTAAGAGTTACAACATTTAAAAAATGGAGAGGACCTTATATATGACTGTCCGAACAATATAGAAATGTTTTCATAACCATTATATATTAGTAAATTAATTTTTTTTGCCCTCTATCGTTAAAATAAAAATAATAAAAAAAATAATAAATAAAAAAAAAAAACGCATTGCCAGTAAATTTATTTGTGTAAAATTTTAAATATAGAAATGAGACATCGATTGTTCTCTGATCTAAATAAATTAATTCTCTTACATTAGCCACTTTGTCTATATAAATTTTATGAACTCTGTCGATTAATACATATAAATTTGTAAATATATTTAATTATAAGTTCTAATTTGTTTCTTGCAGTAGGTATATTCTAAGATTTATAATGTTGGTTATGTTTGCAGTGGGTTCCTCCTTAGGGCTTCCACATTGGTCTACCAATTCCATCTTTCTCTACAGGTAGGATACTGTAGACAGCATGTAGATACGTCTGTTGTATTGTAGATACATCGAGGAATTGTCCTCTCCCTTGTAAATCCTTTTATTAATCAACCAGACGCGAAATTGAAATATTTACGCTTATTACAGAGTAAACAAACAAAACAACAAACAAATTAGAACTTAGAATTAAATATATTTACAAATTTACATGTATTATTTGACAGAGTTCATAAAATTTATATAGACAAAGTGGCTGATGTAAGAGAATTAAATTATTTAGATCAGGGAACAATCTATGTCTCACTTTGTAAATTTCGGACAGTTATAGATAAGGTCTTCTTCCTTTTGCAAATATTTCACGCATTGTTTCTCCAGTTTAATTAACAATGTGTGGTCTTATTAACAACATGGATAAAACTTTAGGAAGTTGTACCTTTTAGCATGTATATCGGAATTCAAACAATAACTCTGAAAGATACACTCATGGACAAAACTTAACGAAGTTGTACCTTTTAGCATGTATAACGGAATTCAAACAATAACTCTGAAAGATACACTAATGGACAAAACTTAAGGAAGTTGTACCTTTCAGCATGTATATCGGAATTCAAACAATAACTCTGAAAGATACACTCATGGACAAAACTTAAGGAAGTTGTACCTTTCAGCATGTATATCAGGATTCAGACAATAACTCTGAAAGATATTACAGTGACCTTTATTGAAGACACACGAGATAACCAAGTGTATATACACTCATGGACAAAACTTAAGGAAGTTGTACCTTTTATCATGTATATCGGGATTGAGACAATAACTCTGAAAGATATTACAGTGACCTTAAAAACAATTTCTATTGCCCTTACTCAATGGAAAAATGTTATAACAGCGGTATAGTAGATTAAACTGGCGAAACCGCTGGGAGGGTTCACCACTGATGAGCCAGGTCCTTACGTTAAATTTTCTATTGCAGTAAGGACAGTAGAAAAAGTTTACTTTTAAAAAGAATCATAGACGTCTATAATAGTTTCTAATTTTGATAACAGATGGCGCGCTAATGCATCATAATAAAAAAATGATACTCTGCTAATAAAATAATAAATACTTTGTGCTATAATATCTTTCTCAATTTAATAGAATTTAACGGATCAGAACGTCACAGATGAACTATAAAGAATAGAAAGAGAAATAGTCCGTAATGGCGTAACAAAGAATGGAAGAATTACCCTTGGTCTCTCTCATTAGGAGAGAAAATCTGGAATTAACCCTTCGACCAAATCGGCCCTATTAACTTCTTCTCCAACATTTCTCAGTTTTCTGAGACGTTGTCATTATGTTTTGTGAGAAGGGGACTTTTACCTCTGGCTCTTTTTATCCATTTTTGATATACAGAGAGAACTGATAAAAAAACGTTCAGCAGTTTCAATAGTTACATACGAAGGCCATCCAATGAATAAGTTTCCCTATTTTTTTAACAAATAAACAACATTATTTACAACTAGCCGAATGACCCGGGCAACGCCCGGGTTTTACCTGATTAAATGCTTTTATTCAAATACTATTCGTTACAATTATAAATTGGCGCCGTGGATGTCATTCTTGTATAATATATAAATGAGTTTTAAAAATTGTAAAAATATATATATTAAAAAATGCATCGGCCGGGAATCGAACCCGGCGAACGCCCGCGTGGCAGGCGAGCATTCTACCACTGACCCACCGATGGTTATGAGAAATGGCCATATTTGGGTATTTATTCCATTCACAAAGCAAACGGTGACAGAATTGATTAAGAATTGTTGCTTGATTATGACGCTGATAACTGTATTATTTACAATTATGCAGTTATTTTATTTTCATTATACAACTCATAGACTACTTCTCTACATAATCACCATTTCTGTCCAAACATTTTTGGTACCGTTGTAGCAATTTTTTGATACCACTGTTGTACCAAGCCGTGTCCTGTCTTCGTAGCCAGTGGTTCGCCTCCGCCTGCACTTAGTCATCATTCGCAAAGTGCTTGCCTCCAAGGTGTAACTTGAGTGCTGGAAAAAGATGGAAGTCGCTTGGGGCAAGATCAGGAGAATAAGGTGGATGTGTGAAAATTTTCCATTTGAATTTCTCGTATACCTTATATATATATATATATATATATATAAATCAATGTTTGTATGTTTGTTTGTTTGTATGTCCGGTATACAAATTCGCAGTAGTTCACTAATTCAAACCAAAATTCCATACATAGGTTAAAAAATACGAGGAAGACGATAGGCTATTTTAAAATATATATATAAATCAATTATTAAACCTATATATTCAAATTATTCTACTTAGCTCACGAACAGCGCCCTCTATCAAAGATTAGATTAAATTATGCTGATGCAAACAAATAGATAATGCTAATAACAAACAATTATTTAAAAAAATCTTATCTAAATATATATCACTCGGGTAGATATGCACACGGGTCAATCCGTCTAGTAGTTTAAATATAATATATTGGATACATTAATCAATGTGATTTATATTTAAAAGATTATCTATTTAAAATTTAGACACTTCACATTAAAATTAATATATATATATATTAAAACCAAATTAGGGGGGGGCATATTCTGAACATTAACATGAGCGTTTTTAGATAGCAGAGCGCCATCTAGTGGAACAGAAATCAACTAAACGTTGATCTAAACTGTTCCCTGATATATGGCTAACCCAATTTCTTGATAAATCAAGAAAAGCCATCCACGAACGCGTTTCGCGCTGTTGGTTCTCGTCAGCGTGGAGTAGACCGTATTTTTAAAATTATCTTTTCACACACACATAATTATGAAAAAAGACATCTCCTTATCGTGCAACTGAAAGTTGCTGATGTCTTGCGCCATCTATCGGAATAAATGTCAACTATTCTCGTTGATTTCATATTATTCTAGACCAATTTTTGATAAATAAATGACCAATTATTTTGGTCGTTGAGGTACAGCTTGCACCACGCTGATGAGGGCCAACAGCCCGAAACGCGTCCGTGGTTAGCTTTTCTTGATTAATCAAGAATGGGTATTTGGCCAATTCTGGAATAATTAAAAATCAACGAGAATAGTTGATATTTATTCCGATAGATGGCGCAAGCCATCAGAAACTTTCAGTTGTACGATAAGTAGATGCCTTTTTTCGTAATTATGCAAGTTATCCCAGTAAAATATCATATTTGTACTATTTTTTACATATATATATAGAAAGGTAATATGCAATAGAAAAAAATATATGCAAATTAATATCTCTCAAAACCTAGCTAAGCTACATTGATCTGTTTTGTTTTTATATATTTTAAAATTCATAATATTCAATTTTAGAGATTAACCATTTGTTTCCTTTATTCAATTTAAAAACAGATTTGTATATTTTAATGTTTCATTTATCTCTCTTAAATCTTTTAATAAATTGAATATTTTAAAAATGAAATATGCTTTATAGATTTAACATAATTATTTTCTACTAAATTATTTTATTCCACTAATAAAAAAACATCGTATTTATATTTATTCTTCCACGCAGAATTTTCAAATACGTTTAGAATTTTTATCAAATATATTTTTTAATTGTGACAAAATTTAGGCGTTTACCTTTATTTTGTTTTAGTTAAATTAATATATTCTACATTTTAATGGATATAAGAAGGTAGAATTTTCAAATTTCTCTTATAGGTCACCTCTTCCGTCAAAATAGACGCTAAAACTGAATTTAATCTATTGATCATCTCCATAAACTAGCGGCCTCGGGTCAGTGTCAAAGCCATAACAACAGATTTGGTACACAGAGAAGTGTCCACCTAGAGACCATCGTTTCGGGCTAATGGCCCTCGTCAGCCTAGGGCGGACTTTATTCCATGAGATCTACACCGTATCTGCCACAATCTGCCAAATAGGTGTTTAGCTGGTAAAGTGGCTAGGCCAAATCTATGGCTGAAATATAGATGGAAATTTTGCCGAAAGGAAATTGATCTATAAAAAAAGGTCGCCTCTATCGTCAAAATAGCTTAGTTTTAGCGTCTATTTTGACTGGAGAGGCGACTTTCATATATTACCCATTAATAAACGCCCAATGAATTCTATAAATATCAATGGGGAAATAATATTCATTGATATTTCCAATTTAAAATTTCTTTCTGGGTCTTTTGATGAAAGAAGAAAATGAAGACCTTCTGATCAATGGGAAAGTCTACACTCATGGATAAAACTTAAGGAAGTAGAAAGACTTTGTAGTAGTCGGTTTGAAGGAAACAGAGGTTGAACACACTTGGTTATCTCGTGTGTCTTCAATAAATGTTACTGTAATATCTTTCAGAGTTATTGTCTGAATCCCGATATACATGCTAAAAGGTACAACTCCTTAAGTTTTGTCTATGAGTGTATATACACTTGGTTATCTCGTGTGTCTTCAATAAATGTTACTGTAATATCTTTAAGAGTTATTGTCTGAATCCCGATATACATGCTAAAAGGTACAACTTCCTTAAGTTTTGTCTATGAGTGTATATACACTTGGTTATCTCGTGTGTCTTCAATAAAGGTCACTGTATTATCTTTCAGAGTTATTGTCTGAATCCCGATATACATGCTAAAAGGTATAACTTCCTTAAGTTTTGTCTATGAGTGTATATACACTTGGTTATCTCGTGTATCTTCAATAAAGGTCACTGTAATTTCTTTCAGAGTTATTGTCTGAATCCCGATATATATGATAAAAGGTACAACTTCCTTAAGTTCTGTCCATGAGTGTATATACACTTGGTTATCTCGTGTGTCTTCAATAAATGTTACTGTAATATCTTTCAGAGTTATTGTCTGAATCCCGATATATATGATAAAAGGTACAACTTCCTTAAGTTTTGTCCATGAGTGTATATACACTTGGTTATCTCGTGTGTCTTCAATAAAGGTCACTGTAATATCTTTCAGAGTTATTGTCTAAATCCCGATATACATGATAGAAGGTACAACTTCCTTAAGTTCTGTCCATGAGTGTATATACACTTGGTTATCTCGTGTGTCTTCAATAAAGGTCACTGTAATATCTTTCAGAGTTATTGTCTGAATCTCAATATACATGGTAAAAGGTACAACTTCCTTAAGTTCTGTCCATGAGTGTATATACACTTGGTTATCTCGTGTATCTTCAATAAAGGTCACTGTAATATCTTTCAGAGTTATTGTCTGAATCCCGATATATATGATAAAAGGTACAACTTCCTTAAGTTTTGTCCATGAGTGTACTTGAATGTGTGAAAATAATTATAAATAGTCAGGTGTATAAGCTCTTTCTCCTTAACATACATCTTTTAAATATATGAATGACTGTGGTGTGTCAAAATTGTTTAAATATCTAAATATTCTCACATTTATTTTAAAATATATATTTCATATTATTATAATAAATATGTCTATTATTATTGCTTCAACAAACTTTAAACTCAGAAAACAAAATTTATATTTTGATACATTAGCGCGCCATCTGTTAAGAAAATTTGAAATTATTATAGACGCGTATGATTCTTTTTAAAGATTAAATAATATCTACTGCCCTTACTGCAATGGGAAAATTAATAGGAGAGCTTGGCTCATCAGTGTGAACCCTCCCAATGGTTTCGCTAGTTTAATCGACTATTTATTAAATATATTGAAATACCATAGATTTTTTTAAATTATCCCTAGTACACGTGTTTAAGGCATGATAATCATGGAGGGTAGAAGTAGGCGACTGATTTTCCTGTAAGCGCACCACATGTCTACACATGTGAAAATCAGTTCGACTTTGCACTTACAAACGTGCCAGAGGCCCGTTTGGTTACTTGCACTCGCTGGTGGGGTTGGACTTTAGCAAGAATCGGGGGCTGTTGAGGCTTTTTTTAATCAGAAAAAAAGTGCTCAATTCGGGATTCGAACCCGGGTCGTAATGGTCGAAAAACCAACAGTTTAGACCATCCTTCCACCGACCGCCATACCATATATTGAACTGGCGAAACCGCTGGGAGGGTTCACCACTGATGAGCCAGGACTTTCCCATTAACTTTTCCATTGCAGTAAAGGCAGTAGATATTGTTTAATTATAAAAAATATTATACCTGTCTATAATAGTTTCGAAAATTTAATATTTAAAACAATGTGTTCCCATATTGATAACTAAAATAGAAGTTTTTATAAATAAAATTGTATATCACCAGTGGATATTTTATTTGGAAGGTATATAAGGTTTTATTATAGCCATCAAGTGAATATATCGTTTGGTAGAAAAGCAAAAGATATCTTCCGACCAATAGGATTATCTTGTGGTGTTTCTACCAATCGTATTTCTTCCCTTCCATTGGATAGCTGGAAATATTTAATGCATTCATCTTTAATAAATAATGTTTATTTTTCTCTATAAGATGTTTGATCTATTCATATATGTGAATATATATCTTACCTTTTCTTCACCTATCTTTTTTCTTCTTATGAATATCATAACATGTACATAATTGATGATTCTTTAATATGATTTATTTATTTATTGTTACACACACACACAAAAGCACGAAGTCCAAAAGACTATTGTGCTGTGCTAGTATTATTTACATATATATGATTAATTATTTACACGATGGATTAGTAGTGTTTTGTAAATTATTGTACAAATAGTTCTAAACTTAACAAAGTTCTCATAAGATAGAGTATATACACAAAGATAATTTGGTAATGTTTCAAAGTATCTACATACAATTTGATTAGTCAGAAGGCAAGATAAAAGAAGATGCTCTGGTGATTCAACATCTAAGCGGCATTCACATGTTGGATCATTGATAAAATTCAGTTTGAATAGGAAACTTAAGAAGGGTCCTTTGCCTGTTAAGAATAAAGTAGTGAATTTATCAGATGATTTTTCGAGTTCGTTTTATTTCTATTTATTCTACTCCTTGATGAATTAAAGCATGATATTTTTAATTTTTATAAATTATACACTACTTTGTTCTTCACAGGCAAAGGACCCTTTTTAAGTTTTTTCTTTGAATTGAGAGTTATAAATGATCCAACATGTGAATGCTGTCTAGATGTTGAAACACCATCTTTTGTTGGCTTGCCCTCTGACTAACCAAATTGTACTTGCTTACTTTGACATAATGCCATCTTTCTGTATATACTCAATCTTATGAAAACTTTGGCATGTTTAGAGCAATTTGTACACAGATTTATAAATCACCACTAATTCATCGTGTAAATAATTAAAGATATATATGTAAATAATTCTAATATAGCACAATAGTCTGATAGACTTCGTGCTTCTGTAATAATAAAATAAAATAAATATATAAAATGGATTATAGGTTTTCTGGGGAGAAGTATGTTAAAAATGAATAACAAGATTTGTAAACAGATGTGAAACATTTTAAAATGAAAGTTTTAAAAATGGAATGATATTTGATAAATATCAGCTATAGACCTGACAGCTATAGACTTGCCAGCTATAGACGTAGCTGTCCTATAAAGTCAGACCACCTGAGGAAAAGACAGACAGTCAGTTCATAGTTACCATAGACAAACATTGCCACTATCTAACAATCCATTTCTTTGTTTCACCATTGCCAGCTATAGACGTAGCTGTCCTATAAAGTCAGACCACCTGAGGAAAAGACAGACAGTCAGTTCATAGTTACCATAGACAAACATTGCCACTATCTAACAATCCATTTCTTTGTTTCACCATTGCCAGCTATAGACGTAGCTGTCCTATAAAGTCAGACAACCTGAGGTAAAGACAAACAGTCAGATCATAGTTACCATAGACAAACACTACCACTGACTATCTGTTAGCCATTTCTTTGTTTTACCTTAGCCATAGGGGGTCAGTGGAAGGATGGTCTAAACCGTTGGTTTTCTTTGGTAATGTATATGTTACTTGTCAACTTTATTTAAGATTAAAATGGAATCTTGGTTAGTATCAGTCATTTAACCATCTTGAAATTTTCTTTAGAGGGTCGGTAGAAGGATGGTTTTAAACCATTGGTTTTCGACCACTACGACCTGAGATTCGAATCCTGCATTGGCCACTTTTTTTCTGATAAAAAATGCTCCAATGGCTCCTAATTATCAGTTAAGTCCAACCCCACCAGTGAGTGAAAGTAACCAAACGAGGCTCTGGCACATTTGTAAGTGCAAAAGGTTGAACTGATTTTTACATGCGTAGACATGTGGTACTAAAAATAAAAATGGCATATCCTGACCAGGAGCACATGTGCTTCTCAGAAGGCAGAGCGCCATCTAGTGGAACAGAAATCAAATAAACATTGATTTAGCTTGTTCCCTGATATTTGGCCAACCCAATTTCTTGATAAATCAAGAAAAGCCATCCACGAACGCGTTTCGCGCTGTTGGTGCTCGTCAGCGTGGAGTAGGCTACATGTGGTACACTTACAGTAAAAGTAGTCGCTAACTTCTACTCACCATGATTATCATGGCCTGTACCAAGTGTACTAGGGATAATATTGTTGCGGAGATAAATAAATCAAGGGCAAATTTGGGAATAATTAATTTATTATAAAGGTGGGTATTTATCTTCTAGTTCTCCAATAAAAGGGAGAGAGAGTCAGATTATATAACAACTTATCCCCAGGTAAAGATAATAATAATGAGCGGCGTCAGCCACCAAGGGGTCCCGTTTTCTTTATTTGCAGATCAGCTTCTGAGAACCGCTCTCACACCTGTGGTCCCCCCCCCCCCCCGGGGGGTCCAGGGACGATTGACAGGTGTCCCATCTGGATGGAGCTTCTTAACAATATTAAATAAAAAAACCTTAGCCAGCTAGACCTGGGTGCCCTATAAAGTCTGACCAACTGAGGTAAGATAGACAGTCAGTTCATAGTTACAATAGACAAACATTGCCACTATCTAACAATATATTTCTTTGTTTCACCATTGCCAGCTATAGACGTAGCTGTTCTATAAAGTCTGACCAACTGAGGTAAAGACAGACAGTCAGTTCATAGTTACCATAAACAAACATTGCCACTATCTAACAATCCATTTCTTTGTTTCACCATTGTCAGCTATAGACGTGGCTGTCCTATAAAGTCTGACCAACTGAGGTAAAGACAGACAGTCAGTTCATAGTTGCAATAGATAAACATTGCCACTATCTAAAGATCCATCTTTGTTTCACCATTGTCAGCTATAGACGTAGCTGTCCTATAAAGTCTGACCAACTGAGGTAAAGATAGACAGTCAAGTCTGAGTTACGCCAGGCAAACAAAGTATAGACAAACATTGACTCTCTTTAACGATCCGTTAGCCATTTCTTTGTCCTACTTTTGATATAGACATGAAACCACGCCAACCGTTGTCTTCTTGCTACGTGATTCTGTCTATAAGACACACATACCAAGTAACAAAAATGCGCACATCTCCCTTTAAAAATGCAATAAAACAATCAATTTTGTAGTTTATCATCCCAGTACAGAATATTAACGTTTTTCTTTTTTTTTCTTCTTCCTAGTACACGTGGTACAGGTCATGATAATCATGGGGGGTAGAAGAAGGCGACTGCTTTTACTGTAAGTACACCACATGCCTACACATGTGAAAAGCAGTTCAACTTAGTACTTATAAATATGCCAGAGCCACGTTTGATTAATTGCACTCGCTGGTGGGGTTGGACTTTTAAAAGAAACGGAGGCCATTGGAGATTTTTTTTTTATCAGAAAAAAGTGCCCAATGCGGTAATCGAACCTGGGTCGTAGCGGTCGAAAACAAACGGTTTAGACTATCCTTTCACCGACCCCCGAACATTAAAGTAATGATAAAGAATGAGAAACAACACCAGTTTGAGAAAATTCAGACAATAAGCCAACTTGTATACCATGTTTTCAATTTTTATCACTGTCATATGTTTTGTACTCGGGTGATGAATTTTTAATTACATTCTAAAAGGGAGAGGTGCCACTTTTGATACATGAATAGCATCCTCCTGCAAACTTATATCTAATATACAAGTATATATATATATGTGGCAATATAATAATAAGGTGGGTAAAGAGAAATAATCACACCACAAGTTGGTAGAGGAACCCAGGCAACCAGAGAGAGAGAGAGAGAGAGAGAACGAGAGAGCCGGGCCCGGCAACAGCCGGGCGGCCGTTCGTTTCGCACACAATCCTCCAACTGTCCTAATCGTCCTGAGGTTCCAAGTAACGGGGCCCCAGTCGTCGCCCCTTGGAATGTCGCTGCTGTCTCAAGTGACCGGACTTTACATCCCGTCTCTTCTGGGCTGACTCTAGGTTTACATTATTATTCCTGAAAGAGTAATATTATGACATATATATATATATATGGGTTGGCTAAATATCAGGGAACAAGTTAGATAAACGTTTAGTTTATTCTTATTCCATTAGATGGCGCTCTGCCATCTAGAAATGTTCATGTGAGCCTGGTCAAGATATGTCTTTTTTATTTTTAACTAGACGGGTGGCTTCGCCCCGGGATTGACTCGTGTGCATATCTACCCGAGTGATATATATTTAGATAAGATTTTTTTTATAATTGTTTGTTATTAGCATTATCTATTTGTTTGCATCAGCATACTTTAATCTAATCTTTGATAGAGGGCGCTGTTCGTGAGCTAAGTAGAATAATTTGAATATATAGTTTTAATAATTGATTTATATATTTTTAAAATAGCCTATCGTCTTCCCCGTATTCTTTTACCTATGTATGGAAATTTTGGTTTGAATTAGTGAACTACTGCGAATTTGTATACAAACAAACAAACATACAAACATTGATTTTTAATATATATATATATATTTAATTAAAAAGGCATATATTGGATCAAAAAATATTTATATATATAAATATTTTTTGATCCAATATATGCCTTTTTAATTAAAGATTTATCTATGGATTGCTCTATTTTCAAAAAAAAAATATATATATATATATATTTATTTATTATTTACTACTTTTAAGAGGTACACGTTGTACAAGTCATGATAAACACGGTGGGTTGTTAGCAACTGCCTTTTACAGTAAGTAAACCACATTTCTCTTTTTACATGTAGAAATTGATTAGATTTTTGCACTTACAAAGTGACAGAGCCACATTTGGTTACTTACGTTTACCGGATGGGTTGGAATTTTTGTTAGAATCGAGATCACTAAGACATTTATTTCTTGAGGCTACAGCGTGAACTTGTTATAACCCTACTCAAAGAAACAAAACCTTTTTGATACTCTAAAAGTAATATTTTCATAATTTGTTTTTAATTATCATTACTAATTCTCTAATATAAATATTTTCAAATGAATTTTATTTATTTCTACTTATATATATATTATATATTCTAAAATGCAATTATTTTATTTTTTAAAAACATATTTTATTTTCATTCATTTACTGTTCTACATTTTTTGACCATAGATTCAGAACATACCACTTTAATTATTGTTGTAAATATGTATAGTTAACCCTACCTATTTTTTTTTAATCGCGATTATAGAATTCATTCTATAAATTCTATATTGCTGTGATATTTATGTGTAAATTTACTTCAAGTTTAAAATAAAAACTACTTGAAAGGTAAATAACAATCTTTCCTTTTTCACGACTGCACCTTCAATTCCCTACCATTTCAACAACAAAACAAAAATGATCATAACATATATATATATATATATATATAGGTATTTGAAAGAGATAGTTTCAAATTTACTGGGGAAAACCGTCCGCATTCTAAACTAATATTTAGCATTCTGTTGACGGAACTTTGTTGAGATCCATTTTGTTCCAACAGTTGGTAAAGTGACTTTTCTTGTCGCCGTAGTGCTGATTTCTTGGGTTTTTCTTCAAGTTTCTGAAGTCTATAAGAACATAACCCTTTATACCAATACATTTATGTGTATAACGAAATTAGGCGTATAACCTATTAAAATATTGGTATTTTGTATTAAATAAAATGTTTTGTTTTATTTTAGATCCAAAATATGCCTTTTAATTAATATATATTTATATATTAAAAAAGAAAGAAAAAATAAAAGATAAAAAGATCAGGTGTTGAAATCAATATTAAAAATGGCATATCCTGACCAGGAGCACATGTGCTTTACAGAAGGCAGAGCGCCATCTGGTGGAACAGAAATCAACTAAACATTGATTTAGCCTGTTCCCTGATATGCCCACATGTGCTCCTGGTCAGGATATCCCATTTTTAATATATTTATATATATATTTTATATCTATATAAAAGAGATTCTCTGTTGATTTTTGATCATGTTGAGGATTATGATAATGCAGTCGTGGTTAAAAATCTTGAAAGAATAATAATAAAAATAGTCAGATATTGCTTTAATTGAACCCAAGGAATATTTATTTAAAAAAAACATAATTTGATAAAAGTAATGCCTGGCTTAAGGCTAGTAGAACAAGGAAAACAAAATATTATTTACATAATGTACAAAGGTTTTGAGCCGGCCTGCGGGAAACAGCAACAATGAATTTTTATAGGGGAAGCATGACCTCTGGCGGTCGATTTAACAGAGTATTTGGATCGATGAAATATATTTTAAATAGAATAATATTTTAATATAACATATATATATATATATTATGATTATTTAGTTTTGTTGTTGAAAAAGATAAAGAATTGAAGGTGCAGTCGTGAAAATAGGAAAGATAATTATTTACCCATCAAGTAGTTTTTATTTTTAATTACTTGAAGTAAATTACACATAAAATTATTTTTCACAGTCATATAGAATTTATAAAATGAATCCTATATTCGTGGATTTAAATAATAGGTAGGTCAACTATACATATTCACAACAATATTCAAAGTGGTATTCTGAATCTATGGTAAAAAAATGTAGAACAGTCAATGATGAAAATAGAATATGTGTTTTAAAAAAATAAAATATTTTCATTTTAGATTATTCTATATACAGCTACGAGCATCATTCTTCATCTCTGTCACCGTTTGCTTTTTTTTTTTGGAATGGCGCCCTCCTATTGGTTGGCTACGATCACGCCACATTCAATCGGGTAAAACACGGGCGTTGCCCGGGTCATTCGGCTAGTATAATATAAATTTGAAAATAGAAGCAATCCATAAATAGATCTTTATTTCTAAATATATATTTATAAAATGATACATTAGCTAGCGCGCCATCTGTTATGATAATTCGAAACTATTTTAGACGCGTAAGATTCTATTAAAAATTAAACAATTTCTACTGCCCTTACTGCAATCGAAAAATTAATGGGAGGACCTGGCTCATCAATGGTAAACCCTCCCCGCGGTTTCGCCAGTTTAATCTACCATACCACTGTTATATTGCATTTTTCGATCTTCCTTTTATAGTGATACTGATGCTAGACTCTTGGAATGGATATTTTAATGACCTAGGATACACACACACTCAAAAATCTTTATTAGGGACTTGCCCCATACAGATTCTCCCAATTGGATAAGGTAATAATCATCTTGTGTTATTTACATAGAAATTGAACTGGCTTTACTCTTCATCTCAAAGTCATTCACTTGTTGTCTGGTCCTTAGATAATGATGATCTAAAAATATATATAATAAGCTATTGCATTAGATTTGTTTGCTGATACTTTTAAAAGCAATACGTAGGGTGAAATGTTGGTACATTTAATTTGTTGATATAGGGCCTTCCTCTCTACATCATGGGCTGTACAATTAAGCAGGTAATGGGAGAGTTCTTCAGTAATTTCCTTGTCACACAGTGTACATATTAAGTTTTTGGCCTCAAACGTCAGAACGTGTTTTTTTTTTACTTAGGATACCTAATTAGGAAATAGTTACGTTTCTTTACTATAAGCTTTACTTATAATCAATTTTAACTTTTGAAAAAGTAGGAATAGAATTATGAAAGTCATGATGAGCTAAGAGGTTATCATTTCCTCTTTACTAAGTGTACAAATGTATACCACACAACTAATAATATAAATATACACACATATTTATTAAAATAAAACTTTTCTAAAGTAATAAATTGACAAATATAACAGAAAGAATAAATAAACAAAACTCCAATTGGAAAACATGTAATTAACCGGTTCCAAACGATTAAACTGTAAGCGATCTTTTGGAAATAAAATGGCGATTAACGTCAACTTTCCTAATTATCGTTTGGTTGGGAATAGTTTAAAGCAATTTGATGGAAATCCTAAAATGGAGCCGAGATTTTCCTATTTAAACCAATCTATTCATTTAGGCTTCACAAATAATTCCATTCAATCAATACGAACAAATCTTCTGCTATTCTATTTAAAGCAGTTATTTCTGATAATTTAGGAATAGTTAAAATATTAGAACAGGAGACTTTTATAATTATATAGTTCTACGAGTCGTGTTATTTGAAAAAAGCTATATGCATAAGAAATTTGAACTATTCTTGATGGGTATAAATACAATATTATAGCGGTATGGTAGATTAAACTGGCGAAACCGCTGGTAGGGTTCACTACTGATGAGCCAGATCCTCCTATTAATTTATTATTACAGTAAGGGTAGTAGAAAATTGTATTATAATATATATATATATATATATATATAGAGAGAGAGAGAGAGAGAGAGAGAAAGATAGACGAAGGTCGCCTCTCCCGTCAAAATAGACGTCAGAACTAGACGCCATCTGTCAAATGTCAACAAATGGCGTCTAGTTCTGACGTCTATTTTGACGGGAGAGGCGACCTTTGTCTCTTTAGATCAATATCCTCCCGGCAAAATTTCCATCTATATTTCAACCATAGATTTGGCCCAGCCACTTTGCCAGCTAAGCACCTTTTTGGCAGATTGTGAAGATTCCATTAGATCCCGTGTGGATCTCATGGAATAAAGTCCGCCCTAGACTGACGAGGGCCATTAGCCCGAAACCATGGTCTCTAGGTGGACGCTTATCAGTTTGCCAAAGCTGGTGTTGTGGCTTTGTCACCGACCCGAGGCCGCTAGTTTGCGGCGACGGTCAATAGATGGCGTCTAGTTCTGACGTCTATTTTGACGGGAGAGGCGACCTTTGTCTCTTTAGATCAATATACTCCCAGCAAAATTTCCATCTATATATAATTTGAAAAATAAGAATTCGTTCTTAATAGTTTTTTATAAATAAAATCACTTTCAATATATATTTTTAGCCATAATATCAGCTCAAAGACTGGTATATCTTATCACTCAGTATTCTCTAAGATGATCAATACACAGTCTGGTGGTAAGACTTGGCTGTCTTGGTGTCTAAGTGGTTCATTCATTGAGGATTTTCGTGGGAAAAATAATGTAATAGTTTTACCCTTGACTTCCGTTATCATTTATTGAGCTAACAATGGGTGTATTCTCACTATAAACTCGTTATTAACCTAAAATATTAATCAATACATCAAATATTCATTTATTTATAGTTCGAATAAGATTTTTCAATAGCTATGAATGATTTTACTGTTGACACTGTTGAATATACAACACTAATGAAACAGACCTCACCAATATTTTTATTTTCTTATAAAATATATCAATAGCGTATCAATGTCTTAATATTTCTTAATTGTTTATTTTCTTTTTGACAATTCTGTTACCTACTCTACTACCAAATTACCAAACTATTTTAGACGCGTAATATTCTTTTTGAATTAAAACAATTTCTACTGCCCTTACTGCAATGTAAAAATTAAAGGGAGGGCCTGGCTCATCAGTGGTGAACCCTCCCAGCGGTTTCGCCAGTTTAACGGCAATAAAATAGTTTCACGCGCAATTAACAAGATCGGATATAGCGTGTCTTATTTGAAACTGGTAATAAATAAAATAGTGTATCAATGTATTAAAATTTTAAAAAATTTGTTATTAAAATGTATGTAAAAGCCTATATGTAAAATATTATACAGTTATATAGGTTGGCTCTTTATCTGAGTATATGAAAACTGGTGTTGTGGATCATTCTTTATCATCATTTGTAAAGTTGGTGGGGTGTCGGTGGAAGGGGTGTAAAGTGTCCTTTATGAAGAAGTGTCCTCTTACCGGAGAGTTGTTAAATAGTAAAAATAGTAATTTTGACAATGAAAACTGTCCTTAGTAGAAAGGTGGCCTCTAGCCGAGTGTCTTCTCATGGAGGTTCTACTGTATTTGTGAGTTTTGTTTTGAAGTTCATGCCACATTGATGTTGTATATTAACAAAGAAGAGGGTCGGTGGAAAGATGGTCTAAACCGTTGGTTTTTGACCACTACGGCCCGGGTTCGATTCCCGCATTGGACACTTTTTTTCTGATTAAAAAAAAATGCTTCAATGGCTTCCGATTCTTGCAAAAGTCTAACCCCACCAGCGAGTGCAAGTAACCAAACGGGGCTTTGGCACATTTGTAAGTGCAAAGTCGAACTGCTTTTCACATGTGTAGACATGTGGTGCACTTACAGTAAAAGCAGTCGCCAACTACCCACCATGATTATCATGGCCTGTACCATGAGTACTGTGGATAATTAAAAAAAAACTTGTAAAGTTTCTTTACTAGGGTGATTTACAGTGCATCATTCTGATGCTCATTTAAAAGGAGAGGTGTCTCTTTAGGTATATATGAAAAATAATATAAAAAATAAAAAGATCAGGTGTTGATATTAAAAATAAAAAAGGCATATCCTGACCAGGAACACATGTGCTTTACAGAAGGCAGAGCGCCATCTGGTGGAACAGAAATCAATTAAACCATGATTTAACCTGTTCCCTGATATTTGACCAACCCAATTTCTTGATAAATCAAGAAAACCTACTCCACGCTGACGAGCGCCAACAGCCCGAAACACGTTCATGGTTGGGTTTTCTTGATTTATCAAGAAATTGGGTTGGTCAAATATCAGGGAACAGGTTAAATCAATGTTTAGTTTATTTCTGTTCCACTAGATTTAAATTAATTTAAAATATTCAAATACTATTTTAACAACATTGTTTTTATATTTATTCTATGAAATAGGTGTTTTTATTTGCAAATGAATAGATTCTATTTGAAATATTAGATGAAAAATTACATTAAAAGGTGTTTCTTAAATTCCCAAAAATTCGTATAATCCCTTTTGAGTTTTGTTATTACATAAGTGGGCGTTAAGAGAAAATAATTTCAACAAATTCTATTCATTTTTATATAAAATATGATAATTGGAGATTGAAAAGTGTTTCTAAGCTTTTAATTCCTATCTTTTATATGTGTAAATTGTTTTTATGTTTAGTCTGAATCGCCAATTTGAGACGAAATGCAGCCAATTTCAAAAGATTTCTAATAAAAGATATAAAATAGGGGAGGCGTATATAAATTTTCCCAATAATGAATAAATTGGTTCACTATGAATTCAATTTGCATAGTAAATTATTTGAATATTCTCTTCCTAATGGAACCGTAGATATGCATATTAGATCAAAGCGAGTTGAATTTAAAAAAAAATGGCTTGCGCCATCTATCGGAATAAAAAAAAAATATCAACAGTTCGTTTATAATTATTACAGAATTTATCGAATATGCTTTATAATACAATATAATGTGGCTTAATGATTGTAGAACGACATTTGAAAATTATCCCGCAAATGTTTCTTTTGAACGAAAAATCGTAATTTATTTTAAGGAGAAATAACGATTATTTCTAACCTTAGGGATGAAGTATTAAAGGATGAATTGTGAGGAGTAATGATAAATGGAAAAATAAAATGTCTATCATTACTCTTCACAATTCATCCTTTCATACTTCATTCCTATGGATAGAAATAATCGTTATTTCTCCTTAAAATAAATTTCGATTTTTCGTTCAAAACATTTGCGATATAATTTTCAAATTTCGTTATACGAATATTCTTTGTTAGCTTTCATGATATATATATTAATATAAAAAGTTAGATAAATATAGTGTTAAATTGGTATTGTTACTTTTGATATAAAAGTGTAAAAAAGTTAATAATTCAAGACCAAAAGAATTTCAATTTGTTGAAAGCGTGAAAAGTTGTTTGTTTTTTATTCTTCAAGTATTTTCTAGAAAGAACATTCTTTTAAAATGAGATTTCAACCATGATCAAAAGTTGTTTTTGTCTTGAATTAAGTATTTTGTTTGAAATAAAATAGTTTTAAAAATATTATTTATGTATAAAGATAATTTATACAAAATAAAATTGATTCAAAACGTTTATTAGAATTGGTAAACTTGCTATAATAAAATAAAAATATAAATAAATTATTTATAAATATTATTTTGAAAATAGAGCAATCCATAAATACATCTTTAATTAAAAAGGCATATATTAGATCAAAATATTATTTAAATCATCCATCATATATCATTTAAATTATATTTTGATCCAATATATTTTGATCCACCCTAGGCGGTCAATTTATACCTTATAGTTGGTCCAATCACAAGCTAAGTAGAGATCATTCATAGAATTAGCTAATCTCTACAAAATACTCACATGTATAATACACGTTACTACATATATATATTGAAAATAGAGCAATCCATAAATAAACCTTTAATAAAAAAGGCATATATTGGATCAAAATATAATTTATTTTACCAATATTTCAGTTGGCTGAACGCCAACCTTTATCAAGGTGTTATAACATATTAAATGTATGTCAACAACAAACTCAGCGCCACATAACGCGTCAACAGAATTAAGTTTTTAAAAATATTTGGTTATGTTCAATGTAGAGAAAAAAATGATATATATATATATTTATATTATGGACAAAATGAATATTGTAAAATATGGGTGTGAATATTTTGAAAATTAACAATAACGCCTATTTTATATTTATAATTATTTGTACCAAGTGTAAAAAAGATTTTTCCTATATAAAATAAAATAACAAAATATATATAAAAGAAATTTAAAGATTTATAAATATATATTTAGTAGCGGTATTTGTCCAATTCTGGAATAATTTTAAAAAATCAACGATTAGTTGTTATTTATTCCGATAGATGGCGCAAGCCATCATCAAATATCAGTTTTACGATCAGGAAATGCCCTTTTTTTCTCAAATAAATTATATAAAGGTTCTAGAAGGTGGTTGTTAATGGTTAAAGAAGCGCCTTTCTCTTTTTGAATAAAATAGTCCAAAAATTCGTACAGGTTATTCCCAAATGAAAATTTATCAAACGAATATTATTTTAACAATTATAATTATATATATCAACATTGGTTTCGGCCGTTTAAGAGTGATATCTCGAAAGCTCGCGATGTTTGTCATAAAGAAACTTGTGACGACCACACTTTGCTTCAGTGAGCGCGAACTGGGACAAAGCTTCACTAAACATACAGGCAGTAGTGTGACGGCCTCGGCAACCACGAACCTGACTACGCATGCGCGAGCATCTGGGACACTCTGGCCACGCGCGTCATCAACAACAAGGCTTGCTTCCAACGGCCGTTACTTATTTTCTCTCTATATATTTCTGGCTTTAAATAAATCAATTTATTTTATAAAAATAATTATAATTTTATCAGCGGCCTTTCCACAAGCCACACCAACACGCACGCACACAATCATCCCACAAACTTATTGCGTAAGTAATATGAAAAAATAGTACAATTGTGATATTGTACTGGGATAAGGTGCATAAATTAAAAAAAGAAAGGCATCTTTTTATCGTTTACCTGAAAGTTGCTGATGGCTTGCGCCATCTATCGGAATATATCAACTATTTGTTGATACTTATTTTAGGTTGACACTTATTTATTCTTCCAGGCGTCGTCCCATAGTCTCCATGTTTTTCTTGTGAAACTTTCAGGGTGTTTGCACGTCAGAAATCATCAAATATGTTTTTTTGCTTATTCCTAGTACATGTGGTATAGGCCATGATAATCATGGTGGTTAGAAATTGTCGACTGCTTTTACTGTAAGTGCATCACGTGTCTACACATGTGAAAAGCAGAGTTCGACTTTTTCTCTTACTAATATGCTAGAGTCCCGTTTGATTACTTGCACTCGCTTGTGGGGTTGGACTTTTATAAGAATCGGGGGCCATTGGAGCATTTTATTTTAATCAGAAAAAAATGCCCAATTCGAGATTCGATCCCGGGTTGTATCGGTCAAAAATCAACGGTTTAGACCATCCTTCCACCGACCCCACTAAGATGGTCTTGACTTCCTCGCCACTAAGTACATAGTTCACCAGTACCTATTCAATAACTCCACCTTTGCCGGTCCTAAGCCCGGATGAAAAAGGAGGAGGAGAAGCAGTAACAAGCTCACTAAAAAGCCTGGGCTCAGCTAGCCCAGCTGATAGTACCCTGTAAGGACTCCTAATCCAGGGATACATGGTAAGCAGCGTTTGTACTCCATGTTAGGAGCAGCTGCACATAGCGTCTGTTCCTCATGTCAGAAGCGGCCATTTCTTTTGGAGCTAAGTCGGCCTGCCACTGAATAGTGCTCCCAGTCATAATGACAAATGAAGACGCATTCTACTTCACCCAATCATGATGGTTATCAAACAGACACCATCAAGGGTCACAACTTGATACCCTAATACGATTTAGTGAAGATAAGAAAAAAAGAAGAAGAAGAACCTACCCAATACTGTGTAGACAGGATCCTATATATAGGCTAGGATGCAACAATTCCTCGAACCTCATAAAACTGGTTTTACGAGCGACCCTATCGAAAGCTGGCGTTCCTAAACAAATTAACAAGACACTGGACCATTTTTTAAGATACGACTCAAACCTAGAAGTTATCTCACAGTAAAAATATTACTTCTTAAACCATATTATCAGACATTATACCCTTAATCCATCCATATATAAAACTATGAAGATGTCTCGAATAAAGTAAAGCACGAAGGAATATGAGTTTCTTTTTAATCTTCCGTCGTTCTTTACTTTATTTGATTATCTAAACAGGAAGAGTTCTATCGCTTATAAAGATGTCTGTTAATTATTTATATTTCTGTCAATTCTACTAATTATTGTGAAAAAATAGTACAAATGTGACATTGTACTGGGATAAGGTTCATAAATTAAGAGAAAGGCATCTCCTTATCGTGCAACTGGAAGTTTCTGATGGCTTGCACCATCTATCGGAATAAATATCAACTATTCATTGATTTTCTGGATTAATTAAAAAGCAATGAATAGTTGATATTTATTCCGATAGATGGCGCAAGCAATCAGCAACTTTCATTTGACCGATTTGGAGATTCCTTTTTTTAATATATAATAATTATATTGTTCTTTAAAAAAAGGAATTGCGTGTACTTAATTACTTGTATATATATAATCATTTTATTCACAATCGAACGTTATGGCCCACTGTACATATTACATCCCAAACACGATGCCAGCCATCTCTGTCTTGAGCTCAGTGACCATCAAGCCAGTGAGTTCCTGAATAGGTTTATGCTATGCCCTTCCTTTCTTTTCTCTTTATTTGATACACTGTAGACAACATTGCTGATTACTGTTTCCATTACTGTGTTAATCCTGTATGTACCCTACTTTCTACTCAGGGAATCTGTATAAGACTAAAAGGTCTTAATAAAGCTTTTTAAATATATTTATCAGGCATTGAAACCTGTTAATAATACATGATTTACACTTGACATTCAGTCACAGAAATACCCATCAAAAGTACACGCTTCGACTATAATAAAGAGGTGCATAGATGTTTAAAGAATTACTTTAAAAAGATACATATAGTCTCTAGAAATATGGCGTCTATTTTTCTCTATATAACCCTTTTCAATCAAATTGCTAATATACCTTGTTATTAAAATAAAAATATATAAATAAAAAATTAATGAGATTCTGCTGTTTGATTTTGATTCATCTTGAGTATTATGCTATGGAAATGCAGTCGTAGTTGAAAATCTTGAAAGTATAATAAAAATAATAAAGATCAAAAATAGCTTTAATTGAGCTGAAGGAATATATAAAAACATAATTTGATAAAAGTACTGCCTGGCTTAAGGCGAGTAGAATAAAAAAATGAAAACCTTATTTACATAATGTACAAAAGGTTTGAGCCGGCCATCGGGAAACAACAACAATGAGTTTTTATAGAGGAAGTGTGACCTCTGGCGGTCGATTTAACAGAGTATTTGAATCTATGAAATATAACCCCCCGAATAAAATAATATTTTAATATAACATATATATAGCTATTTATGAAGCAGTCTTGGTAGTTGTGTGTTGATTGGTAAGGCCTACACAGGGGGGGGGGGGGGGGGCAAAAACTTAAGGAAGTTGTACCTTTTGGCATGTATATCGGGATTCAGACAATAACTTTGAAAGTTATTACAGTGACCTTTATTGAAGACACACGAGATAACCAAGTGTATATACACTCATAGACAAAACTTAAGAAAGTTGTACCTCTCAACATGTATATCGGGATTCAGATAATAACTCTGAAATATATTACAGTGACCTTTATTAAAGACCTACCAAATAACCAAGTGTAAACAAAATTGCTTCCGTCTCCTTCAAAAGAAAAGATAGACGACTAGTGACATCAAATACTTTCCACTTTCTTAAGTTTTATCCATGAGTGCATAATGAAATAACTTGATGAAATATTTAAATCCGATTTTAAGACAAGCGCAATGTCCGTTTTTTGATGTTCTCTCTCTTTGAAAATTCAACAAAAATATCTCTCTTTAAAAATACGAAATAATTTTCACAACGAGTTTTTTTTTATTACAAAACGCTATCTTTCAAGTGATAATCGCTCTTTAACGGGCTTAATAAAACATCGCTATATCTTACAAGAAATATTTTCAAATACATTCGCACGCAGCGTATTAAAAAATGCTCCAATAGTTCCGATTTTTGTAAAATCCAACCCCACCAGTGAGTGCAAGTAACTAAACAGGGCTCTGGCACATTAGTAAGTGAAAACGTCGAAATGCTTTTCACATGTGTAGACATTTGATGCACTTACAGTAAAAGCAGTAGCCAACTTCTTCCCACTATGATTATCATTCCTATACCACGTGTACAAGGGACAATAATAATAAACTATTTTTGTATTTCTAAACGTTTTTAACAGTTTTAACATGAATAGAGATAAATATATATCTAATCTCCAATAAGTAAAAAAATACATATACTAACCACTTAAATGAGCATTTTAGATAGCAATGCCTATGTCTTCTTAAACAAAAGTAAGATTTTACCTATTAATTAAGCACAAGTCGAAGTTATTTTTATCATTTATCTACATCATAATTTTGGTCCCTCGTGCCGGATAATTATTGACGACCTATTGGATTAAAGAAATAAATAAAGATGCCTAAACAAACAAGTAAAGTTACATCTAAAAAATTCTATTTCGAAATATCGAAGCTTGATGACCTAAAGATCGAATTAGAAAATGCAGAAACTCAAAGTAAAGGTTATTTAAAGGTACAACTGGATAATATAAACAAAATTAAAGAAAATATTGAAAATTATATGATTGAATTAGTTGATTCTGATGAACAATAGACGACCAACGACATCAAATACTTCCCACTTCTATATGTTTTGTAATGAATGCATATAACGTCATATTTCCCTATTTAAAACGATATCCCATCGCTGAACACAATATGGAATTGCTTGAAGTAAGTTTTCCCCAATGTCTATTATCACGTCACCTTCGAACATCTATGTAATTACAGGTCTGTCTCACTTAACAACGGTAATAAGGACAGCGGTCGTTAAGTGACTCTCTGTCGTTAAGTGAACATAATAGCATAGCTACTTACATATAACTACATGCATACACTCTATATTCATACAATAGAGGTTGTATGAAAAAGTGAAAGTTGTATATGCTTATGATTTTGCTTTGTTTTAAAAAATGAATCGATGTTGGTTCCATATGCTTGAATTGAATATATATTACACCTTACTTCTATATATATTTTATTGGTTAAAAAGATACACAACAAAAATGAAACTGCAATTGCAAATTATTTGATAACTAAATAACTAAAAAATAATAATAATATTAAAAAATGATGATGATAAAATATTTGAATATGTCTGCCAGAAAAATGCATCTATGAATTTGATAATAAGAATAATTAAAAAATTAACATATAAACTTCAAACAGAGGTATTAATATACAGAGGTATTTATATTTTTACAAAATTAGTTATACAAAGCAGCAATATTAATTTTGATTCATTTTATCATTACGCCATCTATATCATATATGCTAATTATCTCATAGATCGATTCTTTTATATAGTTCTGTCTACTCACATTTCATTGTACCTGTTGAAGGGCTTGACAGCCCGAAAGCTTGTCACGAATCCGTTCATTAAAGAAACGTTTTTCTCCTTATTTTGTCATCTATTATAACCAATTCAGGAGAAATTTCTTATAAGTCTTTTCATTAATATCATTTACCAATAAATACGAGGGGTGTCCCATAAGTCCGTGGCCCGACCATGAGTACGAAATATTAGAAACTAATAAATTTTACCATATATACCTTAAAGCCTTGTATAAATATATGTAAATGTTTAAGTTAAGATTGTTTACCATCAAAACAATGCTCCGAGTCATCGGTCGCTGCAAGCCATGGCTGCTATTTATGATTCTGGCTTTGAACATTTACCACATGCACCCTATTCACCAGATATAGCTCCGTCTGACTTTCACCTATTTCCTCATTTGAAAAAAAAATAACTTTCTGGCATTCATTTTAGGTCAGATGAAGAGGTCATTAATGCTGTAACCTCATTTTTTGAGTCACTTGAAACATCGTTCTTTTTGGAGGGCATAAAAGCATTAGAACATCGCTGTAAAAAGTGTATAGACCTTAAAGGGGATTATGTTGAAAAATAAATCATAATCATTTTATTAGTCATTTTCTTTATATGTCGGGCCACAGACTTATGGGACACCCCTCGTATAATTGTAATGTGTTTCTTTCAATTGATTCAAATCGGGATATTAATTAAACAATTAAAAAAGTTATCAGAGACGAGTTTCTTTTGATTTTAAAACTGTCTCAAGATTTCGGGCATCTCTGCCCTACTACAGGAGAACATGTATAGTTAAACCTGTCTATAGCCTCCCCTCTTGGGATTCACCAAAATAGGGTTCTATAGAGAGGGGGTGCTATAGACAGGTCACTTTTAATGTAAATCGTACTACGTATTTAAAATCGGGCGCTATAGAGAGGAAGGCGCTATTTAGAGGGGACGCTATAGACAGGTCACTTTTAATGTAAATTGCATCGTACTACGTATTTTTAAAATCAGGCGCTATAGAGAGGAAGGTGCTATTTAGAGTGGGCTCTATAGACAGGTCACTTTTAATGTAAATCTCATCGTACTACGTATTTAAAATCGGGCGCTATAGAGAGGAAGGCGCTATTTAGAGGGGACTCTATAGACAGGTCACTTTTAATGTAAATCGCATCGTACTACGTATTTATAATCGGGCGCTATAGAGAGGACACACTCTCTCTCCATGTCTCGGTGATAAGCATCCAAGTTTGTGTCATGGCCTCTACCTCTGTCCCGTGGGCTGTCCCCGATCACTCTCGGTGCTAACATCTAGCCCTGCCTCTGCTTCTTGTTGTCCGCGTGTGGGAAGATCATCAACACTCGCCTCACGTACACGACTGCCAGTTCATCCTTTCATCGGCAAATTTGAAACAATATTACATATATATATGTAATAAGTTGAGGTCTGGTAGCCTCTTGTAGAATCCTGTCGACTCTCGCTATAAGCTGTGGTAACCGAGGGTCAAACCTGTAGTAACCGAGAGGGACAGTCAGGGCGTGGAGAGTTTTCCAGTACCTCTCTGCACTTTGGAAGACCTTTAACAGTTTTCACAGAGTACAGGCAGTCATGGTCGAGGCAGAGTGGAAAGCTTGGGAATGTTCACACACACACAAAACGAAGAGACACAGTTGTAGCAAGAAAGTTCCATGAACAGATAGGAGTTGAGCTAAGCAAGATGGAGTTAGAAGGGTTCTTACTGTTCACATGACGATGATGTAGTCCTGGCTCAGACTGACAAGGGCTCACGCTGACGGTGGAAGGGGTAACTGCTGACTAACTTTTGTCGGCTAAAACCGAGGTGTTTATATACCATTCCCGAGGAGGGGGGGAGACATCTGCGAATTTGAACTTTGAACGTCTGGGGCATTCTGCACCCTTTGGACCAGATGGCAACGGGCTGCCGAATTCCTTTTCAGGGTTGTCTCGAATTTAGACGTTTTTGATGCTCAATCTTGCTTTAACTTAGCTCCTCATCTATTACATAGTTTTATTTATTCATCCTTAGTTTGTACAAAGTACATTACATATGGCGATGCAATGACACAGATTAATCAAGCGCATAATTATTTATAGATGTGTTTCTATATACAACATGACAATCTTGTTATAAGTAATTATACAATATAGGGTTGTTGGTTTAAATTACCATAGATGAGCCCCGGGAGTGAAAGGGTTTATCCGGGTTTAAACGGGTAAAGCCTCTCTAACACAGGTAAGTAATTAAAATATCTTTTAATTAATTTAAACTGTGAGGGTTAAAAAAGGGCTAAAACAAGATGTTTTGTTTGGATATATCTGCAAATTATAAAAAATACAACTTATGTTTAATTTAAAAGTTATGATATTCATATAAAAGAGAAATTAAGATAAAACCTTTGTTTGATAAAAAATAATGATGATGTTTTAAGAGATTGTTGGCGGGCGTTGGAAAGGGTTATTGGTTAAAGAATATGCAATTGTAAGTATTACACAGGTAATCAAATACTTAGGTCCAGGTGCAAAGCGAGGATATAGACTTGTGCGTCTTCCGAGGCAATGTTTCACCTGTGATCCTGTATAAGGGTTACAGTGCTTTGTCACAATTGTAGGGTTATTGCGTTGAAAAGTTGTTGAAGAACAAGTTGTTCAATAATATGATTGAAAGGGGTGAAATGGAGTCATGCGTTAAGTAGAATTGTTGTAGCGACAGTAGGTGATCTGACTTGACTTAAAATCAAAGGTTGATTGTGGTCCGCTAGAGCTAAAAAATTTGAGTTGTGATAGTTGTGGACGCTTTGTGTTTGCGTGGGTGATTATGCTCTAGGGATTATTGTAGTAAACTTTTGAAACGTGTTCAAGGCCAGAAGTTGGGATTTTTAATTCTGGGGAACTTTGATCAAATAGTTTGTTGAAATTATGAAATCAAAAAATTGTCATGCAGTACTATCGTTTTTCTACGTTGATGTGAAGCAATGACAAAGAAGATAGTAGTGTAAAGTACACTGAAGTGGTTAGAGAAATAGATTGTTGTATGCCCGAAAGTTAATGATAACATAGTCATTTTATATAAAGGTATAAAACAAATATAAAATGAATAAAATATAGAAATATCATTGTGGTTGAATAAAGTTTAAGTGGATAAAATCAAACAATCAATATATATAAAAGTGATAATAATGAAGAATTAAAGTGATTTTTGACAACAAATATATCTTTTGTAATACTAAAATAATATTATAAAAAATAAAATTGATTTTTATATATATAATGTTGGATTAAAAGCTAGTGATTATATAATTTAAAGGCAAAAATAAAAAATAAAATATTTTATACAAAAAACAGAATATAATTAAAGATTGTGATCTCAATTTAACATGTAAAATGTTTGATATGTAGGAAAAAAATAGAGATTTACACAGGATTAAAATATCAAAATGTTCAATTTAAGGTAGGTCTTGTTCAAATTCAAATATCTAAATGTTTAAAAGTTGGGTTAAGATATCGACTGTAGAAAAATGTGTGGAATTAAAAGGAATGCGGGACATGGGGATGGAAGGACTGGGGGCTTCTGGGGGAAGAGTGGCGATGGATTTAGGTGTCCATTCTTACGACCGGGGTGCGATTTATATTGTTTTTGAGGGGAGGGAGATATGGGGGAAGTCTGCGGCTCACTGGCTTGAAATTCTTTCTCTCCTAGTCTGGTTATTTCGGGGTATGGATTAGGATGAGTTATCAGATTTGGGGTATAATATTGAACATTAAATAGGTGGGTGGCAAACTTGTGACAGAATGGGGTGTGTTATTAGAAATTTGTGGAATTTTTCTGAGGTAAAAGCGGGCGCTCTGTCAGATAACAGACATTTTGGAAATCCTTGTTGTAGTACAGTTTTGAGAGTTTGAATGTACGTTAGGGTACTGGTTTACTGGTTAAACTCCCTTTGAGAGTGGTGAAAGCTTGTTGGTAGTTTTATGGTGTATTTGAAAGATGTAGTTTTCTCGGTGTTCGTAAGTGTTGTCGTTCGACGCTGTTGCGGTAAAAAATGTTATTCAATGATGTCAGGTTTAGATGTGAGTAAAAGTGCTATTTTCGACGTGGACACGCTTTGGGGTTAGATGTGTCACAGGCATGAAGGCGTCTTTGTGGCCTGTTAAGTGAGAAAAATTGTTGTGATGCGCTGTGTGACACGAGTGAATTGAATGGAAAGGTGTCACGTGAAATCTTTGTTTTTGGTACAGCATCTAACTTGTTTCACCATGAACAACAAATTTACTAGTCCTGAGTGGTGGTTGTACAAAACACATCGAGATATCTTGGTTGTTAGTGAATGTGGCACGTTTAGTGGCGACGGAACTTGTGTTGCTCGAATTCGATTTGTTGCTAAGTCGCACGCTAATAGATGGTGGCCAATTGTAGAAAGTGATGGGAAGTGTGTTGTAGTTTATTGAGAGAGATGTGTGAATAATTAATAATTATGCATGTAAAAGGAAAGGACGGGGGAGTGTAGCTATGTTGGGGTTTAACGATTGTAATAGTTTTGGAAGACTGTGACTTAATTTAGCTACTGACGTGGTAGTTGATGGGATTTTTATTTTTAACTTGTTTTGGGAAAGATAGTTACTTTTCTAGTTGTGATTTTGAAGATATTGTATCTTTCGATTTTTGCAATTAAAAAAAAAATGCGTTTCACCTATGTGTATTAAAATTTGAATATATTTTTTAAATCGTTGATTATGGTAGTGCGAAAATTATCTTTGTAAAAGGGGCAATGGCGTGATAGTGACTTATAATTTGACTGGGGCGTTTACATAAAATAGTGAACATAACAATGATTTTTGCAAAGTTTTGAGCATTTGATTAAAAAATTGGTGTTTTGGTATAAAAATAAGATATTAAGAAAAACACACAAATAAGTTTAGAATTATGATTCGAGTAATTAAAAAAATAATAATGATTTTTTAAAAATGTAAAATTTAAAGTAATGAATTAAAATATTTATAGGTTGCTTAAAATAAAGTAAAAATTGATAAATGGGGTTGTAAAAGGTTTAAAATTTGAATTGAAATGATATAAAAATGGTAAAAATTGATTTTAAAATGATTACAGTGAAAATAAACATTAAATTTATGGAGAATCAAGTTGTGAGCATGAGGAGAAAGTTTTTAAAAACTCACAGTTTTGAAGATTGTTCAGTCAGGAAATTTGGTTTTTAGTTGTCGTCCTACTGATGACGTGGAAGACGCTCCGAGTAGAGCTTGTAGAAGTTTGTAACTTCTGTTTGGTGACGGCAGCATGTCGCCTGGAAGATTGGTGCGTTGTAAGGCCGAAGGGGGAAAGTCTCACCGGCTTATTTTGCGGGATTTTCGGCTGTGTCGTTGGAGGGGGAGATTGCTTGCTCCTGATATATAGTCTCTTGTTGGGGAAGAGATTGATAGGTCGTTTAGTTGGAATGGCGGCGGGCTTGTTCCTCCATCTTGGCTCTGCCTCGCTTCCATCTGGACAGGCTTCCTACCTTCTTCGTTGTGGTCTCCTTCGTTGTGGTCATCCTGTCGACTCTCTGTAATAAGTTGAGGTCTGGTAGCCTCTTGTAGAATCCTGTCGACTCTCGCTATAAGCTGTGGTAACCGAGGGTCAAACCTGTAGTAACCGAGAGGGACAGTCAGGGCGTGGAGAGTTTTCCAGTACCTCTCTGCACTTTGGAAGACCTTTAACAGTTTTCACAGAGTACAGGCAGTCGTGGTCGAGGCAGAGTGGAAAGCTTGGGAATGTTCACACACACACAAAACGAAGAGACACAGTTGTAGCAAGAAAGTTCCATGAACAGATAGGAGTTGAGCTAAGCAAGATGGAGTTAGAAGGGTTCTTACTGTTCACATGACGATGATGTAGTCCTGGCTCAGACTGACAAGGGCTCACGCTGACGGTGGAAGGGGTAACTGCTGACTAACTTTTGTCGGCTAAAACCGAGGTGTTTATATACCATTCCCGAGGAGGGGGGGAGACATCTGCGAATTTGAACTTTGAACGTCTGGGGCATTCTGCACCCTTTGGACCAGATGGCAACGGGCTGCCGAATTCCTTTTCAGGGTTGTCTCGAATTTAGACGTTTTTGATGCTCAATCTTGCTTTAACTTAGCTCCTCATCTATTACATAGTTTTATTTATTCATCCTTAGTTTGTACAAAGTACATTACATATGGCGATGCAATGACACAGATTAATCAAGCGCATAATTATTTATAGATGTGTTTCTATATACAACATGACAATCTTGTTATAAGTAATTATACAATATAGGGTTGTTGGTTTAAATTACCATATATATATTATAAAACAAAAAATATATTTCTGTTGTATTTTAGAATTGTTGAGATTATGGTATGGTAATGCAGTCGTGGTTAAAGATCTTGAAAAAAAAATGGTTTTGATCAGAGGTTGCTTTAATTGAGCTAAGGAATGTATAAAATACATAATTTGGTAAAAAAAACTGCCTGGCTTAAGGCGTAAGAATAAAAAAATGAAAAGCTTATTTACATAATGTACAAAAGATTTGAGCCGGCCAGCGGGAAAGAACAACAACGAGATTTTATAGGGGAAGCATGACCTCTGGTGGTCGATTTAACATAGTATTTGGATCTATGAAATATAATTTTAAATAGAATAATATTTTAATATAACATATATATATAGTTATCCTACTTTTTCGTAAAATATTTAACTTTCAAAATGTATAGGTGCTAGTAAAACAAAATTATTGGTTAATAGGTTTAATTTATACAAAGGAGACTTCTCGCTATATTTTCGATAGAGACATAAAAATAAGATAATGGTCCACCAATGGAAAACAATGATGTAACAATGGCCGTTATTAATGACCTAGCAACAACCACGTGTACCTTGCTACACATCACGTGACCGCGTTTCCATGGTTACCAGTCGAACGCCAGCTGGGGATGAAGTGGTTTACTATGAATTGGATCTTATCGTTGGTTTGTCAATAACAGCTGGGGTGGTTTATCCATGGTTTTGGTTCCTTAGATGCTCTTCCCCCGTCATATTCCCTTCTTTATAAATATGATGCGAAGAAAGTTGGAAATATAATTAATCAAAGATAAAAAGTATTGAAGATTATGGAAGATAGAAGTGCTTTGCCGGCATTCAAATTTCTTTAAAAATAGACACTTCGGCCAGTTAAAGTTTCATTTTCTCAATGTTTCAACAAAAATATTTTGCCTTCCTCAGGAGAAAAATTAAACCAATTGGCGCAAGGTCTTGAATTATTATAGAGAATAATTTTTAACGCCTAGCCAAATGCCTTATTTCTCCTGACGAAGACAAAATATTTTTGTTGAAACGTTCAGAAATTAAAACTTTAACTGGCCGAAGTGTCTATTTTTTTTAGAATTAATTAATCAAAGGTTTTTTTTTCTTATCTAGCTCTCGACTACAATCCCAACTACTAACCGAATATTGTTCTTTTCTATCAATCTATATTGTTACGAATGTTTTATATACATTTATGGACAAAATTTAAGGAGGAGGAAAGTCTTTTATATTGCTGGCTATCTGTTTTATTTTGAGGAGACAGGTTGTTCACACTTGGTTATCTCGTGTGTCTTCAATAAAAGTCACTGTAATATCTTTCAGAGTTATTGTCTGAATCCTGATATACATATTAGAAGGTACAACATGTTGTAATATATTGAAATATATACTTGATATATCTAAATGTAATACAAAACGGAAAAATAAAGTTTGATTGAGAGTCCGCCGACGCCCAGACAGGAAAAAATATCTTGGATTACAAAGTTGGACCGATAAACATAGTCGGATTACCGACAGTTCCCATCTGGCTCTAGAATAGATCAGACCCTTCTCGACCGGGGCTGGCCTCTCTCTCCCTCTCTCTCATCATCGCGCGGCCTCCGGACCTTCAGTCCTGGATCTTCGCGGTGGACCTCGAGGACCATGCCATCACCATTTCCTCAGCGGCGAAGTACGCGATCTACGCTTTTTTCGTAGATAACGAAATGCGTGGTATCGCTGGAGACCCGTTGGCGATTTTCCATCAAACTCTGCAGCGGTGACGCCATGTACATATTCATTGTACATCTATCTATATATATAAAAATGAATGTTTGTCTGTTTGTTTGTATGTCCGGTATACAAATTCGCAGTAGTTCACTAATTCAAACCAAAATTTCCTTACATAGGTAAAAAATAACGGGGATGACGATAGGCTATTTTAAAAATTATATAAATCAATTATTAAAACTATATATTCAAATTATTCGACTTAGCTCACGAGCAGCGCCCTCTAGAACACTCAAGCGACCTGCCGGCGGCGCGCGCCCGTTGGCTGCCGGCGAGCACGTGACTTCCCTGTGCGCGCGCATGGCGGGCGGTCGCGTGGAACAGCCCTAGGCGAAAGCCATGCGCGCGCACAGGGTAGTGACGTGCTCGCCGGCAGCCAACGGGCGCGCGCCGCCGGCAGGTCGCCTCAGCGTTCTAGACGAGAAGCTTTACTTAATTACAATGCAAGAGTCCTTAACTATATTTACAGGTTTTCTAATTTATAACTATTTCACATATTTACATATATATTTTCATTTTTTGCTATAACTTATCTAATTCGCCGTTTAAAATAACTGCTCTTGCTATATTTGCTATGTTTTATTATGCTATGTTTTATGTGTTTGAATAATACATTTAATCATGTGAACCCGGGCGTTGCCCGGATCATTCGTCTAGTAGCATATATTTTATTGTATTTTTATTTTATTTTTTTATTATAATAATCAGTATTCTATAAAATAATCCCTTATATCAATATTGAGTAAAATCAATCATTCCTCCAGGGAAAAGTGTCTTTTCAAAAACATTTTTATTGTTCTCTAGCTTTCGGGCACGTACGCCCTTCCACAGGAGAAAACATGGTATAATGATACGCCAATAGAACACGAGGTAAATATAATCGGATACTATTTCATATATTTTTATGGAGATATAAAAATATTATCTTTTACATATTAACTATTATACAAATTGAGACAAAATATTTTAAAAATATATATCTCTAATGTTTTGTTTTGTTTTGTTCAAATCAATAAGCTTGAGGGATAAGTCTTTTTTAAATACATTTATTTCAAGCTTTCGGGCTCAACCGCCCTTCGACAGGAAAAATTATATTAGCTACTGAAGTTTTCGGATCTAATCTATATATAAATATAAAAATATATCTCTAATAAGAAGACAAACAAATGAATAATTTATTCACTTTTTCCCTAGAGGAATGATTGATTTTACTCAATAATCAGCATTATTGTAAATTTTTCATCGCTACTTAAATAGTGTAGACTGTGCTCTTTTGCCTATATTTCGACGGGATGTAAAAAAAACTGTATTATTTGTCTCTCGCTCTATGAGTGACATCCAACATAGCTCGTCCTATTGTGCTATCCCTTGACATCTGAAACCACTCTGATCATTGTGGCCACCACGACAGCATTCAACCAACCTGACCGCCATGACAATCAGGAGACAGAAAAACTCGACACATATATATATATATAAATCAATGTTTGTATGTTTGTATGTATGTCCGGTATACAAATTCGCAGTAGTTCACTAATTCAAACCAAAATTTCCATACATAGGTAAAAAAATACGGGGAAGACGATAGGCTATTTAAAAAATATATAAATCAATTATCAAAACTATATATTCAAATTATTCTACTTAGCTCACGAACAGCGCCCTCTATCAAAGATTAGATTAATTTATGCTGATGCAAACAAATAGATAATGCTAATAAATAACAAAATATAAAAAAAAATTATCTAAATATATATCACTCGGGTAGATATGCACACGGGTCAATCCCGGGGCGAAGCCCGGGTCACCCGTCTAGTATGTTATATAAAGGTACTATTTAAAATGTTATTTTATTCAAAATATATATCATAGATTCAAATATTCTGTTAAGTCGACTGCCAGAGGTCGCGCTTTCTGTTTATATAACCATTTGTTGTTGTTTCCCGATGGCCGGCTCAAACCATATGTAATTATGTAAATAGGTTTTGTTTTCTTTTACTACCCGCCGTCAAGGTATTATTTAATTCTCAATTATGTTATCATATTAATTAAAGTAAATTATGATTCAACCTTTATTTTAGTAATATTTTCAAAAAACGACTACAAAGCAATATAAAAAATATACTCATGTACCCTTCAACAACCTAAGAAAATCTTTTAATTTATAATATATATACCGCAAATTTGTTTCTTTTGAACGAAAAATCTAAATTTTATTTTAAGTAGAAATAACGACTATTTCTATCCTTAGGGATAAAGTATGAAAGGATGAATTGTGAAGGGTAATGATAAACGGTAAATGGAATGGGAACCGAACCCACATCCCTGGACACTTTTATTTTTCCGTTTATTATTACACTTCACAATTTATACTTTCATACTTCATCCCTAAGGTTAGAAATAGTCGTTATTTCTCCTTAAAATAAAATTTAGATTTTTCGTTCAAAAGAAACACATGCGGGATAATTTTCAAATGTCGTTCTACAATCATAAGCCGCATTATATTGTATTACATATACTGAAATAGGCACCTGTTCTTCTGAAAATACATTAAAACAATGCGTTTCGTTTATCATCCTAGTACTTAAAGCATTAAAAATAAAAAAATAAAAACTATTAATATTAAAAATAGATAAAATTAACGACACTACCTACTTACATATTTGATGATTTATTACTGCAGTTTGAACTTTGATGGAGGTGTGGCGACCACACTGCTTCAGCGAGCGCGGACAGAGCTTCAATACACATACAGGCAGTAGAGTGGCGACCTCACTACGCCTCGGCAAGCGCTAGCTGGGAGAACACGTCAATACGCATGCGCGGGCGGCATCCGGGACTTTCTGGCCACGCGCGTCATCAACAACAAGGCTTGCTTCCAACGGCCGTTACTTCTTTTCTCTTTATATATTTCTGGCTTTAAATAAATTGATTTTAATTATAATTTTATCAGCGGCCTTTCCACAAGCCACACCAACACGCACCCAACCATCCCCACAAAGGTATGGTTAGAATTTTTAGCCGTTTCAAAACATAATACGGACTTTTTTTATATAGTAACATGTATCCTGGAATGCTAATTACACGACAGAAATGGCTCTGGTGTTTATTCACGTTTTAAAGGAAATTTATATATCGGTCGATTATTAATATAATTAGCATAGTACGAGTTTGAAACTCTGATAGTGACTTTTTCCAGACCTACCCCTGTGTCCTATCTTATACTAGTAAGATTACTTTCATATAGGTATAATGTATGTAATGTATGTAAATGTAGGAATTTACAAGGAAAGCACAAAAACATTTTCATTTAGAAATAGATGTTGGATGTTAAGAGATCTCCTGAAATTGTCGCTCACACAAAAATTATTCATTAATTCTTAATTAATGTCTATTAAACACAAGTCTATTATGCTGCACTAGCGCGCCATCTGTTATCAAAATTCAAAACTATTTTAAAGGCGTAAGATTCTTTTTGATATTAAACAATTTCTACTGCCCTTAGTGCAATGGAAAAATTAATGAGAGGGCCTGGCTCATCAGTGGTGAACCCTCTCAGCGGTTTCGCCAGTTATTAAATATATTTCATTATTAAAAACAAAAAAGTCATATCCTCACCAGGAGCACATGTGCTTTTCATAAGGCAGAGTGCCATCTGGTGGAACAGAAATCAACTAAACATTGATTTAACCTGTTCCCTGATATTTGGCCAACCCAATTTCTTGATGAATCAAGAAAAGCTATTCACGAACACGTTTCGCGCTGTTGGCGCTCGTCAGCGTAGAGTAGGCTGTACCAATCCGACCTAAAATATTTTTGGTCCCAGTGGCTTCCTGAAAAACCAAGAAATGGGTATTATTTATTATTTTTCTATTGTTTTTTCATATATTTCATTATTAAAGACAAAAAAAAAGGCATATCCTGATCGCTTACATGATCATTTTAGATGGAAGATGGCAATCTAGTTGTCTAGTGTACAATGGTTGCTATGGGATTTACGTTGTATCTTTCGAAATATTTGATAATTTCTATCAACCAATGGAAGTGTGGCGACCACTTTGCTTCAGCGAGCACGGACAAAGCTTCACTACACATACGGGCAGTAGTGTGGCGACCACACTACGCCTCGGCAAGCGCGTGCTGGGAGAACACGTCACTACGCATGCGCGGGCGGCATCCGGGACTTTATAAGGCCTTTATATAGGTCTAATGTACAATGGTTGCTATAGTATTTATGGTGTACTTTTAGAGATATTTGACCATTGGTACCTACCAAGGTTAGAGGTCCTATGAAGGTATAGTGTTCAATGATTGCTATGATATTTATGCTGTAATATTCCTGATATTTGACCATTTGTACCTTCCATAGTATAGTTATCCTTTATATAGATTTAGTGTATAATTGTTTCAATGGTATTTATAATGTCCTTAAAAAGAATATTACGCGTCTAAAATAGTTTTGTAATTTGATAATAGATGGCGCGCTAGTGCATCGTAATAATAAAAAATCTACGTTAATTGATAAGACTTTGCCATCTAAAAAACTCGTGTGAGTGGTCAGGAAAAGCTTTTTTGTTGTTTTATGATTAACAACTGACCTTTCATTCTTATATTTCATATATATCATTGAGGGGTCGGTGGAAGGATGGTCAAAACCATTGGTTTTCGACCGCTACGACCCGGGTTCGATTCCCGCATTGGGCACTTTTTATGTTTAAAAAAAAATGCTCCAATGACCCCCGATTCTTGCAAAAGTCCAACCCCACAAGCGAGTGCAAGTAACCAAACGGGCCTCTGGCACATTCGTAAGTGCAAATTCGAACTTCTTTTCACATGTGTAGACATGTGGTGTACTTACAGTAAAAGCAGTCGCCAACTTCTACCCACCATGATTATCATGGCCTGTATCACAAGTACTAGGGATAAGCTAAATATATATATATATCATTAGATACAATAGAGCTCAGGTTTAATACCTGATCTGAGTATTAACAAGACGCGTTGGAATACTGTGAAATGGACGCGGGTCAGTTAGATGATGTAGTTCCGGCGGAAGTGAGGTCACCCATCGACCGGAAGTGGGAATTAATTACCTTGTCACCATGTCGATCTGTCATCTGACGTCCCTGAGATGTCACATTCCGTGGTGACAGGCTCCGTGTATATAGCACGTCGTTCTGTTTAAGACGATAGCTTGTTTCTTATTCCCTTGTGCAAAGTTTACACGAATTCCATGAGTTCGTGCTCCTCCGACATGGAATGGGATGCAGCTTTTGTTAATCACACATACAAAAGCCTTTATTAGGGACTTCCCCCATACAGATTCTCCCAATTGGGTAAGGTAATAATCATCTTGTGTTATTTACATAGAAATTGAACTGGCTTTACTCTTCATCTCAAAGTCATTCACTTGTTGACTGGTCCTTACATAATGATGATCTAAAAATTTATAGTAATCTATTGCCTTAGATTTGTTTGCTGATATTTTTGAAAGAAATATGTAGGGTGAAGTGTTGATACATAGCTTTTGTTAATGATGGCACCATGATCCAGGCACACTTTGGTGAAAGTCTGACTTTGCCTGTAATTTGAGGCCGTTCCTAACATGGAATACCTGTGTAATTGTAATGTTTATTATCCCCTTGTGCAAAGATTACACTCCATGAGTTCGTGCTCCTCGAGCTAACATGGAATAATGTATAGGGCTGAAGCTTTTGTTGATCAAATTACACAGGCCTTCCATGTTAAGAATGGCCAAAAATAACAGACAAAGTCAGACTTTTTTTTTTTCACCAAAGTGTTCCTGGATCATGGTGCCTTGCACGAATTCCATGAGTTCGTGTTTTTCCGACATGGAATGGGGTTTAAGAGTGCAGCTTTTGTTAATCATGGCACCATGATCCAGGCACAATTTGGTGAAAGTCTGACTTTGCCTGTAATTTGAGGCTGTTCCTAACATGAAAGATCTTTGTAATTATGTTATGTTTCTTATTCTCTTGTGTGAAGTTTACACTAATTCCATGAGTTCGTGCTCCTCCGGCATGGAATGGGGTGTAGGGATGCAGCTTTCGTTAATCATGGCACCATGATTCAGGCACACTTTGGTGAAAGTCTGACTTTGTAGTTTGAGGTTTTTCCTAACATGGAAGACCTGTGTAATTCTGTTTTGTATATTATTCTCTTGTGCAAATATTACACGAATGAGTTCAAGCTCCTAGAGCTGACATGAAATGATTTATAGAGGTGCAGCTTTCGTTAATCATGGCACCATGATCCAGGAAAACTTTGGTGAAAGTATGACTTTGCCTCTAATTTGAGACCGTTCCTAACATGGAAGACCTTTGTAATTATGTTATGTATCTTATTCTCTTGTACGAACTTTACACGAATGAGTTCGTGCTTCTCGAGCTGACATGTAATAATGTATAGGGGTGCAGGTTTTGTTGATCATGACACCATGATCCAGGCACACTTTGGTGAAAGTCTGACTTTGCCTGTAGTTTGAGGCTTTTGCTAACATGGAAGACCTGTGTAATTCTGTTATGTATATTATTCTCTTGTGCAAATATTACACGAATGAGTTCATGCTCCTAGAGCTGACATGAAATGATTTATAGAGGTGCAGCTTTCGTTAATCATGGCACAATGATCCAGGCACACTTTGGTTAAAGTCTGACTTTGTCTGTAATTTGAGGCCGTTTCTAACATGGAAGACCTGTGTAATTGTAATGTTTCTTATCCCCTTGGGCAAATATTACACAAATTCTATGAATCCATGCTCCTAGAACTGACATGGAATGATGTATAGGGTGCAACTTTCGTTAATCATGGCACAATGATCCAGACATACTTTGGTGAAAGTCTGACTTTGCCTTTAGTTTGAGGCCGTTCTTAAAATGGAAGCTTTTGCTGCCAACTCTAACATAAGTACAGATGCAGCTCCTCTGTATTCCTGGAGAGGAACCCTTGCTGAGGTCTATCAACCGGGTCAGTTGAACTCAGAATTTTTAAAGAGTTCTTTCTCCTCTTCTAAAAATGTTGCTGTACGTTTATAAGAATTGGCTGAGAAGTGATAGGAACTGTCCATTTTGCATAAACACGTTCCGGGATCGAATCCCGCATTGGACACTTTTTTTTCTAAAAAGAATTCCTTCAATAACCCCCGCGAGATTCTAACCAAAAGTCAAATCTCATTAGTGGGTGAAAATAACAAAACGGGGCATAAAGTCAAAAATGCTTGTAAATATTTGGTACATAAAAATCACTCCTATCTATATCGAAAGAATCCTCTGAAATTTAAATTACAATTAAATACAAACAATATTACATATTACAAACAAAATTTGGTTTATTTGCTCTGGTAGAAGAGTTGACACGAAAGCTTGAGAAGATATTTAATAAATATAGGAAACTCATCCTTGGATCCTGCCTTTTATTGTAACTTCTATTTATATTATAAATTGATATTTTCCCAGGTCTCATGTTTAGGGTTGTTCTCCCACTTCCATCATGGTCCTGCATAATAATTCCATGGAGATATATTCAAGGACAAAACTTAAGGAAGAGGCAGTCTTTGTTATTGCCAGTCGACTGTTTTTTTTTTTGAGGAGACAGAGGTTGTTCACACTTGGTTATCTCGTGTGTTTTTAATAAAGGATACTGTGTATAAAATATCTTTTAGAGTTATTGTCTGAATCCCGATATATATGCTAAAAGGTACAACTTCCTTAAGTTTTGTCTATGAGTGTATATACACTTGGTTATCTCGTGTGTCTTCAATAAAGGTCACTGTGTATCAAATATCTTTCAGAGTTATTGTCTGAATCCTGATATACATGGTAAAAGGTACAACTTCCTTAAGTTTTGTCCATGTGAGTGTATATAAAAATATTGATACAATTAATCAAGAATGATATAAAATATAATTACATATCGAACTTAAAGCAACCTTCTTAAAATTAAATATATAAAATGAAAGGATTTAAAAGCACGAATGTTTCTTTTATATACAATACAAACTTCTACTGCCCTTACTACGATGAAAAAATATATTGGGAGGGCTTGGCTCATCAGTGGTGAACCCTCCCAGCGGTTTCGCCAATAAATCCACCAGACCGCTTCTCAGAGCTCTAATACTGTATTGGACGATTCTGTTTATATACGCAGCACTGAAGGGTGGAAATCTCAGAAATGGGTTTTAAGAAACTATGGACATAAGCTTATAGGACAGTAGAATTACATTCAAATATTTGCATCGAGCAATGCTCTTCCGCAAACAATAAAGACAAGGCCAGTTAGGCATAAATTAACACAAATCGTGTTTTTAAATCCTTTCATTTTATATGTATAGATGGCGCGTTATTGCTTTGTATTAAAATTAAAGATACTTCGGCCAGTAAATTAAAGAACAATGAATGCCTGCCAAGCAGCCTCTTTCTTTACGATAATCAAGACCAATTTTGGTGCCGAATTAGGAGACAATAAAAAGATTTACTGGCCGAAGTATCTTTCCTTTTAAGAACGCGTCTAGAATAGTTTCATAATTTGATAACAGATGGCGCGCTAGTGCATCGTAATATAATTGTTCGAATAAAAGACACAAATCGATATTTGCGGAAAAGTAATTGCTCGAAGCATATTATATATTTATAATTATATGTGATTATGTTGTTCTCAAAGTTTATGTCCATAGTTCATCTAAAATACCCATTCCAAGAGTCAAGCATCAGTATCGTTATAAAAGGAAGTTCCAAAAATGCAATATAACAGCGGTATGGTAGATTAAACTAGCGAAACTGCTGAGAGGGTTCACCACTGATGAGCCAGGCCCTCCCTTTAATTTTTCCATTGCAGTAAAGGCAGTAGAAATTAATAAAAAGAATATTACGCGTCTAAAATAGTTTCGTAATTTGAAGTATCTTTAATTTTGAGAACTATCAATACCGGTCAAGCAGCCTCTATCTTTACGTAAAAGATTTACTGGCTGAAGTATCTATAATTATTATTTTTTGCTTATTCCTAGTACACGTGGTAGAGGCCATGATAATCATGGTGGGTAGAAGTTGGCGACTGTTTTTACTGTAAGTACACCACATGTCTACACATGAGAAAAGCAGTTCGACTTTGCACTTACAAATGTGCCAGAGCCCCGTTTGGTTGCTTGCACTCGCTGGTGGGGTTGGACTTTTTCAAAAATCTATAATTTTATGAACTATATGGAGGCCTGCCAAGCAGCCTCTATCTTTACGTTAAAACAACTGTTACTCGAATGCTAGCAATGACCAGTTTTCTCCAGTTGCACAAAGAAAGAACAAAATAATTCAAATCTGTCAGCCACTGTAGAATCCCATCTTAGCTGTTTAAATTTTAAGAGGAGCTTAAACTTGTTAGTAGGAGAATTAGTGAGTAATTAAACTAATTATAAATAAATTCTGCTATAATTGGACCAATTTAAAATTCTGTTAATTTGACATTGCCTTACGCAACTACCCACCCACACGTTGAATGTCTTAAGACACTTTTTAACATTTCAACCTCGCTCTATATATATTGTCGCGGAGATAAATAAAGCAAGGGCAAATTTGGGGATAATTAATTTATTATAAAGGGTATTTACCTTTTAGTTCTCCAATAAAATTATATACAAGAGGTATTTATAGGTAGAGAGAGTCAGATGATAAAAACAACTTATCCCCAGGTAAAGATAATAATAATGAGCGACGTCAGCCACCGTCCCGTTTTCCTTATTTGCAGATCAGCTTCCGAGAACCCCTCACACCTGTGGTCCCCCCCCCGGGGTCCAGGGATGATTGACAGGTGTCCCATCTGGATGGAGCTTCTTGGCAATATAGTTTTATCTTATTTATTATTACTAAGCCAATCTAACACAATTTATTATCAAAATTCGAAACTATTATAGACACGTAAGATTCTTTTAAAAAATAAACAATTTCTACTGTCCTTACTGCAATGGAAATATTAATGGGAGGGCCTGGCTCATCAGTGGTGAACCCTTCTAAGCGGTTTCGCCAGTTTAATCTATCGTATTTCAATATATTTAAAAAATTGTAGATTAAACTTACGAAACCGCTGGGAGGGTTGACCACTGATGAGCCAGACCCTACCATTAATTTTTTTCCATTGCAGTAAGGACAGTAGAAATTGTTTAATTTTGAAAAGAATCATACGTGTCTATAATAGTTTCGAATTTTGATAACAGATGGCGCGCTAATGCATCATAATAAAATTTATTATATAATTAATAACATATATAATATTTAAAAGAGAAAACGAAAATATAACGTGGTGAGTTTCTTTTTATTAAAAATACAAGCTTTCAAGCAAAACGCTTTTCTTCAGGTAATCCAAGAAAATATGCTGAGAGGTATATACACCCAACTAAGTAAGATTTGAATATTGAAGCCCCTAGTACACGTGGTATAGGTCAATATCATGATAATCATGATGGGTAGTAGTTGGCGACTGCTTTTACTGTAAGTAAAAAAATTTATTGCTATTAAACTTCATTACCTGGTGTAATCGTACCCATTAGATAATAATATAAAAATGTATATTGTAAGTGTACCACATGTCTACACATGTAAAACGCAGTTCCACTTTTGCATTTACAAATCTATTATTATAATAACAGTAACCTAATATATATTCTATTTAAACACACACATACAATCGAATACAATTAACAATACAGTAGACTCTCCTATAACGCGAGTTTTTACAACGCGATTTCGTACAACGCGATAAAACAATATTTAAAAAAAAAAGTGGTATCTTATAAATCTATGGTCAAAACTGTAGAACAGTCAATGAATGAAAATAAAATACACGTTCAAAAAAATAAAACATTAGCATTTTATATTATATAATATATATACAGTAGACTCGCCTATAACGCGAGTTTTCACAACGTGATTTCGTACAACGCGATAAAAAAAAAATGAGACAAATTTATTTATACAACGCGAATTTTCGTATAACGCGTTATAAAATGAAATGAGGAAATTTCCATATTGACAACTGTACAATACATTTAATTTTTATCCACACGCCTTTTTCATTTTTTTTTGTTTTTGAACGAAGTAGTGATAAATAAAGTTGGAAAAAAAAAGAAAAATTGAAAAGGAGATATATTGTATCATGTAAAAATATATTGTATAAAATGATGTATATAGGAAGAATAATTATATACTAAAACAAAACTAAATGTTATATTATTTTATATGCAAATGTATATATATATAAAATAAATTACGTAGTGAATAAAATTTAATTCCTATAACGCGATTTCATATAACACGGAACACATTAATCGCGTTATAGGAGAGTTTACTGTATATATATTGTAATCCAAATATATAAATGTTTGCTATACTATACAAATACTTCATTGTAATGAATATCTAGTGTTATAATGATATCTAAATATATAAAATTCAATGTTTGTATGTTTGTTTGTATGTCCGGTATACATATTCGCAGTAGTTCACTAATTCAAACCAAAATTTCCATACATAGGTAAAAAATACGGGGAAGACGATAGGCTATTAAAATATATATATAAATCAATTATTAAAACTATATATTCAAATTATTCTACTTAGCTCACGAACAGCGCCCTCTATCAAAGATTAGATTAAATTATGCTGATGCAAACAAATAGATAATGCTAATAACAAACAATTATAAAAAAATATCTTATCTAAATATATATCACTCGGGTAGATATGCACACGGGTCAATCCCGGGGCGAAGCCCGGGTCACCCGTCTAGTTTTATATAAAATAATGGACATAGAAATGAGTGAGGGCGTATAATATATAATTTGACACCAGCCCATAATATCAAATTGACAATAAAAGTTCTAAATCACCTCCTATATCTCGGCAATAAAGCTAACATCCAATAAGGGACATAAAAGCTGTTAACGCAGCCCTGACTACAATCTATCCCTATTTTATTAAATAATAATATCAATTTTATTAAATTAATAGATTAATTAACTCTTGAAATTGCCCTGCAATGGCCGCAGCCTTGCAGAAAATTGACATAGACCCAGAACAGAAGCATTACAATCCAAGATAATGGACATTGCGACTGCTGTGATAGAGATGTATGGAGACATCTGAGGCTCTTCATTGGACACAACAACAACAACAACAGAAAATTGGCATAGACCCAGAACAGAAGCTTTACACATCCAAGATAATGGACATTGCGACTGTTGTGATAGATATGTATGGAGACATCTGAGGCTCTTCATTGGACATGACAACAACAACAGAAAATTGACATGGACCCAGAACAGAAGCTTTACACATCCAAGATAGTGGACATTGCGACTACTGTGATAGAGATGTATGGAGACATCTGAGGCTCTTCATTGGACACGACAACAACAACAGAAAATTGACATGGAACCAGAGCAGCAGCTTTACACACCCAAGAAAGTGAACATTGCTGCTGCTGTGATAGAGATGTATGGAGACATCTGAGACTCTTCATTGGACACGACAACAACAACAGAAAATTGACATGTACAGAGAACAGAAACTTTACACACCCAAGATAGTGGACATTGTGACTGCTGTGATAGAGATGTATGGAGACATCTGAGACTCTTCATTGGACACGACAACAACAACAGAAAATTGACATGGAACCAGAGCAGCAGCTTTACACACCCAAGAAAGTGGACATTGCTGCTGCTGTGATAGAGATGTATGGAGACATCTGAGACACTTCATTGGACACGGCAACAACAGAAAATTTACATGGACCCAGAACTGCAGTTGCACACACCCAAGATAGAGAACGACTGCTGTGATAGAGATGTATGGAGACATCTGAGACTCTTCATTGACACGACAACAACAACTCTTGAATCACATTATGAATAGAATACAATAATAAATAATAATAATAAAATAAGGATAAAACCAGGTCATCAATGTAGGAATATAGAAAACTTAATTATTTTGCATGTCATCTTTGCGCAGGGGCCATACTATAATCATATATATATATATATATATATACAAATCGTTTTGAAAATAGAGCAATCCATACTTAATTCATTAGATAATAAAAGACATATATTGGATTTAAAAAAATATATTTAAAAATTTAAAATTTTATTAAATCCAATATTTGCCTTTTATTATCTAATATATACAAATATGAAAAAATAGTACAAATGTAATATTGTACTGGGATAAGGTGCATAAATTAAGAAAAAGGCCTCTCCTTATCGTGCAATTGAGTTGCTGATGGCTTGCGCCATCTATCGGAATAAATATCAACTATTCTCGTTGATTTCTAATTATTCCAGAATTTTTTTGGTCGTTGAGGTACAGCTTGCACCACGCTGATGAGGGCCAACAGCCCGAAACGCGTACGTGGTTAGCTTTTCTTGATTAATCAAGAATGGGTATTTGGCCAATTCTGGAATAATTAGAAATCAACGCGAATAGTTCATATTTATTCCGATAGATGGCGCAAGCCATCAGCAACATTCAGTTGCACGATAAGGAGATACCTTTTTCCAAATATACATATACAATTCGATAAAACCGATATTTAACAATTTTTTTATAAAATTAATTTATTTCTAATATAGATATGAATTCATGAAAAGAATTATTGTTGAAAAAATCAGAAAATTAAAGTTGAACAAGAATATAAATGGAAGAAAAATGACTAATGAAAGTAAAGTTTAGAAAAAATCCATGAAACACGCGAAGAAGTAAGAAGAGAACAGGACTAAGAAACAATCCATAACAAGGTTGAGGTAGAACACTGTCAGGGGAATAGGGAGAGAAAAATGGAAGAATATGGAGAAAAATGGATTCCAGAATTTATATTAATGTTCAAATGATAACCTTCTAAGATGCTCCTTCCATACCATCATTTTGGATTATTGTGGATTATTTTTAGAACTGGAACCATTGGGAAAGTATTTTTATAGAATATTTGTATATATGAAACCACACAAAACGCTATAATATTATAATTATTAAGAGAAAAACAAATATTATTGATATACTATTTTCATTGCAGTAAGGACAGAAGAAGTTTGATTTAAGTCTGAAAAGAAGCATTCGCGTCTTAATGTTTTCATTTGTTATATATAGATGGGGCGTTATTGCTTTATTATTATTTTTTGTTGTTGTTTATCCCTAGTACACGTAGTAAAAGCCATTATAATCATGGTGGGTAGAGGTTGACGACTGCTTTTACTGTAAGTGCACCCCATGTCTACGCATGTGAAAAGCAGTTCGACTTTACACTTACAAATGTGCTAGAGCCCCGTTTGGTTACTTGCAGTCGCTGGTGGGGTTAAACTTTTGCAAGAATCGGGGGCTATTGGAGCATTTTTTTAAATCAGAAAAAGGTGCCCAATGCGGGATGAGATCCCGGATCGTAGCGGTCGAAAACCAACGGTTTAGATCATCCTTCCACCGACCCCCTTGCTTCATTATGATATACTATATTTATTCAATATTTCTATAGCCTATTTACGAATTCAAATAATGTAGTACCTTGAATATACAGAAATTAATTAGACATTCTAGCTTACATTCTGATAAAGAAGAGTACATATTAGCAAATTACATTTATAAATTTGTAAAACGACATTTGAAAATTATACCGCATGTGTTTCTTTTCAACGAAATATCCAAATTTATTCCAAGGAGAAATAATGATTATTTCTAACCTTAAGGATGAAGTATGAAAATATGAGTTGTGAAGAGTAATGATAAACGGAAAAATAAAAGTGTCCAGGGATGGTTCCGTTTATCATTACTCTTCACAATTCACCTTTTCATACCTCATCCTTAAGGTTAGAAATAATCATTATTTCTCCTTGGAATAAATTTGGATTTTTCGTTGAAAAGAAACACATGCGGGATGGTTTTCAAATGTAGTTTTACAATCACAAACCGCATTATATTGTATTGTATTATGAATTTATACAAAGAAATAACGTGAAATCTATACATAACAAATGAAAACTTTATAAGACGCGATTGTTTCTATCACAAATCAAACTTCCACTGACCTTAATACGATGCAAAAATATTGGTAGGGCTTGGCTCATCAGTGGTGAACCCTCCCAGCGGTTTAGAATGATCTAAAAGAGTATTAGAGCTATAAAATTCAGAATGATCCAATACATTATTGAAGATCTAAATAAGCGGTCTGGTAGATTGAGAATTGGTAAAAGCGCTAGGAGGGTTCACCACTGATGAACCAAGCCCTCCTAATATTTTTTCATCGCAGTAAAGACAGTATAAGTTTGATTTATTTGTAAAAGAATCGGTATTCAGACAATAACTCTGAAAGATATTACAGTGACCTTTATTGAAGACATACGAGATAACCAAGTCTGCATACACCCCTTTCACCTTTTGGCATGTATATTAGGATTCATACAATAACTCTGAAAGATATTACAGTGACCTTTATTGAAGACACACGAGATAATCAAGTGTAAATAAAATTGCCTCTGTCTCCTTCAAAAAAAAAAAAAAAAAAAAACAGAGGACTGGCGACATCATATACTTTCCACTTCTTTAAATGTTGTCTATGAGTGTATTATATTTAATATCCAAGTCGAATTTGATATCTCAGTTTTCCAAAGCTGGAGTAATGTGGCTTTGTCACTGACCTGAATCCGTTAGTTTGAAAGACGATCAATAGATGGCGCTTAGTTTTATCGTCTATTTTGACGGGAGAGGTGACCATTATAATTATAGATACTTCCTGGAGAAAAATTCCCATATTTAACGACACATGTTATTATTATGATACATTAGCGCGCCATCTGTTATCAAAATTTGAAACTATTATAGACGCGTATGATTTTTTAGAAATTAAACAATTTCTACTGCCCTTAATGCCTATAATTTTTTCATTGCAGTAAGGACAGTAGAAATTGTTTAATTTCAAAAAGAATCATACGCGTCTATAATAGTTTCAAATTTTCATAACATGTTATTATTGTTTACATTGGTAATGAATCCGGCACCACTGGTAAATTTTTCACAGAAAATATTCAATATTTAAATAATTATTTATGGTCTCTTCACACACAAGTTTCTTTTAATTGTTTGTAAAATGTGTGTTTAAAAAAAAAAGATTTCTGGACCATTATAAAAAGCTATGTGTTCAACAAAATTTCAATTTAATGAGAAAAAGTTATCTAAAGAAATCATTAAATGCTTCTAAGTATATAATGCCACTGGATCTTTGAAAATATAGGAAAGAATTATTTATTTGTATCATTTATTATTTTTTTTTTTTTTGCCCGTGTCACTCAAAAACACGGCACGCTATTCTGCTGTAGAAAATTGTCAACGTTAAAGTGTAATCATAGAAAATATTTCTTAGATCGAATAAATTTGGTCAAAAACTAAATAAATTGTATATTAAATGATTCTATGAATTTTCTGTTAGACTAACTGAATATTTTACATTTAATAATTAACCCTTTTTTAAATATGAATATATCTTTTTTTGAAAATAGAGCAATCCATAAATAGACCTTCAATTTAAAAGGCATATATTGGATCAAAATATCATTTATTTTACCAATATTTCAGTTGGCTTAACGCCAACCTTTATCAAAGAGTTATAACATTTTAATGTGTTTCAACAACAAGTTTTAAAACTTTATTCTGTTGATGTTATGTTACGCTGAGTTTGTTGTTGATACACATCAATATGTTAGGATACCTTGAAAAATGTTGGCGTTCAGCCAACTGAAATATTGGTAAAATAAATTATATTTTGATTCAATATATGCCTTTTTAATTAAATATATTTATATATATATGTTATAAAAATGACTAGAAATGAGATTTTCTGTTGATTTTGGAATTGTTGTGATTATCTTGATTTTGGTTATCTTGAGAATTAAGCTATGGTGGTGCAGTCGTGGTTGAATAATTATCTTGAAAATATAAAGTAGTGATCAGAGATTTCTTTATTTGTGTATATAAAACATAATTTGGTAAAAGCAATGCCTGGCTTAAGGAGAGTAGAATAAGAAAAACAAAATTTATTTACATAATGTACAAAAGTTTTGAACCGGCCATTGGGATAAAACAACAACGAGTTTTTATAGGGGAAGAGTGACCTCTGGCGGTCGATTTAACAGAATATTTGTATCTATGAAATATAATTTCAAATAAAATAATATTTTAATATAACAATTTTAAATAAAAAATATTCTAATATAACATATATATATATTAATAGTATTTTTTTAAAGGGGAAAATTAAAATATTAAGAACTACAGATTTTGAATTAATTTTGAGTCAGAACAGCAAGCTAATTCTGTATCAAATAGTATAGTTATGAGAATTTCAAGATTTATAAAATTTGTTGTACGCGCTTAACCGCCGATTCTTTGCTGGTGTTACTTTTTTTTATATACTACTATATTCTAACTAATTATTTATTATAAAAAAATAAAAAAACAAACCTCACATGTTTAAACTAAATAACAAATTTTATAAATCTTGAAATTCTCATAACGGTACTATATATTGTCATAACCAAAAATGTACATAGCTTGTAACTGTAAATAATACATCGGCAGCTTGGCGAATGTTATGTACCTAAGTCCCGATAGGTGGCGCGCGCTGTCAGCTTGGCAAGTGTTATGTACCTAAGCTCCGATAGATGGCGGGCGCGCTAGGCGGCAAGTTGGTAAACAATAGTCGCCATCTTGAGGGGTGTAGCCGAACGCCAGCCGTTTGGGTCTCTGACATTACTTCCTTAATTTACCATTATTTTTATCCATTTAACTTAGTTTACCTCTATTTCTTTTTATCCCTCAAACTTATTAACTATTTAAAGTCATCTAATAAATTATTATTTTATTCTACCCAAACGACTCGTCACCTTCATTACTGTGACATCTGGTGGAGACAAGCTGGATCATCCCTTCGCTGCCCAAGCTATAAGAAGAAGTCGTAGAATCCAAGGATTAAACCCATTGGAATATTCTAAGATGCAACACGAAGGAAGAGAGACCCCACAGGGTGAGTACCACTTCAAACATATTAGAAACCCTTCTATATTTTCGGGGGAACCGGGCCAAAGCCCGGAGAAATGGTTGAAAGAGTACCATCGTGTAGCTCGGTTCAACTGCTGGGACAGTTCCATGTGCCTGGCGAATGTTTACTTCTTCCTCTCAGGAACGGCCAAAGTCTGGTTCGAGAATGTAGAGGAACAAATAACCTCATGGGAACTTTTTGAGACAATGTTGTCTCAGGCCTTTGGACATCACGCCAGCGAAAAAGACCAGGTTTTAGAAAAACTAAAAGCCAGGGCCCAATGAAAGGGAGAGTCTAGTGAGGCGTATATTCAAGACGTCCTCTATTTATGTCGGCAAATTAACCCCAACATGAATGAAAACGAGAAAGTTGCTCATTTAGTCAAGGGGGTCTCTGAGGAAATTTACAGGGCAATTGTCACCTTTGAAATTGCCACCACCGAGGAGTTTATAAGGTGGTGTCGAAAAATCGAACTATCTCAAAAGAAGCGTGTGAACACGCTGATAGTTTTTGATAGACTGCTGAATGCTGCCGCCATCAACCCAGCAGAATCGGAATCTATGGAGGACCTCATTAGACGTATCGTCCGAGAAGAAATCTACCATGCATTGAATCCCGAGCCAGCCACTCTCAAACCATCTTCCCTGGATCTAATTATCCGAGAGGAAGTTGAAAGGAACCTGTCTGCAATTTCGCAGTCCGTTCAAAGGTCAATGCCACGACAACAGTACTCTAACCGACCCCAAATATTCAAACAGACGCCACGACAGCAGTTCCTGAACCAAAGACCACCGGTACCCAACCAGACATCACCACAGAGAAGAACTGATGAATGGAGGACACACGAAAACGTTCAAATATGTTTCCATTGCGGTCGCCCGGGACATGTAGCCCGATATTGCCGGGACAGAAGGCGTGTTTTCGAGGAAGCCAGGGTAAGAAGGCCGACCTACTCTAATAATTACAATACCTGGTTCAATCAAAATGCCGAAGAAGTTGAGTTTGTAGATCGCCGCTTTCGAAACCCGTCGCCCTATCCTGGCCGTGGAAGATCCCCCTCAAGACAAAACGCAACGCCGTCGCCCTCTCGCCGATCCAGTCAATCTCCTCGCCGCCTAAGCCAGGGAAACTAAGAAGAGCGACCGAGACTGGAGGTAAGGCCGCTGACGATAGTAGAAATCCTCCCCCTATTATAACTGCGAACATGAAACGGAACTACGTTGTTATCACCATAAATGGACAGAATGTTGAGGCCTTAGTCGATTCTGGAGCCGATTATTCCGTAATCTCGGAAAGTTTTCGCCGATATTTGAAAATTCCGTTCTTTGCAGAAAAAGGGCCTGTACTGAGAGTCGCCAATAGGAAACACATCGAAACTCTGGGACGATGCAACTTAAAAGTGTCAATTGAAGAACTTGAGATTTATTTTACTTTTGTTGTCTTCTCTGAATGTAGCCATCACATAATACGTTGGTCTTGATTTCTTTCGAGCCACAAGTGCAGTGATTGATTGCGGAAGAGGTGAAATACATTTGAAGGAAAGTGTGAACGACGGCCTAGAAGAAGATCTGCCTACACATGCGTTAGAAGACTGTTTTGTTCCAGCTCGCTCAATTAAGAAAATCACGGTTATTAACGAAGATATTCGAGGTGGAAAAGATCTAATGATAGAAGGAAGCAAAGATCTCATCTTAAAAAAAGAATTGGTCATACCATCATCCATAATTAACTTCCATCACGGCAGAGGGGAGATATGGGTAACTAATGGGACTTCTCAGAATCAAATAATCTCTCCCAGCTGGTATGCTTGTAGGATACTTGAGGAAAATTGGAAGTAGCGGAATCTACAGTGTTGACACAGCTGAAGACGATAAAACTCAATCAAACATTAAGAATGAAGATAGACGCCAACAAATCTTATCTCTGGTAGACGAGAGATTAAACGAAGAACAAAAGTCAATGATTGCAGAATGTTTAGAAAAGTACTCAGAGGTTTTTGATTTTGATAGAAAATCATTCAGTACAACCTCCAATGTGAAACATAAAATCGACACTTCAGACAGCCGTCCTATTAAACAACGACCATACCGGGTGTCTCCTGTCGAAAGACGAGCTATACAAAGTGAAGTCGATAAAATGATGAAGATGGGAATTGTACAACCGTCCGAAAGTCCTTGGTCGTCCCCAGTAGTTTTGGTTAAAAAGAAAGATGGGTCCTGGAGATTTTGTGTAGACTACCGAAAGCTTAACAAGGTCACCAAAAAGGATGTGTATCCTTTACCTAGAAATGATGATGTTTTGGATAGCTTAACAGGAGCTAAATTCTTTTCCAGCATGGATCTACGTACAGGATACTGGCAGATAGAAATCGACGAGGAAGATCGGGAGAAGACAGCTTTCATCACCCCTGATGGCTTATATGAGTTCCGGGTGATGCCCTTCGGTTTATGCAACGCACCGGCAACATTCGAAAGAATGTTGGACAAGCTACTAGCAGGATTGAAATGGACAATTTGTCTTTGTTATTTAGACGATATAATTGTTTATGCTACATCCTTTAAAGAACATATTGAACCCCTAGGGAAAGTTCTCAGATGCATCCAGCAAGCAGGCTTGTGTATTAATCATGAGAAGTGCCGTTTTGGGTCAAGAGAAATCAAAGTGTTAGGACATTTGGTTACAGAAAGCGGCATTCGCCCTGATCCCGACAAAATCGAAGCAATTACAAATTTCCCGACTCCAAAAACAACAACTGAAGTAAGAAGCTTCATGGGGTTGTGTTCATATTACAGGCGATTTGTGAAAGATTTTGCAAATAAAGCAAAGCCGTTGCACGACCTCCTGAGGAATAACGTTAAGTTCTTTTGGTCGAACGAACAAGAACAATCTTTCCAAATATTAAAATCAGCCCTAACTACCGATCCTGTGCTTGGCCATTTTAAAGAAGATGCTGAGACACTTGTACATACCGACGCGAGTGGATATGGCGTCGGAGCAGTGTTGACCCAACTGGTAGAAGGAAAAGAAAAGCCTATCGCCTATGCATCAAGAACACTTAACGCCGCAGAAAGAAATTATTCCACGACGGAGAGGGAATGCCTAGCTGTAGTTTGGGCCATTTACAAGTTCAGACCATATTTGTTTGGAAAACACTTCACCGTCGTCTCCGACCATCATTCCCTGTGTTGGCTAGCTAATGTAAAGGATCCATCGGGAAGGCTAGCCAGATGGGCCTTGCGACTTCAAGAGTTCGACATATCTATTGTGTATAAGAATGGTAAAAGACACCAAGATGCGGATTGCCTCTCAAGAAGTCCTCTCCCCCAATCCAACGAAGATAACATACCAGAATTGTCTTCAATTACCGACATAAGAAAAGAGCAAAGAAGCGATGTCCAGACCAAAAATATAATTCAGGAAATTGATTCCAAAAGTGAAAGTGGATACAAAATAATCGACGGCATCCTCTACCGCAAAAACTACGATCCCATGGGCAAACCTTGGCTCTTAGTAGTGCCCAAACAAATGAGGGTTGACATTTTGAGGGAAGCCCACGATGCACCAATGGCGAGACACCTGGGATTTGCCAAAACATACGACCGCGTTAGAAGAAAGTATTTCTGGCCCGGCTTGCATAGATCTGTGCGAAAATATGTGGCACATTGTCGAGAATGTCAACGGCGAAAAGGTTCTACCGAACGTCCACCAGGGCAACTTGTGCCAATTCCGCCGGTATCCCGACCTTTTGAGAAAATAGGGATAGATTTGTTTTGAAGATTCCCTACCTCGAACGATGGTAATAAATGGACCGTGGTCGCGACAGACTATCTAACAAGGTATGCTATGACCAAAGCCATACCAAATGGAAGTTCGGAAGAAGTTGGAAAATTTATAGTAGAAGACGTGATCCTCAAACATGGAGCCCCCAGAGAATTGATTTCAAACCGAGGTCGAACGTTTATATCCCACACAATACGGGATATTAACAACCTCTGTGGAACCGCACATCGCTTTACTTCTGCCTACCACCCCCAGACAAATGGCCTGACCGAGAGACTCAACAAGACACTTGGTGACATGCTGTCTATGTATGTTGATGTAGACCAAAGAAACTGGGATTCAGTTCTCCCTTACGTAACTTTTGCCTATAACACCGCCAAACAGGAAACCACCGGGTTTAGCCCTTTCTATCTTGTACACGGACGCGATGTCGAGACCCCATTGGACACCATCCTGACGTATAGAGAGGAAGCCAATCTGGAACACTACGTGGAGAGTTTGGTCACAAATGCCGAGGACGCACGCCAGCTGGCCCGTTTGAACATCTTAAAGGCGCAAGAAAAAGACAAATCTCGATACGACAAAAGCCATAGACCTGTCCAGTACCGCACGGAAGACCTTGTGTGGGTGTACACACCTGTGCGTAAACAAGGACTGTCGGAGAAGCTACTTAAAAGATACTTCGGCCCCTATAAAGTTGTGAGACAACTGTCTGAAGTAACTTATGAAGTAGAGGCCTTGGAGAGGAGACCCAGACAACGGAATATCAAAGACATCGTCCACGTCCTGCGGATGAAACCATACAGAAGCCCAGAAAAACAAACACAGGACTGATCACATAGTGTATAATTTTTTTTTTTTAAGCAGCGGGTCGCTGCTTATTTTTGAAAAGGGGAGTAATGTCATAACCAAAAATGTACATAGCTTGTAACTGTAAATAATACATCGGCAGCTTGGCGAATGTTATGTACCTAAGCCCCGATAGATGGCGGGCGCGCTAGGCGGCAAGTTGGTAAACAATAGTCGCCATCTTGAGGGGTGTAGCCGAACGCCAGCCGTTTGGGTCTCTGACATTACTTCCTTAATTTACCATTATTTTTATCCATTTAACTTAGTTTACCTCTATTTCTTTTTATCCCTCAAACTTATTAACTATTTAAAGTCATCTAATAAATTATTATTTTATTCTACCCAAACGACTCGTCACCTTCATTACTGTGACAATATATATATATATATGAGATATGATCCTGTCGACTCTTCTGTGATATGATCCTGTCGACTTTCGATGTGGCACTATAGTGATAATAATGTGGTGAGTGAGAAATAAGGAAACAACAAGTTTGGAAGATGGAACCCAGCAAACCGAGGGAGAGAGGAAGCGCTAGCGGGCTGCCACCGCCGAAAATGCACGTCTTGTGTCGCCACCACCTCCCCGACTGAGTAAACATAGAACTCAGGTTCCAAGAAAAGGCCCTGCGGTCGCCCCCTTGGAATGTGACTGCTATATCAAGTGACCGGCCTTAGCTGCGTTCTCTCTCTCTCTGGTCGACTGTAGATTTGTTTTATTAATCCTGGAAGAGCATATATTATGACATATGGCCCCCTTTGAAGAAGGCTGAACATGGTTTAAGTATATTTAAAGCTGGTGAAGCCAGGAATAGAGAAAATAATTTTACAGTTAAAATTAGTTAAGGTAATGGTGACATAGTTTTATGTAAATAAAATATTGTATAGTACACAAGTAAATATTATTTACAAGCAGTTTTACAACACCGGGGAGTTTGACATTTAAGGAAATCTTTGAAAATATGAAGGTTATAAAAGGCTATATACAACAAAATCTAATGTACTATAAGGGAAGTGATATGGAGGAATGTGAACAACGAGAAGAAGAGTCACATATATATGGTGAAATTCTGAAGATCATTAAGACTGGGGAACTCTACACTTTAAGATATTTTCAGGCGGACATGGCAAGGGGAATCTTGTCATGGGCTTTCTATGCTATAAGTGTAGAGTACGAGAAATGAGATTGAGGTTGACAATTGTGTGAGCTCAGGACTGAGGTAAATATAAAACTACATACAATGTTAGAACCTCGGCGAACAGAGCGAGGGGAGACTTGCCCTGGGCCAATCTCACTTATCTATGTAGTTACTTGTGTAGCGAGTCCGAGGGGAAAAGTCCCGTGTGTAGGTGAGGAAGTCGAATGGACTTATATTTAATTTTCGAAGATAAAATAGTTCTAGATGCAAAGGTAGAATATAGGCGGACAGAGCGAGGGGAAACTTGCTTTGGGCCACTCTACCTTAATTATTTAGATACTACTGGGTTCGTAAAGTCTTGTTTACAGGTTAGTAATTGGTAAAGATTTCAGGGGATAAGTGGTTCAAATATCTTTGATCATCTTGATTGTAAGTGTAGTCATGTTGCTTTAGTGAGTTAATAGCCGTTTTAGTATGGATTAGAGTGTGATTGAAGTGTTTATATGGGAAATTGAAGGTATTTTTGGGTTGGTCTCGATCATTTACGGGCGGTGAAATAAATTGTTCGTTTTCCGTATAGTGTTTTAATTTGTTGACATGAATTGTATCTGTCTCACGACTTAGAGGTCGGTTGGAGCGGTTGATCCGTACGATTTGAGGGGAAATTATCTCCAGTATTTCATAAGGTCCTGAGAAGAAAAGTGCCAGTTTACCAGTGTCTGGATGGTGGTATGTTTTTGCCAAAACGAGATCGCCTACTTCAAAATCGGAAGCTCTATGTGTTTGGTCGAATCTCGCTTTGTCGCGTAAGTGTCGTTCGTGTGTCCTTTGATAGGCCAATTCTCTGGCGTCGTCGATTTTTGGGTAGTTTTGTACATGCTCGGATAGTTGTAGCGGGAAACTACCTAACAAAAGGTATGACGGTGGAAACCCGGTCACCGAATGTGGGGTATGGTTATAAGCCTGAAGGACCTGAGGTAGTAGTTTGGTCCAGGCCGTCTTAGGTTGTTGGAGGCGCAACAGTTTAAGTTTGCCAGTAATCGTGGCGTTTAGTCGTTCACTTAATCCGTTGGCCTGAGGGTTGTTGCTTGTCGTGAGAAGTTGGCCAATGTTATGTCTAATCAAAAATCTACGAAATTTCGGAGAGGTGAAGGCAGGAGCTCTATCCGTCAAAAGTCGTTTAGGCGAACCAAACTGCATCACCTTTTTAATCACTTGGGTATAGGTGAGAATGCTGGTGGACCGCGATGGAAATGCCCACGCGTATCGTGTGGCATGGTTCACTACGACATGTAAGAAGGTCTGAGAATTCCCATATTTCGCGAATCCAGAAATAGTATCTAGTGACACTAGTTCGTACGGCAGGACCGCTGGGGGGAGTTGTCCCAATTCTCCGTAGATAGGTCCTTTTGGTGGTTTGACCAATTGGCATACTGAACAGGTTCTTACATGTGTCCTGATGTCATTTGTCATGCCGTCCCAATAGTATTGGGCTGCGATCAGTCTGGTCATCTGCGAAATGCCGGGGTGATTGAAATCGCGATGGGCTCGTTGTAGTAGGGTGCCACGGAGTGATGGTGGAACAATTATTTTAGTGACACCCCGTCGTATGATGGTCATAAGGTCCTTGTCATTGAGGATATACCTTGTGTCCCTCCATAATTCGCCCTGATGATCTTTTATTTGACCTGTGGATAGGAATCCGCAGAAAGGGTTACGGGAGAGTAGGTCCGCCTCGTACTGACGCGAGCCCTTGAGGTATTTGACCTCATAGTCGTAAGCTGAGAGTCGAAGGCTCCAACGAAAGAGGCGTCCGGTGGGGTCTTTTATGGTCTTTAGCCATTGTAAGGCGTGATGATCCGAGTGGATGACAAACCTTGTACCTAGGAGGTACACTCGGAATTTGTCAACGCACTCTACAATGGCTAAGCACTCCAGTTCAGATATAGTGTAATTACGCTCATAGGAACGCAACGCGCGACTGTAATATTGTACAGGGTAGATGTTACCGTCAGGATGTACTTGTTTAAGTACACCTGCGATGCCCTGCGTGGAAGCGTCGCAATAGACCTTGCATGGGAGCCCTTCTTGAAATAGATGTAACACAGGTTGTGTTGCGAGGTGTTGCTTCAATTTATCAACGGCTTGTTGACAATTCGGGCTCCAAAGCCATTTGGCGTTCTTTTTTAGTAATTGATTTAAGGGGTGGCGAAGTCTAGCATATTCTGGGATGAATTTATGATATACGTTGACGGCTCCTAAAAATGATTGTAGGGTTTTAACGTTGATAGGAGTTCTAATAGCGTTGATGATTTCGGTATTTTTAATATTAGGTGTGTAAGTCCCTGCGGTGATGTGGTAGCCGAGAAAATCTATTTCATTTTGATAAAAATTACATTTTTTAAGGTTAAGTTGGAGATTTTCCTCTAAACAGAATTTAAAGAAAAGTCGAAGGTGCGTAAGGTGTTGTTCTGAGGAGTCAGAAAAAATAACGAAGTCGTCATAATAATGGGCTATGAAAGAGAGGTGGTGTTTGTGGATCAACTGGGTAATCACACGTTCGAAAATTTGGGGTGCTGATTTGAACCCAAAGGGTAAGCGTTTGAAATTATATTGCCCTTGTTGAGTCACGAAAGAGAGTAGTGGTTGACTCTCCTCCGCTATGGGGATTTGATAGTATGCATTGCTTATGTCAACGGTGCTAAATACTCTGGCTTTCGACAGGTTATCCAGTACCGTTTCTATCAATGGCAAAGGATGCAAATCCGAGGGTACTAGTTCGTTCACGCGACGGAAGTCTATGCAGAGACGCATGGTGTTATCGCGTTTGCGAACGAGTGTCACAGGAGAGGAATATGGGCTAGAGGAGGGGGTGATTATGTCATGTTTTAGAAGTTGAGATATCTGGTCCTGAATTTCCTTCTGGTAGGCATAGGGAGTTCGGTATGGTCGGAGGGAAATAACCTTATCAGAAATAATTTTGAGTTTTACAGGGGTTATGTTGAGTGGTAATACATTGCATTTATTGATAGGGAAAATATCAATAAAAGAATACAATAATTGCTGATAAGGGATAGTCAGTTCTGGGCGTTGTTCGATAAATTCTTTAATCATTAATTCTCTAGAGGCGCATGGGCTGGTAGGAATGCTATTAAGGTTGTAAGGGTGAGAGGGGCATTCAGGGGAAGGTTGATAAATATTACTAAGGGTTGTTTGTAAGTAAGGCTCACGTGGAGGTTGAAAATCGTCAACGCCTAAGTTAACCGAGTGAATTATGGGTCGTTTAGGGTTAGAAGTTATTATTCGCGAGCCGTGCTTACAAGTGGGAAGGTCACATACAAAATGGTACAAATGTTTAGGTACTGGAACACTATTTTGAAGTATCAATTGATTATGAAAATCTATTGTTAATCTTAAGAATTGCATAACATGAATAGATAGGATACCATGTTCAAGGGGTGAATTTAAAATATAAAATGTTTCATTAAAATTAAAATTATTAAATTGTATTGGTAAGGTAACTAATCCGATTGGTTTGGCATGACTAGATATAGTACGGATAATAACATCATTGTTAATAGGGGTGGAACAAATGGAAATATTAAATATTTTTACATATTCACACATATTGAGCTAATTATGGAAATATTGGGACAATCTACAAGGAATGACTTATTTAAAGAATGAATGGTAGGAGTTAAGACAATTACACTCACGAGTTATGTTGGTTTAGGGCGCAGGTAAGTTCATTGAGCTTCGGGAGAGTTCTGTCTGTGACACTATGCGTACCAGTGTTGTACATCACAGTAGCGGTAGGAAGATGGCGGAGTCTTGTCCATGATGGCGGGAGGTGTCCTGCTCTGGCACGGCGATCGTTCTTGAGTAGATCTAGTGCTGGAAGAAGTGCGTGGCAGCTCCATCTCCGTCGTAGGTGAATACTTCTTCGGGATCACGGTTCAAAGGTTGGCGAGGAAGGGGTTGAGGGCTCGAAGAGGAGTGGTTACAGTTGAGTTGGGTTTGGTCGATCATCGTGGCTTGGCTTCTTGTTTCTTCATACTCCGGTATATGAGGGATTCGCTTCCCGGCCAGGTCTTATCCTGTCGACTCTTCTGAGATATGATCCTGTCGACTCTTCTGTGATATGATCCTGTCGACTTTCGATGTGGCACTATAGTGATAATAATGTGGTGAGTGAGAAATAAGGAAACAACAAGTTTGGAAGATGGAACCCAGCAAACCGAGGGAGAGAGGAAGCGCTAGCGGGCTGCCACCGCCGAAAATGCACGTCTTGTGTCGCCACCACCCCCCCGACTGAGTAAACATAGAACTCAGGTTCCAAGAAAAGGCCCTGCGGTCGCCCCCTTGGAATGTGACTGCTATATCAAGTGACCGGCCTTAGCTGCGTTCTCTCTCTCTCTGGTCGACTGTAGATTTGTTTTATTAATCCTGGAAGAGCATATATTATGACATATATATATATATATATATATATATATATATATATATATATATATATATGTCGTAAACCCGGGTAAGCCAACAAGTGAGTTGGAAGCAGTCGGGGTTGAGTGGCAAGGCGTGCAGAGTGGGAATTCCGCACAGGAGAGTAAGGACAAAGTTTGGGATCAAAATACGCTCTCCTAGTACGTCTCACGTGGCACCAGAACCAGGGAAAAGTTGAGGATTAACTGAGGAAAACTCGGCGTCCTGCATGAAGCCGCGGAGGCAGAGAGGAGCCAACACGGCGGCCACGAGGGCCGCCGTGAGACCTAGCACTGACCGGGCCCTGTCCGAAAATATCCACTGTAACCTAACTAACTGTCAACATCTGAACCAACGCCCTTTTTATCCCTCCCTGGATCCCCCGGGTGTCCAGTGGAAAGCTGGTGTCACTTTGAGACGACTAGAAAAAACGTCATACTTTATTACTTACATATCACATTGTTTAAATTACGATATATATATATATATATATATATATATATATATATATATATATATATATATAAATAATGAACTCTTTTTCTTTAGCGTTTATAAATAAACGAACTTTCCGTAAAAAATTAAATAAAGTCAATTCACACTAAAATATTATTATGTTCAATATTATGATGATCAAAATCAATTTAACGAAAAATGATTTTTTTCATATAAATATTGACAATATCGTTACATATGCGAGACGTAAAAACTCTAGAAAACCTCAAACCGAATTGCTAAATTTGTATTAAATCATAACTCAAAATTTCATAACAAAATATGCATTATAAACATGGTCTTTTTTCATTTTTAGTGGCCCCTTTTTCCACAAAATCTCACGCAATGATGATAGAAAGAAACTTAACTGCGCATGCGTGACCAGATGCTATAAAGCAAAAAAAAGAACCAATGAGAATTGATAATTTAATTGACACTATATAAATATTAAAAACATATATTATTAAGATTAATACACCAATTCCTCGCTTTGCGTCGTTTCGTTTTGCGTTTTTTATCGAAGTTGCGTCGCTACTTAATTTTTACTGATTTTCACTGTGCGTCGTTAGAATTTCGAAGTTGCGTTGTTTTGGATTCGAGTATTTAATTTTTTTTTTTTCCTAAAATATAGCAACACCTTTGTTTTTGATTGCGCCTTCACATATTTTCACTTTACGTCGTTTCAATTTGCGTCGTGTTTTTTTGGAACGTAACCCCGACGCAAAGCGAGGTATGGGTGTACTTAAACCGTTTAATCTATATATTTTTATTAAAAATGATACTATAACTCTAAAGTATATTTTCTATCTAAAATATAAATTCAGATAAAATATAGAAATGAGAATTAATGTTCTCTACATTCATTATTCAATTATCCTTAGTACACGTGGAACAGCAATGATAATCATGGTGGGTAATAGTTAGCTTATTTTAATGTAAATGCACCACATATCTATATAAGTAGAAAGCAATACAACCTTTGTACTTACAAATTTGCCAGAGCCCTGGAACCTTCAAAAAATTTGTACAGTAGACTCTCCTATAACGCGAGTTTTTACAACGCGATTTCGTACAACGCGATAAAAAAATTGCGACAAATTTATTTATACAACGCGAATTTTCGTATAACGCGTTATAAAATAAAATGCGGAAATTATGCACACGCGTTTTTCATTTTTTTTTTTTGTTTTTGAACGAAGTAGTGTTGTATACTTTGTCAATTTATTTGCAAATGTGTTTCTATAAGTACATTTTTTTAAATAGTGTTAAATTGAGTTTCAAGGCTTAAAATAATATTTTTAACGCATATAAGGTATTAAATTAGAATTTACATGTAAATATTTTGCAAATATAAAAAATTACGAAACTTGCTCCCCAGGCATGATGAATAAATTTGGAAAAAAAAACAAAAATTGAAAAGGAGATATACTGTATCATGTGAAAATGTATTGTATAAAATGATGTATATAGGAAAGATAATTATATACTAAAACAAAACAAAATGTTATATTATTTTATATGCAAATGTATATATAAAAAAAAAAAAATTACGTAATGAATAAACTTTAATTTGTTTTTTTTTTAAATATACATTTGCATATAAAATAATATAACATTTAGTTTTGTTTTAGTATATAATTATTTTTTCTATATACATCATTTTATACAATACATTTTTACATGATATTTGTCACTAACAATTTACTCTAACAACATTCGCGTTATACAAGTTTCATTTCGTTCAACGCGATTTCATACAACACGGAACATATTAATCGCGTTATAGGAGAGTTTACTGTATGTAATAGTCATTACGGAAATTCTTTCAGAATATTTCCAATTTACGAAAAAGGGGTTTAGCTGATAGGGTAGCTACGCCAAATCTATGACCATAATATAGATGGAAATTTTACCGGTATATACAGGGTGATCCAAAAGTCCCGCACAACTTTAAAAATTAATAACTCCGCGAATATTTGCGCTAAAGCAATGCGGTAAACACCATTGTGTTCAGGATGCAATGGGATTTTTTATGGCAAATAATGAAAAATTCGAAATTGATTTTAGTTACAACTTTATTCACTAGATGGCGCTCTACCAGAATCGGCGATTCAGCTGCCAAATTGTTTGATAAATTGAAAAATATAACTGAACGACACGTATTTTTCCTTTTTGAATACCAGGAAAGAACCCTGATAATATCAAATGATAAATTAATAAAACACCATTTCGCCAAAAGTTAGAAAAAATGGTTAACGATTTTTAAATACAATCTGAGATATGTAAAATAGGCATATGCAAATTAAAACATGTAGCAAAAAAAAAAAAAAGATATTTTAGATACGGTTTGTTTTCGAGAATATAATAAATTTCTAATTTTTTTAATTCAACTCTCTTAGTATCGATTATATTTATTTTAATTCATTTGAAAAATATGTATCTATCCCTGATAATTTATTTTACTCTGGAATGCCGTTGTTGTTGTTGTTGTTGTCGTGTCCAATAAAGAGCCTCAGATGTCTCCATGCATCTCCATCACAGCAACAGCAATATCCACTATCTTGGGTGTGTAAAGCTGCTGCTCTGGGTCTGTGTCAATTTTCTGCAAGGCTGCGGCCATTTCTGGTTCCACTAAGGACAGTTGTTGCATGTCCTATAGGTTCTTGTGCCATTGGATGTATTGTCATTCCTTTATAGTGTTTTGTTCTAAGTCTTGATATAGTTTTTGTCATTTTTCTCTCAGAGTTTATTTCGCATTTTGATATTTTCTTATTTTTTGTTTAATTATCTTGTATTTTGGCAAAGCATCAGCGTCAAATAATGACATTTGTTCTTTCCTTTGGCCCAACTTTCTGGCTTCCTTAGCCAATTCAAATGCCATTTCATTACCCCCGATCCCAAAATGGGCAGGAATCCATTGTAGAATGCAGTTCTTCTCCAATGGTTCCAGTTGGGTAAGTAACGAGTGTATTTTCTGTGTGATTTTAGTATTGCCTTTCTGAATTGCTTCTAGAGCGGATATTGAGTCGCTGTATATTAAAATTCCTTCTGCTTGATGCAGGGATGGTTGGTTAAGGCATACATCAAAGGCTTTCCAGATAGCTGTCAGTTCACAAGTGAAGTTTGACGAAATCTGTCCTGCTCCTTCTTTGATTTTGATGTGTGTTCCATCTTGCAGTATTATGTTAATTCCGGCCCCTCCATTACTCAGGCTAAGGTCTGTAGATCCATCTGTATATGCTGTTAAAGGGGGTAACCTAGCATTTTTAATCAAGGATTTGTACTATGAGGACATAGCTGTTAACACATCAGACCTCGAAGCCCAAGGTATCAAAGTCTACCTCAATCAAAACAAAGCCATCAACATATACAATATGTATCACCCTACAAACAATAAACTTATTGACGATGAAAAAATGGTTCAATTTCTTACCGACAACACTATTATTGTAGGTGACCTTAATGCCAAAAATCAACTATGGGGATGTTCCACGCCAAACCCAAGAGGCAAAATACTATCAAACATATTTAACGACAATGCCTTCATGTGCTTAAATGATGAGAATCCTACCCATCATTCCTACAGCTATAATACTGCACAAGCACTTGATATAAGTTTTTACTATCCTGAAATTTTCCACAAATGCAAATGGAAAATATTAAAAAGTATTGTAAGTGATCATTTGCCTAATTTGATTGAAATTAGCACCAAGACCAAAACCAGCTCAATTAAAAAAAATTCTGGAACTTCAAAAAGGCTAATTGGATATCTTTCAAAAACACCATTATTAAAGCAGCCAAAGTTTCAATATCAAGAGGTAATATTAAGAATTGGATTCCAAATTATACACACCAAAATATTCAAACGCTTATAACTAAAAGAAATGAACTACGGAAAAGTGCACCCAAAACCAAACAAATTGTAGAACTGAACTGAACATTGTGAATGCAAAAATAAAAAGATTATACGTAAATGTCAAAAGGGAAAAATGAAAACAAACTTGTGAAAACCTGAAACCAAGAAACCCAAATACAAAACTTTGGCATTTGGCAAAACAAATTGAAAGATCCCAGTCACAAATTGAAAAAACAAATATGATTAAGAATACAGTTGTACACCAGCAACTAATGACAAAAATGCTGCCAATCTTCTAGGTAATTCATATCAAATAAGTAGTAAAATCAAATTTGAAATAAAAGTTAAGAAAGTTGAAAAAAGGCCCGAAAGATTATTCATGACTGTAAAAATGTCACCAGCACATAATAATTTTTCCATGAAAAAATTCAATATGAAAGAGCTAGCTTATGCATTAGAAAACACTGACCTAAACAAGACTCTTGGGCCAGATGGAATCCATAGCCAAATGATATCAAACTTGGGCAAAATTGGCAAAGAAAAACTTCTTAATATTTTCAATAACTCCTGGAAAACTGGATAATTGTCTCAAGACTAAAAACTGCAACAATAATTCCCATTAAAAAACTTGACAAATCTGCTGATGACCCAAAAAACTACCGACCTATCTCCCACAAGTATTTGCTGCAAATTAATGGACAAAATTATACTCAGACGACTCACCTACCACCTCAATACAAGAAAACTCTTACCATAAGAACAATATGGATTTAGGAAAGGACATGGGACAATAGACCAACTCTAATTTTTCACACAAAAGGTAAAAGATGCACAAAACAGAAAACCAACTAACCACACCATAGCTGCTTTTTTAGACCTTACACAAGCCTTTGATAAAGTATGGAAAAACAAGTTAATTACACAATTATGCAAACATTTCAAAATTGATGGAAAAGCTATCACTTGGATTAATGATTTCCTTAAAAATAGATACATCAGGGTCAAATATAATGGCACTCTATCTATAACCTTCAAATTGTTAAAGGATTACCACAAGGATCAGTCCTTAGCCCAAATCTCTTCACCCTATTTAATGCAGGCATAGAAGAAAAAAATTCACATAAAACCAATATTGGACTTTTCGCTGATGACATTATTCTATGGAGCAGCAGCACTAACTGGAAAAAAGCTGAAAGGGATTCGAACAAGACTCTTCTCCATCTAGAAAAATTTGTAATGAACATAAATTAGAATTTAACCCCCGATTGGCTCGACACAGGAGAGATAGAGGTTCCTAAAAATAGTACCCTCCTTCCCCCCCTCCCCCCGTTGAGAGCAGGACAGGCCTGCACAAGGCCTCCCTGCCTCTCGCCACCATCTACTCCGCCTGGTATTGCCAACCCATCTTGTCATCAATGACTACCCCCAGGATGGTCATCCTATTGACCAACGCTACCCTCCGTTTTCCATCCGGATAGCCGGCTTGTGTTCCCATTTTATCCCTTTCCTTTTAGTTCTTATCTCCCTAGATTTAAAGCTGAGGGCTTTAGTTTTGGAGACAATGAACTTAAGGCCAGAGTCATGGGCCCAGTTCGAGAGGATTTGGAATGAAGTTTCAACACACTTCTCAGCCTTCGCTCTCGAAGCAGCCTCAATGATGAGGAACTGGTTGTCAGCATAGAGAACCAGCCTGGCTCCCTCAGGTAGCTCCTCTTGGAAAACGGTGTTTACCAGGAGATTCCACAGAATAGGTCCGCAGCAAGAGCCCTGGGGGCAACCCTTAGCACAGTTTCTTTCCAACTTCAGCCCACCAAAACTGAGGCTAATCCGTCTATCCCGCAGGAAGACACGAACCAAGCTGCACAAATTATCAGGACAACCCATGTCCATCAAATTTCTCATCAGCTTGTTCCAGCTCATGGAGTTGAACGCGCCATCAATGTCCAGGGCCACGAGAATAACCCAAGCACCCTTATTTAAGCCCATATCAACCCCCTCTAACACCTCGTTTAGAGCTGTGGTTGTGGATTATCCTTCCCTAAAACCATGTTGGAAAGAGGAAAGGATCTCATTACTCTCTAGCCAGTGCTTCAGTCGCTGAGCTAGTAGGCTATCCAGGACCTTTACTAGACACGCTAGTAAAGAAAGCGGACGATAATCATTAGGAGAATTACCCTTTCTACCAGACTTTTCTAGAAGCACTACTCGGGCAACCTTCCATGCCTCAGGAAAAGTACCAGTGTCCAGGCACCTATTGAATTGTCAAATTATATTGACAAACATATATATTTTTTATCAGGTTTTACAGGGAAGAATGTTGTCTTCGTCTGTTAGTGTACCAATCTCTCACGCCTTCTCATTGGACGAATGTGGCCATATTTGTATATAATGGGGACGAGGGGAGTGCGGTGAGGACAGAGAGTGCGTGGATAATTGGCGTGGAGCCACTTATAGTGGTTTTTCTACTGGCGGTTTTCCCTGTCTGGCTGTTCTCTTGGCATCCCTGTGTTCCCAGTCCGATCCCTCCCAACGCTACAATAAAGATAAGTAACATTTTTTATTTTATTTAACAAATCGTGAGTTGTTTTTATCTCCCTTTTGTTGTTAGTGTTGTATTCATGAGTGTACGCTTTTCTGTGTATTAAGGTACTTTAATTTAGGCCCTAGCTTATTTTATTTTTGTGTGTTAACCTGCAAAAGTGGTAACTTTTTTCAGAATAACCTGGCAAGAAGCGATAGGTGCATCCTCACCAGGGCTTTCACGACCGTGTTATTGATCCCGTCGGGACCAGGAGATTTCCTGTTCCCGAACTTGAAAGCCGCCAGTTTCACCTCATTCTCAGAAAAGAGCGGATCCACCAAACTACAAGTGGTCAGAGAGATCTCGTCCTCTGATTCTCGTTTCCGAAGTTCCGATCCAAGATGAGGTCCAAGGTCTCCTTCAGGTCCTGAGTCTTGAACCCATCTTCCCCTTCAAGTAGCCTCAAGTTAGCGGAGCACCTTATCTTCCCAGAGACAGCCCTGTAAGGGAGACCGTATGGATTAATCTCCAGTACGGTTTTGCACTGCTCCCTCCAGTGTTTCCTCTTCGCCCTTTTGGTGTGTCTCTTGTACCCTGCTAGGACCTTCTGGAAAGCTATTCTTCTCCTAACTCTCTCTTCGCCCGTACTATTCTGGAATAGCTTCCTCATGGCCCTGACTCTCTTCCTCTCGATCTTCAGCTCCTCGGTCCACCAAGGCTGTTTAAACTTTTTAAATGCGGTAACCTTTCCAGATCCAGGCCCCAAGGTTTTGCACGTTGGTTATATCCTGGTGGAGCTCATTGAACATGCTATTAATAGAAACTCTGTCAACTGCTCCAGCCAATCTATCCCCAAGTGTGCAAGCAAACCGGCGTCTGAATCTTTCAAGGTTAAGCCCCCTGATGCTGTACCGAAGAACTCTCTCCACTGATGGCGGTTCCACTTCACAACTGGTCTCAAACCTGATGAGTATGTGGTCGCTTACGTCTGTGGGGTCCGTTTCCCACCTCAAACGCCGCATCCTGCTCGTTCTTGCCAGGGAGAAGTTTATGATGTTTTCACCGTTTTCCGTGGCAAACGTCGATTCACCATAGACGTTCGAAATCTCCAGACTCTGACCAATAACAAGATCGACCAAGCCTTTCCTTTAGAATTTTCCTCCCTGTCCCCAAACAGCTGGGTGCGCGCGTTAAAATGTAGCTTGGCACCTGCAGCTCCAGAAGACATTGTGGCTTGCATTAGATGCACTAAACAGGACCTTTGGGAGAGGCCGCTGCTTATCATAAAACAGCTCGAGGAGCATGAACTCATGGAATTCGTGTAAACTTTACACAAGGGGATAATAAACAACAACAACAACAAATAATTTCTCTGATCGTTTAAACCAATTGTGTCAAGTCCTTTCTTTTTAAGTATGTTTTTGTTCTCTTTTTTTTTTTGTGCAGGGTTCATTCAAGTTAAGATTGATTATTACATTTGATGGCACTGGGGTAGGAAATATTGGTTCTTCTTGAATTCGTCGCCCCTTAAGCTTCGTGCACCACTTCTGGGGTGTCAATGCCTTATTTAGAAACTCATTCATTTCATTCAGGTCATTGAGGTACACTGCCTTGGTGACATCCATCGCAGCCCCCGACTCCTGGACTATTGAGCCGATTCTCGTTTCAGACGAAGGGTCAAACAACAGGAAAGGATCCACAGAGATCTCCATGTTGATGATCCTGTTGAGGGGGATATCAGGGGGGGGGGGGGTGGACGATCCTTCCTATCCTCTCGCTCTGGGTATCCAGAGCTAGCTGTGCGGAAGGCACCTGAGCTCAAATTCTCAGGCGGCCGCGTCGCTTTTCGAGGACTCAAGTGGGCACCCTGCCTATCCTCTCGAGTCGTGTCGACTCTCGCTGTGTGAAGGCTGCCTGCTTTCATAGGGGACTTCCCTGGGCCATTAGTGGGCGCGGCAGGGAATTATTAGAAATATCCAACGAGGTATTATTGGGCATACGCTCGGAGCCCGAAGGAATTTGAGCGTCCTCGGGCTTACCCTTGTCTTCAGGGGTTTTTTCAAGAGGGATGCATGAGAAGTTACTAGACCCAATACGTCGAGCTGGCCTATCAGCTCTGTATAGGTCGTTCACTCCACGGCAAGAGGGATATGCCTCCCACCCGTTCTCAGGCGCTACCTGAGCCTCATTGGTAATGTCAATATTTATATTTTGCATTGGCATTATTGGGGAGGGGGGGGGGGGGGGTGTGACCTGTATTATAATGACACCAGAACGCCACCATGTCACGCAAGGCTGAACTGGGCATATCCGTCTTTCCAGACTTGTCAGACGAGCTGTCAGCGTTGGCCACGTTCTTGTTAGAAACATGCTCAGGACGCACCACGGGAAGGTGCTGATCGGCATATGTAGGTAGCCGTCAAGCCTCCCTACTTTGCGTAATCTGCAACTGGACGTCACTCCTGTCACAGACCCCTATTAGCATCGCTAACTCTTCCACTGAGTTCCACAATGGTCTGTCGTGATCAGTTAGCCCCTACCACCCTCTTTCAGGCAGCCAGGTACAGACCGCTACTACCCGCGAGTCGGGTGCCGAGGGCTGCAGATGCCAGGCACATAGTCCTACCCACTGTCCATGCTCAGAACTAGGGCCCCGGGCCCAGCACAGTTGGTACATCCCTGGAGCAGTAATGGCTACCCAGACCAAGACCCAGACAAAGGTCCACAAGCCGGCTCACAGTTGGTACATCCTAGAAGCAGTGGCCACCCAGACCTTACGGTCCATAAACCGTCACAGTTGGTACAGTGGAGTGGACCCAGGAGGATCTCTGAACATCAGAAATAGACAGCATCAAACGACACTTACAAGATTTAGAATAGGCCATCTCAAGCCATTGAAGATAGAAAATAACAACAAAATCTACCCCACTTGCCCAAAATGTAGCTTGGCACCTGCAGCTCCAGAAGACATTGTGGTTTGCATTATATGCACTAAACAGGACTTTTGGTAGAGGCCGCTGCTTATCATAAAACAGCTCGAGGAGCATGAACTCATGGAATTCGTGTAAACTTTACACATGGGGATAAGAAACAACAACAAATAATTTCTCTGATCGTTTAAACCAATTGTGCCAAGTCCTTTCTTTTTAAGTATGTTTTTGTTCTCTTTTTTTTTGTGCAGGGTTCATTCAAGTTAAGATTGATGATTACATTTGATGGCACTGGGGTAGGAAAAATTGGTTCTTCTTGAATTTGAAAGTCATTGTGTTTCATATTTATGCCCTTTCTATTATTGTTGTCGTACTGAAGTGTTGAAGATCTTTTGAGTCCTTGCTTTTGTGTCCAGTTTAAATAGGTGTTATGGGATATGTGTTAGGTTACTTTACTTTTTAAGCTATTGGTGAATTTTATTGTTTTTATTTTGTCTTCTGCTTTCGAGCGAGTAGGTCTAGACCACATTCTCTCTGAATTTTCTCATTGTTGGTGGATGAAAAAGCACCAGTGATTATTTTGGCCGCTTTTGCTTGAACACTGTCTAGTCTTCCTTTTAGTGATGAGCTTGAGGGAGCCCAGACGAGTGTTGCATATTCCATTATCGGCCTTATTAAGGTGTTATATGTTGTTCTGAGAATTCTGGGTTTTGCTCCCCAATTTGTTCCACATAGCCATCTCAGAATGTTTAATTTTCTGGTAGCTCTATTTGAGGTGCTAATTATGTGTTCTGTAAATAGCAATTCCTCATCAATGACAATTAAAATAATTTTATTGACATCTTGTCAATACATGCAAAGTGCACAGTCTGCACTATTTAAAAAAAGATAATATGCATTATATACACTATGTACAATGAATATGGCGCCTCTGCCAGCGCTGCAGAGTTTGGTGGAGAATCGCCAGTGGGTCTCCAGCGACACCACGCATTTTGCGATCTACGATGAATACGTAGATCGCGTACTTCCCCGCTGAGGAGATGGTGATGGCGTGGTCCTCGAGACCAACTGGAAAGATCCAGGACTGCAGTATCCCACATAGGTATTTTGGATTTCTAATTTTATCAATTATTTGGTTGTTTATGCTTATTTTGGGGTTATTTTTATGCCTTTTTTCCCTGTCAGTGGAGAAGACGCATAGGTTTGGTTTTATTGGGTTTATGGTCATTTGGAGTTCCATTGCCCACTTTTCCAGTCCTCTCATTGATGTGTTCAGTATTTTGTCTGATTTTTCTATACTGCTACTTGTGTGCCATATGGCTATATCATCTGCATAACAGGCAACCTTTGTGTCTTCAGTGAGGTAAGGATGGATGTCGTTAATATATAGCAGATAGAGTAGAGGACTGAGCACAGATCCTTGAGGTACACCAGCCCATGTTCTTTGGTCCTTGGAAAATTCTCCATTGACCCGAACCTTTATCCTTCTTCCCTTTAAGAAGTCTGCAATCCAGATTATGGTTTTTCCTCTTACTCCGATGCTGTGCAGCCTTTCAAATAATTTCTCCCTCTACACTCGGTCAAAAGCTGAGGTCGGATCCAGGAATACGGCCGTTGTCTTCTTTGGCGGTTTTTCCTGGAAAGAATCTATTATTGATTGGCAGAAGTAGAAAAGTTGATCAGGTGTACAGTGTCTGGATCTATAGTCAGTTTGGTATAAGTTTATTTTATTATTGTTAGTGAGCCAGACTATGAGCCTAGAGTGGATAATTCGTTCTGTTATTTTACAAAGTATGCTGGTGAGAGCAATTGGCCGATAATTCTTGCTTTCCTTGGCATCTTTGTTTGGTTTCAGTATTGGCACTATAATTGATATCTTCCAATTCTTTGGTAGTTTACCAGTTTGCCATGAAATATTCAGTATTCGTAGGAGTTGAATTTTTGCTTTGTCTCCAAAGTGTTTAATCATTTGACCAAAGATTAGATCATCTCCTGGTGACCTCTTGGATCTAACTTTTCTATTGATGAGTTTAGCTCATTCAGTGTGAAGTCTCTCGAGAAAATATCTTGTTGATGGTAGTTTCTTGCTTGTGTGTGTTTAACTAACTTGTTTATATTATTTTTATAGTCCTTTCTTCATTCGTGTAGTTGAGTCTGTAAGTGCTTGAAAGATATTCAACAATTATGTCGGCCATCTGTTTGCTCGTTTTAGCTGTTCTATTCATATCGGTTAGAGTATTGGAGGATTGGTGTTGGTTTTGATTGTTTTCAAACACTCTAATCATATTCCAGTGTTGGCTGTCATTTCTTGGATCCATTTTTTCGCAGAATTCTGCCATTTTTCTTGTTTGCATATCCAAATTTCTTGTTATATTTTTGAATAATATCAATGAGTTCCTTTCTGTTTTCTTCTGTTCTATTTGTTTTAAGAAGTTCATTGATATTGTTTCTCTCTCTGCAATCATTGCCTCGATGTTGTGGCCCTTCCAGTAAGGTATCCACAGGTCTTTACGTCTCCTTCTAGGTATCGATGCTTTTGCAGCTTTGGATATGTTCGAAGAGAATTTTTCCAAGTTTTTCTCAAGCGTTCTGAAATTCAATTCTTCGTTGCACAGTTCTTCAAGCTTTTCTGTGAATTTTTTCAAGTCGGCTTTCCTAAAGTTCCATGTTCTTTTATTCTGTTGGACATTGTCAATTTTAAAGTTTAGGGTTGTTAAAATTGGTCTGTGGTCACTGATTTAACCTCTCAGGTTTTTCCATTGTGTTGTGGGTGAGATGTTGAAATTTATCGCTGTGATGTCTATTGCGGATTCTGTGCCTGTGGACTTGGATAGATAGGTGTTCTCTCCGTTATTTAATGGTGTAAAAATCGCCGAGTATGTTTGTGATATCCGAAGACCCTTCACTTAATGTCTCTATTGTGGGTACCCATACAAAATTCAAAGATTTCCCGAGATAAAAGTTGGCGATTTTGAGATGCGTCAAGAATTCGCTGCATGGGTTTTCCGGCAAATTGATATTGATGAAAACTGGCTATCGAATGTTCTGTGGACAGATGATGCTCACTTTTCTATAAACGGAGAATTTAACATTCAAAACAGCCGCATTTGGGCAACAGAAAACCCTAGGAATTTTACAGAAATGCCACTTTATCAGCCCAGAGTTACAGTTTTGTGTGGGTTCACATCTTCTTTTATTATTGGGCCATTTTCCTTTGAAAATATCAAAGGAAGAACTTTTAGACCGTTTTTGTAAAACTGGGAAACGTTAATTTCAACTTTTAGGAGAAAAGGGTTTTGCATATCGCAGGGCAGACAAGTACTAAACGAAATAACATTCATGAAAGATGGAGGACCTCCTCATATCTCCCGAGGTGCCAAACAATTGCTGAAGGATACGTTCGGTGAAAATCGTGTGATAAGTCACCACTTTATATACCAGTGGCCTCCAAGATCACCAGACTTGACACCTTGCGATTTATGGTTTGGTCTTGTGTTTATCGATGTTGGCCTACCACATTGGCCATGTTGAAGGCTTCTATCAGATGGCACGTTTTATCAATTTCAACAGATATGTTATTTAATGTTGTCCAATCTGTCATCTATCGTCTGCAGGCGGTGTTTGAGAATGAAGGGCGCCACATTGAGCAAGGATTGTGACCTAATACAAGAGAGAAGGAAAGTTACCTAATGTGTTATATAAGCTGCCATGTATTATATTATCTAACTATATTTTGCAGCTCTTTGTGTTGGGTTATGGGGATAATAAATGCTGTCCTCACATCTTGACTCTTTTTTTTTTTGTGAACAGTAATTTTTTGTTTGTCATTTGCTCACATATTATGTCGTGCAGACCAAAGTGTTATAACTTCTCGAATAACACTGGTACACACAATTTTTCCCCTTATGTTTAGTTTTTCGCTTTTCGCTCATTAGGAGAAGTAGCATAAGGAATATTTTCTGTACACCAATAACTTTAGAAATTTTGTGAAAAAAAAATACAAAATGATTTTACTACCACGTTTTTCAACGCAAAAGGTCGATTTAAAAATTATTTTTATTTGAGGGGAAACATTTTTTAAAATTGTGTACAGTATAATAAACAATGATAACATTTGACAAGCCCATAGGATATTTGGAATAAAGTACGACAAATATATTTTGTCACTCTCCCCTCTATATTTCATTTGTGGGATCATGACAAATATCCAGTTAAATAGTCAAGGGTCGCCAATCAGTCAAGAAACTACACATTTCTTATAGCAAGAAATCCTATTAATAGTGCCATCATAATTTTTTGTACTATATTAACATTTCAGAAAATTGTGTATTGATATCAGCAGTGCTTTTCAAACATTCAATCTATTTCACAAAACTCCATCTAAAATAGAAATATTTTTGCTACATGTTTTAATTTGCATTTACCTATTTTACATATCTCTGATTGTATTTGAAAATCGTTAACCAATTCTTCATACTTTTGGCGAAGTGGTGTTTTATTAATTTGTTATTTGATATTATTAGGGTTCTTTCCTGGTATTCAAAAAGGAAAAATACGTGTCGATCAGTTATATTTTTCAATTTATCAAACAATTTGGTCGCTGAATATCTGATTCTGGTAGAGCGCCATCTGGCGAATAAAATTGTAACTAAAATCAATTTCGAATTTTTCATTATTTGCCATAAAAAATCCCATTGCATCCTGAATACAATGGTGTTTACCGCATTGCTCTAGCGCAAATATTCGCGGAGTTATTAATTTTTAAAATAGTGCGGGACTTTTGGATCACCCTGTAGTTTATCTATGAAAATAAAGGTCACCTCTCCCGTCAAAATAGACGTTAAAACTAAAGTAGTTTAAAAAATTGAGATTCATTTCATTGTATGATCCTGTTAAAGGGTTTACAGTACCTGAAAGCTCGAGAGAATATAAAATTAAAGTGAGAAACTATTCTCGGAGAATGAGTTTTGTTATAATTTAAACATATGGTTAACCATTGAGATTGAAACTACTTTATTTCAAAGTACATATAAGATTATATAAGGTTAAATACAGAATAAATATAAATATGATTAAATATGATATAAATATAGGAAAATAGATATAAATAGATAAAAATAATTGATAAAAATATACATATATCCCTATATATAGTCACGACCGTCTTTCCTCATCGGCCTCTGTCACGGATGCGCGCGCACAGGGAGGTCACGTGCTCGCCGGCAGCCAATAAAAATTAAAAAAAAAACTCCCTCGAGCCGGATTTGAACCAGCGACCAAAGGATCACCGTTGTAACATCTACAGTCGGGTAAAACACGGGCGTTGCCCGGGTCATTCGGCTAGTATAGTAATATATACAAGGGTTTCATTGGTGGCGCCCAACGCGGGAAAGACTCGGCCACCGATTGACTGCCATTTTTAACCATTGAGAGAATAGAGAGACCTCGATATCATAATATAGAAATATATTTCTTTGAGTCAACATCAATACACACCAACAACAACCTTATCAAATAATTCAAGGTATCTTCTAAATATATTGTCTTTATATTTACCAATAGTATAATATAAATCTATATAAATAAAGGTAACCTCTCCCCTTAAAAGCGCCCTCTATTAACCGTCTTCGCAAACTAGCGTCCTCGGGTCGGTGACAAAGCCACAACAACAGATTTAACAAACTGAGAAGCATCCACCTAGAGACCATGGTTTTTAGCTAATGGCCCTCTTCAGTCTAGGATGAACTTTATTCCATGAGATCCATACGGGATCAAATGAAATCTTCACAATCTACCAAAGAGGTGTTTATCTGGTAGAGTCGCTAGGCCAAATCTATGACCAAAATATAGATGGAAATTTTGTGCCGTAGGATATTATTCTATAAAAATAATGGTCACCTCTTTCGTCAAAATAGACGTTAAAACTAAGCACCATCTTTGAAACGTATAAACCAATAAAGGAGACAAAACAAACATCCTTGTTAACTAAAAGACAACCACAATTACCAAGAAACCTGAAGATGTATTTGAGACCTTTCTGATTTCTTACATCTCGACATACTCACTTTTACCATTATAAAAAACTTCAAGAACTGCTTTTGTGTCTTAGAAAAAAAAAACGGGAGGAAAAGTTAGAGATTTGTTGAAGTTTTTCTTCTTTTTTTTCCCCCTTCGTGTCAGTTAGAATCGTTTTATTCTTTTTTAAACTATATTTTATTTGTTAAATAAGAATTTTAAAACGGTTTTTAAAATGTTATATATAATATATATAATAGAAATTAATAAAAGGTATATACTGATTGCCAACATAAACATTTTTAGATTTCAGAACCTCATCTATTGGAACAAAAATTAACTAAACGTTGATTTAACTTGTTCCTTGATATTTAATGAAGATTATCTTCAGTTTAAAATGAAAGGATTTAAAAGCACGAATGTTTCTTTTATACATAATACAAACTTCTACTGCCCTTACTGCGATGAAAAAAAAATATATTGGGAGGGCTTGGCTCATCAGTGGTGAACCCTCCCAGAAGTTTCGCCAATTTAATCCACCAGACCGCTTCTCAAGGCTTCAATACTGTATTGGACGACAATTGATCCGCCTTCTAATACTGTATTGGACTATTCTGCTTATATACGCAGCACTGAAGGATGGCATCTCAGAAATGGTTTTCAAGAAAACTATGGACATAAGCTTATAGGACAGTAGAATTACATTCAAATATTTGCATCGAGCAATGCTCTTCCGCAAACAATAAAGACAAGGCCAGTTAGGCATAAATTAACACAAAGCAATAACGCGCTATCTATACATTTAAAATGAAAAGATTTAAAAGCACGAATGTTTCTTTTATACATAATACAAATTCAGTGTTTATCTATAAAAAAATGGTTGTTATAGTTTAAATTAAATATAATTAATTCATTATATACACTCTATAAACCTAAACAATCAATTTTATATTTAAAAAAAATATTTCAAATGAAAAGCGTATTTACACAAATTTGGCCATAAATACCCATTTCTTGATTTCTCAGGAAACCTCTAGGATCAAATTTTGGTCGTAGAAGTACAGTCTGCACCACTCTGACATGGGCCAACAGCCCGAAACGCGTACATGGTTAACTTTTATTGATTTATCAAGAAATTGGTTTGGCCAAATAGCAAGGAACAAGTTAAATAAACGTTTAGTTTATTTTTGTTTCACTAAATGTCTCTCTCTCTCACTCTGCCATCTAGAAATTCTCATTTGTGCCTGGTCAGATCATGTCTTTTTTTGTTTATAAAAAAATATATATTAAAAATGGCATATCCTGACCAGGAGCACATGTGCTTTACAGAAGGCAGAGCGCCATCTAGTGGAACAGAAATCAACTAAACATTGATTTAACTTGTTCCCTGATATTTGGCCAACCCAATTTCTTGATAAATCAAGAAAAGCCATCCACGAAAGCGTTTCGCGCTCTATTAACTATATATATATATATATATATATAGTTAAAAAATAAAGATATTTTTCCTGTGTGTGTGCTAGTTTGTGAGGGCGGAAATTAAATTTATAAATATAATATGGCAGGCCTTTCATCTCATTATAAAATTCTTTAAAGTATATTAAACACACACAGATATTTTATTCTGAATATAGAAGAATCCATATTTAAATCATTATATAATAAAAAGACATATATTCGATTTAATATATAGAAAAAGCATATATTAGATTAAATCGGCAAATAAATATTTTTATCCATTCAAATATGTCTTTTATTATCTATAGATATTAATTTAATGCCTTATTTTTATGCACACACACACATACAAACACACAAACCTTTATATTAGGGATCAAGCCCCATATAAGATATTTTAATGCAGATTTTTTAATAATATATTTAATTATGAATTATAATATTAATTGATTATATATGTGTGTATAATTCATATATTTCACAATAATTTTCTTATAAAAAATTACTATATAAAAATAATTAAATATAAACTCCAAAATTATTAATATTCATAGAATCTATCAATGAATTATTTTATTTATATTTGACCAAGAAAATTCTTTATTTATCAAACGATATTTAAATATAAAATAAAAATGTTCGAACTGTTACAATTAAGCTGTTCGTGACTTCTATTAATTAGAGAAAACCAATTACAAGAGAAAGCGAACATCCAATGTATCAATTTAATTAAGTTACTGTGTAAGATATTTAATTAAATCTTATATCCAGAATGTGGAGAGAAATAAGATTAGATGAGATGGTGGTAACAGTGAAGGCTTATTTACACCTACAAACATCCTCAGGGAATATTGCCAATCAGCGCCAATTGTTGATGGTGGTGATGAAAGGAACTACGTTCTGCTACAAACCATAATCACATTTCTGTTATCAACAAACATCTTGACAATATTCCTAATTTCCTAATTTAAAACTTGTTCTTTAATATAAACTATAAAATGTAATTTATATTTCTCTTCCATTTTTAATAATTCCCTTGGAAACAGTTTTGTTATCAGAATATAATCATCTTATATAAATTTATTATCAACTTATTTTTACAAGTAACCTTTTAAGAAAGAGAATGAATCAAACATTATTGACTTTTAGTCAACAATGGTACAAAAATGTTCCAATTATAGATATAAACAATACAATTCATAGAAAATTAAAGTGAGAATGCTTTTCTCATATATATATATATATGAAAAAGGCATATCCTTATCGTGCAATTGAAAGTTGCTGATGGCTTGCGCCATCTATCGGAATAAATATCAACTATTCTCGTTGATTTTTAATTATTCCAGAATAAATTAAAAATCAGCGAGAATATTTATTCCGATAGATCAGCAACTTTGAGTTGCACGATAAGGAGATGCCTTTTTTCATAATTTATGCACCTTATCCCAGTACAATATCACATTTGTACTATTTTTTCACATATATATATATTTAAAATAAAGAAGGCATCTCCTGACCACGAGCACATGTGCTTTTTAGATGGCAGAGCGCCATCTAGTGGAGCAAAAATAAACTAAACGTTTATTTAGCTTGCTCCGTGATATTTGGCCAACCTAATATATATGTACATTTCCTTCTTTAATTATTCGAAATTTATTTTTCATATACAGTCGAACTTGGATAATTCGAACCCCAAGGGACCATAAAAAAATTCGAATTATCCAAAAATTCGAATTAAAAACGGAAATTATAATTATAGGAAATTCTGGGGACCAAGATAAATATTCGAATTGAAGAGGTTTTCGAATTAAAGAAGTTCGAATTATCCAAGTTCTACTGTACTATTAATAATGCGATACATATATAATTTGTTTCTCCCATTATATACAGTCATTTATAACTTAACCAACTATTATATTCACATATAGTTTAAATATCATAATAATTTCAAAAGATCCATCATCTATATTTTTATACAAAGAGAAAAGTTATTATTTATCTATATAAAAACATTAGGAGAAACATTAGATAAAAATTATAAAAAGTTAATGGAATCGTATTTCCATTAGTGTACGGTTAGAAATGTGGTTATCAGTGTTGCGATTTCATTTATTTATTTTTCACTGAGTGTATTACTCTGTGAGAATATAAAGGACATGCCGTTGCTATGGTAACTTAGGAAATCAAACCTTTTCGAAAAGAATTTTTTTAGGAATCTTTGAAAAAACGGGTTATGTATTTTAAGTTTTCATTCAGTTTATTAGTATTGTCACCCCACACAGTGATTATCAGAATTTGATTATTTGAATGTTTTAACTTTTATAATAATATAAATCATTATAAAGTATTTTACATAGTTTTTTAACCAACCAAAGTCAGTCATGCACTCGTATCTTTCCCAAATGTAGAATGGATGTTAAAATGGAGAAACCGCTGGAAGGGTTCACCACTGATGAGCCATAGGGTCCCTTTTTACATATACACATTTTACACAGTAAATAAAGAAAGGCGCGGTACCCAGTAAGGTCGAATGACAAATCATTGACATTGTCCAAGAAGCTAAGAAAATATAAACATCTATCAGGCCAGTCCTTGATTAGACACAGACACCCAAAAAGTCCGCCTTCTCTGAGGTCATCATTAGTATATAAGCTGGGTTCTTTCTGAGTCTACAAACAGGAGCACAGTATAGATAGCAGCCATGTCGCCATGCTGCCCGATTGACCAAGGCGATCCCAGGACTTTCATAGTCCACCTCACCTTTTCTGGATACTGTCCCTCTATAAACCGAGGTAATCATGTTCCTATACGTGTGGTCTTCATTTATCTTCACGCTAGTGCGCTCCTACTCTGGCCCCATGACTGCAGAATGAATGAGGAGCCCGCTGCAATATATTGTCGGCTCATATATATATACAGTTAAACCTGTCTATAGCGCCCCCTCTTGGGACTCACCAAAATAGGGTGCTATAGAGACGGGTTGCTATAGACAGGTCACTTTTAATGTAAATCGCATCGTACATCGTATTTAAAATCGGGCGCTATAGAGAGGAAGGCGCTATTTAGAGGGGGGCGCTATAGACAGGTTTAACTGTATGTATATTTTGCCATCTAGTGGAACCAAAATAAACATTGATTTATCTTGTTACAAAAATATTTGGCTAACCAAATTTTTTTTTCATAATAAATCAATAAAAGTCAACACCGTGCACGTTTCGAGCTGTTTGCTCTTGTCAGCGTATATATCTAAGTATCAAAATTCGAAACTATTTTAAAGGCGTAAGATTCTTTTTGAAATTAAACAATTTCTACTGCCCTTACTGCAATGGAAAAATTAAAGGGAGGGCCTGGCTCATCAGTGGTGAACCCTCCCAGCGGTTTCGCCAGTTTAATCGACCGCTGGGAGGGTTTACCACTGATGAGCCAGGCCCTCCCTTTAATTTTTCCATTGCAGTAAGGGCAGTAGAAATTGTTTAATTTCAAAAAGAATCTTACGCCTTTAAAATAGTTTCGAATTTTGATAACAGATGGCGCGCTAGTGCATCATATCTAAGTATGCCGAAGGTATTGATATATTTCGGACACTTTATTCCATAATAAACAACTTTTTAAAGAATAATACCTAGCATTAAGCGAAAAGACCATCGTGTAACATCGTCCCAATCCTCTTTCTTCCACTTCTTTAATACCGTGGTATTTCTGGTCTTTCAGCTTTGGAGAATATAAAAAGTTTAAAAGGGACTTGTATACAGTATTTACTTTCCTAGAAAGGCGAAGGAAAAAAAGGACAAACGAAATAAAATAAAAGTAATAAAAAGGAATATAATAAAATCATGTTTGGTTCGTGAAAATATCCTTGTTATTGTAAAACAACAATTGAAGTTACACCGCATGAGTTTCTTTTCAATGAAAAGTCAAAATTTATTTCAAGGTGAAATATTGACTATTTCTAACCTTTTTGGGTGAGGTATGAATCATGAAGAGTAATGATGAACGGAAAAATAAGAGTGTCCAGGGGGATGGGGAACGAACCCACAATGTTCCGCTTACCGGGCAGATGCCATGTCCACTAGGCTACCCTGGACGTATTTTTTGCGTTCATAAATAATACATAAAGTAACTTATAATACAATATAATACACTGCCGGCTTGTGATTTTATATTGTACTAGCGGATGTGCCCGGCTTCGCCCGGGTTTTGACCCGAGTAAAGGTTTGTCTAACGAACATTTGTTAAAACAATTCTCTATAAACTTATTTAAAAAAGAAGATATATTTTGATAATTTGAAACTTGTAAATTTGAATCTCTCGATAAAGTGAACATTTTTTCCCGGTCCCTGTGTGCCGTGTCATCCTGAATTTTGTCTTTCCTAATTTTCTACATTACAAAATCATCGTTTTATCTAGTGAACATTTTTTTCCGGTCCCTTGAAAAATACTCTATAAGTTGAATAAAATCAATATTAATTGGTTCCCTCGGTAATTGGAAGTTAAAGGAATAGTATCTTCGCCTTGGAATTGTATCATTATTCTTGTCTCAAATAAATTGCCGTGTCATCCTGAGATAATCTTACTTTTGATAAATAATATTTAAGATTTTATTATATATATTATATATTATATTATCTATATATTACACGTTATTTGTTTTCTTGGCCGACTGTTTTACATATGGTGTTATCTTAAAATTGCTTGTTTTGAATATTTTTTTAGATTGAGATTATCAGCTAGTATGTAAAAAAAATTAACTCTGTTGATTTTTTTTGTATTTAATCGATAACAGCGAAGTTACGCATGTTAATGTTAGGGAAAAATATTTTGATGTTAAGCAAAACCTGCTCCATCTCGTTTTACATAAATGTTGAAAATTTGGTTGAAATTGATGCATTGTAACGAAAGTTTTTAGTGATGTACACTTATGAAATTTGCATTTTATTAATATAGATTATAAATTCTTGTTACTGCTGTGTAAAAAAATCGAATATCATCTTTGCAACATTCTTAACTGAGATAGAGGTCGCTATTGTGAATAAAGTAGAGAAATACTTTTTCGGCTTAAAATTTCAATTGTTTAAATCTAAAGTTATAATATACGACTGAGAGATACAGACCTACCAATAGTTGACAATTAAAACAACTTTTATTGACATCTTGTCAATATTTACACTCAAAGAGAGTTATAATAGTAAAATAATCTATATTAATAAAATGGAAATTTCATAAGTGGACATCACTAAAAACTTTCGTTACAATGCATCAATTTCAACCAAATTTTCAACATTTATGTAAAACGAGATGGAGCAGGTTTTGCTTAACATCAAAATATATTTCCTAACATTAACATGCGTAACTTCGCTGTTATCAATTAAATACAAAAAAAAATAAACAGAGTTAATTTTATTTATATATAAATACAAAATCAAATTTCAACAGAGTTAATTTTTTTACATACTAGCTAATAATCTCAATCTAAAAAATATTCAAAACAAGCAATTTTAAGATAACACCATATGTAAAACAGTCGGCCAAGAAAACAACAACGATATTACATCTTTCTCACATATTCACACACAATCTTGATTAATAATTAAAACTAATCTTTAACATTGTTTATTATACTTCAACTTTTATTTCTACATTTGTTTTTAAATACCCAATTGTTTTATCATGTTTCTAATTTCGCCTAACAAATATACAAATTTATAGTGACCAACATATGCAAATTTTATCTTTGTTTTTATTTAACTTGATATCGTAAACATAACATCCATTGTAAGCATTTTTCTGTTCACCTTCCGTGGTTTCTCTTTTCTCTGATAGTTTTTAGGTGTAGTATATTTTCTTATTACTAGACTACAAACATTCCCTCGAGAAAAACCTGGGCGAAGCCGGGTACATCCGCTAGTATAATAATAAATAGCAAAATTAAAATATGTACAAAAAAAGTTATATAATAGAGGATGAGGGGAGGCATTCTCGGCGCGCGAGTGTTCTCCTCCAGGCAATGAGCGGGTCCTCCACTCCACCGAGCCCAACCTGAACAAAGTGGCGGTAGATTCGTAACTTTGCCGACGCGAGGATGGTCAGGGCCTTGTCCTCAAGGCCGGACCCGAAGATCCAAGCCTACCAATAATTGTTCATTCCAATACCGACAGAAGTCTCAATTGAAACTAATTTAATAAACATTGGAAGAGTTAAAACGTATTTCATTTTTTTTAAATGTTTCTAATAGATTGTACAAACACACACCGATAACGTTTTTTCAGACCTCTTTCAAAATATACAAACTATAGTATATTTGTGTTATGAAATTGAGCTCAAGGCAATTTTTACAGGATGAAAAATAACGGGGTTTTGTCCGATTGTTGGAGTCAATATTGGATGAGTATTGTTTCTGGAAGAGATTCGGTGTTTGCTAGTGGGATTACCTCATTCAATATTTGTCTTGAATTCCCTCTCAGCTTACAATTGAATCACTTCCCTTTTTACACTCGTCATTACATTTATAAACATTGGTTAGCAAACAATTTCTTTCAGGTTAATAAATGAAATGTATTGTTCCCCTAAATTCTTTTATTTATTTAATGATAATTAGGGATTTTTCGCGTATATTTTCGTGTTCGAAACAAAGCAATTAGTTCTAAGAAAATTTATTATAAATATACCTAAGTGTATTAGTAAATTAAATTTAATTGCCATCTATCGTTAATATTTTACACATATAAATTTACTGGCTATGCGTTTCTTTTAAATATCATCAATTATTATCTCTACAGACCTTACTGCAATGCTATGAGTTATTGAATGAGAGGGCTTGGCTCATCAGTAGTGAACCCTCTCAGCGGTTTCGCCAAATTAATCTCTAGACCGCTCTACTATTGTATTGGATTGGTTTGGAATATACCCTGAATATATCTAAGTATATAGATGGAAATTTTGTCGGGAAGATATAGATCTTTTAGAATTCGAAACTATTATAGACGCGTCTCTATTGCCTTTACCCTCAATTAAAATTAATGGGAGGGCCTGACTCATCAGTGGTTAACCCTCCCAACGGTTCTAGCGACACCTTTGTTCACACTTGTTTATCTCGTGTGTCTTCAATAAAGGTCACAACGTATCAAATATTTTTCAGAGTTATTGTATATATCCCGATATACATGCTTCCTAAAAGGGGGTTCAGTGGAAAGATGGTCTAAACCATTAGTTTATTACCGCTACGACCCGGGATCCAATCCCGCATTGGGCACTTTTTTTCTAATAAATAAATGCTCCAATGGTCACCGATTCTTTCAAAATTCCAACCCTACCAGCGAGTGCAAGTAACCAAACGGGGCTATGGCATATTTGTAAGTGCAAATTCAAACTGCTTTTCACATGTGTAGATATGTGGTGCACTTACAGTAAAATCATCACTAAATACCCACCATGATTATCATGGCCAGTACCACGTATATTAGGGGTAAATTTCCCTTAAGTTTTGTCAATGAGTGTATATATATATATGTAGTAAAAGATATATTCTACTGTTCAAATATTCATCAAAACAAGGTTTTATTTCTATGTACCAAGCTGCAATTCCAAACCACACCATTAACAGACTGTATCGATTTACCATTAATGAACTCTACTCCTTTCCAGAAAATACCTTGGAATAGCTCAAAATACACAGACATTGGCTGCTTCAAATGTTTCTGATAAGAAAATAAAGAAAAGAAGACACTAAAGTTTATTAAATGTTCTTTATATATTAAACTAACAATTTATATTACGATGCACTTGCGCGCCATCAGTTATCAAAATTCGAAACTATATATTTATAATTGTATGTAATTCTACTGTCCTCAAAGCTTATGTACATAATTCTTCTAAAATACCCATTCGAAGAGTCTATCAACACAGTATCACTATAAAAGGAAGTTACAAAAATGTAATATAACAGCGGTATGGTAGATTAAACTGGCGAAACCGCTGGGAGGGTTTACCACTGATGAGCCAGGCCCTTCCCTTAATTTTTCCATTGCAGTAAGGGCAGTAGAAATTGTTTAATTTTAAAAAGAATTTACGCGTTTAAAATAGTTTCGAATTTTGAGAGACACTAACAATTAATTATTAAAATTCGAGCATTTTACAAACGTTGGTGAAAACATTTCAAAATTTTGCTTTAAAAACTGTAGAGTAAAATAATTTTTACTCTTTTTGTGACACGGACGATTCTTTTTTAAATAAACCAATTTCTACTGCCCTTACTGCAATCCTAAAATAATGGAGTGCTAATGCATCATTTTAATTATGTATTTAAAAAATACTTTAACTTGCAATTTGTGGAAGAGCAATGCTCGAAAGGCATATTATATATTTATCATTATATGTTTTGCTCTTCATTGGAAAATGGGTGCCGTTGCCACGTTAGTCACCTTGGAAACGGACCAGAATTTGGTCGAATATTCCAAGGGTCCAGGGGGGACCGCAGAGCATCAGCTTTACACACCCAAGATAGTGGATATTGCTGCTGTTGTGATGGAGATGCATGGAGACATCTGAGACTCTTCTTTGGACACGACAACAACAACAATCATTATATGTATTTCTATTGACCTCAAAGCTAATTTCCATAGTTCATTTAAAATACCCATTCCAAGAATCTAGCATCAGTATCACTATAAAAGTAAAACTGAAAAATGTAATATAACAGCGGTATGGTAGATTAAACTGGCGAAACCGCTGGGAGAGTTCACCACTGATGAGCCAAGCCTTCCAATTATTCTATCATTGCAGTAAAGGGAGCAGTAGAAATTTATTTATTTAAAAAATAATCATATGTGTAAAAAGATAGTACAAATATCTTATAACCAATAACACTCTAATGCATCACATTATATATATGATCATCTTTAGAAAATACAAAAGACATATATTGTATTGAATAAAAGATTTATTTGCCAATATTTCGGTTGGCTGAACGCCAACCTTTGTCAATGCATTACATTATTCAGCGCCGCATTTGTTTATACAAAAATGTAATGCCTTGATAAAGGTTGGCGTTCAGCCAACCGAAATATTGGCAAATAAATCTTTTATTCAATTCAATATATGTATTTTGTATTAACTAATGATTTAAATATGGATTGCTCAATATTCAGAACAATATAATAATGTAAATTAAGAAAAAGGCAGCGCAAGCCATCAGCAACTTTCAGTTGCACGATAAGGAGATGCCTTTTTCTTAATTTATGAACCTTATCCCTGTACAATGTCACATTTGTACTATTTTTTCACAATATAATAATATTTATATATATATAAGTCAGTGTATGTATGTGTATATGTTTGTCGGCTATACACGTCCACAATACGTAACTAATCTGACTGATATTTTAACAGTATATAGAGTTGAATCCGGAAAAACCTATAGTGAAAGTTACAGGTCTCTATCCCGAATATTCTTTGAGTTATTTGCAAATTGCGTTGCAAATTTGCATTTTTTTCTCGCAATCAGCGCCTCTAGCGGTGTAGATGGGAGGTAATATCAGCTGACCTAATGTACGGCGCCAATTTATAATTGTAACGAATAGTATTTAAATAAAAACATTTAATCGGGTAAAACCCGGGCGTTGCCCCGGGTCATTCGGCTACTGTGGTATAAAAACTGTAAAGTAAATATTTTTTATATAAGACAATGATGACATAAATGAGGAAGAGTATAAATGAAAGGACTCCAAGTCAGGATGTTATAACAAAGTGTATTATTTCAAAAACGACAGTTGAGTTAACTCTATCTGATTAAATTTGCTCTGAAGGAGTCATAAATTTACCTTCATTGATCCGTCCAAATTGTTTCTACAATTTCCGGAATTTCCTCCAATTTTCCCTCCGAAATTCCTGGCTAAATCCCCACGTTTTAAAATTCCATTCTATATTGACTACACTTGCCATTTAAAGTTACAAATTGGAAATTAATCGAAATGTCCTATTTTTTGTACCATTTCTTTTTTTGGTAATTCTTTTATTCTATCTTACTGATATATGTATAGATATATATGTTATATTAAAATATTATTTTATTTAAAATTATATTTCATAGATTCAAATACTCTGTTAAATCGACCGCCAGAGGTCACGCTTCCCCATTAAAAACTCATTGTTGTTGTTTCCCGATGGCCGGCTCAAATTTGGTAATGCCGACCTAACCTGCCTCTTCCCTAACAGAGATCCTGTCCCTAGCCTCTCCAGCCTGGTCATAGTGGTTTTATATATTCCGCTTTACGTGGCCATTGGGGCTCAAAATCATTTATTTAGGTTAGCAGCCCCGTAAATAAAGACATTTTCTATCTTTCCCGATGGCCGGCTCAAACCTTTTGTACATTATGTAAATAAGCCTTTCAATTTTTTTTTATTCTTACGCCTTAAGTCAGGCAATACCTTTATCAATTTATGTTTATATATTTTTATAAGCTTAATTAAAACAAACTGGCAAATAATGATTTAAACAGTTTTATTATTTCTAACACGACTGCAATATCACATACTCATGAATTCTAAGATCAAGAAAATGACCAATAATACCTATACAAGCAAATAAAAGCTTATCTCAATAATATTCGAAAATCAACAGAATTTTTATAATATTAATATATAGTAATAAAAAAAGACATATATTGGATTGAATAAAATATTTATTACCAATATTTCGGTTGGCTGAACGCCAACCTTTGTCAAGACATTACAATTTTGTATAAAAAAACTCTCAGCGACGCTTTATACTGTTTATGTGCATATTTAAATCTTTAGATAATAAAAAAGGCATATATTGGACTGTAAAACGACATTTGAAAATATCCCGCATGTGTTTCTTTTGAATGAAAATTCAAGATTTATTTTAAGGAGAAATAACAATCATTTCTAACCTTAGGGATGAGGTATGAAAGGATGAATTGTGAAGAGTAATGATGGACATTTTATTTTTCCGTTTATCATTACTCTTCACAATTCATCCTTTCATACTTCATCCCTAAGGTAAGAAATAATCGTCATTTCTCCTTAAAATAAATTACGATTTTTCGTTCAAAAGAAACACATGCGGGATAATTTTCAAATGTCATTTTACAATCACAAGCCGCATTATATAGTATTGTATATTGGATTGAATAGAATATTTATTTGTCAATATTTCGGTTTGCTGAACGCCAACCTTTATCAAGGAATTACATTTTTGTATAAACTTATTATTTTTATATACTTATGCTATATATTAATTATAAACTTATATATGAAAAAACAATAGAAAAAAAATAAAACTTATATATGTCTTTTTATTATTTAATGATTTAAATATGGATTGCTCTATATTCAGAATTGATATATATATATATATATATAAAAGAAATTAAAAAGTGTTTTGATATGCTTTTTTTTTTAAATCTAAAATAATTTCTCTTTCTCTCTCTTTTATCTATTTATATCTATTTATTCATATATTTATCATTATATAACCATATTTATATTTAATCTGTATTTAACCTTATATAATCTTATATGGACATTGTAATAAATCAGTTTCAATCTCAATATCTCTCTCTCTTTATCTTTTTTCTACTGTGTATTAAAAACTAAATTGATAGGGCCGGGCTCATCTGTGTCAACTCTTCTGGGGATATCGTCAGTTTACTTTATGAAAGTTCTTTATTATTGTGTTGTCTATTTGTCCTGATATCAAATATAGAGAGAGAGCATTTTAAAATCAATTTTTGTAGATTTTCATAGAGGATGTAAGTAAATGAGCTTGTTTTTAACAGTACAAATATAAAAATACATTATTATAATAAATAATTATCTTTAAAATAAGAACATTAAGCATCCAGGGAAAAGTTTCTTTTAAAAATATTTTTTAAATTTAAAAACCTCTCAAGCTTTCAGACAAGAAAGCCCTTCTACGGGAGAAATTATCTTTAATAAGTTCATTTATCTGCTTGCGTTTGATTTTTCTAGTAATTGTTTCGCGCATGCGCATTTCATTTCACTTTTATCGCTGTATTGTATGAGCAAGTGAGATGGGAAGTCCCACATGCATGTTGGTTTACTTGAACGGTTTTTAAGATGGTTATTTTTAATTTTAAGGTAAAAATATGAGGCTCCTAGTGATATATATTTTTTAATATTGTAATTCATATATATACCTTTCGGGCATTAAAGCTTTTCTACAGAGAAAACATACGATTTCTGCTTTTGACCAGTCAAAGGATGTATAGCTCACTCGAGAATACTATTTACAGTATTCAAAAAAAAAAAACACGTTCTGACGTTTGAGGCTAAAAACTTAATATGTACACTGTGTAACAAGGAAATTAATGAAGAACTCCCCCATTACCTGCTTAATTGTACAGCCCTTGATGAAGAAAGGAAGGCCCTATATCATCAAATTGATTGTACCAACATTTCACCCTACGTATTGCTTTCAAAAATATCAGCAAACAAATCTAAGGCAATAGCTTACTATACATTTTTAGATCATCATTATGTAAGGACCAGTCAACAAGTGAATGACTTTAAGATGAAGAGTAAAGCCAGTTCAATTTCTATGTAAATAACACAAGATGATTATTACCTAACCCAATTGGGAGAATCTGTATGGGGCAAGTCCCTAATAAAGGCTTTTGTGTGGGTGATTTCTGTTTTTGACTAATATTCAAAATGCATATAAAGAATATAATGAAACGTTTTCAATAACAAAATATCAATTAATTACAATGTTTAGCTATAAAATAATTGTTCTAAATTCCATTGTGATTTAACAATATTACCAAAGACTTATATAACAAGCATCCGTGAAGAATAATTGCCACTATAAAAAAAAGTTACATAAATTAATTGGAAACAATTTATCGCATGAATACATCGATTAATTAATTCCCAGTGTTGTTGATTCAGCCAATAGAATTCTCGTAAAAGATAATGACGTCATATCACTATCCAATCAAAATCAAGCTTAACAGTTTGAAAAAAAAAACCACTTTTATCAAATAGTTTATATTATCTTTTTTTAAAAAGGCATATATTGGATTAAAATATCATTTAATTTACCAATATTTCAGTTGGCTGAATGCCAATCTTTATCAAGGTGTTATAACATTTTAATGTGTGTCAACAGCAAACTCAGTGCCACATAAAGTCAACAGAATTAAGTTTTATCAACAGAATTGAGTTTGTTGTTGACACACTTTAAAATGTTATAATACCTTGTAAAGGTTGGCGTTCAGCCAACTGAAATATTGGTAAAATAAATGATATTTTGATCCAATATATGCCTTTTTAATTAAAGATTTATTTATGGATTGCTCTATTTTCGAAACTAATAGTTTATATTATGATGCATTAGCGCGCCATCTATTATGAAAATTCGAAACTATTATAGACGCGTATGATTCTTTTATTCTAATTTTTTTTATATAATAGTTTGTTAGAATTTTATATAGAAAAATAATTATAAATATAAATTAAGAGTGATATTTTATTGCCTTTATTAAGAAAATATATCATTGAAATAGATTTTTTAAGACATTTTTTAGTTTTTTTTTATTGGATACCTTTATATCTTTCCAGTAATATATAAAATAAATTAATAAGGCTTAGTAACGGAAGTTAGATCATTAAAATATTAATAAACATTTCAATGCCTTTATAGATATAAATTGTTTTCATTACCTATACAAACAGAGTTGAATTTAATTAACCTTTTTAGACAGCGATTCAAATTTTAACCAATTAATAAATAGATTTTATCTTTCTCAAACTAATGCAACGTTCAATAAATTTTTCTGAGAGATGTACCAAGCTTCATCACTCCTGATAAATACACTACTTTGTTCTTCACAGGCAAAGGACTCTTTTTAATTTTTCTCTCTGACTTGAGAGTTATAAATGATCCAACATGTGAATGCTGTCTAGATGTTGAAACACCATATTTTGTTGGCTTGCCCTCTGACTAACCAAATTGTACTTGCTTACTTTGACATAATGCCATCTTTCTGTATATACTCAATCTTATGAAATCTTTGGCAAGTTTAGAGCTATTTGTACATAGATTTATAAATCACTACTAATTCATCGTGTAAATAATTAAAGATATATATGTAAATAATTCTAATATAGCACAATAGTCTGATAGACTTCGTGCTTCTTTATTTTTAATATCAACACCTGACCCACTTATCTTTTATTTTTTCTATTGTTTTTTCATGTGTTAAGCGTCTTTACGCAAATTTTGCCTTAAATACCCATTTCTTGATTTCTCAAGAAGCCATTGGGACCAAAAATCTTTTCGGTCGCAGTGGTTACAGTCTACTCCACGCTGACGAGCGCCAACAGCGCGAAGCGCGTTCGTGGATGACTTTTCTTGATTTATCAAGAAATTGGGTTGGCCAAATATCACGGAGCAAGCTAAATAAACGTTTAGTTTATTTTTCTCCACTAGATGGCGCTCTGCCATCTAAAAAGCACATGTGCTCGTGGTCAGGAGATGCCTTCTTTATTTTTAATATCAACACCTGACCCACTTATCTTTTATTTTTTTTCTATTGTTTTTTCATATATATATATACATTCAGCAAATAAACTTCTATATCCCATCATAGTTTTCCTTTTGTTAATTATCAAAAATTATTTAAACTTATATCTCTTTTCTTGCCAACTTTATCAATTCGGTAAAAAGAAATAAAAAAAGATAAATTTCAACAGTTTGCGACCTATTTTATAGATCTCATTTTTTCTCATAGGAAAGAGAAAATGTTTTTTTAAAAAAGATTTCAAAAGAATTTGGCATAATAATACCTTTAAAAGTTTTAAAGAGACGACGTTGAAAAAGTTTCCTTATTGATTTTCAATCTATCTGTGGTGTCAAATAGAATTCTTTGTTGGAAAATCTTTTTTTTTTTTAGAATATTCACTGATAAAGAATCAATTTATACTTAGTGAGCTAATTCTCCTTTTTTTTTTTGATAACTTTAAAATAATTTTCTTTTTTTTATATATGTAATAATATTTAAAATCTATATCGAATTTTTAATTATGAATGTTTGAATTTTAAATTGAGTTTTTAATATAAAAATTATTTTCAATATAGACAACTATTTTTTAATAATGTAACAATTGATTTAGAAAGTGTGCGTCATAAATTACTGTGATATAGATAGTTCTTCTGCATTGATATCATTTCAAAGATTTTCTACTGAAAACATTCATATTTCTGTGAGAAATAGACACTTCGGCCAGTTAGAGGTTTAAATAATAAATATTTTCAATATAAATAACTATTTTTCAATAGTGTGACAATTAATTTAGAAAGTGTTTGTTAGAAATTACTGTTATATAGATAGTTCTTCTGTATTGATATCATTTTAGAGATTTTCTACTGAAAACATAATTCACAGTGTTTTATACTAATAGAATTTCACCTTGTTTTCCAATGATACCCCATTACAGATAATTTCTATTGAAAACTTAATTCATAGTGTTTTATACTGATAGAAATTCGTATTTTTTTCAATTATACCCCATTACAGATAATTTCTACTGAAAACATAATTCATAGTGTTTTATACTGATAGAAATTCGTATTTATTTTTCAATTATACCCCATTACAGATATTTCTACTGAAAACTTAATTCACAGTGTATTATACTGATATAATTCTGTCTTGTTTCCTAATGATACCCCATTACAGATAATTTCTACTGAAAACATAATTCATAGTGTTTTATACTGATAGAATTCTGTCTTGTTTCCTAATGATACCCCATTACAGATAATTTCTACTGAAAACATAATTCATAGTGTTTTATACTAATAGAATTTCACCTTGTTTTCCAATGATACCCCATTACAGATAATTTCTACTGAAAACTTAATTCACAGTGTATTATACTGAATGAATTCTGTCTTGTTTCCTAATGATACCTTTAGAGAGAATTTCTACTGAAAACTTAATTCACATTCCGGTTCAAAAAAATGAAAAAACAAGAGTAATTCCATCTGTCTTCTTTTGAAACTGAAGCGTCTGATCAAAATGTTAAACGGCCTATAAATCTCTACAGTAGTTTAGAGATCGTGTCCATTCACTGGGGGAATCTTAACGAGCCGTAAACAGACAAAAAGCAATTTCTCAAATGTTACGTCATAATTCTCTATTCATATATGCAAACGACGTTGTCGCAAATTGTCACAGCCGAGGACCATGCCGTAAAAAGTCGTTGATGCAAAATTAGCTCGTAAAAATCGGAATAGCTAGTGGTGTATGTTGGTAATGGCATTAACATAATGAGGTCCTATTTTTTCTTCTTTAAGCGTCAATTAAATAAAATAAAATTGAGTGCGCCATCTGTTGATCAAATTTGAAACTATTTATAGCGGGAAAATTTCTTATTTAAAAATAAAACAATTTATTCTACTGTACTTTTTACAATGAAAAATATATTGGGAGGTCCTGGCAGATCAATGGAAACCCATTGAGCGGTTTCACCTGTTTGATTTGCCATAATTCCCGAATATTTTATTTGACTATTATGTTTATAAGTCATAATTGTTGATGGAATCTTAGCTGAGGTATTTGAGGTAGGTATAGACATAATATTTTCTCTAGGACAGTTGTATTATATCTATCTATATAAATTGCATGTCGGTCTGTCTGTCCGTCGGTCTGTCTGGCTGTCCATCCGTCTGTCTGTCCGTCGGTCTGTCTGGCTGTCGGTCTGTCTGGCTGTCGGTCTGTCTGTCTGTCTGGCTCTCCGTCCGTCTGTCTGTCCGTCAGTCTGCCTGGCTGTCGGTCTTTCTGGCTGTCGGTCTGTCTGTCTGTCCGTCGGTCTGTCTGGCTGTCGGTTTGTCTGACTGTCCATCCGTCTGTCTGTTCGTCGGTCTGTCTGGCTGTCGGTCTGTTTGGCTGTCCATCCGTCTGTTTGTCCGTCGGTCTGTCTGGCTGTCGGTCTGTCTGTCTGAGTGTCCATCCGTCTGTCTGTTCGTCGGTCTGTCTGGCTGTCGGTCTGTTTGGCTGTCCATCCGTCTGTTTGTCCGTCGGTCTGTCTGTCCGTCGGTCTGTCTGGCTGTCGGTCTGTCTGGATGTCCATCCGTCTGTCTGTCCGTCGGTCTGTCTGTCCGTTGGTCTGTGGAAGTTGAGCCTTGATTTTTTAAAGCAATTAATTAAGACCACAAAGGAGGAATAAATACAAAATTTAAAGTTTCTATTATGAATTTCTTTGAAATTATAATCCCAATATATGAATCATAGTTTCAGCTTCTATTTTGACGAGAGAAGCGATCTTTATATATTTTTATATGGATATAATTTTATTAATTAAATAATTTTAAACAAAATTTGGAAATATTCTCAGTGAGAGATAGGCTGAATAAATAAATATTATTCAAAGTATTTTATACGTTGTTTATAGACGTATTGAATAAATAAAGGGAAGCCTGGCTCTGTCCCACACGTGTCAAACTGTCACTTGGAATGTCACATTATCATGCCCCGCTTTATTCCACTAAGCCGGCCATATTGCTCTCAATATTTTCTGAAGGGTGCTTACCGGATGCATTCAAATTTCTTCTTTCGTTTTATTGAAAATTCAATAGATAAATATATTTTCAGATTTTTTATATACTTATAATCATCGCCCATTAATATATGCCATAAAATATTCATATGTAAATTAGGTGTCAGTTTTATTTGCACTCTGATTGGTCCTCTCCTGTCATATGAACATAATAGCCAATCAGTGTTCAGTTAATCAGCCAATCTGTGTACAATGTTTTTCTTAGCTCATTTGGTACTTAAAGTTTTTTGATACTTATTTCTTCAAATAAAAGATACTTCAGCCAGTAAATCTTTTTATTACCTCGACGTTTCGACAAAATCTTTTGTCCTAGTCAGGAGCAAACAAAAATTAAACATATAGCAAAGCGTTAAAAATCTTTCTAAAGTTCCAAGGGCGTTCTCACGCGATATTTGAAATTTTTGTACAACATCTAAATCACGAGTCAAAAATAAATATTTAACTCACAAATTTTTGTTTGCTCCTGACGAGGACAAAATATTCTTGTCAAAACGTCAAGATAATAAAAAGATTTACTCGCCGAAGTATCTTTAATTTTAAGAACTATGAATGCCGGCCAGGCAGCCTCTATCTTTGGATACTTAGTTAAGTATTCGAACTTGGGTTCGACAAATTCCCATATCTGTGCTAACAAACAGTAAATTAACACAAAGCAATAACGCGCCATCTATACATATAAAATAAAAGGATTTAAAAGCGCGAATGTTTCCTTTATACATAATACAAACTTCTACTGTCCTTACTGCGATGAAAAAATATATTGGGAGGGCTTGGCTCATCAGTGGTAAACCCTCCCTGCGGTTTCGCCAATTTAATCCACCAGACCGCTTCTAAGAGCTCTAATACTGTATTGGACGATTCTGCTTATATACACATCACTGAAGGTTGGAATCTCAGAAATGGTTTTCAAGAAAACTATGGACATAAGCTTATAGGACAGTAGAATTACATTAAAATATCAGACGATAAACCAAACTGGCCACTTCAAGCCTATATAATAACAGAAGATAAATTTAACAAACTAATTAGAAAATAACTATAATTAATTCAACGCCCCAAGTTAAATACATTATTATTTTTAGAATCCTAATTTAACTCAACTCTATTCTAAGTTTTAATTTAAAATAACGATTCCATTATATTTGATGAGGTTTATATATAGAAAAAGGAAAAATAATATATTTAATATATATTAGAGATGTGTATGCTATTTCACATATTATAAATTATATTTAATATTTATATTGTGTGTGTTAACTAAATATTATTTTGATGCATTAGCGTACCATCTGTTATTTAATTTATTATTATTTTTGTTTATCCCTAGTACACGTGGTAGAGGCCATTATAATCATGGTGGGTAGAAGTTGACGACTGCTTTTACGGTAAATGCACCACATGTCTACACATGTTAAAAGTAGTTCAAATTTGCACTTACAAATGTGCCATAGCCCCGTTTGGTTACTTGCACTCGTTGTCCGCCTTAGACTGACGAGGGCCATTAGGTTGAAACCATGGTCTCTAGGTAGACGCTTTTCAGTTTGCCAAAGCTGGTGTTGTGGCTTTGTCATCGACCCGAGGCCCGCTAGGTTGCGGCGTCGGTCAATAGATGGCGTCTGGTTTTTGACGTCTATTTTGACGGGAGAAGCTACCCTTGTCTCTCTTTACTTGCACTCGCTGGTGGGGTTGGAATTTTACAAGAATCGAGTGCCATTGGAGTATTTTTTTTTATCAGAAAAATTGCCCAATGCGGGAATCGAACCCGGGTCGTAGCGGTCGAGAACCAAGGGTTTAGACCATCTTTCCACCGAGACCCTGCTATTGTTATAAGAAATTCAAAATATTTTTAAGGCGTATAATTCTTTTTGAAATAAAGCAATTTCTTCGCCCTTACTGTAATGATAAAATAATAGGAGGGCCTAGCTCTTGAACCAGGCTCTACCATAACTTTATCATTGCACTAAGGGCAGTAAAAATTGTTTTAATAGGAAAGGATATCATACAAATACCATTATTGCTTAACATATTGTAAATAACTATCTTTCAGATTCGTCTATCTGTTTTTGTTGCACGTATAATTACACAAATTTGTTTATAACATACAAAGAAGGTAATATACGTTTTCTCCACCTTTCCATATCATTAATATTTTAAATATGTAAACATTATATTACGTAATCTAATATGTAAATATTCTATCTATTAATTATCTTTGTTAATTTAATCTTTATTAAATATGCAAAAAAATTATTTTGTATAAAAAATAGTATATGTAATATGATGCAATATTGTTGTTATTACACTGCAATATTTGTTGTATTACACTTTTGTAGATCCTGTCGACTTAACCGTTCTGTGGCAATATCGTTGCGGAATTTCTTGTTTTTGGATGCGAATGGTGATATTTGATTGAAGCGCAGTCGTTGAGTGGTAAGTGAAGCACACAGTTAGGAGTAATCAGGACACATGGTGAGGTTTGAAAATAAAAGGCAACTGGATTGGAGGGAAGAAAGCTTGAGAAGGCGGAGCGATTTTGATTGTTAATTAACTGATCACATGGCGGTGATTGTACTTAGCTGTGGGATGAGCCGAGGGAGAGAGGTCTAAAGCCGATGTCACCTCCTTGGGAGCCAAAGCGTAACTAACTATTCTTGTCTTTCGATTTAACACCACGAGTCAGTTTCTCTCTGATTGGTTGAGAGATCTCACATGATCTTTCCCTATTGGTTGACCTACTTAAGGTGCTATCTTCTGATAGGCCGGCGGCTTCCCTTGATGAAAGCTGTGCCCTGCCTGGTATATCCAATTTCGTCAGGAAGTGTTTGGTGTCTTGACGCTTATAGCTTCGAAGGATATTAGACACGTCCTGTTTTTGCCGGAAGTACTGGATGTCTCTCAAACTTTTATAACTTCTGGTCACTCGACACGTCCTGTTTGTCAGGAAGTATTGAGTGAATCTTGGCTAAAATAACTTCTGCGGTCACTAGAGACGCCCGGTCTCTGCCCCTGCAATGTTGACACAGGGGTGCCAAAATAGTCGTGCCAGCTTTAGTCTTACTTCCTATATCTTTTGTTACTTTCTTTCCTCCAGTTACCTTGTTCTTTATTAAGTCTTTGAAAATCATACATGGTACATACATAGTGGGTCGGGGTTGCATTTAATTATATACAAATTATGACAGATGCGCCCCCTACATGTGAAGAATTCAAGAAGGGGTTAGCCTGAGAGAATTCTGTAAAATGAAAAATAATTTTGTGGGAAAATTAGTTGTGGGTATTGAGGGGCTATATACAAGCATTGCTGGTGACATAAAAGTAAGATAGAATGGGGTTGATGATATAGGTTGAGTATAATTAATAGAAATCAAAAATTTTTTAATTGTAAGAAATCAATGAATGTTATGGTACATAGTGGGCAAAAAGCAAAAAAAAAAAAATGCGCCTAAACGAATTCTACTCGAGATAAGAAATGATATCGAGGGAGTTCTATTAAGGCTTTTGAAATCAAATAAAAATAATATAAAAATAGTTGAATGAAATCAAAATTGAATGTGTTTGGTTGAAAAAGAAAAATATTTTGTTGCATGGTGACAAAGACAACTGCTTAGTTACTTTTTTTGCTCGAATTCTGAGAAAAAGGAATCGAGGAAATTTCATAAGGTGCTTTGAAATCAAAACAAAATAAAATAAGAGTAGTGAAATGAAATCAAAATTGAATGTGTTTGGTTGAATGGTGAGAGAAAAAAAAAAAAAGGAAAAATGCCTAACCATATTCTAGTTCGAAATTGGGAATGAAATCGAAGGAATTCTATTAGGGCTTTTGAGAAATCAACATAAAATAAGATAAAATAAAAGTTGAATGAAATCAAAGTGAAGGCTTGGTTGCACAAAAAAAAAAAAGAAAAAGCCTTGTTGTATGAAAAAAAAAGAAAATGCTTTGTTGCGTTGGTGAAAAAAAAAAAGAATTGCCTAATTACTATCCTACTTGAGATTGGGAATGAAATCGAAGGGGTTTTCATTAGGTCTTTTGAGAAATCAAAATAAAAATAAAAATAAGAGTTGAACGGAATCAAAGTGAATGCTTGGTGCGTGGTGAGAAAAAAAAGAAAAAATGCCTAATTATGTTCTAGCTCGGAATTGGGAATGGAGACCGAGGGAGTTTTATTAGGGCTTGTGAGAAATCAAAATAAAAATAAAAATAAAAGTTGAGCGAAATCAAAGGTGAGTGCTTGAGAAAAAAAAAAATGAAAAATAAAAGGTTTCAACAACAAAGGGTGATTTAATGTTTTTAGTTTAATCGAAAACCAGTGTTTTCGTTGATAATTGAGTTGTGACAATATAAGTCAAGTGGTAAATAGAATGATAATTGATAAATAAAAATGATAATATAAACTAATTGGAAAAAAAAAATGATAATTAATGATAAAAAGTGGTAATAAGTTGAATAAATTGATAAATTGATTAAATATTTAAATTTTAATTGAGAGAAAATAATAAAAATGATTGATATGAAAAATAAGATGTATTGGTTGGAACCCTTTGGTATCTACATGCCCTGATCTAAATGTATTGATTGTTCCATTTTGCCCTATAAATGTTTTACTTGCTCAATTATGCCCTATAAATTTTTTGTCTCATCTGTAGCGACACTTAGGTGAAAAACGTGATTTTAGCCCTCAAGTGCGTTTATGCTGTGGGTACAGGAGACAGGGAAATCTATATAACCTTTATGTGTAATTTTTTTGTCTTTGTGTGTGTGTTGTGAAAAAATGTTAGAAGTCGGTTGTGTAAGAGATGTGTGAGCTCGTTCTAGGTGTTGTTTCGTGACTGTGTAATTGGGTGGTAAAAATCGATATGTAGATTCGAACTGGAATCAAAACCGGTGGTATAGCGAAATCTGTGGCTGGGGAGAGCGGTGACCTAATTTGGATGAGCGGGGCTTTGTAATGAGACGCCGGAAGCGGGACTCGGGGACGCGAGGTTCGGTCTAAATTTATCCACCCCCTGTTTGCGTAATTGGAGTCAGGGCGACGTCTTGATTCTTCGCGGGAAGATATCTGCCTTGCTTCTATGTTTCCTGTCGGCCTAATTGTTTTTTATAATTGAATCTTTTCAGTTATTGTTATCTCTTCGGAGTTTATTTAGGTTTTCTGCGAAGATGGTTCCTAAAATTATGAGAAGTTTTATAAATACTTGTCCACAATGAAAAATTGTTTGTCCAAAATTAAAAAATGCTTGTCCTAAATTAAAAACTACCTCTTGTAGTTCGAAGATTTTCTGCGCGGGCATAGCATAGATAAACAAGTACTTAATGAATAAAATTGGAATACAGTTATATGGCAGAAGTAACAAACAAAGGATGAAAATCAGATGAAAGATAGGATATTGCCCCATATTCGTCCACATTTTTGTAACTGGGGACTCTGAAATATTTGCTTGAACCTTATGAATTGTAGAATGTGAATGATTGGTAGGTTCGCAGTTCTCCTGTTTGATATCTTTAGGGAGTGGTGTGATATGATTGGATTGGTTGTCAGGTTTACAGTTCTCCTGTTTGATCGTCAATGGTTTTATTAGAGATATGTCGGTGGTAATTGGTTTAGGTTGAAATGTGTGATCTTTTCTCTGACGTGGATGTGGTAATTTTGGCATTGTTTGTGTTGTGTGTACGCTGTGCTTTATGTACGAATTTTGTTTTGTTTGGGTACTTGTGTCGGTATTTTTACGTGCAGGTTGTTTGTATTCATCGATTCTTCTAGCGAATCGGCAGGTGGGGCAGGTTTTTACCTGTTTTGCGATGTCTTGTGTCATGTTCTGCCAATAATATTGTGCTGAGATGAGTCTCGTCATCTTGGAGATGTTTGGGTGGTGGTGTTGTGTGTGTACGGACTTAAGAAGTCTGGTTGTAAATGAATTTGGGACTATAGTTTTAAGTACTCCTTTTCGGGAGATGGTGCGCAGTTTATTGGGATCCATAGTCACGCGGGATTTTCCCGGTGGAGAAGACTGTTGGCTCTTTATGAGTGGCGCATCTAGAAAGCCACAAAATGGGATACGAGTTACAACGCCCGTTTCATATTGTTGTACTCCATTTATGCTACGGACCTCATATTCGTATCTTGACAATCTTAACCTCCATCGAAACAATCTGCCTGACGGAGCTTTGATCTCTTTCAACCACTGCAATGCGGGATGGTCAGAAAATATTGTAAACTTTCTGTCCATTAGACAGGTGCGGAAATTATCCACACTTTCCACAATGGCTAGGCATTGTAGTTCCAAGTCTGAATAATTTCGCTCGTGACTACGCAGAGATCGGCTGAAATGTTGAACGGTGTATGTTTTCCCATCAGGGTAGACTTGTTTAAGTACGCCTGTAATGCTGAATGTTGAGGTGTTACAGTACACCTGGCATGGCAGACCTTCCTGGTAAAGGTGTAATGTGGGGTGTGTGGTAAGGTTTTCTTTCAGGTTAGTGAACGCTTTCTGGCATTCGTCATCCCAGACCCACATGATATCCTTTTTTAGAAGGTTGATAAGTGGCGTCCGCAAGCGGGCGTGGTCCGGAATGAACTCTTTATAGGCGTTCACAGCTTTTAGGAAAGATCGCAAGGTTTTTCGATTGTGTGGTTGTTTGGTGGCGTGAATTTTTTCTATGTTTTGTGTAGACGGAATGATCGTATTATTCTTAATGGTTGTGCATGCGCTTGTTTGTCGTTGTTGTTGTCTTTTGGCGTGCGTGTTGCGTGTGTCGTGCGGGTTGTGTGTGTTAGTCGCGTGGTGACGTATGGGTGCGTGTATGTTGTGAGGTACATTTGCGTAATTATGGTGTGGCGAAGTGTCATGTGTGGATTTTGTGTGGTAAGTGGGTGAGCTGTGTTGGTGTACGGACACTTGTTTGGGCATTATTGGAGTTGTAGATTGAAGTCGTGGTGGCTTTATATGTGGTGGGCATAAAGTATTGGCAATTGGGTTGAGCGAAAAGTTGTGTGGTGTGAGATTAGAATGGTGGCATGTAAATATTTGGGGTTTGGGTAATGAATGCAGGCAAGGGTTTCCATGTGTGAAAGCTTTGGGTGTTGTGCGAGTCCTTTGGGACAGGTTTTGGTCTAGCCCGTGCTTGCATTCATTTGACACATGTTTAAAGTGGTAGATAGTATTAGACAATGGGACGCCAAGTTGGAAAATAGTGCCGCGATTATAATTTAGTTTTAATTTATATTGATAAAGGGTTTTTAAGGTAAGAACTCCAAATGGCAAGGATGCATTTACCACGTGGAAGTTCTCTCTACGGGTTATTTGGCCTATTGTCAGAGGGAAAGTTAAATGTCCTATTATTTTCGTAAAACTATTTAGGGGGGATAGATCAAGGGAAGGTTTTTTAATACTTAAATTGGGAAGTTGTGCTTTTAATCTATTGTATAAATGATACGGCAATATGTTCGAACCTGCGTCTGGTTCAATGAGAAAGGTACATGGTAGGTCTTGGGTCAGATACAAGTCCAAAGTTAATTTGATGATGTCATTGGGTGGATTGCCTACCTTAGTCTCGAAAAGTCTCCATTGTGGCGTCTTCGGCTTGGTGTGGTTGGCTTGGAATATCTGTTGAACCGGATCGGGACCTTTTGCACTGTCCGCGCGATTGAAAGGGAAATCTAGTCATTTGTACTGCTTCCATTCGAGTGGATCGCGTTGTCGGTACACTGGGTCCGTGTCGCGTGGGTTGCTTCCGGGTGCACGGGTACGGCATGGCGGATGGCGATTCCTCGGTGGACGTCAGGTTGTTCGGACACGTACCGGTGGTGCGGGCGGCGGTTGTCCCTTGTAGCGCGGCGGTCAGTTCTAAAATTACCGTCGCCAGGGTATATCTTGTCGCTTCGTTCGTTGTCAGTTTCTTTCCGTTCGTTGCCAGTTCCTTCTCTCTTGGGTTGTCATTGTCTTTTGTTGTGCTGGCGCCTGGGTTAATTTCCATCTTTATCCTGATTAAGTTCTATAATCTTTATCCTGTCGACTCTGTGTAATATGATGCAATATTGTTGTTATTACACTGCAATATTTGTTGTATTACACTTTTGTAGATCCTGTCGACTTAACCGTTCTGTGGCAATATCGTTGCGGAATTTCTTGTTTTTGGATGCGAATGGTGATATTTGATTGAAGCGCAGTCGTTGAGTGGTAAGTGAAGCACACAGTTAGGAGTAATCAGGACACATGGTGAGGTTTGAAAATAAAAGGCAACTGGATTGGAGGGAAGAAAGCTTGAGAAGGCGGAGCGATTTTGATTGTTAATTAACTGATCACATGGCGGTGATTGTACTTAGCTGTGGGATGAGCCGAGGGAGAGAGGTCTAAAGCCGATGTCACCTCCTTGGGAGCCAAAGCGTAACTAACTATTCTTGTCTTTCGATTTAACACCACGAGTCAGTTTCTCTCTGATTGGTTGAGAGATCTCACATGATCTTTCCCTATTGGTTGACCTACTTAAGGTGCTATCTTCTGATAGGCCGGCGGCTTCCCTTGATGAAAGCTGTGCCCTGCCTGGTATATCCAATTTCGTCAGGAAGTGTTTGGTGTCTTGACGCTTATAGCTTCGAAGGATATTAGACACGTCCTGTTTTTGCCGGAAGTACTGGATGTCTCTCAAACTTTTATAACTTCTGGTCACTCGACACGTCCTGTTTGTCAGGAAGTATTGAGTGAATCTTGGCTAAAATAACTTCTGCGGTCACTAGAGACGCCCGGTCTCTGCCCCTGCAATGTTGACACAGGGGTGCCAAAATAGTCGTGCCAGCTTTAGTCTTACTTCCTATATCTTTTGTTACTTTCTTTCCTCCAGTTACCTTGTTCTTTATTAAGTCTTTGAAAATCATACATGGTACATACATAGTGGGTCGGGGTTGCATTTAATTATATACAAATTATGACATATATATACCATCAATTTGGTATCGTGATACTCCTGTGGAAGGACTGACAGGTCCGAAAGCTAGAGAATAAAATTTGAACAAGAAACTTAACCCTAGAGACTTTATTTCCTTTATAATATATATGTTTATTTGATGCTTTTTTCTTAATTGTTTATTTTCTTTATAATATATATGTTTATTTGATGCTTTTTTCTTAATTGTTTATTTTCTTTTTGATAATTCTGTTACCTACTCTACTACAATTATTGTAAATAGTTTTCACGCGCAATTATCCAGATCGGATATAGCGTGTCTTGTTTGTAACTGGTAAATAAATAAATACGTATTAAAAATAGTTTGAATTTATTATAATTATTTTATAAATAAAAGGGAGATCAAGAGGAACGTGGTGAGTTTCTTTATTGAGCGGTACACAAGCTTTCGGACGTCACCCGTCCTTCATCAGGTGTTGACATGAATAAGAAGGAGATGCTATATTTATAAGCGACAGTTTAAAAATATTAAAAACAATCTGATGCACGCCCGCGAGAGCACATGCTAATAACAAAAAATATAAAAAATTATTTTCAATTTTACTGTGTATAAATATCAGCCCGTTGAAAATCTGCATACCTAAGACGAAGTGAGAAAGGCGGACAACGAGAGGCGAAGACAAAAGCAAGAAAAAACAAAAATAAAAATAAAAAATAAAAATAGAAAATCAGCGGAATAAAGATAAAGTTAAAAGTTACGAAGAAGGTGTATCTGAGGTAGAATAAAAAACAGAATATTGGGGCGGGAGGTCAATCTTTCTGTTGAGGCTGGGGGTAGTATTAGAAACAAGGGCCTCAAGAACTAAGCGTTGGTATTTGTTTGCTATATCGCTATAAACGGGGGTTGTATTGTCGAGATTGAAGGAATGTCCGGACTCGGCGATATGTTGGTATATGAGCGATTTTTTGTCTTTCGAGCGGATGTTACGGGCGTGTTCACTGGCTCTGATGGCGATTGTTCGGCCTGTTTCTCCAATGTAGTGTAAATCGCAATCGTTACAGGGAATTTTGTAAACGGCGTTGGAAAGGGATTGGGGGTTACGTTTGGCGGAGCTTTTTGTTTACAACGCCGTTTACAAAATTCCCTGTAACGATTGCGATTTACACTACATTGGAGAAACAGGCCGAACAATCGCCATCAGAGCCAGTGAACACGCCCGTAACATCCGCTCGAAAGACAAAAAATCGCTCATATACCAACATATCGCCGAGTCCGGACATTCCTTCAATCTCGACAATACAACCCCCGTTTATAGCGATATAGCAAACAAATACCAACGCTTAGTTCTTGAGGCCCTTGTTTCTAATACTACCCCCAGCCTCAACAGAAAGATTGACCTCCCGCCCCAATATTCTGTTTTTTATTCTACCTCAGATACACCTTCTTCGTAACTTTTAACTTTATCTTTATTCCGCTGATTTTCTATTTTTATTTTTTATTTTTATTTTTGTTTTTTCTTGCTTTTGTCTTCGCCTCTCGTTGTCCGCCTTTCTCACTTCGTCTTAGGTATGCAGATTTTCAACGGGCTGATATTTATACACAGTAAAATTGAAAATAATTTTTTATATTTTTTGTTATTAGCATGTGCTCTCGCGGGCGTGCATCAGATTGTTTTTAATATTTTTAAACTGTCGCTTATAAATATAGCATCTCCTTCTTATTCATGTCAACACCTGATGAAGGACGGGTGACGTCCGAAAGCTTGTGTACCGCTCAATAAAGAAACTCACCACGTTCCTCTTGATCTCCCTTTTACACTTCAAAAGTGGCTATATCTCATTTTATAAATAAGTAATTAAGAAATGTGATTATTTATTTCTCTCAAGAATTCTATACTTCCCATATTGTAATCATTTACGAAACTTATAGATGATAAATAAAGAGAGAAAAGACTTTTTTTGATCATTCAACTAAATATATATATATATGGAAATTTTGCCGGGAGGAAATTGATCTAAAGAGACAAGAGTCGTCTCTCCCGTCAAAATAGACGTCTAAAACCAGACGTCATCTATTGACCGTCGCCGCAACTAGCGGCCTCGGGTTGGTGACAAAGCTGGTGTTGTGGCTTTGTCACCGACCCGAGGCCGCTAGTTGCGGCAACGGTCAATAGATGGCGTCTCGTTTTTAGACGTCTATTTTGACGGGAGAGGCGACCCTTGTCTCTTCAAATATAGTTAGTTGATTGTTTGCACCATCTATCGGGATAATTATTAACTAAACATTCTTAAAATAACAGACACATAAGTAAAAAGAGTTATTTTTTAAAAATTTCGATTAAAAAAAGTTGTCCTCATCAGGAAAGAATTATAAAAAATATTAATTTAATTATCAAACAATGGGTTTCTTGAATCATACTGATAAATATAGGAAAGGGTATTTAAGGCTAAAGGTACATACGTGTATTTTGAGTGTTTCAAAGGTTAGGAATCTTTTTACAATTCTGATAATTGTCTTCATATCAAATTTTGAAGAACTACAAAGCTTTGTAAACAACAGTCTTTGATTTCCAGACTTAAGTCTGGTCACCTACAGACAATGATTTTCCAGAATGTTTACTAGGTTTTCCCACTATGTACTAAGTGTCAACCTGCAACCTTAAAACACATTATTGACTGTATTGACTCATCCATTGATGAGCTCTACTTATCCCCAACAGACACCATCAACAAGCTTTACAAGCTTGATACCCTAATATTTAAATATAATTCTACTGTCCTATAAGCTTATGTCCATAGTTTTCTTGAAAGCCATTTCTGAGATTCCATCCTTTAGTGCTGCGTATATAAGCAGAATCGTCCAATACAGTATTAAAGCTCTGAGAAGCGGTCTGATGGATTAAATTGGCGACCGCTAGGAGGGTTCACCACTGATGAGCCAAGCCCTCCCAATACATATTTTTTCATCGCAGTAAGGACAGTAGAAGTTTGTATTGTATGTAAGGGGAAACATTCGTGCTTTTAAATTCTTTCATTTTATATACTTTAATATGATTGAATGGAGAAAAGAAGAAAGAAGAATACAAAGCTTTGCCTAATGATAAACCAAATTAAAGAAAATATATATTTAATATTAGTAAAAGCAAATTTAGTAAGTTATAATAATTATCTACATACAAGCAAAATATACCGACGTATTTGCATAGAAGACTAAAAAGACAAGTAGGTTTGTATTATTGGCAGATTCCTATAACCATATTTACATACTCTGTTAATTCACCAATTATTATGCAAATTTCCTGATTGAACCATTTTCCTGGGTTGGAGTATCATTTAATGGCAGAATTAATGTGAAAATTCAATATGTGGTTTGAATGTTAAATTGATATTTACAGAGAGAATTATATAGCATCTTCTCGTAAATTGACCTTTTCATATATAATGTCTATTATATATTGCATATAATATTATATACTATATACGGCATCAATGCTTATAATTATGTTATCCCAAAATTTCGTGTTTTTATTAAAACGTTTTTTTATTACTTGGCGAATAATATTATTACGGCGAATACATAATAATACATTCGAAACTATTATAGACGCGTATGATTCTTTTGAAAATTAAATAATTTCTACTGCCCTTACTGCAATGGAAAAATTAATGGGAGGGCCTGACTCATCAGTGGTGAACACTCCCAGCGGTTTCGCCAGTTTAATCTACCATACCGCTGTTATATTGTATTTTTAGATCTTCATTTTATAGTGATACTGATGCTAAACTCTTTGATTGGATATTTTAGATGAACTATGGACATAAGATTTGTGGACAGCAGAATTACATATAATTATAAATATGTAATATGCTTCGAGCAATTGTTCTTCCGCAAACATCAAATTAATTCTGTTATCAGAACAATTATATTATGATGCATTAGCGCACCAGTGGTTATGATAATTCGAAACAATTATAGACGCGTATGATTCTTTTAAAAATTAAACAATTTATTTCAATTTTATCATCAAGTGATAAGGTTTTGCTAAAATTCTTTTTAAAAATTAACCAATAAAATTATTTAGAGTGTAATACATTCATGAGCTTTCATATTTTAAGTTTCATATTTTGATATCGCCGGTCATCTGCTTTTTGAAGAAGGAGAAGACAATTTTGTTCACACTTGGTTATCTCGTGTGTCTTTAATAAATGTCACTGTTATATCTTTCAGAGTTATTGTCTGAATCCCGATATACATGGTAAAAGGTACAACTTCCTTAAGTTTTGTCCATGAGTGTATATACACTTGGTTATCTCGTAAGTCTTCAATAAAGGTCACTGTATTATCTTTCAGAGTTATTGTCTGAATACCGATATACATGCTGAAAGGTACATCTTCCTTAAATTTTGTATATTGTCTAGTGTTTATTTCTTTATTAGAGATTCAACTGTGTTTGTGGCACGTTATCAAGCTAGATAAAGATTTCGTTGCTCGAAAGAACGCGTTTGGCAGATATAATGAATTACTGGAAACCAAAATGTTACACAATGTAAAGTTACTCGATAGAGGGAGGTATCTGTGATATGCAAATTATTATAATTTCAACGCATATATGCAAAATAGGCGTCAGTAACAACACCAACAATATGTTGAAAAGATTGTATATAAAGTTTCTCAAACATAAATTGCATTTGACATTAAAATCTTTCAACTTTCTTAAGTTTTATCTATGAGTATAAATACAGGAATACCTTTTTAAGGGTTCTCTATAGAAGGTATTACGACTACTAGAGTAGACGGCTTTATTTTTATGCAAATATATTTGTAGCTTATATACAGTATATTAGTAAATTAAATTTAATTGCCATCTATCGTTAAAGTTTTACACAAATAAATTTACTGCAATGCGTTTCTTTTAAATATCATCAAATATTATCTCTACAGACCTTACAGCAATGATATAAGTTATTGAATGAGAGGGCTTGGCTCATCAGTATCTCGTGTGTCTTCAATCAATATCACTGTAATATCTTTCAGAGTTATTGTCTGAATACAGATATACATGCTAAAATTACAACCTCCTTAAGTTTTGTATATTGTCTAGTGTTTATTTGTTTATTAGAGGTTTAACTGTGTGTTGCAATTCATCAAGCTAGTTGAAGATTTCGTTGCTCGAAAGAACGCGTCATAGACAGTATCTTTTAGAGATTAATTTGGCGAAACCGCTGATAGGGTTCACTACTGATGAGCCAAACCCTCTCATTCAATAACTCATATCATTGCAGTAAGGTCTGTAAAGATAATATTTGATAATATTTAAAATAAACTCATTGCTAGTAAATTTATTTGTGTAAATTTTTAAATATTTGTAGCTTATAAATTGGGAGAAAAGGGGTATGTAAATTTATTTCAATGTATAAATTGATCGTGTTTTTCAATAAAAAAGAGTTCTGGATAATATTTTGGACTGTTGAGAGTCCTCCTTGGAGCCTCTTCCTTGGAATTGCGGAGCTGGTCAAGTAACTGGAATAAACA
>CP092877.1:74881052-74936749 GCA_030710605.1 Cordylochernes scorpioides | reverse complement strand
GATGGCAAGGACAACCCCTGGCAGCAACATCAGCGTGATATTAATCTTATTACATGTGATACAAGACATGATAATCATGGTGGGTAGAAATAGGTTTACTGCTTTTACTGTAAGTGCACCACATCTCTACACATATGAAAAGCAGTTTGACTTTGCACTTACAAATGTGCCAGAGCCCCGTTTGGTTACTTGCACTCGCTGGTGGGGTTGGACTTATTCAGTTATATATATATATATATACAGTAGAACCTCCCTGTAAAGGACACCTAATTGCAGAGCCAAAGTGTCCTTTAGGGAGAGATGTCCTCTTACCGGAGAGTTACTAAATTGTAAAAATGGTAATTTTGCAAATGAAAACTGTCCTTTGTAGAGAGGTGTACGCTAGTTTGGTGTCCTCTCATGAAGGTTTTACTGTACTCTATATTAAGGATTTAAAGGCCCTTTAAAGATTTATAAAAAAAGAACAAGAAAATTGCATTCATACTATATATATGCATGGACAAAACTTAAGGAAGTGGAGAAAGTCTTTGATGTCACCGGTCATCTATTTTTTGAAGGAGACAGGAAATTTTGTTCACACTTGGTTATCTCTTGTGTCTTCAATTAAAGGTCACTGTAATATCTTTCAGAGTTATTGTCTGAATCCCGATATACATGCTGATAGGTACAACTTCCTTAAGTTTGGTCTATGAATGTATCTTTCAGAGTTATTGTCTGAATCCCGATATACATGCTAAAAGGTACAACTTCCTTAAGTTTTGTCCATGAATGTATCTTTCAGAGTTATTGTCTGAATCCCGATATACATGCTAAAAGGTACAACTTCCTTAAGTTTTGTCCATGAATGTATCTTTCATAGTTATTGTCTGAATCCCGATATACATTCTAAAAGGTACAACTTCCTTAAGTTTTGTCCATGGGTGTATCTTTCAGAGTTATTGTCTGAATCCCGATATACATGCTAAAAGGTACAACTTCCTCAAGTTTTGTCCATGGGTGTATCTTTCAGAGTTATTGTCTGAATCCCGATATACATGCTAAAAGGTACAACTTACTTAAGTTTTGTCCATGGGTGTATCTTTCAGAGTTATTGTCTGAATCCCGATATACATGCTAAAAGGTACAACTTCCTTAAGTTTTGTCCATGGGTGTATCTTTCAGAGTTATTGTCTGAATCCCGATATACATGCTAAAAGGTACAACTTACTTAAGTTTGTCCATGGGTGTATCTTTCAGAGTTATTGCCTGAATCCCGATATACATGCTAAAAGGTACAACTTCTTTAAGTTTTGTCCATGAATGTATCTTTCATAGTTATTGTCTGAATCCTGATATACATGCTAAAAGGTACAACTTCCTTAAGTTTTGTCCATGGGTGTATCTTTCATAGTTATTGTCTGAATCCCGATATACATGCTAAAAGGTACAACTTCCTTAAGTTTTGTCCATGGGTGTATCTTTCAGAGTTATTGTCTGAATTCCGATATACATGCTAAAAGGTACAACTTCCTTAAGTTTTGTCCATGGGTGTATCTTTCAGAGTTATTGTCTGAATCCCGATATACATTCTAAAAGGTACAACTTACTTAAGTTTTGTCCATGGGTGTATCTTTCAGAGTTATTGCCTGAATCCCGATATACATGCTAAAAGGTACAACTTACTTAAGTTTTGTCCATGAATGTAAATTAATAATATATAAATATAATATTTTACCTGTTATTTATATAATATAGTAGAACCTCCCTGTAAAGGACAACACCTAATTACAGAGCCAAAGTGTCCTTTAGGGAGAGGTATCCTCTTACCAGAGAGTTACTAAAAAGTGAAAATGGTTATTTTGCAAATAAAAACTGTCCTTTGTAGAGAGGTGTCCGCTAGCGGGGTATCCGGTAAAATGCATCGGCCGGGAATCGAACCCGGGCCGCCCGCGTGGCAGGCGAGCATTCTACCACTGAACCACCGATGCTTATAAAAATGGCCATATTTGGGTATTCATTCCATTCCGGATTACTCCGCGTAAAAAAAGTTCTTCAAATGAAAAAAAGAAATAGCCAAAAATACTAATCAAAATGTAGCCGAAAATTTTCCTCAGGGTTATAAAAAGCGACATGTAAAATTTGGTACCAATTGGTTCAGTAGTTTTTGAGTTTATCGCGAAACAGACAGACATTGACTTTTATATATATAGAGATAAATATATATATTATTATATCAACTATATTAATTAAATCAAATACCTAAACACTAATATAATACAATTTTTGCCATCACACACACACACTTTTTTCCTGTAGTTTATGTGTTACTTCTGTATTGCTATTCTATGGCACTTCTAATATTTATTATTGATGTACTTTCATTATGAAGGAAATTGCAATCGGCGGAATTCTCGGGCGAAGCCGGGTCATACAGGTCTAGTATACTATATATTTTACCCAACTGTGTGTTTCTTATTTTTTATTTCTTCAGAGAGATATTTTAATAATATAATTAATACAATAGTATATTAAACTGCCGAAACCGCTAGGAGGGTTCACCACTGATGAGCCAGGCCCTCCCATTATTTTATCTTTGCATTAAGGACAGTAGAAAATTGATTTATTTTTAAAAGAATCATACACGTCAGGAATAGTTCAGATTCCTTATAACTAATACAGTAGAACTACCTCTCTGTAAAGGATAACACCTAGTTACAGAGCCAAAGTGTCCTTTTAGAGAAATATGTCTTCTTACTGGAGAGTTGCTAAATAGTAAAAATGATATTTTTTGCAATGAAAACTGTCCTTTGTAGAGAGGTGTCCTCTAGCGTGAGTATCCTCTCATGGAGGTTGCTCCACTGTATTGGTGATGAAAACTGTCCTTTATAGAGAGGTGTCCTCTAGCGTGAGTGTCCTCTCGTGGAGGTTGTTCTACTGTATTGGTGATGAAAACTGTCCTTTGTAGAGAGGTGTCCTCTAGCGTGAGTGTCCTCTCGTGGAGGTTGTTCTACTGTATTGGTGATGAAAACTGTCCTTTGTAGAGAGGTGTCCTCTAGCGTGAGTGTCCTCTCGTGGAGGTTGTTCTACTGTATTGGTGATGAAAACTGTCCTTTATAGAGAGGTGTCCTCTAGCGTGAGTGTCGTTTCGTGGAGGTTGCTCTACTGTATTGGTGATGAAAACTGTCTTTTGTAGAGAGGTGTCCTCTAGCGTGAGTGTCCTCTCGTGGAGGTTGTTCTACTGTATTGGTAATGAAAACTGTTCTTTGTAGAGAGGTGTCCTCTAGCGAGAGTGTCTTCTCATGGACGTTCTATTGTATTCATATCAATATATGGAAAATTTGCCGGGAGGAAATTGATGTACAAAAACAAAGGCCATCTCTACCGGCAAAATATACGCTAAAAATAGGCTCCATCTATTGAACATTTCAACAAACTAGTAGACTCAGGTCGATGACAAAGCCACAACACCAGCTTTGGTAAACAGAGAAGTGTCCACAGTAGAGACCATGGTTTCGGGATAATGCCCCTCTTCAATATCTAGGGCAGACTTTATTGCCCATATATTATAAATGTAAATTTTTCCGGGATGAAATTGATTTATAAAATAAATTTCGCCTATCCCGGCAAAATAAATGGCGCTTAATTTTAGCTTCTATTTTGACGGAAGAGAGGCGACCTCTATATATAAATATATATTAAAAATAAAAATGGCATATCCTGACCAGGAGCACATGTGCTTTACAGAAGGCAGAGCGCCATCTGGTGGAACAGAAATCAACTAAACATTGATTTAGCCTGTTCCCTGATATTTGGCCAACCCAATTTCTTGATAAATCAAGAAAAGCCATCCACGAACGCGTTTCGCGCTTTTTGGCGCTCGTCAGCGTGGAGTACGCTGTACCACTGCGACCAAAAATATTTTTCGGTCCCAGTAGCTTCTTGAAAAACCAAGAAATGGGTATTTAAGGCCAAACTTGCGTAAATACGCTTAGCACATGAAAAAACGAAAAAAAAAAGATAATAAATTTTATTATTTATATATATCATATTATATATTATAATATTATAATATATATTATAATATTATTTTTCCAGTTCCAGTTCAAAAATAACTTTATTAGGTGTCGCTCAAAAAGAGCAACCTAGCTTATGATATTAACAATGAATTATATGTACACGTTCTTCACATTGACAGGGTATTCACATCTCTACAAGGTTAGGGCCTGGCGCGCGGTCTTTAAATCGGTGTGTTCTCTTTTCTAATATGTTCTGTTATTTTTTATTTTTTATTATTTTTTTCTTCAACGTGTTTTTTCTTAAGATTTTTCCATTTTTCTACATTTGTTCTCAATCGATATAGGAGTTGCCTTGGCTTTGGTTTCCTTCTCTTCAGTTCTTGTTTGTAGTTACAGGCTTCTCTGAATGTAATATTTTCGAGATTTTCAGATTTATCGTAAAAGTTGAAAGCTTGTTTTATTATGAAATCATTTATATTTTCTAAATTGAGGTCCTTTCTGATGATACTACTTCTGACAAACCATGGGGCACCTATTATTTTCTTTAATACCTGGTTTTCGAAACTTTCGAATTTTTTCAGTGTAGTTTTGTTTGCGGTTATGAAGACTGGGTGGCCGTAGGTTAGGATTGGTCTTATAATAGACGTGTATATGGTACGTTTGCAGTGTAGGGACAGTTTGCTCTTGTTCCCTAAAAATAGTGCTAGTCGGTGCTGGGCTGCTTTTGCGAGGTTTATTCGGTTTTGCACGTGTTCTTGGAAGGTCAGGTGTTGATCAAGGATGACGCCCAGGTAGCGGACGCTGTCCTTCCATTTTATGGGTTCATCAGGGTAGCCTAGATCTTCTAAGGGCTTCTTCACTTTTAGTCTTTTGTCTGAGAAGAGTATAGCTTCGGTTTTTTGTGTGTTCAATTCAACCCGCCATTCGTCGCACCAAATATTAACGAATACCAGTGCTTCTTGAAGTTTGAGATAGATGGTATCGAGGTTGAAGGCTGAGACTAGAGTTGCGGCATCGTCTGCGTATAGATGTAGGGACATCCCATTGGGGCAAGGGTAGTCATCGATAAAAATATTGAAGAAGGTGGGGCCGATGACTGACCCTTGAGGGACTCCTGCTCGAATTTTCCTTGGGGTTGACAGAACATCTTTGACTTTTACTCTAAGGTTTCTGTCACTAAGGAAGCTTTTTGTCATTCGGATGATGTCTCCAGGTAGGTTCTTTTTTGCCATTTTATATAAGAGGGCCTCGTGCCAAACTTTGTCAAATGCCTTGGAGATGTCAAAGAAGATGCCTCCTGTTAATTGTTTTGATTCCATGGCCTTTCTTATTTTCTCCGTGACGACCACAAGTTGATGAAGGGTTGAGTGTTTTTGCTGGAACCCGAATTGTTCGGGCCTGAGGGGATGTTCGTCATTGAGTGCTTTTTTTATTCTTCTTAAAATGATTCTTTCGAATAGTTTGGAGGTGACAGGTAGGAGGGAAATGGGTCTGTAACTTGCTGGGTCGTATTTTGATTTACCTTGTTTTAGTATGGGACAAATAATCGATGTTTTCCAATTGTTCGGGAAGTATGCGAGTTTCAATGAGGCATTAAAAGTGCTGGTTAGTGATTCGAGAATATGGTTGGGCAGTAGTTTTAGCGCTTCGTTCGTGATTCCGTCGATGCCTGGGGCTTTTTTCTTAGGGAAGGTGTCAATTATTGCTTTGATTTCTCCAATGTTAGTGGGTTCCAGAGCTGTTTTGTTGTTTGTTTGGAGGTGTGCGGTGATTCTTTTGTTCAGATAATTGTTCGAATATGAGGAGCTAGGAGGATTTGGGCTGAGCTGCTTTTCATAGGAGTCAGCAAGTGCTTCAGCTGCCTCCTCGGCTGTTAGTGTCAGATTGTTATTGGTTTTCACGATAATTTCTTCTTTCTTTGGGGCTGTGAGGCGTCTAATGGCCTTCCATACTGTCTGATCGGATACGTCAAGGTTTTCTATGTAGGTGTCCCAGCTGGTGTTGTCGTGTTCTCTAGTAAGCTTTTGTGATTCTCTTCGTGCTGAAATGTACGCTTTTTTGTCGTTGGGGTCGCAGGTCTTTTTCATTTTTTTTCTTAGTCTGTTAGTTTCTCGTAATTTTTCTTTGATGTGGGCTGGATACTTTCTATCGAGGTCTAGTTCTTTATATTTTGTGGACTTTTGTAGATTTTGAATGATTTGGTCTTCAATGGAAGCTATGGAGTCGATTATTTCTTGCGGGGTTTCGGCGGTGTGCGCTGGGGGTTGGGTGTTTTCCATTTGGTACTTAAAGAGGGCCCAGTCGATGATTTTGATTGTTGTGTCGGAGCGGGTTATATTATAGTCTTGTAATATTAGAAGGACTGGGAGGTGATCAGACGTCATCTCGTGGAGGACTTTTGAGTGAACGGTCTGACTCAGATTTTTGTGGATTGCGATGTCCAAGATGTCGGGTGGTGAGTCATGTGTCGGTTCATCTGGGTAGCTTAAATCCAGGTTGAGGCATTCGACAACCTTTTGTAGGATCTTGCCATTAGGATTGGTGGAGAATGAACCCCAGGTTGGGTTCTTGCAGTTGAGGTCTCCGGTTAGGATTGTTGGAGTGTTGGTTTTGAAAATATTGTAGATGTCCTTTGGGTCAAGGGGCGTGTTTGGGGGCTTGTAGCAGGAGTATATGTTCAATGTTGTTCCATTTTTGTCTTTGATTGTTATTCCTGTGGTTTCCAAATTCAGGCAAGTGCTTTGGATGGGAACACAGTAATATTTCCTATGGATGAAAATTGCTGTGCCTCCGCCCTGTCCAGACATTCTGTCATTCCGAACGGTGTTGTAGTTGGGGATGTTCATCCTGTGACAGGGTTTGAGCCAGGTTTCGGAGATTAGAGCTATGTCTATGTCGTGGTCGTTCAGAAATTCAGTGAATTGTTGCCTTTTATTCCGAAGGCTACATGCGTTCCAATGAATGATTCGGAGTTTATTCTTTTTGTCTTTTGCGTTCATTGAGGACCGATGGTGGCGAGAACGTTCCTCACTATGGTGGCAATTATCTTTGGATCGCTGAGAGCCTTTTCGATGGCACTCTCGATGGAGCTTTGCTTGGAGGTTTTCAGGGGAATACTTTTAGGTTGGTTTGCGCAGGTTTTCTCCTTATTTCCTGTGGTTTGAGGGATTTTTGCATTGATGGGTACCTTGGAGGGTTCTTTTAGTGCATTAGGGCGTGGGTTCTTTTGACTGGGTATATCCTTATTTATTTTTTTGTAGAGTGGACAACCACGCCAGTTTGCCGTGTGCTGACCCTGGCAGTTAGCGCATTTTGGTGGGACTTCTTTTTGTTTAGAGCATTCGGAGGTGAAATGGTTCTCTCCGCACTTGACACATTTGGGGGTTTCTCTGCATTCAAACTTTGAGTGTCCAAAGCTTTGACATCTGTGACATTGGCCTGGACCTTTGGGGGCCCTATAGGCCTCGACTCGGCACTTCATGTCGCAGATATCCGTTATGTTGTAGATATCTTTGTTCTTAGTCGTTTTGGGGAGAGTAACCTGGATTAGTGGGAGCTCTTCCTTTGTTCCCGCCCTGCGTAGTCTGACAATTTTTGTCATATGAAATCCCTTGTTGTCTAAGTCCTCTTGGATTTCGGGAATCGTGATGCAGCAGTCGAGGCCTCTGACTACAATTCTGAGGTTTTTTTTCTTCGTCAAGTATTTTAAAATGGAATGTGTAGTGACGTTCTTCTAGCCACCTGGTTGCTGTGCGGTAGTCCGTCACCGAATGAGTCTGGACGTTTATGTGGCGCCCAGATGTGGAGAATTCAGGTTTTTTCTGCGTGCAGTTTATGAGTCCTTCTCTAAGTCCAGACCATTCAGTTACCCCACTGATTTTGATCGGTGGTATTCTTATTTTGGGGTTAGGGGTAGGGTTGTTAGGTCCTTTATCTGGGTTTTCCGTGTCTTTGTTGGGCGGGTTCGATTTTTTGGGGTTCTGTTCAGGATTTGAGTTCCTATTTGGAGTGACTTCGATTTCCATATCGGTGTTTTCTTTAGCTTGTGGTTTTTCTGGCTGTTTATTTTTTGATGTTGGTTTAGAGTTTGTGGGAACTCTTGAAGTCTGTTTGGGACACCAGGCAATATTTTGCGTGGCATGTGATTCTTTTATGGCTTCTGGGGATGTTACTCTCGGGCGCTTCAAAGGAGCTTTGCTTGTATTTTCAACATATTCTGAACGAATTTGTTTTAGTTCTCTGTCATAGAAGTCGAGGAAATTTATTAGCTCGGCGAAGGTGCTTTCAACGGAGCTACAGAAATTTTTCATAACTTTGGAGTCTTCTTCGTTCTTCATTTTCGGGCATTCTGGCAATGTCCAGATAGAATATTTTCGTGTGCCTACCGGGTATCTGGAGTTGGTAAAATTGGTTTTGGGGGCTTCTGGTGCTGCGGGGTCTTCCATGATTCGGGTTTTTCGCGTGGGACTTCTCAAATTCCTCACCTAAAATATTATTTTCATAAATATATATATATATATACTTTATATAGGTTTAGAAAAATGGGACTCTAGTACATTTGTAAGTGTAAAGTCGAACTGCTTTTCAAATGTATAGATATGTGGTGTACTTACAGTAAAAGCAGTCGCCTACTTCTACCCACCATGATTATCATGGCCTGTACCACATGTACTAGGAATAATAATAATCATAATTTTAAAAAATGGTTTAGAAAAGGCTGGTAGCTCATTTTCTTAAATTTCTATCTTTTTAAATAATAATCTAAAAGTTTACAATTTTTACAACCCCCTTATATAACCATGATTTAAAATACTTCAAGCAAAATTTTATTTTCGAAATGCAGAGTTCGAAACAAGACTTTGATTAGAAACCAAAAGATTTATTTAAATAAAACATTGTCGTCGTCTGTCCAACTAAAAATCTCATTAATTCTATTTTAAAGTCAGACGAACTCCTCAAGGCTTCTAAATTAGTCCTTTTAGAGAACTTTCAACTTCACCCCACCCTTCATAGTCATCAGGGAATTCGGTTTCTAATTCAGCAACCCTGGTGGAATTAGTTAAAAGTGTCGTCTGTTTGTTAATTGCTTCTTATGCAACGATTAGCGTGGAAGCCATTCCAGAAGAATTACTTTGATTGGATGAGAAGAGAATCTAGTTTAAGGTTACCATCATAGCTAAAATAATTGCTTTCTAAAGTTTTAATAAATACAAGATTGTTTGTTATCCCAAAATTTTGTAAACACTTGCAAAAAAAAAATTGAAATATCAATATTATTCGCAGTTATGTATAATAATGTCTTTAACTATTTTATACGCGTAATATTCTTTTTAAAATAAAACAATTTCCACTGCCCTTACTGCAATGGAAAAATTAAAGGGAGGGCCTGGCTCATCAGTGGTGAACCATCCCAGCGGTTTCGCCAGTTTAATCTACCATACCGCTGTTATATTGCATTTTTGACACTTCCTTTTATAGTGATACTGAGATACTTGACTCTTCAAATGGGTATTTTAGATGAACAATGGACATAAGCTTTTAGGACAGCAGAATTACATATAATTATATAATATGCTTCGAGCAATCGCTCTTCCATTGCAGTAAGGGCAGTATAAATGATTATATTTTAAAAAGAATATTACGCGTCTAAAATAGTTTCGTAATTTGATAACAGATGGCGCGCTAGTGCATCATAATGTCTTTAACTCTAGCTTATATTTAAACGTTCTTCCCTGATTTATAATATTATAAAACAAAACTGACAAATACGAAAACTTGAAAATAAAAAGTTGTACAAGAAACTTAATCCCGGAAACTTCATTTATTTTATAATAATGTCTTTAATTAAAAAGGCATATACACCTATCCCCCGATTTACACGGTAGATACGTTCCTGAGAAAAACGTGTAAATCGAAAAAAAAGGATGTCTTATTTTAAATCTTTCAAACCAGCCATGACTTGACAAAAAATTTGGCTTTTTTTTCAGTTGAAGAAGAAGAAGGCAATTGCTCTACAATTTTTTCGTATAGTATTTCGTTAGTATAGTGCGATAAAAACAAAAAACAAAACAAACTTATTTGGAAAATCGTGTAAAAGCGAAAACGTGTAAAACAAGTACCGTGTAAATCGGGGGATAAGTGTATTTGATCAAATAAAAAAAATAAAAAAATTGATCCAATATATGCCTTTTTATTTAAAGATTTATCTATGGATTTTTATATTTTCAAAATAATGTCTTTGTATTATGTATTCGCCGTAATAATATTGTTACGATCTTTTCTATTAATTCTGTCGCTGGTAAGCCACGGAATCACGAAGCAAACTCAAAAGTAATTTTTATTCAACACACTATTAAATAGAAAAAGCCGACAATAACTATATGCTTTATCCTATCTTACTCTAGACAGTCAGCCTAATAAAAAAAAAAACTAATTCTCAAATATTTACATAGACCCAAACAAAAAAAAAATGAATTAATAGAAAACTAGTTAGAACATTTACATATCTACAAAATAGTTGAATTAAAGTACTTTGTGACAATATTATTCGCCAAGTAATAAGAATAACACGAACTTTTGGGACAACCATATATTTTGACTTTTTTTCGTCTGTTCTAAATAAATATTATTAGATATAATGAGGTAGCGGGCGCCATCTATACATGAAATTTGAAACTAGTTTTAGCTCAAATATATATTTTTTAAATAAATGAAACAACTTTCTAATGTCCTTACTACTATTAAAAATATATTAAAAATACACCAGTTTGGTCAAATTTAAACAAAAAGCAAATATGTATGTGATGATTTAAGACCATGGAATAGTTGTAAATAGCCTAGATATCTACTACCACATGTTCCACCCCATGACTGTATATAACTTCTTATGTACTGCAAATAGAAAGCCTCAACTAACATCAATCTGTACCGCGTAAGAATCTAATAAAGTGTAGCAACTGTACAGATAGAAGGAATGGAGACTAACAGGAGAAAATTAAGGTTAAAACTAATCAGGCTTAGGTGAGAGTAGAAGTAAGACCTAGGAAGTAGGCTTAGAAGAGAACACACTATTAATAAATTTACAGTCAATTTTATGAATCGCGGAAATCATAAAAGTCGAGTTTAACGGCCAGTATTTCCTGGGCCAGGCCGGTTATATCTTCCGACAAAGGCAGCAGCAAAGACCAATTAGAAGACAATACCTAAGTAGGTCAACCAATAGCCAATGGCCACGTGACATCTTCCTACCAATTAGAAAGAAGAAAGGTCTTGGTGTTAAATCGAGAACCTAGGTTAGGCGGTATGCGCTTGGATCTCACCAAGGTAACACTTGCTCTAAAGATCTCCCTCTCCGCTCATCCCATTCCTTCTTGACGTCAGACGCTTTTAGTGGAATCTCTGTTTGTTTATTTCACCTTTGGCCCAGCTGTGTCGCCTTCCACCACGACTGCACGGTAGAGTTGACATCGAGGTTCGTCTAGCATCAGGTAACACTGGTCCCAGAGGTCCCAAGATATCACAGACTCCCCCGTCCGAAGAGTCGACAGGATAGTGGACGCCAAGGTACAAGTAAGCAAATAGACCACTGTCTGTACAGAAAGATGGAACAGGGAAGAGAGGAGGATCCAAAGGAACCAATGGAGTCCGATCCCGACTCCGAAAGTGGCGAAAACACCACTTTTCCAAAGAAAGAAACCACCCTCGGTAGGACGCAGGAAATCGCCCCCAGCCAGCAGGACGTCACGCCCCCCGCCGCCGGTATCAGATGTCCTGGGGAGGTTGACGACGACGCTACATCAGCTTTCTGCCGTGACCGGACTTTCGCGAGAAGTGGAGCTACCGCGTTACGATGGTTCGTATGAGGCGCAGAGCTTCTTCACCAACTACGACGCCCAAGCAGATCGGGCCCAACTACAATACTCTACAAGACTGAGAAAGCCACCAAATCTCCTGCAAGCACCCCTCCGAGTTACCAACACGCGAGCGTATGTTACCTGCTCCCCCGACCACCTCTAAACCACGAGCCCAGCGCAAACAATGAACTCTGACTGTCCCAAAGGTCCACCAACCATGGCACAAGACCAGGACTGTTCCGACATACAAGACAGCACAACAGTAGGTTCCTCCTTCTATAATTTTCGTTGAACAATTGCTCGTTCGAGCTGAACTGTCCAATAATGTAAATCTACCTCTACTACTTGATACAGGAGCATCTATCGATATAATTAGTCGGAATACTTTTAAAATAATAGAAACCAATTTGCAAAAGAAAATACCTGTCCACCCATTTAACCTAACTATTAACGCCATATCTAACAATGTTTTCACCATAGGTTATATCTTTTTAAACGTAAAAATAGTTAACATAACGCAAAACCTAAAATTCCATATCGTAGATACATCCTTGCCTTTTGGCATATTATCCCTTAACTCCATAAAAAGATTTCTACTAATTATAAACTCTCCTCAGCTACTCCTGTATCAAGATAATGTACCTCTACCAACTACCTTATACAAATTCACCTCTTGCAAGCAACACGTGTCCCATGGACAGGTTAATACAACTGTCCCATTTACTAAATTTTCCCCTCCTGGAACGGGCTGCTCACACGTGGTGAATTCCAACGCTCTTATTTGGTCTTATTGTAATGTTCCTAATCCCATTTTCAACGCCCCTATGTCCTTTTCTTTCATAGCTTTAGACAGAAATAACCTAAGTCACAGCCTTCCAAAACTATTCCAATCGTTAAATTCCCACATAACTACACTCCTTCCTTTTACATGCATATTTAAACATCGACAAATCACTCTCAACAAAATAAACAACACCCTCTCACATCACTTTTTCTAATTGGCAACAAATTTTTAGTGCGCGACTTAACACCCAAATCCAATTTCGAGCCACACAAGCTCCATAACATCGCCCTACTAAACACACACAATCTTTTTTTTTCTCACATTAAACGTGTCATATTCACTAACAATATAAAAAATTTTCGATATATGTGCGTACAACCAACAACCATGACTTTAGTAAATTTGTTATTCTTAGTAAAGCAGGTTAGATTTTGTACAAAACAAAGACTTCACGTGACACCTTTTCATTTACAATTTTTTCGCTTCGTGTCACCGAGCTACACCACAAAACTCTTTCACTTTTCAGGCCAAAGACGCCTTCATCACGCCTGTGACACATTTAACCACACATTGTCCACGTAGATAGTCGCAATTTCATTCAATTCTAACCCGGTATCACTGAATAACATTTTTACTAAGTCCGCCAAAAACCATTCGATTTAATATCAACAGATACAATATCCGAATTTTCGAAATACAAACACAAATCTAACAAATGCTTGAACACACGGAATAATTCAACCTCTGTATCTCCCTATGTCAATCCCATAACGCTTGTCACCAAACGTGACAAATCAAAACGCTTTTGTGTTTACAATTATAGAAATTATATCTCCGAACGTAGTCCGAATTAACAAATCCAATAAGTTGGAAGAAAGCAAGCAGCCCCGCAAAGAGCCCCTGCCCTAATTACACATCCGTCGTGACCCCCTGGAACTCGCTAATAATAAATTCGAGGGGAGATGGACAAACAAACAGCCGACATCTTGTTACGGCCCGTCGCCACCCCGTGTTCTCTAATGAACTTTCACTACCTATTAAATTAAATATCAGTGCGTACCTTTTACTATACATCGTTCTAATCCCTAACCAATTTCTACGCCGATATCCCGTTTAGCTACTAATAACTTGCTTAACACGTTATTTTACATTTACTAACAAATCTGTTCACTAACATTCTCTCGCCCTCGATTAACTTGTCCACTTAGCATCGACACTTAAAACCAAAGACAACATTTTACCTACAAAAATCACACACACCCACACATGTTTAAAAAAAAAAAAACAACAACAACAACCCTTTATCGGTTAGAATAGATCGCCGTGTTTCTCCTGCACACACAGAATAAATGCCGCTTTAGGAAGAATCACGTTTTCACCTAAACGTGGCGCAGGGAACAAAAAAATCGACAAGATTAGGACTCAGTAAGTTTCACAGTTGGAAACAATGTGATCCACGAGTCGCGTCAAAGATAAAACAAATTCGATAAGTTAGATCAACTCAGGCCAACAAGACCAAAGATATCGCGATCGAGGACAATTTAAAGCTCTCTCTACCCATCCTAAAAAAAAAAAAAAAAAAAAAAAAACAGGAACATTACGTTTGGCCTACAACTTTCCATTCTTTCACGATATATAATTTCTATAAAAGGGAGATCAAGAGGAAAGTGGTGAGTTTCTTTATTGAGCTGTACACAAGCTTTCGGACGTCACTTTACACTTCAAACGTGGCTATATCTCTTCTACCATATAATTTCTATGTATAATCTTACTAGCTCTTCTTTCTCGATGAACATTTTTTTTAAATTTTCATTTTAATATCTTGTATATAATCATTATATAGCTCTTATAATTGTTTTTTTTACGTCAACCAATCAGTTTAGATTATTGTCATTTTATTTTATTTTTCTTTACCAAAACTTATTTACTTTTGCTTTATGACTCTATTCTATAATCAACTTTATATTTTATCTTTCATATCTAATAATCTCAAGTTTATATTTCATGCTTATATGACTAATTTGCATTTTGTCATTTTATATTTTCTCTCACTTTATAAATTAGATGTTTTATTTACATTGTTTCATCTTCCGCTACCATGTCAATGCTATCGAGTATATTACTGCTTATTTTTTTTCATTTAATATTTTCACTTTCTATTACCCCTTATATACTGCTGTAGTGTGTTAATCTTTGTATCATATCATCACTATTTTTACTTTTTTTTTAAAGATTACTTTGCACTTAACTTCGCAATTCTATTTTCGATTTTTTAAATCCTTTAACGCTATATGCAAAGCCTTAATTTCGCAATTTCACATCTCAATGATGTATTCTTTTATAATCAAACTAAAAATCATGATTAAAAACAGGGCAATCTTCAATAACCTCTTAAACAACCACTTTAAAGGTTACTTCTTAATAAATACTAACCCTTTTCCGCAGGAACTTTTAACTCCTTCGCAGGCTAGACTTGACCTACTTTGATTTCGTAATTAACAATTTTGACACACCGTCCCCCAGACTTACCAATCCCTACTTCTGGCTTGGATACGTGCAAATTGTATTTTTTAAAAATATATTCCAGGGCACTCTCACGCCACACGCTGGCACATTTTTTATTTATTTTACTCTTTTTCTCGCTAAGCCCCTGACGACTCCAATTAAAACTTTGATTTCTGGTCACTGATCTTCGCCCTCATTTATCCTGCATGCGTACGTCTTAACGACTAATTACTAAAACCCATAACAATCACCCTTATCTTACTTTTCGATTGTGGTACTGTAACTTTATGCGGTCCTTAAATTTACATGTGAAACATGGCCTAGGTTTTCCGCGCCGTGCACATTAAATGGTTTGGGACTTGAGTCAAAGTGACATTGCCTCAACAAAGTAATAACTAACCCCTCAACCCTTTCTAACGCCAATCACGAAGAGATCATGATTTACCCATCCAATCATTTTTATTTTTACCTATCATCATTATATGCTCTCTATTAATTTTTTTATTCCTATTTTTGTTTTACTTGTATGTTTAGTATTAGTTGTGTATGCTTTATTACCTCTTATGGATATACAGACATCAACCCCATGTTATATACCAACTCATTTTAATTAATTTTTAAAAAAATTACTTCCTTAATAACAGTCTTCCTATTCCGCTCTCTTAAATCCCTCCATATGAACCCTCTCACATCCGGGGCCATCTGTGATGATTTAAGACCATGGAATTGTTGTAAATAGTCTAGATATCTACTACCACATGTTCCACCCCATGACTGTATATAACTTCTTATGTACTGCAAATAGAAAGCCTCAACTAACATCAATCTGTACCGCGTAAGAATCTAATAAAGTATAGCAACTGTACAGATAGAAGGAATGGAGACTAACAGGAGAAAATTAAGGTTAAAACTAATCAGGCTTAGGTGAGAGTAGAAGTAAGACCTAGGAAGTAGGCTTAGAAGAGAACACACTATTAATAAATTTACAGTCAATTTTATGAATCGCGGAAATCATAAAAGTCGAGTTTAACGGCCAGTATTTCCTGGGCCAGGCCGGTTATATCTTCCGACAAAGGCAGCAGCAAAGACCAATTAGAAGACAATACCTAAGTAGGTCAACCAATAGCCAACGGCCACGTGAGATCTTCCTACCAATTAGAAAGAAGAAAGGTCTTGGTGTTAAATCGAGAACCTAGGTTAGGCGGTATGCGCTTGGATCTCACCAAGGTAACACTTGCTCTAAAGATCTCCCTCTCCGCTCATCCCATTCCTTCTTGACGTCAGACGCTTTTAGTGGAATCTCTGTTTGTTTATTTCACCTTTGGCCCAGCTGTGTCGCCTTCCACCACGACTGCACGGTAGAGTTGACATCGAGGTTCGTCTAGCATCAGGTAACACTGGTCCCAGAGGTCCCAAGATATCACATGTATACCATGTCTTCGACCTATGGCCCTCATCAGTACAGCGCCAGTTTAATGCTCTACACTGGGACGACGAACTAATATGTATTGTTATTATGCATTTTTAATGGAAGAGATACCTCCTTTAGTATATATATATATGTGGTAATATAATAAGGTGGAAAGAGAAATAAGGACACCACAAGTTTGGAAGAGAAGGAACCCAGGCAACCAGAGAGAGAGAGAGAGAGGGAAAGAGACGGGCCTGCCACCGCTGAGCGGCCGTTCGTGTCGCACACAATCACCAACTGTCTTAAGGTGTTAACCGACGGGCCCCATTTGCCGCCCCTTGGAATGTCGCTGCTGTCTCAAGTGACCGGACTTTACATCCCGTCTCTCTCTGGGCTGGCTCTAGGTTTGCTTTATTATTCCTGGAAGAGTATATATTATGACATATGTATATTAAAAATAAAGAAGGCATCTCCTGACCACGAGCACATGTGCTTTTTAGATTGCAGAGCGCCATCTAGTGGAGAAAAAATAAACTAAACGTTTATTTAGCTTGCTCCGTGATATTTGGCCAACCCAATTTCTTGATAAATCAAGAAAAGCCATCCACGAACGCGTTTCGCGCTGTTGGCTCTCGTCAGCGTGTAGTAGGCTTATCCCTAGTACACGTAGTACAGACCATGATAATCATGGTAGATAAAAGTAGGCGACTGTTTTACTGTAAGTACACCACATGTCTACACATGTGAAAAGCAGTTCGACTTTTGCACTTACAAATGTGCCAGAGCCCCGTTTTGGTTACTTGCACTCGCTGGTGGGGTTGGACTTTTGCAAGAATCGGGGGCCATTGGAGCTTTTTTTTAAACAGAAAAAAGTGCCCAATGCGGGAATTGAACCCGGGTCGTAGTCGTCTAAAACCAAAGGTTTAGACCATCCTTCCACTAAATTTTCATATGTATCATAATTATATATAGTGTAAAATCCCCTGAATGTAGGTACAATTCAACGCGTCAGATTTACCATCATGTGATTGCAACAAAGCAATAAAGTTTTATTGAGAGTCTGCCTCACCCAAGACAGGACAAGGTTTCCTATTTCATAAGTCGTTAATTAGTTTTACTTCCCTCCTCACCGACAAACGGACAGATGCCAACAGATCATCTCTCCCTCTCATCACACCCTCCTGAACCTTGTCCGTGTCTTCGGGGATGGCCTCTCTTTAAGATGATCATATAACGGTAGCCCAGTGGCATAAACCGTTGAATACCAACAGCAACGACCTGTGTTCGAATCCCGCATTGGACTCTTTCTAAGATGACATTCAACCTGCCTAGTCCTTTGTATTACCCATTGACCCTGAAACCACTTTCATTTTGACCCCATGACTGCATAAACCTGTCTATCACCTATATTTACATATTTCTTCAGCAAGGGAGGCTCCATCACATAGAAAGAGGTCTTATCTAGACATGGTCATCTTATTCATGATAAAATTGTGAAAAAAGTATTAAAATTACAAATATATTCTCACAATGAGTATCTTTTATATTTAAAAAGCGCTAGCTTTCAAAGCGTTAATCGCTCTTCAACGGGCTTACTATACTTTTTGTAAATATTTCTGGTGGGATAAAGTCGATATTATAGTAAGCCCGTTGAAGAGCGATTAACACTTGAAAGCTAGCGTTTTTTAAATAAAAAAAGATACTCATTATGAGAATATATTTGTAATTTTAATGGTCTTCTTAATTTCTCCTCAGTTGATGAAGGTATTGAGAGTTCATCAATAGGTTATTTAGCAACAGTGTTCCTAGTTGGTATATTGAAACATCTTTCATAAGTTACTTCAATTATCTTTTGTTCCCTTATCTAAATCATTTAATTCTCTTACATCTGTCACTTTGTCTATATAAATTTTTATGAACTCTGTCGAATAATACATATAAATTTGTAAATATTAAATTTTAATCTTTAATTTGTTTGTTTCCTCTATATATAGGCGTAGATATTTCAATATCGGGTTGTTTAATAAAATGAAATATGTTACTTCAATCACACAAACCTCAAACATTCATTCAAGTCCCCCTTCATCACCCATTGAAATGAAGATGGAGGAAATGTGACGTCATTTGTGGGTTTGACGTCATGGAATGACGTCATATAGCGTCTCTAAACATTCAGCCGATAATTGTGTAAATATTTGTGTAAAATTACCCAAATTAGACGTGGGTAGGAAAATATTATGACCGTGTGTTAGGTAAATAGAATCTCAACGTCTTTCTCTATTTGAATCAATCTCTTCGTCTGTTTCACATTTATTCTATTTGACCATTGACCAGCTCATTCTGTGATTATATATTTCCTTTTATACTTTTGTACTCTATCATGGTGTGTTTTTAACATGCTGAGGTATAGAATGCTAAAATTGCTGCAAAAAATTACCTTTAGATTCTTTCAAATTTCCAATTCAACCAGTGAATACAAATCTTCTTTTTTTTTTAATCTCCACTCAATCATATTAGAGTATCCAGCATATAAAGCTTGTTGATGGTGTCTGCTGGGGATAAGTAGAGCTCATTAATGGATGAGTCAATACAGTCAATAATGTGTTTTGGGATTACAGGTTGAGAATTCCACTTGTGAATACAAGTGACATTTATATTATGATGCATTAGCGCGCCATCTGTTATCAAAATTCGAAACTATTATAGACGCGTATGATTCTTTTTAAAAATAAAACAATTTCTACTGTCCTTACTGCAATGGAAAAATTAAACTAGCTAAACCGCTGGGAGAGTTCACCACTGATGAGCCAGGGGCCCTCCCTTTAATTTTTCTATTGCAGTAAGGACAATATAAATTGTTTTATTTTTTAAAGAATCATACGCGTCTAGTTTCGAATTTTGACAAGGGACATTTGTAAATGCAAAAAGTCGAACTGCTTCATATGTAGATATGTGGTACACTTACAGTAAAATAAGTCACCAATTACTACCTACCATGATTATCATGGCCTGTACCATGTGTATGTGTACTAGAGATAAAATACTTTTAAAAATGAAAATTAAATACATACCTATCCCCCGATTTACACGGTAAATTCCTGAGAAAAACGTGTAAATCGAAAATTAAAAATTTTCGCGAAATTTTTAGGTGAAGAAATACAGACACAGTGTGCGTGTGCAGCAAGTCAGCACATAAGCTCGGGATTCCTCGTGAGATGTGTACACAGGGCATGTGTTTAATCACAGTAGCATTTAGTATAGTGCGATAAAAACAATAAAACAAAAAAAACCTATTTGGAAAACCGTGTAAAAGCGAAAACGTGTAAAACAAGTACCGTGTAAATCGGGGGATAGGTGTACTTAAGATAGAAATTGTCTGGCAGACATTCATATTTATATGAAAAATAGACACTTAGGCCAGTTAGAGTTTTTTTATTTTCTCTTCTTCGTCAGGAGAAATAAATAAAAAATAAAGCATTTAGCGAGGTGTTAAAAATTGTTCTGAGGTTGAAAGGGCTTTCTCACGCGATTTTTTCGAATTTAGTACTGTTAGCACGTTTTCTTTGAAGTTTCTTCTAGAAAGAACGAGCTGACTCAATTCGATTCAATTGATTTATTTCAAACAACAAAAGAGAATTACACTGCGATTTAATGCGATTTAGTTGTATTTATAACACAAAAGAAAACAGAAAAAGAAAAAAAAAAACAACAAAAAGAATGATGATAAGTAGCAATAAAATTCTATGAATATGAATTATAATTAATTAATAAAATACAATAATAATAATAATAAAAAAACCTAACAAGTACAACATATAAAGAACGAGTCAAAAACAAATATTAAACTCGTCAAAAAACTCTAACTACCTGAAGTGTCTTTTTTTCACAGAAAATTAAATAGTTAAAAAAATAACACTCTCATAATTTGATGCACTAGCGCGCCATCTGTTATCAAAATTCGAAACTATTTTAAAGGCGTAAGATTCTTTTTGTTATTAAGCAATTCTACTGCCCTTACTGCAATGGAAAAATTAATGGGAGGGTCTGGCTCATCAGTGGTGAACCCTCCCAGCGGTTTCGCCAGTTTAATCTACCCTACCATATAATTGTATGTAATTCTACTGTCCTCAAAGCTTATGTCCATAGTTCATCTAAAATACCCATTCCAAGAGTCTAGCATCAGTATTACTATAAAAGGAAGATCTAAAAATGCAATATAACAGCGGTATGGTAGATTAAACTGGTCAAACCGCTGGGAGGGTTCATCACTTCGCCAGTTTAATCTACCATACCGCTGTTATATTGTATTTTTAGTGTTGAATTATCTCCCTCCGCTGTAAGCTTTCGGAACAAGCTTTTTCGGAGAACAAACACCGGACAACACAAGGCAAACGGCCCGCAGCTTCTGGAAGTGCGCGCCGTTTGTGAGGGAACCAAGGCAGCACCAAGCACACCTAAGGCTCCGCAGGCTTAAAAAATAAGGGATCATTTCAGAGATCAAGATCAGGAGATCAAGACCCAGAGATCAAAAGGTCTGGCTTTTATCTTTAGCGAGCCCCCGTTGGGACTGATATTGTATTTTTAGAACTTCCTTTTATAGTGATACTGTTGTTAGACTCTCGGAATGGGTATTTTAAAAGAACTATGGATATAAGCTTTGAGGACAAATAATTACAAAAATACAGAAAATATCAAGTAAATCAAAAGAGTTGCGACTTCTTATGCCTTTTTTTTTTTGTAAAAGTCAAAATCCCCAAACCACTGTGATAATGAACTCTTATATTATGATACATTAGCGCGCCATCTGTTATGAAAATTCGAAACTATAATATACGCGTCTATAATAGTTTCGAATTTTCATAACAGATGGCGCTCTAATGCATCATAATATAATTTTCCTAATAAAAGACTCAATTTGATATTTGCGGAAGAGCGATTGCTCGAAGCATATTATATATTTATAATTGTATGTAATTCTACTGTACTCAAATCTTATGTCCATAGTTCATCTAAAATACGCATTCCAAGAGTCTAGCATCAATATCACTATAAAAGGAAAACCAAAAAAATGCAATATAACAGCGGTATGGTAGATTAAACTAGCGAAACCGCTGGGAGTGTTCATCACTGATGAGTCAGGTCCTCCAATTAATTTTTCCATATTTCAGTAAGGGTAGTTTTTTAAATATATTTTCTTTTCTTCGTCAGGAGAAATAAATAAAAATAAAAAAATTGACAAGGCGTTAAAATTTGTTCTGAGGTTACAAGGGCGTTCTCACGCGATTTTTCGAATTTAGTACAACATCTAAAGCACGAGTCAAAAACAAATCCTTATATCTATAAAAATGAAACATTCATCGTGTAAACAAACCACGTGTAAATTATTAACCAATCAAATTCATTTATCGTCGCGACCAGTGCTGCGCCCAAGCGGTAAAAGGCTGGAACTAACGCTTTTTGGTTTTATATATTTTTAAAAAAAGCACATTAACCTTTTTAGTTTTTTGAATAGCCTATATGTTAAACAAAATCTTCAGCTACCTACATGCGAAATTTCATAATGATTGATTCTGTAGATTTTACGCAACGCAATAACAAAAATCGATTATCCGAAATATTATATATATCGGATATAGCGTGTCTTATTTGCAACTGGTAATAAATAAGGGTAGTAGAAATTGTTTAATTTTTAAAAGAATCGCATCTATAATAGTTTCGAATTTTCATAATGAACTTTCATAATTATTTTATTTATAATTAACGATCACTACATATAAATATAAATAGATTTCTATAAATAGACAAATATATAGTATTTGTGAAATACAAAAACACATTTAGAAACAAATTCTGTGGCAATAGAAGAAATGTTTAAAGTATTTTATCGCCATTTTATTGCCATTCCAGAGAAAGCTTTAAAGGTCCCGAGTTAGTCAATATTTGTTCAAACAGAACTGTCACTTTGAGTTATGGTGACAGGAACTATCGTCTGTGTTTATTGTGTCATCATCTCATTGGTTGGTTGGGATAATCACGTGATCGATTTACATCTCCAAATTAATTTTGCATATTAGATTTTATGATGCACTAGCGCGCCATCTGTTATGAAAATTCGAAACTATTATAGACGCGTATGATTCTTTTTGAAAATTAAACAATCTCTACTGCCCTTAGTGCAATGGAAAAAATTAATGGGAGGGCCTGGCTCATCAGTGATGAACCCTCCTAGCGGTTTCACCAGTTTAATCTACCATACCGCTGTTATATTGCATTTTTAGATCTTCCTTTTATAGTGATACTGATGCTAGACTCTTGGAATGGGTATTTTAGATGAACTATGGACATAAGCTTTGAGGACAGCAGAATTACATACAATTATATGGTAAGGTAGATTAAACTGGCGAAACCGCTGGGAGGGTTCACCACTGATGAGTCAGGCCCTCCCATTAATTTTTCCATTGCAGTAAGGACAGTAGAAATTGTTTAATTTCAAAAAGAATCTTACGCGTCTAAAATAGTTTCGAATTTTTATATTAGCTTTTCTTGTGTTGATATACTGTAAATTGCATAGTGTCATATAAGCAAAATGGGAACAAAATAACTGTTAAAATGATTAATTTGACATTACAGAATAGTACCCGTTTCTTTGATTTTACAGGATGCTTGAATAACCAGTTTTTTTGGTCGTTGAGGTACAGCTTGTACCACTTTGACGAGGGCCAACAGTCCCGAAATGCGTATATAGTTAATTTTTCTTTATTAATCAAGAATGGGTATTTGGTCAATTTAGGAATAATTAAAAATCAACGAGAATAGTTGATATTTATTCCGATAGATGGCGTAAGCCATCAGCAAATTTCAGTTGCACGATAAGGAGATGCCTTTTTCTTAGTTACATAATAGGTTATTTTTGTAATAGAGTGTATATAATTATTGTATTTTGAAAGATATACGTTTCCTGATGGCTAGCGCCATCAATCGGAATAAATATAAACTAATCGTTTATTTATAAATATTCCAGAAATGACCGAATGTCCTTTCTTGATTAATTAAGAAAAGCTAATCAAGTACGCGTTTCGTGCTGTTGGTCCTCATCAGCGTGGTGTAAGCTGTACCTTAACGACGATGAGGAAGGCCAACAGCCCGAAACGCGTCCGTGGTTAGCTTTTCTTGATTAATCAAGAAAGGATATTTGGCCAATTCTGGAATAATTTAAAAATCAACAAAGATAGAGTTTGTCTGTCCAGCATTTATAGTCATTAAAATTAACAATTTATTGATATTTATTTCGACAGATGGCGCAAACCATCATCAACTTTTATTTGCATAATCAGATAATGACTTTTCTTTTAGTTTATCTACTTGATCATAGTGCAATTTCACACTTTTATGCAATTTTTTTTAACATAAACAACTTATAATACAATATAATGCTGCTTATGATTGTAGAAACGACATTTGAAAATTATCCCGCATGTGTTTCTTTTGAACGAAAAATCGAAATTTATTTTAAGGAGAAATAACGACTATTTCTAACCTTAGGGATGAAGTATGAAAGGATGAATTGTGAAGAGTAATGATAAACGGAAAAAATAATTCTCCAATCCAGGACACTTTATTTTTCCGTTTATCATTACTCTTCACAATTCATCTTTTCATACTTCATCCCTAAGGTTAGAAATAATCGTTATTTCTCCTTAAAATAAATTTTGATTTTTAGTTCAAAAGAAACATTTGCGGGATAATTTTCAAATGTCCTTCTAATAAACAACTCAGTTATTGTTGAGAGTAAAATATTGAACCATATTAAATCAATACACATATTTACATATGGAATATTAAAAACAATATAAAGTTGGAAGTCACGCAAAGGGAAAATAGACAAATTTGATTTATATCAATTTAATGCCTCATGAATACGAATTGAGTATTTAGGAACAAAACAGTATTTAGGGGGTAAATAAAGGTAAAAAATGTATACCTTCAAGCATTATTTTGATTAAATAAATACAGTTAAACCTGTCAATAGCGCCCCCTCTAAATAGCGTCTCCCTCTCTATAGTGTCCGATTTTAAATACGTAGTACGATGCGATTTACATTAAAAGTGACCTGTCTATAGCACCCTCTCTCTATAGCACCCTATTTTGGTGAGTCCCAAGAGGGGGCGCTATAGACAGGTTTAACGGTATAGATATTCATAAATATAAACTATTTGCTGCACTGTCTGGAGTATAGGAGCTTCATCTATGATTCCTTTCTTCCTGTGGTGAATCTATATAAGACCGATGGTCTTAATACAGCTGTGTGTGTAAATATAAACTATTTTAGGGCTTAACTATTACTATGTAATAGTTTAACCATTGCAGTAAAGGTTGTAGTTAAATGTTGTTTACATTATGTAAAATACACATCCGCAATAAAATTGTTTATATTCAAGAAATGACAAAGCATGAATATTTATTTTTAAATATAAAATACACCTTCTACTGTCAAATACTCCCAGTCTATATGCAATCTCAATATTAACAGAGAATTACCAACAACAATTTCAAGAATCAGAACAGAACATTTTAAAGGAATGAAGATAAACCCAGACATGACTAGATCCTACAGGAACTGCAATAACTGTCACAACACCCAACTTACTCCGAACCATATATACCCGGCCATCCTTGCAGCCCTCTATATGGCAGACATCAATCCAGAAGAGAACATCCATACGGTACCTCAGTTGGCCAGGATTGTGATCAGAGTGCACGGACCGATCTGATATGCTCCATGGACAAGACATCACCACCACATCTTGTTTAGATACAGTTGCCCGACCATCCTTGCAGCCCTCTATATGGCAGACATCAATCCAGAAGAGGACATCCATACGAACAAGGTACCTCAGTTGGCCGGTATTGTGATCAGGGTGCATGGACCGATCTGCTCCATGGACAAGACACCACCACCACCACATCTTGTTTAGATACAGTTGCCCGGCCATCCTTACAGCCCACTATATGGCAAACATCAATCCAGAAGAGGACATCCATACGAACAAGGCACCTCAGTTACCGGTATTGTGATCAGGGTGCATGGACCGATCTGATCTGCTCCATGGACAAGACACCACCACCACATCTTGTTTAGATACAGTTGCCCGGCCATCCTTACAGCCCACTATATGGCAAACATCAATCCAGAAGAGGACATCCATACGAACAAGGCACCTCAGTTACCGGTATTGTGATCAGGGTGCATGGACCAATCTGATCTGCTCCATGGACAAGACACCACCACCACCACATCTTGTTTAGATACAGTTGCCCGGCCATCCTTACAGCCCACTATATGGCAAACATCAATCCAGAAGAGGACATCCATACGAACAAGGCACCTCAGTTGGCCGGTATTGTGATCAGGGTGCATGGACCGATCTGATCTGCTCCATGGACAAGACACCACCACCACCACATCTTGTTTAGATACAGTTGCCCGGCCATCCTTGCAGCCCTCTATATGGCAGACATCAATCCAGAAGAGGACATTCATACGAACAAGGCACCTCAGTTGGCCGGTATTGTGATCAGGGTGCATGGACCAATCTGATCTGCTCCATGGACAAGACATACCATACCCACCCCTTGTATAATAGTAATGTATTGTTAGCTGGAAGTCATACTTCTACTTGCTCCTTTTGAAGGGCATGTTAGCCCCCGAAATCTTGTGGGATAAAAATGGCGCAAGAAACTTAACTCTGGATTGCTTGACGATAGTGTAGTAAAGTATTTGTAGGATGGTTGCGTGATGTGTTGGTGTGGCTTGTGGAAAGGCCGCTGATAAAATTATAATTAATTTATTTAAAGCTAGAAATATATAAAGAGAAAAGAAGTAACGGTTGAAGTAACGGCCGTTGGAGCAAGCCTTATTGTTTACCGCGCGTGCCAGATCAAGTGTCGGAAGACGTCCCGCGCGCATGCGTAGTCAGGTTGAAGCTCGCGGTTGCCGAGGCCGTCCGCTGCCCGTGTGTGTAATGGAGCTTTGTCCCAGTTTGCGCTCGCTGAAGCAAAGTGTGGTCGCCACATATTTATTATTTTATTAACATATTATAAATGTTGATATTTATATTTGCTACTATGTAAACTTTCCTCATTGCTTGCCTATTTTGTATTTTATAAATTTAAATTTGTTTTTGCCTTAAATAAAAAATGGAGTGTCATCATGAAGTTTGTCTTTCCTAATTTTCTACAAGACATTTGGTGGAGATGCTGAGTAGATTAGGGAAGGCAGAATGAAGATTGCCGAGAAGATCTTGAGGCAATGGGTACTGTGATCTACATTTTACGAGACTGGCTCCAGGATTCCACCGCCGTGTCAAAGCCAAGACTTCCTTCCAAGATGACGATGTCCCAATAGATGATACGACGACAAAGCCTCTCTTCACGTCATGAGATAAAGGACGCAAAACTACTCGGGACAAAGTTCCAAGACTTCGATGGAATTCTTGGCAGAAGCACGTCAGATCCATGTGTCAGTAACTACAATATTTTCAAGATGTGGGTCATAGCTCTCATAGGGAAGAAGCAATGTAGCAAAGTATTTATCATTTTATTAACAGATTATCAATGTTTTAAAGAGACAAATGTCGCCTCTCCCGTCAAAATAGACGTTAAAAACTAGACGCCATATATTGACCGTCGCCGCAACTAACGGTCATGGGTCGGTGACAAAGCCACAACACCAGCTTTGGCAAATTGAAAAGCGTCCACCTAGAGACTAGGTTTTGTCTCTTTAGATCAATATCCTCCCGGCAAAGTTTTAATCTATACACCTATCCCCCGATTTACACGGTAGATACGTTCCTGAGAAAAACGTGTAAATCGGGGGATAGGTGTACACAGAAATAAAATGCATTGACAGGTTAAAATATGTAGTCAGCACATAAGCTCGGGATTCCTCGTGAGATGTGTACACAGCGCATCTGTTCAATCACAGTAGCATTTAGTATAGTGCGATAAAAACAAACAAAAAAAAAACTTATTTGGGAAACCGTGTAAAAGCGAAAACGTGTAAAAAAAGTACCGTGTAAATCGGGGGATAGGTGTATTATCGATGTTGTAATATTTATATTTTTTTACTCTGTAAACTTCCTTCATTGCTTTCATATCTTGTATTTTATTATTAAAAATGGCATATCCTGACCAGGAACACATGTGCTTTACAGAAGGCAGAGCGCCATCTGGTGGAACAGAAATAAACTAAACATTGATTTAGCCTGTTCCCTGATATTTGGCTAACCCAATTTCTTGATAAATCAAGAAAAGCCATCTACGAACGCGTTTCGCGCTTTTGGCGCTCGTCAGCGTGGAGTAGGCTGTACCACTGCGACCAATAAAGATTTTTTGGTCCCAGTGGCTTCTTGAAAAACCAAGAAATGGGTATTTAAGGCCAAACTTGCGTAAATACGCTTATATATATGGGATTCCAGTACTTATAGCTTATATATATATTATACTGTCGGATGTACCCGGCTTCGCCCAGGTTTTTCTCGAGGGAATGTTTGTAGTCTAGTAATAAGAAAATATACTACACCTAAAAACTATCAGAGAAAAGAGAAACTACGGAAGGTGAACAGAAAAATGCTTACAATGGATGTTATGTTTACGATATCAAGTTAAATAAAAACAAAGATAAAATTTGCATATGTTGGTCACTATAAATTTGTATATTTGTTAGGCGAAATTAGAAACATGATAACACAATTGGGCATTTAAAAACAAATGTAGAAATAAAAGTTGAAGTATAATAAACAATGTTAAAGATTAGTTTTAATTATTAATCAAGATTGTGTGTGAATATGTGAGAAAGATGTAATATCGTTGTTGTTTTCTTGGCCGACTGTTTTACATATGGTGTTATCTTAAAATTGCTTGTTTTGAATATTTTTTAGATTGAGATTATTAGCTAGTATGTAAAAAAATTAACTCTGTTGAAATTTAATTTTGTATTTATATATAAATAAAATTAACTCTGTTGATTTTTTTTTGTATTTAATCGATAACAGCGAAGTTACGCATGTTAATGTTAGGAAATATATTTTGATGTTAAGCAAAACCTGCTCCATCTCGTTTTACATAAATGTTGAAAATTTGGTCGAAATTGATGCATTGTAACGAAAGTTTTTAGTGATGTCCACTTATGAAATTTCCATTTTATTAATATAGACACTCTTATATTGATTTCAACACCTGATCTTTTTATCTTTTATTTTTTTCTTTCGTTTTTTCATCTTGTATTTTATATATTTAAATTTTTTTCTTGCCTTAAATAAAAGTTCCATCAATAATTGACAATATGACCCAGAATAAGTACAGTGGTACCTCGACATACGAGCGCCCCAACATACGAGTTTTTCGAGATACGAGCCGACGAGCAAGTGATTTTTTGCTTTGAGTTACGAGCGAAATTCGAGATACGAGTTCGGTTCGGTAGTGTTGAAGATATTAATCTGTGATTTTAAATGGGAATTTTGTATGGGGAAATTTGCTTCGAGATACGAGTAATTCAAGATACGAGCAAGGTTGCGGAACGAATTAAACTCGTATGTCGAGGTACCACTGTATATTGCTACGGCGTTTTATGGTTTCCACAAGTCCATATCTCAGAAGAAGGCCAAGTGACACTCACTCCTCACTTTCTTACTGCTACTCTTTTTGTGTTGTTTTTCTTGCTTTCCCTCTTTCTCTTTCTTGTTTTTTTTCTTTTTCTTCTGTCTATATCGTTGTTTCCTTTGTCTCACTGCTTTGTTCTTATGCATACCTCTGGTGAATCCTGTATAGGGTCAGTGACCCTAAATAAAGCGTGTCATTCTGAAGTTTGTCTTTCCAAAATTTCTATATGTGACAATACCAGTAAATAGTTCTATATATTGACAATTTTTGTTTGTGATTTTATATGATATCATCAACTTAGCCGTCCAATCAGGGACCAGTATGATTCTAGTGAGGTACACATCTAAATAATTCCTGGTTCGATCCCAGCTCTGCTAACTTATGCAGGAGGGGAGTGAGATTAATAATGGATAGCCCATCCTCCATGTGGAGGTTCTTGCTAGAGCTAATCTCCGCCTAGCTTAACTCCCTTCCACTAATCTTTCACTTCTTCTTGTGATCTTTATATGGTGTTGGTAACTTCGATGGTTGGTAAATCTACGGGTATTCTCACATATACATTAGAACCTACCTTTAGCGGAAACCCCTCTAGCGGACACCCTTCTACAAAGGACAGTTTTCATTACCAATACAGTGGAACAACCTTCACGAGAGGACACTCGCCTATAGGACACCTTTCTACAAAGGACAGTTTTCATCAATACAGTGGAACAACCTCCACGAGAGGACACCCCTCTAGCGGAGACCCTTCTACAAAGGACAGTTTTCATTACCAATACAGTAGAACAACCTCCACGAGAGGACACTCGCCTATAGGACACCTTTCTACAAAGGACAGTTTTCATCAATACAGTGGAACAACCTCCACGAGAGGACACCCCTCTAGCGGAGACCCTTCTACAAAGGACAGTTTTCATTACCAATACAGTAGAACAACCTCCACGAGAGGACACTCGCCTATAGGACACCTTTCTACAAAGGACAGTTTTCATCAATACAGTGGAACAACCTCCACGAGAGGACACTCCCGCTAGAGGACACCTTTCTACAAAGTACAGTTTTCATCACCAATACAGTAGAACAGCCTCCACGAGAGGACACTCGCGCTATAGGACACCTTTCTACAAAGGACAGTTTTCATCACCAATACAGTGGAACAACATCCACGAGAGGACACTCCCGCTAGAGGACACCTCTCTACAAAGGACAGTTTTCATCACCAATACAGTGAAACAACCTCCACGAGAGGACACTCACGTTAGAGGACATCTCTCTATAAAGGACAGTTTTCATCACCAATACAGTGGAACAACATCCACGAGGGGACACTCGCGCTAAAGGACACCTCTCTACAAAGGACAGTTTTCATCACCAATACAGTGGAACAACATCCACGAGAGGACACTCCCGCTAGAGGACACCTCTCTACAAAGGACAGTTTTCATCACCAATATAGTGGAACAACCTCCACGAGAGGACACTCACGCTAGAATAAACCTCTCCACAAAGGACAGTTTTCATTTACAAAATCACAATTTTTACAACTTAGCAACTCTCCAGTAAGAGGAAACCTCTCCCTAAAGGACACTTTGGCTCTGCAATTAGGTGTTGTCTATTACAGAGAGGTAGTTCTACTTTATACTCTTGTTTTAAGATAAAACTGTGAAAATCGTTAAAAAACTACAAATATTGTCTCACAATGAGTTTCTTTTTATTTTAAAATGCAATCTATCAAGTGATAATCGCTCTTCAACAGGTTTTAATTAAAGCAATGTAATGGTGTATGTAATGGCGAGTAGAAAAAAATGAAATGATATCGCGCATGCGTATTTCGGATTGAATAATGCCTATAGTGACGTTGGGTAGTAAGAGAAAGCCGGTGTATGAGTGGGTAACACCCTTGATTCCCGACAGTCATGAACCGGGATTGAATCCCACGTAAACATTTTGTTTAATATGTGAATAACCTCCATATATTATTCATTGTTGCAATTATCATGAACTAGGTTGCTCTTGTTGAGTGGTACCTAATAAAGTGATTTTGAACAGAAAGCCAATAAGAGAACATTAACCGGCCAATATATGAAGCTAATTACACTCATAGAGACAAAACTTAAAGAACTTTCATATTTTGATTATCGCTGGTTTCAAAATTGTTCCAAAATCACTCTAATAGGTACCGCTCAAAAAGAGCAACCTAGTTTATGATAATTGGAATAATGAATAATATATGTGAAGGTTATTCACGTATTAAACAAAATGTTAACGTAGGATTCAATCCTGGTTCATGACTGTCGGGAATCGAAGGTGTTACCCACCTACTCGTCCATCGAATCTTATTTCAGTAGAGAGCATCAAAAATCAATTTAAAACGTTAATTTTATGATATATAGAAACAGAATTTTAAATCAAACAGATCAAACTACAATATAAAATTTAATCATCATACAAAAAAAAAAGGGTAAAAATAGATTGGTAACTTCGTACTCCAGTTTCTATTAGATGGAATTGAGGAGGAAAGTAATACTGATTGGATAGGCTGACAAAAAAATCCTTCAGTGAGTAAACAACAGAGTAAATTGATTAAATATTTAAGGAAAATTAATTCAATTCGAGTCAAAATGCAAACAATTTTTTTTTTTAGATCATAACTCTTTTTTTTTTCAAAATTTCTCATTAAATTTATTTTTTTCCTATTTTAATTAATTTTTTTACTAAATATAATTAGATAATTATTGAGAAAAATCTTTAAGCGTATTCATATTTATCATTGTAATTTAATTATATGAAAACATCAAATTTTTTCATGTGAGGACATTCACCTAGCGCATATAAAAAGAGAAAATGCGAAGTTGCATAAATTGATATGCTAAAAATTTTCTGGAAATTTCCTATTAACATATTGTCATGTAGAAAATTAGGAAAGACAAACTTCAGAATGACACGTCAATTTATTAAGACAAGAACAAAATCAACATTTATAAGATACAAGATAAGAAATGAGAGAAGTTTCCGGAGTAGCAAAATATGTTGTTGTTTCTTATCCCCTTGTGTAAAGATTACACGAATGCCATGAGTTCATGCTCCTCGAGCTGTTTTATGATGAGCAGCGGCCTCTCCCAAAGGTCCTGTTTAGTGCATCTAATGCAAGCCAAAATGTATTCTGGAGCTGCAGGTACCAAACTACATTTTGAGCAAGTGGGATAAATTTGTAGCAAAATATAAATAATATAAATATCAAACAAATAACAATCTGTACATAAAATATAATTAATAAATAATTTGCTACAACATTAAAATGGAACCTATTTACATAAACTACTTTAATAAAAAGGCATCTCCTTATCGTGCAACTGAAAGTTGCTGATGGTAAATTGAGAAAAAGGCATCTCCTTATCGTGAAACTGAAATTTGCTGATGGTAAATTAAGAAAAAGGCATCTCCTTATCGTGCAACTGGAAGTTGCTGATGTTAAATTAAGAAAAAAGCATCTCCTTATCGTGCAACTGAAAGTTGCTGATGGTAAATTAAGAAAAAGGCATCTCCTTATCGTGCAACTGAAAGTTGCTGATGGTAAATTAAGAAAAAGGCATCTCCTTATCGTGCAACTGAAAGTTGCTGATGGTAAATTAAGAAAAAGGCATTTCCTTATTGTGCAACTGAAAGTTGCTGATGGTAAATTAAGAAAAAGGCATCTCCTTATCGTGCAACTGAAAGTTGCTGATGGTAAATTAAGAAAAAGACATCTCCTTATCGTGCAACTGAAAGTTGCTGATGGTAAATTAAGAAAAAGGCATCTCCTTATCGTGCATCAGTAACTTTCAGTTGCACGATAAGGAGATGCCTTTTTCTTAATTTATGCACCTTTCCCAGTACAATATCACATTTGTACTATTTTTTCATAAAATACTTTAATAAAAAAATGGCTGATATTCGAAAGATCACTACTTTGTGTGTATATAATGACGAGTAGAAAAAATGTAATGATATCGCGCATGCGCATTCCGGATTGACTATTACATATATAAAGACGCTGGGAAGTAGTAGGAAGCCAATAAGAGAAATTTGACCGGTCAATATATTACACAATTTTAAATCTAATTACATTCATAAACACACAGAACTTAAGAAAGTTTCATATTTTGATTTCGCCGGTCGTCTGTTTTATTTCTTCTGACGAAGACAAAAGATTTTGTTGAAACGTTGAGAAAATAAAAAATTAACTGGCCGAAGTGTCTATATCAGTGATTCTCAACCAGTGTTCCGCGGTAATTTTGTGTGCCGCGAAATTCTAAAAATGTGCCGCCGAATTTTAGTCATATGATTATGTTCACGTTTGTATTGGTTTTTCTTTTTTTCTTTTTCATTTTTTTACTTTTTAAAATAACGAAATTAGCAAATTGAATGTTAGAGATATATATTACTTATATTTTGCATAGAAATATTGATACATAATTTGAATTTTCTTGCATTCAAGTTAGCAAAAGTGTGCCGCGAAATTCTAAAATTGTGCCGCCAAATTTTCAAATCTTTAAAATAATGCCGCAACAAAAAAAAGGTTGAGAATCACTGGTCTATATTTTAAAAGGAAATAAAAGAAAAACATATATTTAAATACAAGAAAATATGACCTAATCCAAATCTCAAATTTCTAGTAGAAAATATTGAATTAGGTCTTATTTTCTTATATCTATAATTTATAATCCAAATTATGCTTTATTATATTAATTTAACAGAAGCCAATGTCGTCTTAAAAATGGTTAAAATGTTTATAATTACAATTACAATTATAAATATTTTATTTCCAAAGCGCTATATCCCGCAAGGGATACTTGCACCAAACAAGGAGAAAAGTTTATTTACATAAGTTATTTACATTATTCAACGCATGAAAACATTAGAAATCCAGATTTTGTAGAAAGTTTAGAATGTATCTACAAAATAAATTGAACTTTAAATATGATTTTTTTTATCGGAAATCAAATCGTTAAGTTTACAAACAACTAGTTCATTCTTCATTCTATAATCTTGAAATGCTGGGCAATCGATCAGTAGATGTCTTGAGGTTTGTTCCACAAAAGCAACTTGAATCCTCCACTGCCTAAAAACTTTAAAAAATTCCGTGGTTTGTAGCAAATTGTGTATTATAAAAATTTGAACGAAAGTATTTAGGGATTTTTTGGAGAAAAAAGCTTAAAAAAGTATTATTTGCTTCGTTTTTCAGAACACATTCATCCTCTTTAATAATTAATAATGAGAATAAAATAAAGAAGAAAATAGAATATTTTATTCATTTCTAATTAATTATAAACATTATGACCATTATTTTTTAAGACGCCATTGTCTTCTTTTAAATTAATATGTTTTTCTTTTTAGTAATTTCTTTAAAACAATGTAATTAACGGAAATAATTGTCCTTATTTTATCATTCACAATTACTGTGACATTTTATTGTTTTTTACTTCAGAGTTAAAAATAAACTACTTTATAATTATTATGCAGACTTTTTATTATAAATAGATAGCTTCATGCAGCTTGAGGAACTACACTACTATGTGACTTGATTTACATCAATGTAAATAATTAATAAGTTACTTTAGAATATGACTCATTGTAAATAGCTCAACTTGATCAACTTTCTCTCTCCACGATACTAATTATTACAGATAACTTCATTAAATTAACTTCCATCATTGCTTAACATATTGTAAATAACTACCTTGTGGTTTCTTCTATCTGCTTATGTTGTTTCTTATTTGTTTAATGTATATGTTTATTCAATGCTCTTTTTCTTAATTGTTTATTTTCTTTTTGATAATTCTGTTACCTACTCTACTACAATAATTGTAAATAGTTTCACGCGCAATTATCCAGATCGGATATAGCGTGTCTTGTTTGCAACTGGTAAATAAATAAACTTTATCTACTTATATATTTGCCTTATTCTGTCTGAAGCTCACGGATAGAATGCGCGCCCATTGGCTGCCGGCGAACACGTGTCCTCCCTGCCCCCTTCTAGACAACCCTGTTATCAGCTGTGTGATACATACACCTGTCTATAGCGGCCACCCTGTCTATAGCGGTCACTTTAGGCAACCCTGTTATCAGCAGTGTGATACATACACCTGTCTATACAGACCACCCTGTCTATAGCGGCCACTCTAGACAACCCTGTTATCAGCTGTGTGATACATCCACCTGTCCATACAAACCACCCTGTATATAGCGGCCACTCTAGACAACCCTGTTATCAGCTGTGTGATACATCCACCTGTCTATACAGACCACCCTGTATATAGCGGCCATTCTAGATAACCCTGTTATCAGCTGTGTGATACATACACCTGTCTATAGCGGTCACTCTAGACAACCCTGTTATCAGCTGTGTGATACATCCACCTGTCTATACAGACCACCCTGTCTAAAGCGGTCACTTTAGGCAACCCTGTTATCAGCAGTGTGATACATACACCTGTCTATACAGACCACCCTGTCTATAGCGGCCACTCTAGGCAACCCTGTTATCAGCTGTGTGATACATCCACCTGTCCATACAGACCACCCTGTCTATAGCAGCCACTCTAGGCAACCCTAGGAAGCAAGATGTATACAAGGTGTAGACAAGATGAAGATCTAGATGAAGATTAAAACGTGTTAAAAATATATTCGCACTCGGGTAAAACCCGGGCGTTGCCCGGGCCATTCGTCTAGTAATAAATATTTACAATTATTTTACTAAACGACTCCACTTGATAAGAAACCCCTTCTGGAGACTTGGCAACTCACTGAAGACGCTGAGAACTATTTCAGAAAAGAAAAATATAGCAATAGAACTCTATAATTTCTACAGATCAATTGTAAATAGATTCACACATAGAGAGAGGTAGTGAGGAAAGTTTTAGAACAGATGTATAAATAAATCCCATTTCAAACAAAGACTCGCGTGCACAAGGGGAAAGGGAGATGAATTACTGTATTGTTTTGTTGTTGTATAACGAATCCATACAGGGCAATGGGCCCTAATAAAAGCCTTTTTGTTGTTGTTGTTGATAAGAAACCTTCCATAAAATTCAATTATTTTTATTCACACATATTTTTTTTATATTTTAAATATTTTTTCACATTAAAAGCGTATTTACGCAAACTTGGCCTTAAATACCCATTTTTTGATTTCACAGAAAGCCTCTGGGACCAAAATATTTAGTCGTTGAGGTACAGTCTGCACCACGCTGACGAGGACCATCAGCCCGAAACGCGTTCTTAGTTGGTTTTTCTTAATTTAATCAAGAAATTGGGTTGGCCAAATATTACGGAACAAGTTAAATACACCTATTCCCCGATTACGTATCTAGTTCCTGAGAAAAACGCGTAAATCGGGGGATAGGTGTACACAGAAATAAAAATAAAATGCATTGACAGGTTAAAATATGTAGTCAGCACATAAGCTCGGGATTCCTCGTGAGATGTGTACACAGCGCATGTGTTCAATCACAGTAGCATTTAGTATAGTGCGATAAAAACAAAAAAAAAATCGTATTTGGAAAACCGTGTAAAAGCGAAAACGTGTAAAACAAGTACCGTGTAAATCGGGGGATAGGTGTACACGTTTAGTTTATTTTTGTTCTACTAGATGGCGCTCTGCTATCTAGAGATGCTCATGTGATCACGGTCAGGATATGCCTTTTTTATTTTTAATATATACATAATAAAAAGTTTTGAAAAAGTAAAAATAAATATTCAGGTAAAAAGTTTCTTTTAATTTTATATTTGCAAGCTTTCGAGCAAATATACTGCTCTTCAACAGGCTGATATTCTATGTACAATTTCTTAATGATATTTATACAAAACTAGTCGAATGACCCGGGCAACGCCCGGGTTTTACCCGATTAAATGCTTTATTCAAATACTTTTCGTTACAATTATAAATTGGAGCCGTGGATGTTATTCTTGTGAAACGTCCCGCTCCAAACTTTACATGTACATTAGGTCAGCTGGTATTACCCCCCATTTTCACCGCTAGAGGCGCGAGCGAAAGAGCAAATTTGCAAATAACATGACGGATATTCGGGATAGAGACCTGAATTTTTAACTAAGAGTTTTTCCAGATTCTACTTTATATACTGTTAAAATTTCAGTCAGATTAGTTACGTATTGTGGACGTGTATAGTTGACAAACATACATACATACATACGCTGACTTTTATATATATATAGGGATAATAATATAAATGAGTTTTTAAAATTGTAAAAAAAAAATGCATCGGCCGGGAATCGAACCCGGGCCGCCCGCGTGGCAGGCGAGCATTCTACCACTGAACCACCGATGCTTATAAGAAATGGCCATATTTGGGTATTTATTCCATTCACAAAAGCAAACGATGACAGAATTGATTGTTGATGACTCTGATACTTGTATATTTTAATAATTGAAAAACTTTTATTATTGGCATGTGTTCTCGCGGGCGTGCATCAGACTGTTTCCTCAGCACATGCCAATAACAAAAGTTTTTCAATTATTTTGTATAAATATTATTTAGAGATTGTACATACAGTATCAGCCCGTTGAAGAGCAGTATATTTGCTTGAAAACTTGTAAATTTAAAATTGAAGGAAATTTTTTACCTGATATTTATTTTTACTTTTTCAAATAATTTATGGGTAACTATTGTTCACATAATAAAAAGGTATATACTGACTGCTTACACGATTATTTTACATGGCAAAGTGCAATATTTGTGGAAAAAAACAAAAAGAATAGTAAATCAATGATCTTGAAATATTTTTAGACTGACAACAGTGTAATATAAAAACGAGAACAAAGGAGTGTTTTGTTTTACAAAATTAGTAATTGTAATGTAAATTGTTAAATGTTCTTTTCTCTCTCTCTCTCTGAAAATAATAAATTTAAAATACTTTCTTAAAAGGTAAAATTGCCTAATTCTTTAAAACCACTTCAGCTGTAAGTAAACTTGTTATTTGTTGTTTCATTGTCTGAACCATAAGAGATTCCCAACAATATTCATAGTATCTCACAACACTATGCAAATATTTACCAGTACACACGTTCAGTAACTTGACTATTGTAAGGTTTAGGAACAGTTTGTAGGAAGGCATGGGGCTGTTTATGGTTATCTGTTAATAACCTTTATTATCCATGTTAGTTTATTATTATTATTATTATTATTATTATTATTATTATTGTATTTTATTAATTAATTATAATTCATATCCATAGAATATTTGTTACTTATCATCATTCTTTTTGTTGTTTATTTTTCTTCTTCTGTTTTTCTTTTGTGTTATAAATACAACTAAATCGCATCAAATCGTAATGTATTTCTCTTTTGTTGTTTGAAATAAATCGAATTGAGTCAGCTCGTTCTTTCTAGAAGAAACTTCAAAGAAAACGTGCTAACAATCCATTTTAAAATAGAAAGTTTATAGCGAACAACATTTATGAGAAATAGATACTTCGGTCAGTTAGAGTTTTTAAATTTTTCTCTCGTGATACCCATCCCTCTTAAAAATAATCTTTCCTTTTTAAATTTTACATTCCTATGAAATATCTCAATATCATTCCAATCTGGCCGAGGTTTCTATTTTTTCATAGAAATATTAATGCTGGCCAGACAACCTCTATCTTTAGGATAACATTAAGAGAGTAAACAATGGCGATATATATAAAATGGAAGGATTGCTGCGTATATAAACAGAATCGTCCAATACAGTATTAGAGCTCTGAGAAGCGGTCTGGTGGATTAAATTGGCGAAACCCTGTGAGGGTTCACTACTGATGAGCCAAGCCCTCCCAATATATTTTTTCATCGCAGTAAGGACAGTAGAAGTTTGTATTATGTATAAAAGAAACATTCGTGCTTTTAAATCCTTCCATTTTATATGTATAGATGGCGCGTTATTGCTTTGTGTTAAGAGGCGATATAGGTAAACAAAGAATGATGATGATAAATCCAGGGTGACGCTAATGGCGGTCGTAGCATTCAGTTCAAAACGCTGAACCTACAAGAATCCGTTACATAAGTTATAGAAATGAACATTCAAAACTCAAAGCAGCTTCTGAAAAAGGAACTATGAGAGATTTAAAGATATGCATTCAAAGCCAAAACGGATCCAATCATTATAGTTTCAAAAATATTGTACAATATAACACATAATAAAATTCAAGAAAAAAAGACCATATCCAAATAATTTATTAGTGTGTGACGTTTCAGTAACAGCATTGTCACCATCAATAGATAAAATAATAAATGATTATGATATAGGAAATGATAAGTCATTTATTCTTTTGTCTGATGATGGTGATAATGCTGTTGCCGAAACGTCACACACTAATTATTTGGATTAGGTCTTATTTTCTTGTATTATAATGTAACAAAGTATTTATTATTTTATTAGCAGAGTATTATTTTTTATGTTTATATTTTGCTATACTCTGTACACTTCCCTCTTTTGCTTATCTTTCTTAGTCTGTTCTCGCCTGAAAAAATTGTTGTCTCATCCTGAAGTTTTTGTCTTCCCTAATTTTCCACGTGGCAATAATCTATCTTCCAAATTATGCTTTATCACATAATAAAATTATTTAGTACAGTATAATACTAACCTAACAGCTCAATTTACTATAATAATTTTATATTAAAAATATTAATATTAAAAATGGCATATCCTGACCAGGAGCACATGTGCTTTTCAGAAGGTAGAGCGCCATCTGGTGGAACAGAAATCAACTAAACATTGATTTAACCTGTTCCCTGATATTTGGCCATCCCAATTTCTTGATAAATCAAGAAAGGCCATCCACGAACGCGTTTCGCGCTGTTGGCGCTCGTCAGCGTGGAGAAGGCTGAACCATTGTGACCAAAAAAGATTTTTTGATCCCAATGGATTCCCGAAAAACCAAGAAATGGGTATTTAAGGCCAAACTTACGTAAATACGCTTAGCACATAAAAAAAAAAACGAAAGAAAAAATAAAAGATAAAAAGATCAGGTGTTGAAATCAATATTAAAAATGGCATAAATATTTATATAAATTCTTTATATATAAAAAGAAAATACACCAATACCTCGCTTTGCGTCGTTTCGTTTTGGGTTTTTTTCGAAGTTGCGTCGCTGCTTAATTTTTACTGATTTTCACTGTGCGTCGTTAGATTTTCGAAGTTGCGTTGTTTTGGATTCGAGTCTTTAATTTTTTTTTCCTAAAATATGGCAACACCTTTGTTTTTGATTGCGCCTTCACATATTTTCACTTTGCGTCGTGTCAATTTGCGTTGTGTTTTTTTTGGAACGTAACCCCGACGCAAAGCGAGGTATGGGTGTATAAAAAGAAAAAATAATGTTACGAATATATAGAATTATAAATTAGGCATATCTTGATCACTAATATGAGCGTTTGGGCTCAATTAACGCTTATGTTATTGGTCAAGAGATATGCCTAATTTATTTTTAATATATCAACACCTGACCTTTTTATTTTAAAATTGTTTTCCCCCCAGTATATATAGAATCCCTATATATATAAAAGTCAGTGTATGTATGTATGTATGTATGTGGGTATCTATGTCGGCTATACACGTCCACAATACGTAACTAATCTGACTAAAATTTTAACAGTATATAGAGTAGAATCTGGAAAAACTTATAGCGAAAATTTCAGGTCTCTATCCCGAATATTATTCGAGTTATTTGCAAATTGCGTTGCAAATTTGCCTTACCGCTCGCAAGCAGCGCCTCTAGCGGTTAAGATGGGAAGTAATATCAGCTGACCTAATGTACATGTAAAACGTGTTTTGACAGGACATAGAGAAAAATCTGGAAAAGATATTTATCGCATTTTTAGCCAATAAAAAATAAAATTGACAGGTTCTGGGCAAAAATAGTTGTTTTTTTTAGTCAGAAAATGATGATGACAATATTGCTGTATCATGTTTGATTATCAGATACAAAATTATATCGGGAAAAATTCCAAAAAGCTGAGACCACGGGTGAAGCCAGTTCATTTTTAGTGTGCAGGAACAAAATTCTAACATAAAAACATTCATTCGAGCAGAAGACACAAAGCCAGATCATCTCTTTATAAAAATACCGCTTCTCTGACTCCAAGTTTGGAGCGGGACGTTTTACAAGTGTGACATCCACGGCGCCAATTTATAATTGTAACGAATAGTATTTGAATAAAAACATTTAATCGGGTAAAACCTGGGCATTGCCCGGGTCATTCGGCTAGTTAAAAATAAAAAAGGCATATCTTGACCAGGAGCACATGTGCTTTACAGAAGGCAGAGTGCCATCTGGTGGAACAGAAATCAACTAAACATTGATTTAACCTGTTCCCTGATATTTGACCAACCCAATTTCTTGATAAATCAAGAAAAGCCATCCACGAAGATGGCTATCTGCCTTCTGAAAAGCACATGCTCCTGGTCAGGATATGCCAATTTTATTTTTAATATCAACACCTGACCTTTTTATTATTTTTTTTCCTATCATTTTTTCATATATAGAATTATAATTTTTTTTTTGTAAAATTATAATTGAATTAATATATAGTTTTCATATTTAATCTTATTTATATGAAATTTATTTTATTTTTCATTTTTTAAATTTCGACCTAAATTAAATATCTAAAAATATTTTGTTTTAAATATTTGTTCGCATTTTTTTTTCAAATACAATTTTAAAAATTACAAATTTGATATAAATATCAAAAAACAACATTTCTAAAAAAATTGTATATATTATAATAAAAAGCCTTCATAAAAGTTATTTATTATCCTCATTAAATTTTTTTCATCGCCTGTAAACTGAACCCTTATTTAAAGAAAATGGCATCTCAAGCAGCCGATGTAATTTTAAAAGAATGTCGCCATCTTGGATGTTGGGTAATTTTAGGTAAGGAGACGAGCTATTGTTGAGATGGTACTCTTGAAGTTTTGATTAATTTTGCCGTGTCGCTGGATTAAAAAATGACGTTGAAAAAAAAAGCTCTGTTCGATAAAGCGCCATCTGGTTCAAAGGCGTTGTTAGTTCCGAATTTTCTCGTCAGGTGGCAGGAGTACAGTGGTGTGTCGGCCGACGAGGAATAAACCACGGGATGCTTTAGGTAAGCGTCTGCTTTTCTTAACTTCGCGTTTCATTTGATCCTTTTAATTCAAACATAAGATATTGGTTTATTTCGCAAACAAGGCAGATAATACATAAACCATTTATTTTTATGCCAATTAAATAGTCAAATGCTTTAATATACATTTTATTACAAAAATTAAATTTGGAAATGTCTTTTTATCGGAGTATATGTATAACCTCATTAATATTTGATTACATGAAAATTTGAATTGACGTTTTAAATTTTTTAAAAATGAGTTAAACAACAAATTAAAGTTTTTTTTTATACATTTAAAGAAAATAATATCCGAAAACATTAAATGATTTTTTAAATGATCATGTGTTAAACTATTTTTTTTGAAGCAATATAATCATAATAATTAAGACAATATGATAATTTGTTTATTTTAGAGAAATTCATTAAAAAATATATTTTATAAAAATAATTTTATCTTTATATATATATAAAGTTGAAAATAAAGAAAGAATAAAAAGAATAAAAATTTATATGCATTTTAATAACTTTATACTTTTATTATAATTGATAAATATATTATTTAATGTTGAAAATATATTTTCCGTAAAATATTTATATAAGTTATTTAATAATAATAAAAAACCCTTATATATTTTTCAACAAATTAGCCAGATTATATTTTAAAATTTGTTCCAATATATTTTCGAATTTGGGTCAAAATTAACCCAAACATATTTTTAATAAAAATCGTCTGTATTATTGTAACTTATAAAATGCGAGTTCTAATGTCTTATGTTTAATTTAAATCTTGTTCTTATGTCTATAATAAATATCAAAATAATAAAAATATTACGTATTTTTTAATAAAACAGAAAAAATATATATATTCGCTATTTTTTAATTATTATTTCATCGTTACATTAGGGGAATATTCTTTATCAAGCAAAGTTATAAACAAATATAGTCTTATGGACAATAATAATACTCGTAGATATACGATCTTGGAATTACCGGGCCAAACGATCAATTTGAATGTTAAAGATGAAGACATCAGGCGTTTAAATGAAATATGTTGGTTATTATATTATAAATGCAATGCCCTCTATCGATAAAATTTGTAAATAAATTTTTGACAATGTATTTCTTAAGATAAATATTTATTTTAGCCGTTCACAAAATATATTTTCTATATCTCTTTCATTTCCATTAAGAAATATTTAATTGATATTTGAATTATTTTCCCCAAGAATTTGAAAAGTTTTGATTAAAGAAATTTCAGCCAAAAATGACAAAACTCACAAGAACAACTTTGTATTATTAAGCACGATCATAAAAAAAAGAGTGATCTGAAGTGGGTTCACCATTGATGAGCCAAGCCCTCTTAACCCAATATTTTCTATCATAGCAGTAAAGTCTGCAGAAGTAGTTATGATTATTACTACTAATAATAATGATAATAATAGGTGAATAAGATCTTAAAGAACATTATCCAAGTCTACATGAACCCAGTTCAGCTAATCAGAATAATGTCCGAGAAAAATATATAGCGATAGAATTGTTTAATTTTCATAAAGCGTTAGAGAACAAGATAATCTAAAAGAACTAAAATTACAGAACAATGTATAGTTATGTTGAATACTTTGATTTCCTTTTCATTTTCCCTTCTCTCCTTTGTTTATGTTTTTTTTCCCTTTCTTCATGAAAATGATGTATGGCGAGTCCTTACAGGATGGAAATGTCCTAATAAAGCTGTTGTTGTTGTTGATTATAATCATAGGTACCAGAAGATATTTTACCCCATTTAACTTTGCCCAAGCCACCTCCCACTATGTAAACATAATAAAACACACACAAACAGTTATTATTAGAAGCAATAGTATCAAAAAACTTAATAGTATTAATAGTATTAATAAACGTATCAAACTGCCAGACTAATATATTCTTTTCATAGTTTAATACGGGGATTTGCAAACTGCGGGTTGTGAGCCACATGCGGCTTTTAGGAATTCGCGTTGTACGAAATAAAACTTGTATAACGCGAATGTTGTTAGGGTAAATTGTTAGTGACAAATATCATGTATTTTATTTTATAACGCGTTATACGAAAATTCGCGTTGTATAAATAAATTTGTCGCAATTTTTTTTATCCCGTTGTACGAAATCGCGTTGTAAAAACTTGCGTTATAGGATAGTCTACTGTAGTTTATTTTATATTAATTACACTTTGGTATATAGATTTTACTGTAATGATATTCATCTAAAAATATCAAGGTCACCTCTCAGTCAAAATAGACGTCAAAACTAGACGCCATCTATTGACCGTCGCCACAAACAAGCGGCCTCGAGTCGGTGACAAAGCCACAATACCAGCTTTGGTAAACGACTCCAGTTCGCTAGTTTGAGATGACAGTCAATAGATAGCGTCAAGTTTTGACGTCTATTTTGACGTGAGAGGTAATCTTGGTTTTTATAGATCATTATTTATTAAAATTTTAAAATTTCCATTTATAAAAATTCTCTTTTATTATAAATTTTCTTGTGATATAGTGTGCTTATATTGTAACAAAGTAATTATTATTTTATTAACAGAGTATCATTATTTTATGTTTATATTTTGTTACTCTCTGTAAACACCTTGCTTATCTTTTGTTTATCATTCATAGTTTGTTCTTGTCTTAAATAAATTGCTGTGTCATCCTGAAGTTTTTGTCTTTTCTAATTTTCCACGTGGCAATATATTAAAATAATATTCTTCTTTCTTATCTCAAACCCATGATAATCATGGTGGGTAGTTAGCGACTGCTTTTTACTGTAAGTGCACCACATGTCTACACATGTGAAAAGCAGTTCGATTTGCACTTACAAATGTGCCAGAGCCACGTTTGGTTACTTGCACTCGCTGGTAGGGTTGGATTTTTACAAGAATCAGGGGCCATTGGAGCATTTTTTTTTTAACAGAAAAAAGTGTCAAATGCGGGAATCGAACCCGGGTCGTAGTGGTTTTTTATTAATTAAAATAATTAAGATATAAATGTGAATCTAAAGTAGAACGGAGGGTATTAAATGTGATTTTAAGTCTAAATATACTATACCGAAAATATCTTAATTTACAAAAAAAAAAAAAAATGAGCCGGACGTGATTCGAACACGCAGCCTTCTGATCTGGAGTCAGACGCGCTACCGTTGCGCCACCAGCCCACAATATAACTGCCATTTATCTTCTTATATACTTCTCAGAATAACTTCGCCTTTGCCGGTCCCAAGCCCGGATGAAAAAGGAGGAGGGGGAGCAGTAACAAGCTCACTGAAAAACCTGGGTTCAGCTGGCCCTGCTGATAGTACCCTGTAAGGACTCCTGATCCAGAGATACAGGATGAGCAGCGTTTGTACTCCATGTTAGGAGCGGCTGCACATGGCGTTTGTTCCTCATGTCAGAGGCAGCCATTTTTTTGGTGCTAAGTCGGCCTGCCACTGAGTAGTGCTCTCAGTCTTAATGACAAAAGCAGAAACATTCTACTTCACACAGTCATGATGGTTGTCAAGTCTCAAGCTCTATAAACTTGATACCTTAATATGATTGAGTGGAGATAAAGAAAGAAGAAGACTTCTCAGAACTAATTATAGTATTTTAAAAGATTTTGACTCAGGACCCATCACTCATTGAAATATCATCCTCCTGAAAAAAATTAACCAACTCGCTTCCCAAAGATAACAGGATTTATAAATAGTTTTGATAATTATTTAGAATTAATTTAACAAAATTCAAATTAAATTTTTTAATTATTTTATTAACTATTTCTCTTTTTTTTATTACAAGATTGTCCCAAAAGTTCATAAACACTTGCAAAAAATTGAAATACCAATATTATTCGCCGTTATATATAATGTCTTTGTATTATGTATATAGTAATTGTATTATGTATTATTATGTATATTCGCCGTAATAATATTATTCGCCAAGTAATAAGCAAAACACGATTTTTGAGACAAACTTATGAAATACAAATTTATTTTATAATTTTAAAAATATACGCTATATGCATTAATGAATTAAAAAATAATGTGTGAAGCTTTTTATATAATTAAATAATAACACGTATTCACAGAATTTAATTATTTATAAAGCTTAATTACACACATGGAGAAATAATATCGGTATTTTTAATTAATCTTTTCTCTAATTTTTTTTTTACAAAAACTTTTTTTTTCTGCGATTTTTTTTCCTTCGGTGTCATCCTAACAGATTTTACGGAGCTGTGAGTTCACTTTATTAAAGGGGCTTACCAATATTTTTGATGTGTTACAGAGATTAAAAAAAAGAAAAAAGATTTTAAAAAAAGTTTAACAATTAAAAATGAACTGAATTAAATTTTCGATTATAGTTTAGTTTAAAAATTTATATTGTGATTTTTTCAGCTCGGAATGGAAATTTTATTTTAAACATATATCATATATATATATATATATATATATATATATATATATATATATATAGTGTAGAAACTATATAACAAAATTATAACAGTGATTCTAATTTTAAAAAACTTAAGGAGCAAACTGATAATAATGATAACTTATATCAGTTAGATTTGATTAGATTAGCAAGCTAAATCTAAATTAATTATAATAATAAATAGTTATTTAATTTTATAGTCCAGTTTTGTATTAAGATTATCTTCACTATTATGATCATTTAAATACAAATTATAAAATTTGTAAAATGTTATTAATTTGTAGATAGAGAGAGAAAAAAAAAATCCTTTATTTCTATTACATCCTCAAGTTAATTATATATTTATAATTAATAACAATAAAAAAAATTAACAAAGTAACGTCTATTACATCGGCTTTTACACGTCATTCAGACATACTCTAATCCTATATATAGAATAATCGAAGAGATAATATATATAATAGTTAGAAAAAAGAGAGAAAGACAGAACCATGCACTTTTAATCAAACTAATAATAAGGAAAAAAAAAAAAAGAGTTTTATAAAGAAGGTAGATAAGATTGTTAGTATATATATATATATTTTTTTATGATTTTATATTTTATCCTTTTTTTTTTTTTAAAAAGATTTTTAAAGGTTTTTTTATTTTATAATATGATTATAAATAGTTGTATTTAGTAATATATCTATAGTATGAATTAACATTTGTTATAAGTTTGGATATTATGTTTTGAAACCCTAATGGTAGACCAGACATACACAAAAAACTTTAAATTGAAATAAATTGGAAAAAGAGATCTGCTGGAACGGGGATCATCAGATAAAATTCCAGCGACATTTCAACCCCTTCTTTATTATGTCATAGATCTCTTTTAAACCGGATTTTATGTGTTAATATTAAGTTGTTTCAGTGAAATATTTAAATGAACATATATAACAGATACAAGTGTTAACAAATTCAAACTATAAACCTACCTCTGCCGTGGAGTCCTCCATTGTGAATATCTATTTCTGGCTAACACATGTCGCGGGAGGGGAATGTCCCCCCACATTTCAAATTTAGACCATTTATTCAGAATTTTTTTGAACAACAAGAAAATTAAAGAAGAAAGGAAAAATAGTTAAGGGAAGAAAGCTAAATTTCATAATCTTTACAGCTAGTTATATCAAAATAACTGATTTAACACTTATTCATCTTTTAATATTCCTTTAAAAAGGCAAATTATAATAGTTTAATAAAGCTATTAATTGTGTAAATTCAACTTTATTTAACTTCCATTTTCCTCCCCAGAAATTGGAGATTAAACAAAAATGAACTATATACTTTAACACTTTAAAAATCTTGTGAAAAAATCTTTTAATCAGTTATTTAATCAAAGTTTAATTAACTGTTAAAGATTATAAATTTGTATTAGTTAATATTAATAGAAATTATAGAAAGTTGAATTCATAAATGGATATTTCCATTTATTTTTTTTTAAATATTTTATAATTGATATACTGTTGAAATATTTTACTTGTTTGATACTAAATTTGTTTTTAATAAATTCCATGTTTAAATTTTTAACATCTTCTATGAAATTATCTAATATATTATTTATTCTATAAAATCTTAGAAACTGACCATAATATATACCTTTACAGCAATTTAATGATATATTAGAATTCATATTACAGTATTTTATAATATTGAAATTATAATTACTCTTTTTGTTATAAACTCTAACAGCACTATTTGTAAGGTCTATATTCAAGTCTAAAAAGTTAACTTTTTTGTTTCTATAAATTTTTTCATTGTTCTTAAGTTTCAAGTATTTAGGATATATTTCAGGTATTAATTTTTTAAACAGTGGATTATTAAATATTATTATGTCATCTACATATCGGAATATTTGCCAATTAATATTATTTTGTAGAAAGTATTCTCTTTCGTACCAGAACAATATTAAATTTGCTAATAACGGACTAGAAGAAGTACCCATGGGAACGCCTTCTGATTGAATATATATTTTATTTTTAAATTCTATATAGTTAAAATTTAAAAATGTTTCCAGTAGAGTTTTTGCTGTTTTAAGATCTAATTTAAATGTTTTATATCTGTTATGAATAATTTTAATGTAGAAAGTTTTGTCATTAATGAATTCATTAAATAAATTGGTTATTTTATTATTTAGATCTCTTAAATTTATTTTAGAATATAGGTCCTCAAAGTCAAATGTGTGTACTGTTTCAATGTTTGTCCAATTGTTCATTAAATAATTAATGATTTTTTTATTTGAGTCGATAAATTTATAATTATATTTATTAGTTAATTTATTTATAATAAATTGTAGTGTTGAGGCTAATTGTATATCAATATTTTTTATGACTGAATTTATACCAGATGTGATTGTTCTGAAAGAAATAGGTTTTTTGTGTAGTTTAGGAATTATATAGAACTTTGGTATGTTTGGATTTTTGTGGTTATTATAAATTTTTAGTGAATTTTCAACATTTTTGATGTCTTTTTTGATTTTTGTGCCTGTAATTCTAGCAAAAGTGTATTTATGATTATTATCAATTTCCTTTTTTAGTATATCGTGGTATAGATTTTTACAAATTAAAGATAAATTATTGGAACATTTATCTATAGGAGTGATAATATAGTCCTTCTGTAAATTAATTATATTTTCTTTAAAAGAAGGAATGTCTGAATTGGGTTTTGTGTATTTAAGTGTATTATTATAATAATTTATAATTTCCTTTTTAATATTATGTTTCCATTCCAGAAAAGTAAATTCTGGAATACTGTATCTTATACTAGTTTTATTTATGAAAATATCTATATCTTTTAATATAGATTTAATTGTATTATTATAATTGTGTTTAATTTGAGGTATATATTTATACCCTTTATTTAAAATTTCTTGATATTCTGGATTTAAAAAAGAAAAGTTGCTAGTTAATATATGACCTGAGAACTTATATTTATCAATATAGTTGTTGCAATTACATTTAATTTTTTTAAAATTTGCCAAATTATTAATAAATTGGTTATAATTGCAAACTAAATTACCTATATTTTTATTGTATCTCCAGATTGTTTTAAAATTTAAATTTTTTATAGGGAAAAGATTATTGATGATTTGGTTATTAAAAATATCATTAAATTTAATATGATTAAATAAATTGTTATTAAATTTAATGATAATATTAATGTTATTAGTATTTTGTTTAATTTTTCTGTATTTAAAGATGTCGTGTGTGATATCTATTAATCTGTTAGTCAGATTATGAATTTTAATATATTCTATGAGTTTGATAAATTTATTATTATTTAGTTTAAATAATGTTTTAATAAATTTATCGACGAAGTTGTTAGTGTACATTTGTTTTGGGTCCAGTAATTCTTCAAATTCAATGTAACCTAATTTATTTGTAGTTTTACCTCTAGTTTTATTAGGTTTAGTTTTAAATTCATTTTTATATTTGCAACTGATTTCATAAGTTGAAATTTCTTCTGTTTGTGGTTTGTATGTGTAGTTTAATTCGTCGTTAAGTCCATAAGGGAATAATGTGTTGTGTTTATAAATGTAGTTGTTTTCTAATAATAGTCGTTGTTTTTTGTTTTGACATATGTCTAGTATTTCTATCTTAAAGTTGTTAAAAGTATGTAATTGATTGTGTTCTTTCATATATATATTACCAATTGATTTTTTAGCGTGGTTTCTATGTAGGTTTATTCGTATATTTAATGGATTACAAGTTTGTCCTATATATGATAGTTGACAAATTTGGCATGTTAATTTATAAATAGTATTCACTAATTTACAACTAGTTGTTTGAAAAGTGTCATGGTTCTTAAGAGAGGGACAAGTTTGACAATTTTTTCTTAGGCAATTCTTAGCGAGTTTAAATTAACATAAAAGAGGTGCTAACACTAATATGTTTGTAGTTTTTTTTAGTTTTTTTAGTTTGTTATTCTTATGAATTTTTTAAATATATTTTACTTAATTGTTTTTGTGGTGATAAAATTTGTAATAAATTGAATAATTAATCTATAAATATATAGATATTACTGTTTGTTATCTGTTATATTTTTAAGAATAACTAATAAAAAAAACATCTTTAAACTAACAAAAACACTGAAAAAAACAAAAGTTCTGAAATTATTTTTTTTTTCTAGAATTACTTTTATAATTTAATTTTTAATAATCAAACAATGAAAGATAATTAAAATTTGTATGAAGATTTATTTATATTAGAATATCTAATATAATTCAATTTGTATATTATGTTATATATAAAAAAAATATATCATAGAGCAAGCTCATATGAATTAATATAGTGTAGAAACTATATAACAAAATTATAACAGTGATTCTAATTTTAAAAAACTTAAGGAGCAAACTGATAATAATGATAACTTATATCAGTTAGATTTGATTAGATTAGCAAGCTAAATCTAAATTAATTATAATAATAAATAGTTATTTAATTTTATAGTCCAGTTTTGTATTAAGATTATCTTCACTATTATGATCATTTAAATACAAATTATAAAATTTGTAAAATGTTATTAATTTGTAGATAGAGAGAGAGAAAAAAAAAATCCTTTAATTCTATTACATCCTCAAGTTAATTATATATTTATAATTAATAACAATAAAAAAAATTAACAAAGTAACGTCTATTACATCGGCTTTTACACGTCATTCAGACATACTCTAATCCTATATATAGAATAATCGAAGAGATAATATATATAATAGTTAGAAAAAAGAGAGAAAGACAGAACCATGCACTTTTAATCAAACTAATAATAAGGAAAAAAAAAAAAAAAGAGTTTTATAAAGAAGGTAGATAAGATTGTTAGTATATATATATATATTTTTTTATGATTTTATATTTTATCCTTTTTTTTTTTTTAAAAGATTTTTAAAGGTTTTTTTATTTTATAATATGATTATAAATAGTTGTATTTAGTAATATATCTATAGTATGAATTAACATTTGTTATAAGTTTGGATATTATGTTTTGAAACCCTAATGGTAGACCAGACATACACAAAAAACTTTAAATTGAAATAAATTGGAAAAAGAGATCTGCTGGAACGGGGATCATCAGATAAAATTCCAGCGACATTTCAACCCCTTCTTTATTATGTCATAGATCTCTTTTAAACCGGATTTTATGTGTTAATATTAAGTTGTTTCAGTGAAATATTTAAATGAACATATATAACAGATACAAGTGTTAACAAATTCAAACTATAAACCTACCTCTGCCGTGGAGTCCTCCATTGTGAATATCTATTTCTGGCTAACACATGTCGCGGGAGGGGAATGTCCCCCCACATTTCAAATTTAGACCATTTATTCAGAATTTTTTTGAACAACAAGAAAATTAAAGAAGAAAGGAAAAATAGTTAAGGGAAGAAAGCTAAATTTCATAATCTTTACAGCTAGTTATATCAAAATAACTGATTTAACACTTATTCATCTTTTAATATTCCTTTAAAAAGGCAAATTATAATAGTTTAATAAAGCTATTAATTGTGTAAATTCAACTTTATTTAACTTCCATTTTCCTCCCCAGAAATTGGAGATTAAACAAAAATGAACTATATACTTTAACACTTTAAAAATCTTGTGAAAAAATCTTTTAATCAGTTATTTAATCAAAGTTTAATTAACTGTTAAAGATTATAAATTTGTATTAGTTAATATTAATAGAAATTATAGAAAGTTGAATTCATAAATGGATATTTCCATTTATTTTTTTTTTAATATTTTATAATTGATATACTGTTGAAATATTTTACTTGTTTGATACTAAATTTGTTTTTAATAAATTCCATGTTTAAATTTTTAACATCTTCTATGAAATTATCTAATATATTATTTATTCTATAAAATCTTAGAAACTGACCATAATATATACCTTTACAGCAATTTAATGATATATTAGAATTCATATTACAGTATTTTATAATATTGAAATTATAATTACTCTTTTTGTTATAAACTCTAACAGCACTATTTGTAAGGTCTATATTCAAGTCTAAAAAGTTAACTTTTTTGTTTCTATAAATTTTTTCATTGTTCTTAAGTTTCAAGTATTTAGGATATATTTCAGGTATTAATTTTTTAAACAGTGGATTATTAAATATTATTATGTCATCTACATATCGGAATATTTGCCAATTAATATTATTTTGTAGAAAGTATTCTCTTTCGTACCAGAACAATATTAAATTTGCTAATAACGGACTAGAAGAAGTACCCATGGGAACGCCTTCTGATTGAATATATATTTTATTTTTAAATTCTATATAGTTAAAATTTAAAAATGTTTCCAGTAGAGTTTTTGCTGTTTTAAGATCTAATTTAAATGTTTTATATCTGTTATGAATAATTTTAATGTAGAAAGTTTTGTCATTAATGAATTCATTAAATAAATTGGTTATTTTATTATTTAGATCTCTTAAATTTATTTTAGAATATAGGTCCTCAAAGTCAAATGTGTGTACTGTTTCAATGTTTGTCCAATTGTTCATTAAATAATTAATGATTTTTTTATTTGAGTCGATAAATTTATAATTATATTTATTAGTTAATTTATTTATAATTAAATTGTAGTGTTGAGGCTAATTGTATATCAATATTTTTTATGACTGAATTTATACCAGATGTGATTGTTCTGAAAGAAATAGGTTTTTTGTGTAGTTTAGGAATTATATAGAACTTTGGTATGTTTGGATTTTTGTGGTTATTATAAATTTTTAGTGAATTTTCAACATTTTTGATGTCTTTTTTGATTTTTGTGCCTTTAATTCTAGCAAAAGTGTATTTATGATTATTATCAATTTCCTTTTTTAGTATATCGTGGTATAGATTTTTACAAATTAAAGATAAATTATTGGAACATTTATCTATAGGAGTGATAATATAGTCCTTCTGTAAATTAATTATATTTTCTTTAAAAGAAGGAATGTCTGAATTGGGTTTTGTGTATTTAAGTGTATTATTATAATAATTTATAATTTCCTTTTTAATATTATGTTTCCATTCCAGAAAAGTAAATTCTGGAATACTGTATCTTATACTAGTTTTATTTATGAAAATATCTATATCTTTTAATATAGATTTAATTGTATTATTATAATTGTGTTTAATTTGAGGTATATATTTATACCCTTTATTTAAAATTTCTTGATATTCTGGATTTAAAAAAGAAAAGTTGCTAGTTAATATATGACCTGAGAACTTATATTTATCAATATAGTTGTTGCAATTACATTTAATTTTTTTAAAATTTGCCAAATTATTAATAAATTGGTTATAATTGCAAACTAAATTACCTATATTTTTATTGTATCTCCAGATTGTTTTAAAATTTAAATTTTTTATAGGGAAAAGATTATTGATGATTTGGTTATTAAAAATATCATTAAATTTAATATGATTAAATAAATTGTTATTAAATTTAATGATAATATTAATGTTATTAGTATTTTGTTTAATTTTTCTGTATTTAAAGATGTCGTGTGTGATATCTATTAATCTGTTAGTCAGATTATGAATTTTAATATATTCTATGAGTTTGATAAATTTATTATTATTTAGTTTAAATAATGTTTTAATAAATTTATCGACGAAGTTGTTAGTGTACATTTGTTTTGGGTCCAGTAATTCTTCAAATTCAATGTAACCTAATTTATTTGTAGTTTTACCTCTAGTTTTATTAGGTTTAGTTTTAAATTCATTTTTATATTTGCAACTGATTTCATAAGTTGAAATTTCTTCTGTTTGTGGTTTGTATGTGTAGTTTAATTCGTCGTTAAGTCCATAAGGGAATAATGTGTTGTGTTTATAAATGTAGTTGTTTTCTAATAATAGTCGTTGTTTTTTGTTTTGACATATGTCTAGTATTTCTATCTTAAAGTTGTTAAAAGTATGTAATTGATTGTGTTCTTTCATATATATATTACCAATTGATTTTTTAGCGTGGTTTCTATGTAGGTTTATTCGTATATTTAATGGATTACAAGTTTGTCCTATATATGATAGTTGACAAATTTGGCATGTTAATTTATAAATAGTATTCACTAATTTACAACTAGTTGTTTGAAAAGTGTCATGGTTCTTAAGAGAGGGACAAGTTTGACAATTTTTCTTAGGCAATTCTTAGCGAGTTTAAATTAACATAAAAGAGGTGCTAACACTAATATGTTTGTAGTTTTTTTTAGTTTTTTTAGTTTGTTATTCTTATGAATTTTTAAAATATATTTTACTTAATTGTTTTTGTGGTGATAAAATTTGTAATAAATTGAATAATTAATCTATAAATATATAGATATTACTGTTTGTTATCTGTTATATTTTTAAGAATAACTAATAAAAAAACATCTTTAAACTAACAAAAACACTGAAAAAAACAAAAGTTCTGAAATTATTTTTTTTTCTAGAATTACTTTTATAATTTAATTTTTAATAATCAAACAATGAAAGATAATTAAAATTTGTATGAAGATTTATTTATATTAGAATATCTAATATAATTCAATTTGTATATTATGTTATATATAAAAAAAATATATCATAGAGCAAGCTCATATGAATTAATATAGTGTAGAAACTATATAACAAAATTATAACAGTGATTCTAATTTTAAAAAACTTAAGGAGCAAACTGATAATAATGATAACTTATATCAGTTAGATTTGATTAGATTAGCAAGCTAAATCTAAATTAATTATAATAATAAATAGTTATTTAATTTTATAGTCCAGTTTTGTATTAAGATTATCTTCACTATTATGATCATTTAAATACAAATTATAAAATTTGTAAAATGTTATTAATTTGTAGATAGAGAGAGAAAAAAAAAAAAAATCCTTTAATTCTATTACATCCTCAAGTTAATTATATATTTATAATTAATAACAATAAAAATAAAG
>CP092877.1:74693570-74880952 GCA_030710605.1 Cordylochernes scorpioides | reverse complement strand
ATCAATTCCATGAGCCATCGTAATGTGCAGCCTTAAAACAGGCGGCCAGATCTTTCAGCCATTGTGTCTTCCTGATCAATTCCATGAGCCATTGTAATGTGCAGACTTAAAACTGGCGGCCAGATCTTGCAGCCATTGTATCTTCCTGATCAATTCCATGAGCCATCGTAATGTGTATCCTTAAAACTGGCGGCCAGAGATCTTGCATCCATTGTGCTTTCCTGAACAATTCCATGAGCCATCGTAATGTGTATCCTTAAAACTGGCGGCCAAGATCTTGCAGCCATTGTGCCTTCTTGATCAATTCCATGAGCCATCATAATGTGCAGCCTTGAATCAGCATTCCTTGAGTCTTCGCAGCGTATAATCATCAGAGTTGCCCAAACATTTCCTTGAATATTCTCAAATTATTAATACAAGTGTTCTCTAGTTATTGAGTCAAATTTTGAAATCTTCATCCTTACTTGGAATTCAATATCTTTCCCTTTTTTTTTTTTCTTCACACTATAAAATTATGGTTTCAAACATCTTTTCATTTAACTCGATTATTAGTCTCATTGTTACAAGAATCTCTTTATATATAATAATCCAATTTTTTTCAAATATTAATATTAATTACCATGTATAATAACAGATTCCCCTAAGCCTCTTATCCAATTTTATTAATAAATTTCTCTTTTATGAAAATTCGAAACTATTATAGACGCGTATAATTATTTTAAAAATAAAACAATTCCTACTGCCCTTACTGCAATGAAAAATTAAAGGGAGGGCCTGGCTCATCAGTGGTGAACCCTCCCAGCGGTTTCGTCAGTTTAATCTACCATATCGCTGTTATATCGCATTTTTCGATCTTCCTTTTATAGTGATACTGATGCTATACTCTTGGAATAGGCATTTTAGATGAACTATGGATATAAGCTTTGATGACAGTAGAATTACATACATTTATAAATAATAATAGTTTCGAATTTTCATAACAGATGGCGCGCACTAATGAATCATAATATTTCTCTATGTAGAAGAAAGAACTCAAAGCTTCAATTCTCCAAATTGACATAAATACCCTCACAAAGCACATAGTACTAAACAATTTCAATATTCTTTTACGTAAAGATAGAGGCTGTCTGGCCGGCAATCATAGTTCTTAAAATTAAAGATACTTCGGCCAGTAAATCTAGTACGTAAAGATAGAGGCTGCCTGGCCGGCAATCATAGTTCTTAAAATTAAAGATACTTCGGCCAGTAAATCTAGTACGTAAAGATAGAGGCTGTCTGGCCGGCAATCATAGTTCTTAAAATTAAAGATACTTCGGCCAGTAAATCTACTACGTAAAGATAGAGGCTGCCTGGCCGGTATCCATAGTTCTTCAAATTAAAGATACTTCGGCCAGTAAATCTACTACGTAAAGATAGAGGCTGCCTGGCCGGTATTCATAGTTCTTCAAATTAAAGATACTTCGGCCAGTAAATCTACTACGTAAAGATAGAGGCTGCCTGGCCGGCATTCATAGTTCTTCAAATTAAAGATACTTCGGCCAGTAAATCTACTACGTAAAGATAGAGGCTGCCTGGCCGGTATTCATAGTTCTTCAAATTAAAGATACTTCGGCCAGTAAATCTACTACGTAAAGATAGAGGCTGCCTGGCCGGTATTCATAGTTCTTCAAATTAAAGATACTTCGGCCAGTAAATCTACTACGTAAAGATAGAGGCTGTCTGGCCGGCATTCATAGTTCTTCAAATTAAAGATACTTCGGCCAGTAAATCTACTACGTAAAGATAGAGGCTGCCTGGCCGGTATTCATAGTTCTTCAAATTAAAGATACATCGGCCAGTAAATCTACTACGTAAAGATAGAGGCTGCCTGGCCGGCATTCATAGTTCTTCAAATTAAAGATACTTCGGCCAGTAAATCTACTACGTAAAGATAGAGGCTGCCTGGCCGGTATTCATAGTTCTTCAAATTAAAGATACTTCGGCCAGTAAATCTACTACGTAAAGATAGAGGCTGTCTGGCCGGCATTCATAGTTCTTCAAATTAAAGATACTTCGGCCAGTAAATCTACTACGTAAAGATAGAGGCTGCCTGGCCGGCATTCATAGTTCTTCAAATTAAAGATACTTCGGCCAGTAAATCTACTACGTAAAGATAGAGGCTGCCTGGCCAGCATTCATAGTTCTTCAAATTAAAGATACTTCGGCCAGTAAATCTACTACGTAAAGATAGAGGCTGCCTGGCCGGCATTCATAGTTCTTCAAATTAAAGATACTTCGGCCAGTAAATCTACTACGTAAAGATAGATACTGCCTGGCCGGCATTCATAGTTCTTCAAATTAAAGATACTTCGGCCAGTAAATCTACTACGTAAAGATAGAGGCTGTCTGGCCGGCATTCATAGTTCTTCAAATTAAAGATACTTCGGCCAGTAAATCTACTACGTAAAGATAAAGGCTGCCTGGCCGGTATTCATAGTTCTTCAAATTAAAGATACTTCGGCCAGTAAATCTACTACGTAAAGATAGAGGCTGCCTGGCCGGCATTGATAGTTCTTAAAATTAAAGATACTTCGGCCAGTAAATCTACTACGTAAAGATAGATACTGCCTGGCCAGCATTCATAGTTCTTAAATTTAAAGATACTTCGGCCAGTAAATCTACTACGTAAAGATAGAGGCTGCCTGGCCGGCATTCATAGTTCTTCAAATTAAAGATATTTCGGCCAGTAAATCTACTACGTAAAGATAGAGGCTGCCTGGCCGGCATTCATAGTTCTTCAAATTAAAGATACTTCGGCCAGTAAATCTACTACGTAAAGATAGAGGCTGCCTGGCCGGCATTCATAGTTCTTCAAATTAAAGATACTTCGGCCAGTAAATCTACTACGTAAAGATAGAGGCTGCCTGGCCGGCATTTATAGTTCTTCAAATTAAATATACTTCGGCCAGTAAATCTACTACGTAAAGATAGAGGCTGCCTGGCCGGTATTCATAGTTCTTCAAATTAAAGATACTTCGGCCAGTAAATCTACTATGTAAAGATAGAGGCTGTCTGGCCAGCATTCATAGTTCTTCAAATTAAAGATACTTCGGCCAGTAAATCTACTACGTAAAGATAGAGGCTGCCTGGCCGGTATTCATAGTTCTTCAAATTAAAGATACTTCGGCCAGTAAATCTACTACGTAAAGATAGAGGCTGCCTGGCCGGCATTCATAGTTCTTCAAATTAAAGATACTTCGGCCAGTAAATCTACTACGTAAAGATAGAGGCTGCCTGGCCGGCATTCATAGTTCTTCAAATTAAAGATACTTCGGCCAGTAAATCTACTACGTAAAGATAGAGGCTGCCTGGCCGGCATTCATAGTTCTTCAAATTAAAGATACTTCGGCCAGTAAATCTACTACGTAAAGATAAAGGCTGCCTGGCCGGTATTCATAGTTCTTCAAATTAAAGATACTTCGGCCAGTAAATCTAGTACGTAAAGATAGAGGCTGCCTGGCCGGTATTCATAGTTCTTCAAATTAAAGATACTTCGGCCAGTAAATCTACTACGTGAAGATAGAGGCTGCCTGGCCGGCATTCATAGTTCTTCAAATTAAAGATACTTCGGCCAGTAAATCTACTACGTAAAGATAAAGGCTGCCTGGCCGGTATTCATAGTTCTTCAAATTAAAGATACTTCGGCCAGTAAATCTACTACGTAAAGATAGAGGCTGCCTGGCCGGTATTCATAGTTCTTCAAATTAAAGATACTTCGGCCAGTAAATCTACTACGTAAAGATAGAGGCTGCCTGGCCGGCATTCATAGTTCTTCAAATTAAAGATACTTCGGCCAGTAAATCTACTACGTAAAGATAGAGGCTGCCTGGCCGGTATTCATAGTTCTTCAAATTAAAGATACTTCGGCCAGTAAATCTACTACGTAAAGATAGAGGCTGCCTGGCCGGCATTTATAGTTCTTCAAATTAAAGATACTTCGGCCAGTAAATCTACTACGTAAAGATAAAGGCTGCCTGGCCGGTATTCATAGTTCTTCAAATTAAAGATACTTCGGCCAGTAAATCTACTACGTAAAGATAGAGGCTGCCTGGCCGGTATTCATAGTTCTTCAAATTAAAGATACTTCGGCCAGTAAATCTACTACGTAAAGATAGAGGCTGCCTGGCCGGTATTCATAGTTCTTCAAATTAAAGATACTTCGGCCAGTAAATCTACTACGTAAAGATAGAGGCTGCCTGGCCGGCATTTATAGTTCTTCAAATTAAAGATACTTCGGCCAGTAAATCTACTACGTAAAGATAAAGGCTGCCTGGCCGGTATTCATAGTTCTTCAAATTAAAGATACTTCGGCCAGTAAATCTACTACGTAAAGATAGAGGCTGCCTGGCCGGTATTCATAGTTCTTCAAATTAAAGATACTTCGGCCAGTAAATCTACTACGTAAAGATAGAGGCTGCCTGGCTGGTATTCATAGTTCTTCAAATTAAAGATACTTCGGCCAGTAAATCTACTACGTAAAGATAGAGGCTGCCTGGCCGGTATTCATAGTTCTTCAAATTAAAGATACTTCGGCCAATAAATCTACTACGTAAAGATAGAGGCTGCCTGGCCGGTATTCATAGTTCTTCAAATTAAAGATACTTCGGCCAATAAATCTACTACGTAAAGATAGAGGCTGTCTGGCCGGTATTCATAGTTCTTCAAATTAAAGATACTTCGGCCAATAAATCTACTACGTAAAGATAGAGGCTGCCTGGCCGGTATTCATAGTTCTTCAAATTAAAGATACTTCGGCCAATAAATCTACTACGTAAAGATAGAGGCTGCCTGGCCGGTATTCATAGTTCTTCAAATTAAAGATACTTCGGCCAATAAATCTACTACGTAAAGATAGAGGCTGCCTGGCCGGTATTCATAGTTCTTCAAATTAAAGATACTTCGGCCAATAAATCTACTACGTAAAGATAGAGGCTGCCTGGCCGGTATTCATAGTTCTTCAAATTAAAGATACTTCGGCCAATAAATCTACTACGTAAAGATAGAGGCTGTCTGGCCGGTATTCATAGTTCTTCAAATTAAAGATACTTCGGCCAATAAATCTACTACGTAAAGATAGAGGCTGCCTGGCCGGTATTCATAGTTCTTCAAATTAAAGATACTTCGGCCAATAAATCTACTACGTAAAGATAGAGGCTGCCTGGCCGGTATTCATAGTTCTTCAAATTAAAGATACTTCGGCCAATAAATCTACTACGTAAAGATAGATGCTGCCTGGCCGGTATTCATAGTTCTTCAAATTAAAGATACTTCGGCCAATAAATCTACTACGTAAAGATAGAGGCTGCCTGGCCGGTATTCATAGTTCTTCAAATTAAAGATACTTCGGCCAATAAATCTACTACGTAAAGATAGAGGCTGCCTGACCGGCGTCACGGCGACAAAAGACTCTTGTCGAAACGTCGAGATAATAAAAAGATTTACTGACCGAAGTATCTTTAATTTTAAGAGTTTCAATATTCTTTTTTTTATATAAAATAAAAGGATTTAAAAGTGCGAATGTTTCTTTTATACATAAAACGAACTTCTACTGTCCTTACTGCGATGAAAAATATATTGGGAGGGCTTGGCTCATCAGTGGTGAACCCTCCCAGCGGTTTCGCCAATTTTAATCCACCAGACCGCTTCTCAGAGCTCTAATACTGTATTGGATCATTCTGCTTTTATATGCTACATTGAAGGATGGAATCTTAGAAATGGTTTTCAAGTAAACTATGGACATAAGCTTATAGGACAGTAGAATTACATTCGAATATTTGCTTCGAGCAATGCTCTTCAGCAAACTATAAAGACAAGGCCAGTTAGGCATAAATTAACACAAAGCAATAACGCGCCATATATATATATATATATATATATATATATATATATAAAATAAAAGGATTTAAATATATTTATAATATTATATAATATATATATATATATATATAGATTGCGCTTTATTGCTTTGTGTTAATTTATGCCTAACTGGCCTTGTCTTTATAGTTTGCTGAAGAGCATTGTTCGAAGCAAATATTTGAATGTAATTCTACTGTCTTATAAGCTTATGTCCATAGTTTACTTGAAAACCATTTCTAAGATTCCATCCTTCAGTGTAGCATATAAAAGCAGAATGATCCAATACAGTATTAGAGCTCTGAGAAGCGGTCTGGTGGATTAAAATTGGCGAAACCGCTGGGAGGGTTCACCACTGAAGAGCCAAGCCCTCCCAATATATTTTTCATCGCAGTACGGACAGTAGAAGTTCGTTTTATGTATAAAAGAAACATTCGCGCTTTTAAATCCTTTTATTTTATATATATAGATGGCGCGTTATTGCTTTGTGTTAATTTTTTTTTTTTTTTTTGACTAAAACATCTCTACATTTAGAAAATGTCGTTCAACTTTCTCTATATACTTTTTGAGTTAGATATTTGTCATTTTTAATGTAGGTTGGTAATAAGTTGTGAAAGCGGGGGCACTTATTTATTTAATAAAATATGATTAGGAAATTTTGTTGGGAGGATATTAATCTATTAGAATAAAAGGTCGCTTCTCCCGTCAAAATAGACGTGAAAACTAGATGCCATCTATTGACCGTCGCAGCAAACTAGCAGATTCAGGTCGGTGACAAAGCCACAACACCAATTTTGGCAACTCGAGAAGCATCCACCTGGAGACCATGGTTTCAGGCTAATGGCCCTCATCAGCCTAGGGCGGACTTTATTCCATGAGATTCGCAGGGATCAAATGGAATCCTCACAATCTACCAAAGAGGTGTTTATCTGGTAGAGTGATTAGGCGAAATCTATGGTCAAAAGAGGTGACCTTTATACACTTATGGACAAGACTTAAGGTATTGGGAAATCTTTGATGCCGCCAGTCGTCTTTTTTTTTTTTTTTTTTAAGGTGAAAAATAGGCAAATTATTTATATTTAGTTATATCGTGTATCTTCAATAAAGATCACTGTGTATCAAATATATTTCAGAGTTATTCTCTCGATATACATGCTAAAAGATAAAAAATTTCAAAGTTTTGCCTATAAGTGTATATGTATATCCATATTGTCGCGGCAGACCCCTCCGGTTCTTGTGACGACGCCGCTTCCTCCTTCGTGGATCACCTACCCGGGCTCCCCCTCTGCAGCTCTATCCTGTAGACCACCCAAAGACCTCCGAGAACCACCACTCAAGTGGATCTCCTTTCTTTTGGCAGTATCTCTCGGCCTTACCACTGGTAGGGGGACACGAGAGACTTACCAGAAGAGTAGCGACTGTGGTTTTGGAGAGAGAGTCATAACAGCAACCGGCACCAAGACTTCTAACACTCCTCCTTTTTTTATTGTCATCTTAAGTGCACATTATATAAAACTCATATTAATCAACGGATATTTACACAATTTTACATCCCAGGGCCAATAACAACGGATATTTACACAATTTTACATCCCAGGGCCAATATCAACGGATATTTACACAATTTTACATCCCAGGGCCAATATCAACGGATATTTACACAATTTTACATCCCAGGGCCAATAACAACGGATATTTACACAATTTTACATCCCAGGGCCAATATCAACGGATATTTACACAATTTTACATCCCAGGGCCAATAACAACGGATATTTACACAATTTTACATCCCAGGGCCAATATCAACGGGTATTTACACAAGTTTACATCCCAGGGCCAATAACAACGGGTATTTACACAATTTTACATCCCAGGGCCAATAACAACGGGTATTTACACAATTTTACATCCCAGGGCCAATAACAACGGATATTTACACAATTTTACATCCCAGGGCCAATAACAACGGATATTTACACAATTTTACATCCCAGGGCCAATAACAACGGATATTTACACAATTTTACATCCCAGGGCCAATATCAACGGATATTTACACAATTTTACATCCCAGGGCCAATAACAACGGATATTTACACAATTTTACATCCCAGGGCCAATAACAACGGATATTTACAAACATTAGCTCCAGAAAACAGGACCACAGCAGTCGGCGATATCCACACAAGTTCCAGACCAGAAATAGGCGAAAGCGCCATCTATTGGCGGTGGTTGTAGCTGTTTTGAAGACCCATAAACGCGACAATAAGTACAGCGGGAGGTTCAGTGAGTCGAGGGAACTTACAGCTGTCAACCCCATGCTGGTTAATGTCGCCAGGTGGTGACACTTGTTCTCCCCTGTAAAAACTTCCCTGAGAAGCGGGCACGTGCAACGACACGACTGGAGAGGGTATTGAGCATGCTTTTACATCACCCGCGCATGAATGATGGATACGCTTTTTAAAAAGACCCTTTTTAAAACACTCCTTTACCCTCTTACTCCGGTTGTTTTTACAAGGGAGAGCCCAATAGATCAGCGTTTTAGCCAGTAGAAGGGCGTGTGGCCCGAAAGCTCGCTCGCGTTTATTAAAAAAGAAACTCATCTTCCTTCGTGTTTTACTTTATTCGATTATCCAAACAGGAAGAGTTCTATCGCATAGATTATTTAGTGTCGAAATAAACATTTCAGAAGAAAAATGGATAGAGCTTCGAATTCATCTGACCATCCCTATTAAATATATTTGAGGATTAGTTTAATCAAATATAAATCAACGATGATAAGTGTCTGTATGAAAAAGTGAAAGTTGTATAAGCTTATGATTTTGCTTATGTTTTAAAAATGAATCGATGTTGGTTCCATATGTTTGAATTGAATATAACACCTTACTTCTATATACACCTATCCCCCGATTTACACGGTACTTGTTTTACACGTTTTCGTTTTTACACGGTTTTCCAAATAAGTTTTTTTTTGTTTTTATCGCACTATACTAAATACTACTGTGATTGAACACATGCGCTGTGTACACATCTTACGAGGAATCCCGAGCTTATGTGCTGACTACATATTTTAACCTGTCAATGCATTTTATTTCTGTGTACACCTATCCCCCGATTTACACGTTTTTCTCAGGAACGTATTTACCGTGTAAATCGGGGGATAGGTGTATTTTATTGCTTAAAAAAGAACAAAAAAAAAAGAAACTACAATTGTAAATGAATTGATAACAAACTAAGAATAATTAAAAAAATAATGATGATAAAAAATTGAATATGTCTGCCAGAAAAATGCTTCTATGAATTAAAAAATAAGAATAATTACAAATTTAACATATAAATTTCAAACAGTTTTATTATTTGCATTATTAACGAGTTTACAAGCTTTCGGGATTTAAACGACCCTTCTACAGGTATTTGAGAATTGTTTCACAGAGTTAGCTATAAGTGTGTTTGATATCTCATTTAAAGGAATCTATTAACACTGTTTTTTCTTTTGCTTATCCCTAGTACACGTAGTATAGGCCATGATAGTCATGGTGGGTAGAAGTAGTACTATGTTACAATATGTTAAAGTAGCTTAAGGAATACTTTAATTATTTCTTTATCACATCAAAGTTTGAAGAAGTGATGTATTGATAACTTTTTAAAATACACAAATGACGTTTTTATATTACACTAGCGGATGTGTACCCGGCTTCGCCCGGGTTTTATCCGAGTGAAAGTTTGCCTAACGAATATTATATATTATGAAGTATAATAAACAATGTTAAAGATTAGTTTTAATTATTAATCAAGATTGTGTGTGAATATGTGAGAAAGATGTAATACCGTTGTTGTTTTCTTGGCCGACTGTTTTACATAGGGTGTTATCTTAAAATTGCTTGTTTTGAATATTTTTTTAGATTGAGATTATTAGCTAGTATGTAAAAAAATTAACTCTGTTGAATTTTTTTTATATATAAATAAAATATAACTCTGTTGATTTTTTTTTTGTATTTAATCGATAACAGCGAAGTTACGCATGTTAATGTTAGGAAAAATATTTTAATGTTAAGCAAAACCTGCTCCATCTCGTTTTACATAAATGTTGAAAATTTGGTCGAAATTGATGCATTGTAACGAAAGTTTTTAGCGAACAACACTTATGAAATTTGCATTTTATTAATATAGATAATCTAAGAAAAGAGGGAGGATTATAAAGCACAAATTTTTCTTTTTTTTTTTAACATAAACTTCTACTATCCTTCCTGCGATGAGCAAATACACAGTTTAGCCATAAATTCTGTTACAAACAATTTTATAAATTAAATGATTAAGAACAAAAACTAATGGAATATATAAATACATATTTTATTAGCCAATAGGACATAGATAGGTTTTCTTTAACACCCCAATCCATTATCAAATGATGGGTGGAAGTAGGCGACTGCTTTTACTGTAAGTGCACCATATATCTACACATGTGAAAAACAGTTCGACTTTGCATTGTACAATATTTTATAATACAATATAATGCAGCTTATTATTGTAGAACGACATTTGAAAATTTGTTTTCCGTTCATCATTACTCTTCACAATTCATCAATTCATACTTCATCTCTAAGGATAGGAATAGTCGTTATTTCTTCTTAAAATAAATTTCGATTTTTCGTTCAAAAGAAACATTCGGGATCATTTTCTAATGTCGTTCTACTGTAGAGTATGTTAAATGTAGCAGCCGACAAAAAATATTGTAATTGTTATAATCTAATTATGTGATGTATAGATTAAATTTTCTTTAATTAAATACTAAATTATCAAAATTCGAAACTACACCTATCCCCCGATTTACACGGTAGATACGTTCCTGAGAAAAACGTGTAAATCGGGGGATAGGTGTACACAGAAATAAAAATAAAATGCATTGACAGGTTAAAATATGTAGTCAGCACATAAGCTCGGGATTCCTCGTGAAATGTGTACACAGCGCATGTGTTCAATCACAGTAGCATTTAGTATAGTGCGATAAAAACAAACAAAAAAACAAAACTTATTTGGAAAACCGCGTAAAAGCGAAAACGTGTAAAACAAGTACCGTGTAAATCGGGGGATAGGTGTATTTTAAACGCGTAAGATTCTTTTTTTTTTTTTAATTAAACAATTTCTACTGCCCCTTACTGCAATGGAAAAATTAAAGGGAGGGCCTATTACTCTATGAAATGTAAATTTAAAAAATTGAGTAAATGTTTTAAATAGGAATAATACTATATATGTCTAGCTTGCTATAGTTTTACATGGCTAAAAAGAATAAGATAATTTACATGTATATAAAAAATGAACGTTTTTTCTAACCAACGGTGAACGAATTTCTGATTCTAATTCCCTGATAACACTTACAGAGACGCTGAGAGCGTTCTGTGTTTGGTAGTCTCCTGGCATACCTGTGTTACCCCGGTCCTCTCCCTATCAACGCTGCAATAAAAGGTAAGTACTGTTTCTTTATACATAAACAATTCGTTAGTTTTTATTTACGTTTTTTTTATACCCTTTGAGTATACGCTTTTATATGTAGATGGAAATTTTGCAGAGAGGATATTGATCTAAAGAGACAAAGGTCGCCTCTCTCATCAAAACCATTTTAAAACCGAATATATAATATAATTATATTTCTGTATCTTTCATACAATCAATAAACAAAACAAACGAAAACAAAATACAATAAATTTACATAACACCTAATATTTATGTGCATACGATACTAGGGTAATTATAACAAAATTTACATAAATATTTTAATCTCATAAAAATACAGTAGAATCTCCCTGTAAAGGACAACACCTAATTACAGAGCCAAAGTATCCTTTAGAGAGAGGTGTCCTCTTACTGGAGAGTTACTAAATTGTGAAAAATGGTAATTTTGCAAATGAAAACTGTCCTTTGTAGAGAGGTGTCCGCTAAAGGGAGGTTCTACTGTTTATATATATCTTACGAGATATAAAAATATATTATTTGCTTGTGGTTTTTGATAGAGAATTATTGAGCATTTGCGTTTATGGTATTGTTATGGAATATATATTAAAATCAAAAAAAGACATATCCTGACCTCGTTCACATGAACTTTTAGATGGCAGAGCGCCATCTAGTAGAACAGAAATAAACTAAACGATGATTTAACCCTGTTTTTATTATTTTATTTATATTATTTTTCATATATAAATATATATATATATATATGAAAAACAATAGAAAAAAATAAAAGATAAGTGGGTCAGGTGTTGCTATTAAAAATAAAGAAGGCATCTTCCTGACCACGAGCATATGTGCTTTTTAGATGGCAGAGCGCCGACAGCGCGAAACGCGTTCGTGGATGGCTTTTCTTGATTTATCAAGAAATTGGGTTGGCCAAATATCACGGAGCAAGTTAAATAAACGTTTAGTTTATTTTTGCTCCACTAGATGGCGCTCTGTCATCTAAAAAGCACATGTGCTCGTGGTCAGGATATGCCTTCTTTATTTTTAATATATATCTATATATATAAAAATCAATGTTTGTATGTTTGTTTGTTTGTATGTCCGGTATACAAATTCGCAGTAGTTCACTAATTCAAACCAAAATTTCCATACATAGGTAAAAAAAATACGGGGAAGACGATAGGCTATTTTAAAAAATATATAAATCAATTATTAAAACTATATATTCAAATTATTCTACTTAGCTCACGAACAGCGCCCTCTATCAAAGATTAGATTAAATTATGCTGATGCAAACAAATAGATAATGCTAATAACAAACAATTATTAAAAAAATCGTATCTAAATATATATCACTCGGGTAGATATGCACACGGGTCAATCCCGGGGCGAAGCCCGGGTCACCCGTCTAGTATACATATAAAGAAGCATGGAGCCATGAAGAGTACTTAAGTACAGAGAAACTGAATGCTATTTCTGCAGAAAAGTCCACGAGGGTCAACGGTCAAGAAAGATTGCGTGAGGAAACAAGCAGGTGACCGGTGTTCCCATTAGTACAATGCTCCCAGAACGACTCTCTGATAAATATTTGACATGAAAGATCATTTTTAAAAATAGATTTCCCTTCAAAATTAGAAAATTAGCGTGTTGAAACAAATATAAACACCCAAAGCAATTTATTTAATTTTAAATCTTATTTCATTAGCGTTTTAATATAAAATATTTTCTAACGTAGAAGGGCTTTCTTGCCTGAAAGCTTGAGAAATTTATAAATAAAAATATTTAAAAAGAAAAATTTTCCTGGAGGCTTAATGTTCTTTGTAAGTTATAAAATAAATAAAGCTTCCAGGGTTAAGTTTCTTGTGCAACTTTTGATTTTCAAGCTTTCAGACTTGTCAGTCCTTCAACAGGATTATCACGTTAACAACTTAATAATTAATACAATTTTTATATACACATTATTATTTAATTAAAAAGGCACATATTCGATCAAAAATTTCATGATATTTTTTATCCAATATATGTCTTTTTAATTAAAGATTTATTTATGGATTGTTCTCTTTTCAAATACATTATTATATACACATATTTTAAATACTTATTATAAATTGAGAGAAAAATTATATTACATTATTTCTGTTTGAAAAACAAAATTTTGAAAATTCTTTGTGTTTTCAGGGATTCAGAATCAGAAATTCATTCACTGTTGGTTAGAAAAAATGTTTATTTATTAATTTATATATCTGATAATTTAAAACCCCAGTCATTCTACCATGTCCCTGCCTATGTCCAACCACCTTGTACCCTGTACCAACTTACTTTATGACATGATGTACTGCTAAGAGCCAAATAAAATGCGGACTGTATGTCAGACAGACAGAGAAAAACAAGGAGATAATACGATTATAGATATTAATAAACGATTGAAGTTAGGCCTAGAGTTAAGAGGAAAGATTCCCATCTCACATCATTAGCGCTAGGTGAACGACACTTTTATTCCAGAGAACTCCAAGACAAAGAACCCCGGAGTTGAATTCGCTAAAAACAACTTTATTTAGGTCAATGCTCCATCCTCACATTTTCTGCTATAACTATCAAAGATGGCTTCCCAGTCGTTTGGACCAATCAAGGCGATTCTTCATCTTCCATGATGTAATGAATGACCAATCAGAATCTCAAGAGAGGTCACGTGACACCACCCGACTGGGGAAGTCTGAGTAGCGTCTCCGAGTCTCATCCGTATTAGACGTGTCTGCTGATCCAGCGTAAATCGCGAGGCGTAAACTCACTCTCCTCCATGCTCTCTGTCTGTCAGCATCGGTTCTTTTGACCAACCAATCCTGTGTCCTGACTCCTGCCATCACGACTGCAAAATTCACCAATCCAATCCCAACTTCCAGTTGACAGCACCTTCGCTGTCACAACTACCACAGAGCAAACGGAGAATTGGCAAGATTCTCCACAGAGAAAAGAGAGTCGACAGGATTTCACATCGATTCTCACATATACATGTAAATTATCTTGTTCTTTTTTTATCCATACAAAACTATAGCAAGTTAGACATATATAGTATTATTCCTATTCAAAAAGTTTACTCATTTTTAAATTTACATTTTATAGAGTAATGTAGTTTTTTTTTAATTTAATGATAAAGCACAATTTGGATTATGGATTATAATACAAGAAAATAAGACCTAATCCAAATAATTTATTAGTGTGTGACGTTTCAGTTACAACATTGTCACCATCATCAGACAAAAGAATAAAAATTTTATTCTTTTGTCTGATGATGGTGACAATGTTGTTGCAGAAACGTCACATATTAATAAATTATTTGGATTAGGTCTTATTTTCTTTTATTTTTTAATTTAATTAAAGAAAAATTAAACTATATTCCATAATTATATTATAATATCTACATTTTTCCAGTTGCTACATTCTTATCATAACATTCGACAAATATTAAGAAAAAGAACGTTTTAAGAAAAAACAAAAACGAACTTTTGGAACAAACTTATACACAGATACATTTTTTATAGAAAGAGAGAGATGACATAAAGTAGAAATGATGAAAAAATAAATCCTTAGAGATACGGTTGAGTGTTGAGAAAGGATCGTGTCAATGGTTGAAGTGGACATTTCCTGACCTCCCCGCTGTGGGGTCAGCCCTGCAGATGGATGTTCTCTGATTGATCTCCTCCCCTCCTCTCTCACTTAATTATCCCATTAACACCTGGCCCAGCTGATGTTTCCATCAAATTACGACATTTTAATTATTAATGGTACACCGTTGATTGATTTTGGAAACTTAGCTTTCCGCTTTGATCAAATTTTAAAATAATATTTCTTTAGATGGTGCAAGCCATCAGCATCTTACAGTTGCACAATCAGAAAATGCCATTTTTTCTTAATTTATCTACCTGATCTAAGTATAAATTCACTTTTGTACTATTTTTCATATATTTCTGTGATGCACTAGCGCGCCATCTGTTATCAAAATTAGAAACTATTTTAAAGGCGTAAGATTATTTTTTAAAATAAACATTTTCTACTACCCTTACTGCAATTAATACTCCCATTAATTTTTCCATTGCAGTAAGGGCAGTAGAAATTGTTTATTTTCAAAAAGAATCATACGCCTTTAAAACATATTTCTGTAAAATATAGATACTTCTGTCAGTTAAAGTTTTATTTTATTAACGTTTCAATAAAAATATTTTGTCATTTAATTCTTGATTATAAATAAAAATTCATCCCTGATTTATAATATTATAAATAAATGAAGCTTCAAGGGTTAAGTTTCAAGGTATTGTATTTATTATTAAGTTGTTAACGTGATAATCCTGTTGACAATTGACAATTAAAATAATTTTATTGACATCTTGTCAATACATTCAAAGTGCACAGTCTGCACTATTTAAAAAAAATATAATATGGATTATATACACTATGTGCAATGAATATGGCGTCTCTGCCAGCGCTGCAGAGTTTGGTGGAGAATCGACAGTGGGTCTCCAGCGACACCACGCATTTCTCGATCTACGAAGAATACGGAGATCGCGTACTTCGCCGCTGAGGAGATGGTGATGGCGTGGTCTTCGAGACCAACTGAATAATCCTGTTGAAGGACTGAAACGTTAAGTAAATAAAAAACTCTAACTGGCCGAAGTGTCTATTTTTACAGAAATATGAATGCCGGCCAGGCAGCCTCTATCTTCAAGATTTATAAATAATAGCGCTTTATAATTTTCTTTAACATAACTCTCTGTGTGTTTATGATTCACTTTTTTTTTGCTTATCCTTAGTACACGTGATACAGGCCATTATAATCATGGTGGGTAGTTAGCGACTGCTTTTACTGTAAGTACACCACATGTCTACACATGTGAAAAACAGTTCGACTTTGCATTTACAAATATGCCAGAGCCCCGTTTTGTTACTTGCACTCGCTGGTGGGGTTGGAATTTTGAAAGAGTCGGAGGCCATTGGAGCATTTTTTTTTATCAGAAAAAAAAAAGTGTCCAATGCGGGAATCGAACCTGGGTCGTAGCGGTCGAAAACTAACGGTTTAGACCAGGGGTCTCCAAACTACGGCCCGAGGGCCACATCCGGCCCGCAGACAGATTTTGTCCGGCCCGCGGAGACATACTTGAAAACTCCTTTTAGAGAACAAATATTTTTTGTAGCAAATAAAATGTTTGTGATAAGTTGGATAAAGAAACACAGAATGGTAATGAGTAAAAACATGTATAATTTATGCAGTAAATTTAACTTCAGCATATAATAACTAACAAATTATTGAAATGAATCCAACTTACATTTTATACATTGTAAGTAATGAACAACACATACCTTATAACAAGACATATGAAATGCTAATGAGATGTATGTAATTGAGATTTTCCACCGACAATAGTTTGTAGTTGTGGACTAATTTTACTTGTACCAATTATTAAAAGAGATTTAAGATGCTCGTCAGTTAATTTAGATCTGTATACATTTTTTGTGTACTTCATTTTGGAGAAGGTTTTCTCACACAAATAAGTAGTACCAAAAACGGAAAACAGCCCACGAGCAAATTTATGCAAATTATCAAATTGTGTCAGTGGAAGACTCTTATAAAATTCCAACAAAGATGAGTTTTCATATTTGTTCTTAATTATATCACTGCACTGAAGATCAATCATTTCCATTTGAAGTTCCGGGGCTAGGGTTTCAATGTCAGCATCAAAAGGATTCTGAAAAATCTTAATTTGATTCGCAATGGCATCAAAGTCCGAGAAACGAGTATCAAAATTTATCTTCAAAGCACTCAAAGTTTCGATTGCAAAATCGATAGGAAACTCAGTCTCAGCAGTGTGGCTGAATATTTCACATGTTTTAAAATGTGAAAAACATTTACTTCGTAGTTGTGATTGAAACAGTATCAATTTCATCCGGAATGACTTGATATTAGTGTATAAATCAGGAAGATGCTGGTTTTCTCCTTGCAACCTCAAATTCAGTTCGTTCACATGTTTTGTCTAATCAACATAGAATGATAACTTCCATAGCCATGCGTTGTTTTGTAATTCAGTAAGAGGGCGGTGCTTTTCATTCAAAAAAATTTCGATCACTGCTCGAAGTTCAAATAAGCGCTGAAGGACTTTCCCACAACTAAGCCAGCGTACGGCAGTATGATAAGGTAAGTCTGTTTCTCCAATCTCTGCAATAAATTGTCGGAATTGTCGGTGATTCAGCCCAAAAGATCTGATGAAATTAACAGTTGATATGACTGGTTTCAGAACGTCAGACATATCCAAACATTTTCCGCACAAAGACTGTTGATGAATGATACAATGTAAGACTAATGGTTTTGAGCCGCCGTCATTTTCTGCAGCCTTTGACACAAGAGCGACCACTCCTTTATCTTTCCCACTCATGTTTTTGCCTCCATCAGTTGTAATACATTTCAAGTTTTTCCATCGAAGGTTCTTTTTATTAAGGGCCATTTCAACTCCTTTAAAAATATCGGTACCAGTAGTTGTGCCATGAATACTATACATATCAAGAAGTTCTTCGTGCACTTCATAGCTTTTATCTACTCCTCTAATATAAATTAACACCTGAGCAGTATCTGACACATCCGTTGACTCATCCAAGGCCAAAGAAAACCACTCAACATGTCCATTTTTGTCGAACAGTTGAGAGGATATATTTTCAGCGATGTTTTCTACCCTTCGAGCCACAGTGTTTGCTGACATACTGACAGTTTTTAATAAATTTACCTTTTCAGGGCACATTTCTTCGACTACTGCAATTATGCATTCCTTGATCATTTCTCCATCGGTGAATGGTTTTCCACGTTTTGCAATTTCAAGAGCCACACGAAAGCTGGCACGAGTTGCCGCCTCTTGTTCAGTTTTGACTTTTGTAAATAAAGATTGCTGCGATTTCAATCCGCGCTTCAAAGCTTCGAATTTTTCTGTCCGCACAATTCCTGTATATTTTGAGTAATTTTGAGAATGTTTTGTTTCATAATGACGTTTCATGTTATATTCTTTGAGAACGGCTATGCTTTCATTGCAAATCAAACATAGCGCCTTGTTACTGGACTCAATTACGAAATACTGAATGTTCCACTGATCTTTGAATTTTCTGCATTCACTATCAATTTTTCGCTTCTTTTCCATTCTGCTAAATCACACACAAAAGCAACAATTAATAATAACATTTAATAACAAATAAACATAACAATTAATACAGGAAAATTAATAATATGCAGTGTTGCCATCTTGGCCCTCGGAACTTACTGGAGTAATCAGTATGGCCCTAAGGCTGGAAAGACCCCATCAGTATGGCCCTAAGGCTGGAAAGTTTGGAGACCCCTGGTTTAGACCATCCTTCCACCGACCCCCATGATTAAGTTAAATGGTTAATGCTATTTGGTGGCGTTTGTATTCATCTTGAGTATACCATGATAATCATGGTGAGTAGTTGTTGTCGTGTCCAATGAAGAGACTCAGATATCTCCATACATCTCTATCACAGCAGTCGCAATGTTCTCTATCTTGGGTGTCTAAAGCTGCTGCTCTGGGTCCATGTCAATTTTCTGTTGTTGTCGTGTCCAATGAAGAGCCTCAGATGTCTCCATACATCTCTATCACAGCAGCAGCAATGTCCTCTATCTTGGGTGTGTAAAGCTGCTGTTCTGGGTCCATGTCAATTTTCTGTTGTTGTTGTTGTTGTCGTGTTCAAAGAAGAGCCTCAGATGTCTCCATGCATCTCTATCACAGCAGCAGCAATGTCCACTATCTTGGGTGTGTAAAGCTGCTGCTCTGGGTCCATGTCAATTTTCTGCAAGGCTGCAGCCATTGCTGGACATGAGAATATGTGGGTAGATTCCACACCAGGACAGGGTATCTACACATGTCTACACATGTAGAAAGTAGTGTGAATTTTATACTTAAAAGTGTTCCAAAGCCCGACTTGGTTATTTGCGCGTAATGGTGAACATGATTGGTTATGATTAATTGGCTAAAAAAAATGGTCGTCTAAGCTATAATCTTAACGGTGAGGTTGGACTTTTGAAAGAATCAGGGACCATTAAAGCAATTTTTGCTTCCAGAAAAAAAGTGTCTATAGCTGGATTCGTTCTCGAATCGTGACAAGGAAATTCGACAGTTTATCTGATACCATTTGAATAAAGAAAATAAGAAACTATAACAGTTTCGTCAATTTATTCTTCCAGACCGCTTCTTAGAGCTCTAATACTGTATTGGATCATTCTGCTTATATATGTTACACTGAAGGGTGATCAGCAGCTTTACACACCCAAGATAGTCGTCATTGTGATTGCTGTGATAGAGATGCATGGAGACATCTGAGGTTATTCATTGGACACAACAACAACAGAAAATTGATATGGCCCCAGAACAGCAGCTTCACACACCCAAGATATTGGAGATTGCGACTGCTGTGATATAGATGTATGGAGACATCTGAGGCTCTTCATTGGACACAACAACAACAACAACAACAGAAAATTGACATGGACCCAGAGAAGCAGCTTCACACATCCAAGATAGTGGACATTGCTGCTGCTGTGATAGAGATGTATGGAGACATCTGAGGCTCTTCATTGGACACAACAACAACAACAGAAAATTGACATGGACCCAGAACAGCAGCTTTACATACCCAAGATAGTGGACATTGTGACTGCTGTGATAGAGATGCATGAAGACATCTGAGGCTCTTCATTGGACACGACAACAACAACAGAAAATTGACATGGACACAGAGCAGCAGCTTCACACACCCAAGATAGAGGACATTGCGACTGCTGTGATAAGGATGTATGGAGACATCTGAGGCTCTTCATAGGAGATGACAACAACAACAACAGAAAATTGACATTGACCCAGAACAGCAGCTTTACACACCCAAGATAGAGGACATTGCGACTGCTGTGATAGAGATGTATGGATACATCTGAGGCTCTTCATTGGACACGACAACAACAACAGAAAATTGACATGGTCCCAGAACAACAGATTTACACATCCAAGATAGAGAACATTGCGACTGCTGTGATAGAGATGCATGGAGACATCTGAGGCTCTTCATTGGACACGACGACAACAACAGAAAATTGACATGGACACAGAGCAGCAGCTTCACACACCCAAGATAGAGGACATTGCGACTGCTGTGATAGAGATGCATGGAGACATCTGAGGCTCTTCATTGGACATGACAACAACAACAACAGAAAATTGACCTTGACCCAGAACAGCAGCTTTACACACCCAAGATAGAGAACATTGCGACTGCTGTGATAGAGATGCATGGAGACATCTGAGGCTCTTCATTGGACACAGCAACAACAACAGAAAATTGACATGGTCCCAGAACAACAGATTTACACACCCAAGATAGAGAACATTGCGACTGCTGTGATAGAGATGCATGGAGACATCTGAGGCTCTTCATTGGACACAGCAACAACAACAGAAAATTGACATGGTCCCAGAACAACAGATTTACACACCCAAGATAGAGAACATTGCGACTGCTGTGATAGAGATGCATGGAGACATCTGAGGCTCTTCAATGGACACGACAACAACAATAACTGAAGCGTGGAATCTTAGAAATGGTATTCAATCAAACTATGGACAACTTTTAGGATAGTAGAATTACATATAAATACAGTGGTACCTCGACATACGAGTTTAATTCGTTCCGCAACCTTGCTCGTATCTTGAATTACTCGTATCTCAAAGCAAATTTCCCCATACAAAACAATTGAACTACCATTAATCCGTTCCAAATTCCAAGATGTCACCCCAGTTATTTTTGTTACGTGGTTTTAAATAATAAAAACGTATTTATAAATATCAAATATTTATTGCACAAAAACAAAAAAGAGAATGTAAAGAAATAAATTAGATATCCTCACTGGTCTTTGCCTTTTTCGCTACATTTTTCTCGCTTTCACCTGTAGGCCGTTTAAAAAAAAAACATGTCCAAGGAGGTTTGTTTCTTCCTCCCTCTCAGAATGTTCCGGAAATGAGTTAGGCAAGTGTCATTAAAAAGGTCAGATGCACGACCTGTTGCAACTTTTTCTGGGTGTTTTTTTTTTTCACGAACTGTGAAACTCTCTCCCACATTCCTAAGATTATGTTTTAACTTTAAAAGCACACAAAAATATAATAAACTTGAATTTGTTTATTCAAGTCTCAAAAAACAAAGCTTTGCATATAGAACAAATAATAATGAAGAAGAAGAAAGAAACATTTTAGGAAAAGCAAAAACAAAACAAAAGTACTGGTCAAAAAGAAACATTTAAAATCACAGATTAATATCTTCAACACTACCGAACCGAACTCGTATCTCGAATTTCGCTCGTAACTAAAAGCAAAAAATCACTTGCTCGTCGGCTCGTATCTCGAAAAACTCGTATGTTGGGGCGCTCGTATGTCGAGGTATCACTGTATTTACATCAAGCAATGCTTTTCTACAAACAAGAAGGAAAAAGCAAGTTAGACATAATAATATGGAATATTAAGTGTTAAAATACACTCATAGACAAAACTTGAATAGGTTGTACCTTTTAGCATGTAAAAATAAAAAAAAGCATTTTATGACCAGGAGCAAATGTGCTTTGCAGAAGGCAGAGCGGCATCTTTTTGCATGTATATCGGGATTCAGACAATAACTCTGAAAGATATTTGATACACAGTGACCTTTATTGAAGAGACACGAGATAACAAAGTGTGAACAAACTCTGTCTCCTTAAAAAAAAAAAAAGATCAAAATACGAAACTTCCTTAAGTTTTATCTATGGGTGTAAACGCGTTTGGAATTACCAATTTATAAAATTTAACGTAAAGTGTTTGGACGAAAAAACATTATTTTTTGTGCATCAAAACAATGATGGAACTTTATTCGTTAAATTTTAATCATCCCATTTCTTGATGGAAAAAGTAGTTTGAAAGATATTTCATTATTCAAATCTTATTTGGATCTATTACATGTTATATTTTTATGTAGTTAGGCTCAAAATGGTGCAATGGTACAATCACAGAAAGAACATAACGAGCTGATAATTGAAGAGAGAACAGTTGAAACAGATAGCTCTGTAACGACGCCGTCCAAAGACCTGGCAGAAGAAACAAGAGATTGGTGGCCAGGGCGGCGGAATGTTTTAATTAGGATGGTGGGAGCAGGTGGTGCCGGATCAATACGAGGCAATTAGTGACGCGGCCGTCGTCTATGAATAGAAATTATTGGCAACAAAAATACTGCTGCGGCCCCTGTATCTACCTCCCCCTGGCTGTGGTCTGTGTTGGTATATCTACCTCCCCCGGGCTGTGGTCTGTGTTGGTATATCTACCTCCCCCGGGCTGTGGTCTGTGTTGGTATAACTACCTCCCCCGGGCTGTGTTGGTATATCTACCTCCCCCGGGCTGTGGTCTGTGTTGGTATATCTACCTCCCCCGGGCTGTGGTCTGTGTTGGTATATCTACCTCCCCCGGGCTGTGGTCTGTGTTGGTATATCTACCTCCCCCGGGCTGTGGTCTGTGTTGGTATATCTACCTCCCCCGGGCTGTGGTCTGTGTTGGTATATCTACCTCCCCCGGGCTGTGGTCTGTGTTGGTATATCTACCTCCCCCGGGCTGTGGTCTGTGTTGGTATATCTACCTCCCCCGGGCTGTGGTCTGTGTTGGTATATCTACCTCCCCCGGGCTGTGGTCTGTGTTGGTATAACTACCTCTCCCGGGCTGTGGTCTGTGTTGGTATATCTACCTCCCCCGGGCTGTGGTCTGTGTTGGTATAACTACCTCCCCCGGCTGTGGTCTGTGGTGTTGGTATATCTACCTACCCCGGGCTGTGGTCTGTGTTGGTATATCTACCTCCCCCGGGCTGTGGTCTGTGTTGGTATATCTACCTCCCCCGGGCTGTGGTCTGTGTTGGTATATCTACCTCCCCCGGGCTGTGGTCTGTGTTGGTATATCTACCTCCCCCGGGCTGTGGTCTGTGTTGGTATATCTACCTCCCCCGGGCTGTGGTCTGTGTTGGTATATCTACCTCCCCCGGGCTGTGGTCTGTGTTGGTATATCTACCTCCCCCGGGCTGTGGTCTGTATTGTTATATCTACCTCCCCCGGGCTGTGGTCTGTGTTGGTATATCTACCTCCCCCGGGCTGTGGTCTGTGTTGGTATATCTACCTCCCCCGGGCTGTGGTCTGTGTTGGTATATCTACCTCCCCCGGGCTGTGGTCTGTGTTGGTATATCTACCTCCCCCGGGCTGTGGTCTGTGTTGGTATATCTACCTCCCCCGGCTGTGGTCTGTGTTGGTATATCTACCTCCCCCGGGCTGTGGTCTGTGTTGGTATATCTACCTCCCCCGGGCTGTGGTCTGTGTTGGTATATCTACCTCCCCCGGGCTGTGGTCTGTGTTGGTATATCTACCTCCCCCGGGCTGTGGTCTGTGTTGGTATATCTACCTCCCCCGGGCTGTGGTCTGTGTTGGTATATCTACCTCCCCCGGGCTGTGGTCTGTGTTGGTATATCTACCTCCCCCGGGCTGTGGTCTGTGTTGGTATATCTACCTCCCCCGGGCTGTGGTCTGTGTTGGTATAACTACCTCCCCGGGCTGTGGTCTGTGTTGGTATATCTACCTCCCCGGGCTGTGGTCTGTGTTGGTATATCTACCTCCCCCGGGCTGTGGTCTGTGTTGGTATATCTACCTCCCCCGGGCTGTGGTCTGTGTTGGTATATCTACCTCCCCCGGGCTGTGGTCTGTGTTGGTATATCTACCTCCCCCGGGCTGTGGTCTGTGTTGGTATATCTACCTCCCCCGGGCTGTGGTCTGTGTTGGTATATCTACCTCCCCCGGGCTGTGGTCGGTGTTGGTATATCTACCTCCCCCGGGCTGTGGTCTGTGTTGGTATATCTACCTCCCCCGGGCTGTGGTCTGTGTTGGTATATCTACCTCCCCCGGGCTGTGGTCTGTGTTGTTATATCTACCTCCCCCGGGCTGTGGTCTGTGTTGGTATATCTACCTCCCCCGGGCTGTGGTCTGTGTTGGTATATCTACCTCCCCCGGGCTGTGGTCTGTGTTGGTATATCTACCTCCCCCGGGCTGTGGTCTGTGTTGGTATATCTACCTCCCCCGTGCTGTGGTCTGTGTTGGTATATCTACCTCCCCCGGGCTGTGGTCTGTGTTGGTATATCTACCTCCCCCGGGCTGTGGTCTGTGTTGGTATATCTACCTCCCCCGGGCTGTGGTCTGTGTTGGTATATCTACCTCCCCCGGGCTGTGGTCTGTGTTGGTATATCTACCTCCCCCGGGCTGTGGTCTGTGTTGGTATATCTACCTCCCCCGGGCTGTGGTCTGTGTTGGTATATCTACCTCCCCCGGGCTGTGGTCTGTGTTGGTATATCTACCTCCCTCGGGCTGTGGTCTGTGTTGGTATATCTACCTCCCCCGGGCTGTGGTCTGTGTTGGTATATCTACCTCCCACCGTCGTTGTCCTAACCACCATCCTGTACCCACAGCTCCGAGTTATATGAAGGCTGTGTCTTGTCTAACTGTCATGTCGAACTGTTCGGCCAAATTTTACCATCCAATCAGGATATTTATTTGCTGGGCGTATATTTGAAATGGTAATAAAAGACTGACGTCTCATCACTACAAAGGTCTTGTCAAAGGTCGTTACAGAGGTCTACATCTGATTTAAATAGAATATCTAGATAGCTGTCTTATCTATCTGTCTCTTTAGTCGTTTGGGATTTTATTTGCCATGCAACCAAATACATGAAAGTTTGAAAACTCGCCATATACTGGTTTTACACTTCTGCAGACATCAGTACCTCTTACCTAAATATCTCTAATTGGCCTTCCAATTAAATTACAGACGATATAAGGGTTCCATACTATAGTAAAAAGGTGATTTTTTATTATTATCCCTAGTACACGTGGTTCATACCATGATAATCATGGTGGGTAAAAGTTAATGACTGCTTTTACTGTAAGTATATCATATGTCTACATATGTGAAAAGCAGTTCGACTTTGCATTTTCAAATGTGCCAGAGGCCGTTTGGCTACTTGCACTCGCTGGTGGGGTAAAATTTGGCGAAACCGCTGAGAGGGTTCATTAATGATGAGCCAAGCCCTCATCATTTAATCGTGTCTTTCATTACAATAAGTTTCTCATTGACAGTTTTGATGATTTATATAAGAAGGAACATAAAAGAAGTGTGATAAATATATAGAATTCGATATAAGGCATTTTTATAATGAGAAATTTGCGTGTTTATAATCTTATACAACAACAAACAAAGCCTTTATTTAGGACCTCTCGCCCTATACAGGATTCGCCAGTTCACAAGGGATGGGGAGAACACTGTGTGGCCTTTTTCCGGGATATAATCCTGTGGAATCCAAATATCGCCACAGCTATATACCTATTCTTTGATATTTCATTAATTAGTGCCGGAAATGAAGGACAAAGTTGCCCCATTTTATCATTTAGTTTTCGTCTTTCCTCAGACAGAGCAGCACAATCAAATAAGTAGTGCAACATCTCCATTGTTATTCCTGATTCACAGAAAGTGCATTTCAGGTCTTCACCCCTCATTAAAATCATATGTTGTTTTTCAAAAAAAAATATAATCTTATATATATATGTGATAATGGGTTGAGATCCTGTCGACTATCTGTAATATTGTGTTGAGATCCTGTCGACTCTCTGAGATAATAGGTTGGGATCCTTATCTGTGATTAGGGATCCTGCCGACTAGCTGTAATAATGCGTTGAGGTTTGGTAAGCCTGTTGTAGAACCTCGTCGACTCTCGCTATAAGTTGTGGCAACCGAGGGTCAAACCTGTAGTAACCGCGAGGGACAGTCAGGGGTGGAGAGTTTTCCAGTGCCTCTCTGCACCTTGTAGGACCTTTAACAGTTCTCCCAAAGTACAGGCAGTCGTGGTCGAGGCAGAGTGGAAACTTGGGAATGTCCACACACAAAAAACGAAGAGACACAGTTGAAAGAAAGTTCCTTGAATAGATAAAAAGCGAGCCAAAAGCAAAGATGGAGATTGAGAAGGTTCCTTACTGTTTTACATGGTGAATGAGGGTGAACTTGGAGACAACCGGCGACGCGCTGATGGGGAACTGGACTGAACTGGCTGTTGCTACGCGGCCTTTTTATACGACCGCTCTGACTAAGAGAATTGGGTCATGCACGTGTCGATGATATTCGAGTCTGGCGCCTACCTGTCGGCTAACAATCTATCTTTAGAAGTTACTTTGGGATCTCTCAATCTTACTTTTAACTTGGCTTTTAATCTATTATATTTTATTTATTCATCCTCAGTACATTACATATGGTGGTGCAAGGAGACATGTCAATTATGCGTATAATTAGTTAGTTTATAATTAGTTCTATATACAACATGACAAGCTTGTTATACGTATTACATAATATAGGGTTATTGGTTTAAATTATCATAGATGGGCCCCGGGAGTGAAAGGGTTTATCCGGGTTTAAGCGGGTAAAGCCTCTCTAACACAGGTAAGTAATTAAAATTTCTTTTAATTAATTAAAACTGTGAGGGTAAAGGGCTATACAAGATGTTTATTTGGCTATATCTGAAAATTATAAAAATAAAACTTATGTTTAATTTAAAAGTTATGATATTCATTATAAAAGAGAACTGTAGATAAAACCTTTGTTTGCTAAAAAATAATGATGATGTTCTAAGAGATTGTTGGCGGGCGTTGGAAAGGGTTAGGGGTTGAAGAATATGCAATTGTAAGTGTTGCACAGACAATCAAATACTGAGATCCAGGTGCAAAGCGAGGATATAGACTTGTGCGTCTTCCTAGGCAATGTTTCACCTGTGATCCTGTATAAGGTTACAGTGCTTTGTCACAATTGTAAGGTTATTGGTTGAAAAGATGTTGAAGAAAAGAATTAATATGATTGAAAGGGGTGGTAGAGCCATGCGATAAGTAGAATTGTTGTAGCGACAGTAAGTTGTCTGACTTGACTTGAAATCAAAGGTTGATTGTGGTCCGCTAGAGCTGAAAAAAATTGAAAGTTGAAAAAGTGAACGCTTTGTGCATGCGTTGGTGATGTGCTCTGCGGATGATTGAAATAAACTTTTGAAACGTGTTCAGACCAAAAAGTCGAGACTTGTACTTCTGGGGAACGGTGTTTTCAAAGAGTTTGTTGATTTACGAAATCAAAAGAAAAATTGTCAAGCAGTACTGTCGTTTCTAGCAATGGATGAAATAGGTAGTGAGAAAGTATAGGGAATTAGTTAAAGAATATGATTGTTGAAAACGATTGTAGTAGATGCCCGATAGTTGATGATAAACATTGTCATATAATAAAGTTATTTAAACAAAAATATAGTGAATAAAAAAATAGAAATATGATTGCGGATAACAACAGTATAAGGGGATAAAATCAAACATGTAATATACAAAAGACATAATAATGAATTAGCAAAATATAAAAGATATAATAATTAGAATTAGTAATATATAAAAGATATAATAATGAATTAGCAAAATATAAAAGATATAATAATTAGAATTAGTAATATATAAAAGATATAATAATGAATTAGCAAAATATAAAAGATATAATAATGAATTTGAAAAAAAAATGATTATTGAAAGGATTAAATGTTTTGTCTTACTAAAATAATATCATGAAGAATAAAAATTTGATTATATAATTGAAAAGTAAAAAAAAAAATAAAAATAAAAATAATTATTCAAGATTTTATACAAAGTTATTATATAATTAAAGATTATTAATGATTAGATAAATGTTAAGTAGGGAAAAATGGAACAAAAATTGTCTCTTTGGAATAAAAGTTACAACTGTGGTGTGTAACTAGGTCATTTCCCTTTTGGTACACATTGGTGTTTCTATGCCTCTCTGAAACTGGGAATATGTGATCGGACATGTTCACGGTAATATGTAGAGAATGTTTTCTCTTTTGCGTGCTGGGGTATAGAAAAACAAAGACATATAGCATACAAATATAAAATAAATGATAACTTGATTGATTCTTTAAAAAATGGATTGCATTGACGAAGATGATTGTAATATATAACAATAAAGGGTTAACATTATATAAAAGATGGCGTTCTAGTTTAGAAAAAATATTCCACACTGGTCGTGAAAACAATGTAAAAGTTGTAAAACACACAATGATAGTTGAAGATATAAAGTTTTATGATATTTCAATATTAAAGTTCAAATTAATAAGTAAATTGGGTAATTATTGGTAAGTCAATTAGTTTTTAGGTGCTGCAATCTATCCGTCCCGCGAGTTGGATCACGTGTTTCTAGTACAGGCGAACTGGAATTGGAGGTGTCATGTCAACATGGCGGCTGTAACTGGAGATGTCAACATAGCGGCCATAATTGTTGTTCTTTCCGACGCAGCGGTCGTCATCTCCTGATTTATGTTGCTTACACAAAGTAATAGGACGTATTAGGTTATTTAATTGGGTATTTGAAAGATATAGTTTTCTTGGTGTTCGTAAGCGTTGTGTCTCGACGATGTTGCGGACTTAATAAAAATGTTATTCAATGATGTCAGGTTTAGATGTGAATAAAAGTGCGACTTCAACGTAGACACGCTTTGGTGAGGTGTCACAGGCATGAAGGCGTCTTGGGCCTGTTAAGTGAGAAAATTGTGGTGTTGCGCTGTGTAACACTAGTGGGTGTTTTATGGAAAGGTGTCACGTGAAATCTTCGTTTTTGGGTACAGCATCTAACTAGTTTTCGAATGAATAACAAATTTATTAGTCATGGGTGGTGGTTGTACAAAACACATCGAGAATTTTCAGATTGTTATAGAGGTGGTATGTTTATCGTGAAATCTTTGTGTTCGCGACGATATGGAGCTCGTGTGGCTCGAAATTGGCTGTGTTGTTGAATCGCGTGTTAAAATGGTGGCCAATTGGAGAAAGTGATGTGGTAATGTGTTGAAGTTCGTTCCGAGAGCTGTGTGAATTATTAATAATTATGCATGTAAAAAGAAAAGGACGAGGGAGTGTAGCTATACTGGAATTTTTAACTTGTTTTGGGGAAGGACAGTTACATTTCTAGTTGTGCTTTTGAAGATATTGTATCTTTCGATTTTTGTATTTTTAAAAAATGCGTTTCACCTATGTTTATTAAAATTTGAATATATTTTTTAAATTGTTGCTTATGGTAGTGCGAAAATTATACTTGTAAAAGGGCAATGGCATGATAGTGACTTATAATTTGAATGGGGCGTGTACATAAAATAGTGAACATAACAATGATTTTTTGCAAAGTTTTGTGTATTTAATTAAGACATTGGTGTTTTTTGGTATAAAAATAAGGTATTAAAAAAAACACACAAATAAGTTTAGAAAATAGGATTCGAGTAATTTAAATATAATATGATTTTTTAAAACTGTAAGATTGCAAGTAATGAATTAAAATTTATAAGTTGCTTAAAATAAAGTAAAAATTGATAAATGATGGTGTACAATATTTAAAATTTGAATTGAAATGCTATAAAAATGGTAAAATTTGATTTAAAAATAATTACAGTAAAAATAAACATTATATTTATGGAAAATCAAGTTGTTAGCATGTAGAAAGAGTTAAGTAGATTTTTTAAAAACTCACAGTTTTTATGTTTGTTCAGTCAGGAGACTTGGTCTTTGGTTGTTGTCCTGATGACGTGGAAGGCGTCTTGTAGAGCTTGTAGAAGCTTGTGACTTCTGTTTGGCGATGGTGGCATGTCGTCTGGATGGTAGCGTTGTAAGGTCGAAGGTGGGTAACTTCTCACCGGCTTATTTTGCGGGATGTTCGGCTGTGTCGTTGGGGGGAAGATTGCTTGGTCGTTTCGTTGGATTGGCGTGCTTGTTCCTCCATCTTGCTTCTTGGCTCGACTATCTATCTGGACAGTCTTTTCCTTTCTTCGTTGTGGTCTCCTTCGTTGTGGTAATCCTGTCGACTCTCTGTGATAATGTAATAATGTAGTAGTTTTACCCTGTTAGATGAATGCAGTGTGGCATGTTGGCTAAAAGCAGTCGTGCAGTCGTGGTTGTTGAGCGATGGGTGGTAAGGACACACACAAAACGAAGCGTCACGTTGTAGAAGGTTCCTTACTGTTTTACATGGTGAATGAGGGTGAACTTGGAGACAACCGGCGACGCGCTGATGGGGAACTGGACTGAACTGGCTGTTGCTACGCGGCCTTTTTATACGACCGCTCTGACTAAGAGAATTGGGTCATGCACGTGTCGATGATATTCGAGTCTGGCGCCTACCTGTCGGCTAACAATCTATCTTTAGAAGTTACTTTGGGATCTCTCAATCTTGCTTTTAACTTGGCTTTTAATCTATTATATTTTATTTATTCATCCTCAGTACATTACATATGGTGGTGCAAGGAGACATGTCAATTATGCGTATAATTAGTTAGTTTATAATTAGTTCTATATACAACATGACAAGCTTGTTATACGTATTACATAATATAGGGTTATTGGTTTAAATTATCATATATATATAATATAATTGTGTACCTATATAACTCCACATTTCTCTACTTTATTTATTCATTTATTTATTTTTGAAAATATATCAGTAACATATGGCACTTCATCACTTTCCAAAAAAAAAAATCGAATACCTATTCTGAAAATATTCTAAATTTAACCAAAATATTGGGAAGAGAGAATTTATTGAAAAAATATATTTTAAAAATGCAAATTTAAAGAAAAAAGTGGAGGTGAGCATAGGAAATATTCTGGGTAAATATAAAAATATTGGAAAAATCTAAACAATACATCTTTAAAATGCGATTTCTTCGTTGAATAGAAGGCTCTCTTTTCCTCAACGCATTTTGAAGTAAAAACTCCATTTCTGGGTTTTGTCAGGCGGGAAATATTCTCGGAGGCGTTTCCATTACAAGCTCGCCAATCCTGCATCACCGTTTATTTATATCTTCAATAAAAAATTGGGAGGGCGCAGGTTTATCTTAAATTAAAGTGAGCGAGCAAGCAGGAGAGAGGCGGTTGCAGCGCCTCCAAATCCAGAGACTTAGACAGCGAGGCTTTGCGTCAAGCCGGCTGCCCATATTTAAAGTAGCACGTGATCTGGCAGAATCTTGGGGGTCCTGCAAGAACGTACGTCTGCTGCTTCTTCTTCTCTTCGTCTGTCCAGTCAAGGATTAATGTACAGAAGCCATGTTTGGTAGGTCCCCATTTCTCTTGCCCTTGCATGTTGCCATATCGACCCGAAGTAATCGATTGGCTAAGGAAATCATGTGACGTCTCCTCTCATTGGTCCATTCATTAAGAGCCTCCTCTAGACTGATGCCCTGTTTCCTTCCGATCTCAATTACCGCTTGTAACAGTTACTGGCAATTTGCCTTATTTAGTAGCTTAACCTCTTCACTTCAACCTTGACTTACCACATGTGTATCTTCACAAATTTTACATTATACAAACATCAACACTCTCTACATTATGTTTCGGTTCATCTTTCACTAATTATTCTCATCATCTTAAAGATATTCCAAAAGAAATTTAATTATCTAATTTATAAACAGAAGTCACTTAATATCTACATATCAAAATTCTTCTATTAACAATTTTAACCTTCCTTCTGTGATGACAATTACCATGATAAATAATTGTTAGAAAAACAAAACGTAAAACGTCACCTATGACATCTAAGGTCATTATAACACCTGTGTATAAATAATTATAAGCAGACGACAGTTTACAAAGAAACATTTTAAAGATTCCACATATGTATGGTGTATGTGAGAAAAAAAAAGCGGAATATATTTTGTTTTTCTCGAATACACTACAATTAATTAAATTTAACTAAATTTGCATACTAACTCTTTGTACATATTTTAATTGTGTTGATATTTTCTTTCTTTTTTAATATAACTAAATTACATACTAATTCTTGTACATATTTCAAATGATCTTTTGTTTCTATGTTTAGTTTACCTTTAAAGTCCATATATCCCTAGTGGGACATAGCGTTCAAAGTCGTAATAAAATTTAAAATAAATATATAAAAAGAATATATTTTATTAAAATTATCTGTTTGTAATCATACTCAATTCTTAGTTCTTTCTAAAATCTTAAAACAAACCATTCAAATAGATTTTTCGAAAAAATGATCTTTATATATATGACTAATTTACATATATCCTAAATTACATACTCTCAATATTAATTTGTGTTCTTCATTTTATAAACAAATTGTTTATTATTTAAATCTTTATTAGATTTTTTAACTCTTTCAAATCTATTTTATTAACTTTTATGTGTACACCTCAGTTTTATTATCTTTTACTATTTCATTGTTTTTTTCCGAAAAAGAAGGAAATATTTGTAAACCATTGAGTATGATTAATAACAGATAATTTTACTAAAAATATATTCATGTATTTATTTTTTAAATTTTATTTCGACTTAGAACGCTTTGTCCCACTAGGGATATTTGCACTTTAAAGGTAAACTAAGCCTAGAAAGAAAGATCTTTTGAAATATGTACAATAATTAATATGTAATTTAGTTAAGATGAAAAGAGAGAAAATATCAACACAATTAAAATATGTACAAAGAGTTGGTATGCAAATTTAGTTGTATGAAATACTTGCAGCCCTCTATATGACAGACATCAATCCAGAAGAGGACATCCATAAGAACAAGACACCTTTGTTGGCCGGCATTGTGATCAGGGTGCATGGACCGATCTGATCCATGGACAAGACACCACCACGACCACATCTTGTTTAGATACAGTTGCCCGGCCATCCTTGCAGCTCTCTATATGGCAGACATCAATCCAGAAGAGGACATCCATACGGCACCTCAGTGTATTCGAAAAAGACAAAATATATTCCTATGAAAAATAGACACTTCGACCAGTTAGTTTTTTTTATTTTTCTCAACGTTTCGACAAAAATATTTTGTCTTCATCAGGAAAAGTAAATAAAAAAAAAGTATTTGGCAAGACGTTAAAACGACGAAGACAAAAGATTTTTGTCGAAACGTTGAGAAAAATAAAAAAACTCTAACTGGCCGAAGTGTCTATTTTTCATAGGAATATGAATACCGGCCAGGCAGCCTCTATTTTCCGGAAAAATAAATTCCGTTATTTTTTTCCTCACATACACACACCATACATCTGTGGAATATTTAAAATGTTTCTTTGTAACCTATCGTCACAATATTTTTATCATCATGTAAAGTAGGGTCTTCTTTAACCTTAATCTATAAACCGAATTATGCGTTTTCTGTTTATTACGGTTTTTAACGATTGGTCATTAAAAGATAATTAACAACAACAATTTAAAGAATCAGGACATTTTAAAAGAATGAAGATAAACTCAGACATGACTAGATCCTACAGGAACTGCAACTGTTACAACACCCAACTCACTCCGGACCATATATACCCGGCCATCCTTGCAGCCCTCTATATGGCAGACATCAATCCAGAAGAGGACATCCATACGACACCTTTGTTGGCCGGCATTGTGATCAGAGTGTACGGACCGATCTGATCCATGGACAAGACACCACCACATCTTGTTTAGATACAGTTGCCCGGCCATCCTTGCAGCCCTCTATATGGCAGACATCAATCCAGAAGAGGACATCCATACGACACCTTTGTTGGCCGGCATTGTGATCAGAGTGTACGGAGCGATCTGCTCCATGGACAAGACATAACCACCACATCTTGTTTAGATACAGTTTCCCGGCCATCCTTACAGCCTTCTATATGGCAGACATCAATCCAGAAGAGGACATCCATACGGCACCTCAGTTGGCCGGTATTGTGATCAGGGTGCATGGACCGATCTGATCTACTCCATGGACAAGACATCACCACCAACGATTGATCAAATAATCATGTGTATATTCTAGATTCCTTTGTTTATATTTCTTATCATATTTTCTTATTCTCTCAAATTATTTTTTCGTTTTTAGCTAGTAGCTTGTTATGCCTCGTATCTCTTATAAATCCCTTATACTGCTTATAATGTCTGGTATCCTGATATTGTCAAAACATCAACAATGTCGTTTCCTTTAGGAAACTTCTGTCATATCATCCTTTGCAGCTTCCAATTCTCTCCGAACTTTGAAAACAAATAATCGGGCGACTTTCAAAAATGCAGCAGTTGCTGAATCAGTGTTTCCTGAAGCCAAGGAGACAATAACTACATGTCTCTACATTTCTTGTGTAAGAGTATGTTATGATATGTTTACCTGCAACAGGAAAATCTTTGTTACTATAACACACAGGAAAGTGTGGCATCTATATTGTGTGTTCTCAAATATCTGCCTCACCCTGTAAATTTATTTGTAGTGAAATCATCTAATTAAATAATCTAGAGAATTATTCTTTGTTGCCTTTTGCATAATCTTTATTTTAGAAGAACAATCTTTCACGGATGATAAATTTGTACAGCTACTGAAATGGATTGACGAAGAAATTTCTGGTGTGTAAAATAAACAAATGAAAAATTAAACTGAAGGAACACTTGTTTTTGGGAAACTATGTAGAAATAAAGAGAAGTGTTGAAGATATGTAAACATGACGCCACTGGAGACCAGGAGCTGCTCCAAGACACTGAAAAAGGAACAATGTGAAGCTATGAAGAAAAAAAGAGAAAGGCTAAAGATAAACAAGTATGGCGTTACCGGAGACCAGGACCTTCTTAAGAACGTGGAAGCAAAGGAGAAAACATTTGAAACTATTTAAGATAAAGAGAAGAACTCAAGATAAAGAAGTATAACGTTACTAGAAACCAGGATCTGATAAAGAACAGAGAAACTGAAGAAAAAGAAACATAATAGAAATTAAGAAAAAGGCATCTCCTTATCGTGCAACTGAAAGTTGCTGATGGCTTGCGCCATCTATCGGTATAAATATCAACTATTCTCGTTGATTTTTAATTATTCCAGAATTGACCAAATACCCATTCTTGATTAATCAAGAAAAGCTAACCACGGACGCGTTTCGGGCTGTTGGCCCTCATCAGCGTGGTGCAAGATGTACCTCAACGACCAAAAAATTGGTCATTCAAGCATCCTGAAAAATCACGAAACGAGTAGTTAAGGCCAGAATTTCGCGAGACCGCGCACCTTATACATTATGCACCTTATCCCAGTACAATATCACATTTGTACTATTTTTTCACATTATAGAAACTATTAAGAAATAGAGATAAGAACTCAAGATAAAGAAGTATGGGGATACTGGAGACAATGATCTGCTCAAGAACAGAGAAACCTAAAAGGAAACACTGGAAAGCTATAAGAGATAAAGAGAATAACTCAAGATAAATAATTATGACGCTACTGGAGACCAGGATCAAGAACAGAGAAACTGAACTAAAAGAAACATTATAAAAATTATAAATAAAAAAATCTCAAGATATTTAGCGGAAGATCAAAATATTAACTCCTTAATTTAGAAACTTATAATTTCAAATGGTAGTGAATGTTGAATGCATGAAAATACGAAACTATTTTAGACGCGTATGATTCTTTTTGAAATTAAACAATTTCTACTGCCCTTACTACAATGGAAAAATTAATGGGAGGGCCTGGCTCATTAGTGGTGAACCCTCCCAGCGGTTTCGCCAGTTTTCATAACAGATGGTGCGCTAGTGCATCGTAAATAAATGTTGAATGCGTTGTAAATGGTATTGAATGTTGATGTTTTGATATCCAACCACTTTGTAAACTATAATTGCGATTTATATTGATAAAGATGCTGATACCTATTCCATTAAATACCAAAAGAAAATATAAACTATAACGCATTTCCTTTCGAGATGGAACAATGACAATTTCAATAAGTTGTGAAAAGACACCAGTGTTGTTTGTTTGATAGAGGCTCATGAAAGAGCTGGTCAATTCCTAGGTACCTCTCGAGAAACTAGATTTCAAAATTCTGAAACGCTTCTCGATTTTGCATGTCATCCTTGCACAGTGGCCATGCTAACCTCTTCTTCAAATTCTAGATAGGACAGGTGTACGGAAGATGAAATTATATAGAGATTTATAAATACCACAAAATTACAGAAACTAATATTTTTTGCATAATCATTATATTGAATTTTAATTAAAATTACAGTAAATTTGTTAATAGGTATTCTCTCAGAAATAAATAACAAATTCACAAAAAGTATCCTATTTATACGTGGTATCGCTAGAGACCCACTGTCGATTCTCCATCAAACTCTGCAGCGGTGGTAGAGGCGCCATATTCATTGTACACAGTGTTATGCATATATAATTATCTTTTTAAAATAGTAGTGAAGATTGTGCACTTCTGTATGTATTGACAAGATGTCAATAAAATTATTTTAATTGTCAAATTGTCTTGGTTTATCAAAGTTAAATGGAGAAATACAAACTTTGAATTTTAATAAGCCATTTGAAGAATTCTGTTGCTTGAAAGGCTCGATTTTTCCAATAAATAAGATACGTATTGATGATTTTTTTATTAATTTATGAATAATAATTATATGCAGATATTGAAAATGCGCATTTTTCCTATTTATAAATCTACGAAAAAGATTGCGACCAGTTCCTTTTCGGGATCTCAAATCGATAATTTGAGTTCAACAGCAAAAAAAAAATTGATGAATAAAGGACATATCACTGCGGAGATATTAATATATTCATGCTGAGAAAGATTGAGCTATTATTTACGAAAGACTAACTCAAGAATTGCAGGCGAGTGTTGAATCGACGCGTCACGAGGTGCAGCGGTGGACATCCAATTCTCTCTCCCCTCCCTCCCCTGACATCCCTGGGGGGTGGAGGGATTAGTGGGGAGGCCATTTGCAGTGGTGCAGAATTGGATCACCTGTCAGTTGTTTAAGCGGGATCAACCCACCGAGTGGGTTGGACGAGAAATTAGCTTCTTTGGCCGTTTTCACACCGATATCTGACACAATCTCAAAGCATATAGTGAACTGAACAATGGAAAGTTATAAACAAGATGTGGTGGTGTCTTGTCCATGGATCAAATCGGTCCATGCACCCTGATCACAATACCGGCCAACAAAGGTGCCTTGTTCTTATTAATTTCCTCTTCTGGATTGATGTCTGCCATATATAAGGCTGCAAGGATGGTTGGGCAACTGTATCTAAACAAGATGTAGTGGCGGTGATGTCTTGTCCATGGAGCATATCAGATTGGTCCGTACACTCTGATCACAATATCGGCCAACAAAGGTTTCCGTTTGGATGTCCTCTTCTGGATTGATGTCTTCCTTATAGAGGGCTGCAAGGATGGCCGGGCAACTGTATCTATGCAAGTTGTGGTGGTGGTGTCTTGTCCATGGAGCAGATCGGTCCATGCACCCTGATCACAATACCGGCCAACAAAGGTGTCCGTATGAATGTCCTCTTCTGGATTGATGTCTGTCATAAAGAGGGCTGCAAGAATGGCCGGGAAACTGTATGCAAGATGTGGTGGTGGTCTTGTCCATGGAGCAGATCAGATCGGTCCGTACACTCTGATCACAATACCGGCCAACAAAGGTACCTTGTCCGTATGGATGTCCTCTTCTGGATTGATGTCTGCCATATAGAGGGCTTCAAGGATGGCCGGGCAACCGTATCTAAACAAGATGTGGTGGTGGTGTCTTGTCCATTGAGCAGATCAGATCGGTCCGTACACTCTGATCACAATACCGGCCAACAAAGGTACCTTGTCCGTATGGATGTCCTCTTCTGGATTGATGTCTGCCATATAGCGGGCTGCAAGGATGGCCGGGCAACTGTATCTAAACAAGATGTGGTGGTGGTGTCTTGTCCATGGATCAGATCGGTCCGTACACTCTGATCACAAAACCGGCCAACAAAGGTACCTTGTCCGTATGGATATCCTCTTCTGGATTGATGTCTGCCATATAGAGGGCTGTAAGGATGGCCGGGCAACTGTATCTAAACAAGATGTGGTGGTGTCTTGTCCATGGATCAGATCGGTCCGTACACTCTGATCACAATACCGGCCAACAAAGGTACCTTGTCCGTATGGATGTCCTCTTCTGGATTGATGTCTGCCATATAGAGGGCTGCAAGGATGGCCGGGCAACTGTATCTAAACAAGATGTGGTGGTGGTGTCTTGTCCATTGAGCAGATCAGATCGGTCTGTGCATTCTGATCACAATACCGGTAACTGAGGTGCCTTGTTCGTATGGATGTCCTCTTCTGGATTGATGTCTTCCTTATAGAGGGCTGCAAGGATGGCCGGGCAACTGTATCTATGCAAGTTGTGGTGGTGGTGATGCCTTGTCCATGGAGCAGATCGGTCCATCCACCCTGATCACAATACCAGCCAACTGAGATGCCGTATGGATGTTCTCTTCTGGATTGATATCAGCCATATAGAGGGCTGCAAGGATGGCCGGGAAACTGTATCTAAACAAGATGTGGTGTCTTGTCCATGGAGCATATCGGATCGGTCCGTACACTCTGTTCACAATACCGATCAACAAAGGAGCCTTGTTCTTATGGATATCCTCTTCTGGATTGATGTCTGCCATATAGAGGGCAGCAAGTATGGCCGGGCAACTGTAACTAAACAAGATGTGGTGGTGGTGGTGTCTTGTCCATGGAACAGATCAGATCGGTCCGTACACTCTGATCACAATACCGGCCAACAAAGGTGCCTTGTTCGTATGAATGTCCTCTTCTGGATTGATATCTGCCATAAAGAGGGCTGCAAGGATGGCCGGGCAACTGTATCTTAACAAGATGTGGTGGTGTCTTGTCCATGAAGAAGATCAGATCGGTCCGTACACTCTGAAAACAATACCGGCCAACTGAGGTGCCTTGTTCGTATGGATGTCCTCTTCTGGATTGATATCTGCCATATAGAGGGCTGTAAGGATGGCCGGGCAACTGTATCTTAACAAGATGTGGTGGTGTCTTGTCCATGAAGAAGATCAGATCGGTCCGTACACTCTGAAAACAATACCGGCCAACTGAGGTGCCTTGTTCGTATGGATGTCCTCTTCTGGATTGATATCTGCCATATAGAGGGCTGCAAGGATGGCCGGGCAACTGTATATAAACAAGATGTGGTGGTGGTGTCTTGTCCATGGATCAGATCGGTCCATGCACACTGATCACAATACCGGCCAACTAAGATGCCGTATGGATGTCCTCTTCTGGATTGATGTCTGCCATATAGAGGGCTGCAAGGATGGCCGGGCAACTGTATATAAACAAGATGTGGTGGTGGTGTCTTGTCCATGGATCAGATCGGTCCATGCACACTGATCACAATACCGGCCAACTAAGATGCCGTATGGATGTCCTCTTCTGGATTGATGTCTGCCATATAGAGGGCTGTAAGGATGGCCGGGCAACTGTATCTAAACAAGATGTGGTGGTGATGTCTTTTCCATGGATCAGATCGGTCCATGCACACTGATCACAATACCGGCCAACTAAGATGCCGTATGGATGTCCTCTTCTGGATTGATGTCTGCCATATAGAGGGCTGTAAGGATGGCTGGGCAACTGTATCTAAACAAGATGTGGTGGTGATGTCTTTTCCATGGAGCATATCAGATAGGGCCGTGCATTCTGATCACAATACCGGCCAACAAAGGAGCCTTGTTCGTATGGATGTCCTCTTCTGGATTGATGTCTGTCATATAATGGCTGGGCAAACTGTATCTAAACAAGATGTTAAGAGACAGTTAAAGAGTTCGAATGAGTCCTGAATTAACTTTATCTTTAGTGACATCTTCACACATTTTCGGAACTGGAAAAATGAAACATCTAGACATTGGTTGGCATCATCATAAAGCATTGAGTCACAATGCCATAACACCAAAGTGCATAGTACCAATGGTACCATAGTATCATATTGTCATCGTGCATAATTCTATAGTGCCATAGAGTCTATTTGAATGGTTTCATAGTGACATCTTTGATTTTTGAAGTCTTCCATTTATCAATGTCTTTTTTATCTTTAGTTACTTTTATCAGTAATAGATTTGAAGAAAACCCTATTTCTTTTTCTTTTTTTTTTTTTGTATTTGTAACTTCTAACAGATAAATATAAAAGCTGACAATACATAAACCCCATAAATATATTATGATTTAAAATAAATAACTAATAATAATTTTCTACATTTTTATAAAGTTTATAAAGCTCGCACCACGCTGATGAGGGCCAACAGCCCGAAATGCATACGTGATTAGCTTTTCTTGATTAATCAAGAATGGGTATTTGGCCAATTCTGGAATAATTAAAAATCGACGAGAATAGTTGATATTTATTCCGATAGATGGCGCCAGCCATCAGCAACTTTCAGTTACACGATAAGAAGATGCCTTTTTCTTAATTTATCCACCTTATCCCAGTTCAATTTCAGTACTATTTTTTCACATTTTTATAAAGGTTAAAATTAATTAAACAATATTTAAATTATAAAGGCAATGGTTATATCGTTTATAAATGGTATAAAAATCGTAATTTAAAATAAACTGCAACCAAATAAAAAGTATTTTTAAGAAAAAGGCATCTCCTGATTGTGCAACCTAAAGTTGCTGATAGCTTGCGCCATCTATCGGAATAAAAATCAACTAATCTGACTTTATTCCGACGGTGTAAACCATAACTAACCTTTAGTTGTACAACGGGAGATGTCTTTACACATTATAAATTACAAATTAAAATGTTATAACACCTTGATAAAGGTTGGCGTTCAGCCAACTGAAATATTGGTAAAATAAATGATATTTTGATCCAATATATGCCTTTTTATGTAAATATTAATATGTAATTCGAATGTCCTAAAACCTTTCATTTCCTATATATATGGTATAATAAATATTATTTTGAGATACAGATTAATTGCTGGTTGAGTACATGAGTACCTAATGGTATCGTTTGCAGTCGTGTCATTTTGAAAGAAAAGCAGAAGTATAATTATTTCTATCAAGTAGTTTTTATTTTAAATTACTTGAAGAAAATTACAATAAGATATTTTTCACAGTTATATAGAATTTATGAAATGAATTATATATTAGTGAATTTCAAAAATAGGTTAGATAACTACATATTTACAACAAGTATTAGAGGTCGACGTATTCTAAAACTATGGTCAAAAAACAAGTAGAATTATCAATAAATGAAAATAAAATATATTTTTTAAATTGTAGAATATTTTTATAATTAGCTTATATAATATATATATGGCGTGTTATTGCTTTGTAATTTATACCTAATTGGTCTTATCCTTATTGTTTGCGGAAGAGCATTGCTCGATGCAAATATTAATATAAAACAATAACGCGCCATCTATATATAACGAACAAAGACATTAAGACACGAATGTTTCTTTTCACAAATAAATCAAACTTCTATTGTCCTTACTACGATGAAAAATAATTAAATGTAATTCTTCTGTCCTAAAAGCTTATGTCCATTGTTTGATTAAATACCATTTCTAAGATTCCACCATTCAGTGTAACCTACATGTGTATACAAATAAGCAGTATGATCCAATACAGTATTAGAGCTTTAAAGAAGCGGTCTGTTAGATTAAATTGGCGAAATTGCTGGGAGGGTTCACCACTGATGAACCAAGCCCTCCCAATATTTTTTTGATCGCAGTAAGGACAGTAGAAGTTTGATTTATTTGTGAAAAGAAACATTCGCGTCTTAATGTCTTCATTAGTTTAAATATTAATATGTAATTCTATTGTCCTAAAACCTTAAGTAAAAGAAATATTTGTGTGCTTTAATGTTTTTATTATATATATATAACGCGTTATTGCTTTGTATTAATTTATGCCTAACTGGTCTTGTCCTTATTGTTTGTGAAAGAGAATTGCTCGATGCAAATATTTCTATGTAATTCTACTGTCATAAAACCTTAAGTAAAAGAAACATCCGTGATTTTTAATGCTTTCCCCCTATATATATATATAGCGCGTTATTGCTTTGTATTAATTTATGCCTAACTGGCCTTGTCCCTATTGTTTGCGGAAGAGAATTGCTCGATGCAAATATTTCTATGTAATTCTACTGTCCTAAAACCTTGAGTAAAAGAAATATCCGTGCTTTTTAATGCTTTTTCCCTATATATATATATATATATATAGCGCGTTATTGCTTTGTATTAATTTATGCCTAACTGGCCTTGTCCCTATTGTTTGCGGAAGAGCATTGCTTGATGCAAATATGTATATTTAATTCTACTGTCCTAAAACCTTAAGTAAAAGAAACATCCGTGCTTTTTAATGCTTTTTCCCTATATATATATAGCGCGTTATTGCTTTGTATTAATTTATGCCTAACTGGCCTTGTCCCTATTGTTTGCGGAAGAGCATTGCTTGATGCAAATATGTATATGTAATTTTATTGTCATAAAACCTTAAGTAAAATAAATATTCGTGCTTTTTAATTATATCATTTCCAATGTCTCTCTCACTCTCTCTTGAGGCGACATCAATAAAGAACTTGTATATATTTTGTATATATGTATATATTCATCATTACTCTTCATAATATATCCTTTCATACCTCATCCAAAAAAGTTAGAAATAGTTTATATTTCACCTTGAAATAAAATTTTAATTTTTCATTGAAAAGAAACTCATGCGGTGTAACTTCTAGTGTCGTTTTACAATCACAGGCCGCAGTGTATTATATTGTATTATAAGTTACTTTATGTATCATTTACGAACGGAGAAATACGTCCAGGATAGCCTAGTGGACATGGCATCTGCCCGGTAAGTGGAACATTGTGAGTTCGATTCCCATCCCTGGACACTTTTATTTTTCCGTTCAACATTACTCTTCATAATTCATCCTTTCATACCTCATCCAAAAAGTTAGAAATAGTTTATATTTCACCTTGAAATAAAATTTTAATTTTTCGTTGAAATAAAATTTTAATTTTTCGTTGAAAAGAAACTCATGCGGTGTAACTTCAAGTGTCGTTTTACAATCACAGGCCGCAGTGTATTATATTGTATTGTATTATAAGTTACTTTATGTATTATTTACGAACGGAGAAATACGTCCAGGGTAGCCTAGTGGACATGGCATCTGCCCGGTAAGTGGAACATTGTGGGTTCGATTCCCATCCCTGGACACTTTTATTTTTCCGTTCATCATTACTCTTCATAATTCATCCTTTCATACCTCATCCAAAAAGGTTAGAAATAGTTTATATTTTACCTTGAAATAAAATTTTAATTTTTCGTTGAAAAGAAACTCATGCGGTGTAACTTCTAGTGTCGTTTTACAATCACAGGCCGCAGTATATTATATTGTATTTACATTTATTTATTCATATATATTTATCATTACATGATCTTATTTACTCATATTTATGTATTTAACCTTATATGACCATATATGAGCGATATAATAAAGAAATTTCAATCTCAATCTCTCTTGAGGTAACCGGGATTCTTTGAGCGTACTAAAGTCATCATTCCCAATGTCAACCACCGTATATAGGTGACATTCCCGGACAGAGGTCAGCTGTCCAGACATATGGTCGTTCCCCCTATGCTATAAAACCAACAAAGGAGCCTAATAAATTCAAATCGCATGTTGTACATCACATTAGCGCCCATTTTCCGCGGGTTCGCCTCCCAAACAATCATTATTTAAATGTGGGAGTCCTCGGGGAACCCCTCCATTAGAACCGGGGGATTTGGAATGAAATATGGCACTAGTAGAATGATGATCATGGTCACCAGGGTGCGTCAGCACCAGAATGCCTGTTAGATGGCTACTATCTTCTCAAATACGCACCTCTTCCTTTAAAAATTGTATCAAAACAATACATTTTATTAAATTAAATTTAATTGTCATCTATCGTTAAAATTTTACACATATAAATTTACTGGCAATGCGCTTCTTTTAAATATCATCAAATATTATCTCTACAGACCTTACTGCAATGATATGAGTTATTGAATGAGAGGGCTTTTCTCATCAGTAGTGAACCCTCTCAGCGGTTTCGCCAAATTAATCTCTAGACCGCTTTACTATTGTATTGGATTGGTTTGGAGTATACCCTGCATTTTCTATGGAAGGCAGCTTAGGGGTGTTTAGTGAACTATGGACATAAGCTTAAAGGTCTGTAGAGGTACATACATATAATTTCAAGGTATTGCATCGAGCAAAGCTCTTCCGCAAAATATGTTATCATAACCAATATATATTAGTAAATTAAATTTTATTGCCATCTATCGTTAAAATTTTACACATATAAATTTACTGGCAATGCGCTTCTTTTAAATATCATCAAATATTATCTCTACAGACCTTACTGCAATGATATGAGTTATTGAATGAGAGGGCTTTTCTCATCAGTAGTGAACCCTCTCAGCGGTTTCGCCAAATTAATCTCTAGACCGCTCTACTATTGTATTGGATGGTTCAAATTCACATAAAGAGGTACCGCTCAGCAAGAGCAACCTAGTTTATGATAATTGAAACAGTGAATAATATGTGAAGGTTATTCATATATTAAACAAATTTTAACGCGGGATTTAATCCCGGTTCATGACTATCGGGAATCGAGGGTGTTACCCACTCGTCCACCGACTTGATTTTGTATTGGATTGGTTTGGAATATACCTTGTATTTTCTATGGAAGGCAGCTTAGGGGTGTTTAGTGAACTATGAACATAAGCTTATAGGTTTATAATGCCTTAGCACGCCATCTGTTATGAAAATTCGAAACTATTATAGATGCATATGATTCTTTTGATATTATTCAATTTCTACTGCCCTTAAGGCCTTCCCATTAATTTTTCCATTGCAGTAAGGGCAGTAGAAAATGTTTCTATTTGTATTAGGTTAAAGACAAATTTCACGTCTTATAACGTATTAAATTCTTTGACAATAAGTAGAAATGTAAAGTGAAATATTCTATCGTTGAAAGGAAAAGAAAAAACTTCAGGATTTATTTATTTATTGTTACAAAAAGCACGAAGTCCAAAGGACTATTGTGCTGTGCTAGTATTATTTACATATATATGATTAAATATTTACACGATGGATTAGTAGTGTTTTGTAAATTATTGTACAAATAGTTCTAAACTTAACAAAGTTCTCATAAAATAGAGTATATACACAAAGAGAATTTGGTAATGTTTCAAAGTATCTACATACAATTTGATTAGTCAGAGGGCAAGTTAAAAGAAGATGCTCTGGTGATTCAACATCTAATCAGAATGACACAGCAATTTATTTAAGACACAAATACAAATCAACATTAATAAGATACAAAATAAACAATGAGGGAAGTTTTACAGAGAGTAACAAAATATAAATAATATAAATATAAAAAATAATAATAATAATCTGTACATACATACACAACACACATAAAACCTTTATTAGGGATCAAGCCCCATACAGGATTCTCCCAGTATAACAATGGTTTTAATTGGACATAAATCAAGTACTATATATAAATTCAGTATTTATTATTTTATTAACAGAGTATCATTTTTATGTTTATATTCTGCTACTCTGTGAATCATAGTTTGTTCTCACCTTAAATAAATTGCTATGTCATTCTGAAGTTAGTCTTTTTAAGTTTCCACGTGTCAATATGATTTAATTCAAAAGCAAGTATATACAAATTCAGTATTAACATGAGCCCCAAAAAAAGGAAAACTATTTACACCTGTTTATCATTCTTCACACACAATTTGTATAAATCTATTGCACTATGTCTACCTTTTACCTACCATACCATAATCTATACATGAAATATAATAAATATTATAAATTATTATAAATAGACTGCTTCATGCAGCTTGAGGAACTACACTACTATGCGACTTGATTTACATCAATGTAAATAATTAATAAGTTACTTTAGAATATAACTCATTGTAAATAGTTCAACTTGATCAACTTTTTCTCTCCACGATACTAATTATTACAGATAACTTCATCAACTTCCATCATTGCTTAACATACTGTAAATAACTACCTTGCGATTTCTTCTATCTGCTTATGTTGTTGCTTATTTGTTTAATGTTTATGTTTATTCAATGCTCTTTTTCTTAATTGTTTGTTTTATTTTTGAATAATTCTGTTACCTACTCTACTACAATAATTGTAAATAGTTTCACGAGCAATTATCCAGATCGGATATAGCGTGTCTTATACTGGTAAATATATAAAATATAATAAATACTTAAGAAAAACATAAGAATTAATATAAAGAATAGATAAAAGTATTAGATAATAAAAAGACATATATTGGATTGAATAAGATATTAATTTGCCAATATTTCGGTTGGCTGAATGCCAACCTTTGTCAAGGCATTATATTTTTGAACACATCATAAACAGTATAAACCGGCGCTGAGTTTGTGTATACAAAAATGTAATGCCTTGATAAAAGTTGGCATTCAGCCAACCGAAATATTAGCAAATTAAATCTTTTATTCAATCCAATATATATCTTTTTGTAAATTAAATTTAATTGCCATCTATCGTTAAATTTTACACAAATAAATTTACTGGCAATGTGTTTCTTTTAAATATCATCAAATATTATCTCTACAGACCTTACTGCAATGATATGAGTTATTGAATGAGAGGGCTTGGCTCATCAGTAGTGAACCCTCTCAGCAGTTTCGCCAAATTAATCTCTATATATCTTCTTTGGCGAAACCACTGAGAGGGTTCACTACTGATGAGCCAAGCCCTCAAATTTCAATAACTCATATCATTGCAGTATGGTCTGTAGAGATAATATTTGATAATATTTAAAAGAAACGCATTGCCAGTAAATTTTATTTGTGTAAAATATATATTTTTATGATCTAATGATTTAAATATGGATTGCTCTATTTTAAAAAAGATAAAAGTATAAATAGAAGTTGTTTTTAACAGAGTAAGAGGTAAAAAAAAGCGATGTGTGGACATGAAATCCACGGGAAATTAGTAAATAAGAGGATAGATAGAGATAGAGATACACAATAAAAAATATAAGAAAAGATAAAAACTTGGACAATTTAAAGTTCCATCCTCCAACCGTCATGTTGACCCTAAAAAATGACCAAACGATTAGCGGAGCGATGAGCTAAAAATATCATTTATCATCATTTCGTTTTATTTTGAAACATTGTTCGTCTGAGGCGATGACATTCTGCTGTCCCTTTATTCAACTCGGCTCTGTAGAAATAATTAATATTCTATAATATATACGTACGCCTTATATAATTTATAATATAATATAATGCTGCTTATAATTGTAGAACGACATTTGAAAATTATCCCGCATGTGTTTCTTTTGAACGAAAAAATTGAAATTTATTTAAAGAAGAAATAACTATTATTTCTAACCTTAGGGATGAAGTATGAAAGGATGAATTGTGAAGAGTAATGATAAACGGAAAAATAAAGTGTCCAAGGATGGGAATCGAACCCACAGTGTTCCGCTTACCGGGTAAATGCCATGTCCACTAGGCTACCCTGGACATATTTTTCCGTTCGTAAATATTATATATATAATGTCTGTTTTATTTCGAACTCTGATTGGCTGTTTAATGTCACATGATCTTAATCATAATCTTAAATGAAATTCTACTGTCCTAAAAGCTTATGTCCATAGTTTGTTTAAAAACCATTTCTGAGATTCCACCCTTCAGTGTAGCGTATATAAGCAGAATGATCCAATACAGTATTAGAGCTCTAAAGAAACGGTCTGGTGGATTAAATTGGAAAAACTGCTGGGAGGGTTCACCACTGATGAGCCAAGCCTTTCCAATATTTTTTTCATCGCATAAGGACAGTGGAGGTTTGATTGATGTGTAAAAGAAACATTCATGTTATTAACAGCGGTATGGTAGATTAAACTGGCGAAACCGCTGGGAGGGTTCACCACTGATAGCCAGGCCCTCCCTATAATTTTTCCATTGCAGTAAGGGCAGTAGAAATTGTTTTATTTTAAAAAGAATATTACGCGTCTAAAATAGTTTTGTAATTTGATAATAGATGGCGCGCTAGTGCACCGTAATAAACATTCGTGTCTTAATATTTTCATTTGCTGTAAAAATGATCATTTTTAATTGCCCCTGTTTGAAAAATGCCTCTTGCTTTGAATGAAATCACATTGACACGTGGAAACTTAAAAAGACAAACTTCAGAATGACACAGCAATTTATTTAAGGTAAGAACAAACTATGATTTACAGAGTAGCAAAATATAAACATAAAAATGATACTCTGTTAATAAAATAATAAATACTTTGCTACATAGCTCCTTCCCTATGGGAGCTGTGACCCACAGCTTGCAATTATTGTAGTTACTGACATGGATCTGACGTGCTTCTGCCAAGGATTCCATCGAAGTCTTGGAACTTTGTCCCTAGTACTTTTGCGTTCTTTTTCCTGCGGCGTGAATAACGGCTTTGTCGTCGTATCGTCTATAGGGACATCGTCATCTTGTAAGGAAGTCTTGGCTTTGACACGTCGGTGGAATGCTGGAGCCAGTCTGAAAATGTAGATCACAGCACCCATGGCCTTAAGGTCTTCTCGGCGATCTTCAGTTTGTCTTCCCTAATTTGCCCAGCATCTCCACCAAATGTAACATAGAAAATTAGGAAAGACAAACTTCAGGATGACACAGCAATTTATTTAAGACAAGAACAAACTATGTTAATAAAATAATAAATGCCTTCATAAATACGTTCTACAATCATAAGCCGCATTATATTACTTTATATAATATTTACGAACGGAAAAATATGTCCAGGGTAGCCTAGTGGACATGGCATCTGCCCGGTAAGCGGAACACTGTGGGTTTGATTCCCATCTTTGGGCACTTTTATTTTTCTGTTTATCATTACTCTTCACAATTCATTCTTTCATACTTCATCTCTAAGGATAGAAATAATCGTTATTCCTCCTTGAAATAAAATTCCAATTTTTCGTTCAAAAGAAACACATACGGGATAATTTTCAAATGTCGTTCTACAATCATAAGCCGTATTATATTGTATTATAAATTACTTTATATAATATTTACGAACGGAAAAATATGTCCAGGGTAGCCTAGTAGACATGACATCTACCCGGTAAATAAATACTTAGCTACAATACCGAAATGAATTATTTCCTCAATTAATTATTACAATACAGATATACTATGCCATTGCTATTTACTAAGTTTAGTGTATACACTTCCATAGAGAAGCATATGTGCAATCTACTCGATTCCAAGAACACCGGCATACTGAAGACTTTAAGCTATTCTCTGACGCATCCATTGATCAAGACCACAAATGGGGAGAGTTTTAAAATAAAAAAGAAGTTGCCGTCTGGGGAATGGACGACTGTGAAAAATGCCTTCCATTTGAACGGAGATTTCATGTTGGACACAGTCTTTGAGAGCGGCTTGCATAAATATTCTTTTTGCTCTTTCTACTAGATAGACACCTTCCGTCTACAGCTATTATTGGCTTATCAGTGTCTTCTATTCAACTTGTTGTCCGATATATTTACATATTTATTTTGAAAATAGAGCAATCTGTTGGATCGTTTTTGAAGACAACTCTCAGATTTATAAAATTATTTTATTAAACTTTAAACATTTTTTAGATATATATAGAAACGAGTTAATTATCTCGTATTTAAGGCAACAAAAGAATCATCTAATTTTTATACATTTTCTAACCAGATTCAACTTGTGAAAACAGACGACAAAGAAAGAATAAACAAATTAATAATAGAGGGTAAGTTCCTATTTTTCACAAGCTTTCACACTCAAAGAATATTCAACTTCTTGCTTCACAATCCATAGATAAATCTTAATTAAAAATACATATATTGGATCAAAATATCATTTATCTTACCAATATTTCAGTTGGCTGAACGCCAATCTTTATGTTGCTTTGTATTTTCAGTAAAAATTTTAGTTTAACATTTCTTTTAAATATATTTTGTTATTTTTATTAATTTTTTTATACGAAAAATCTTTTTACACACATAGTACAAATATTTTTTAAAATATAAAATAGGCGTTATTGTTAATTTTCAAAATATTTACACCTATATTTTACAAAAATTATTTTGTCTATAATATAAATATATTTATCAATTTTTTTTCTCCCCATTGAATATAACAAAATATTTTTTAAAACTTAATTCTGTTGACGTTATGTGGCGCTGAGTTTGTTGTTGACACACTTTAAAATGTTATAACACCTTGATAAAGGTTGGCGTTCAGCCAACTGAAATATTGGTAAAATAAATGATATTTTGATCCAATATATGCCTTTGTAATTAAAGATTTACATATTTATTTAGAATAAAAAACATTTTCTTCTTTAAACTTCTACTCAAACCTTGTAATTATTTTATGATACATTAGCGCGCCATCTGTTATCAAAATACGAAACTATTATAGACGTGTATGATTCTTTTTAAAAAATAAAACAACTTCTGCTGCCCTTACTGCAATGGAAAAATTAATGGGAAGGCCTGGCTCATTGGTGGTGAACCCTCCCAGCGGTTTCGCCAGTTTAATCTACCATACCGCTGTTATATTGCCTTTTTCCGATCTTCCTTTTATAGTGATACTGATGCTAGACTCTTGGAATGGGTATTTTAAATGAACTAACTAAATAAAACATCTAAAATACCCATTCCAAGAGTCTAGAATCAGTATCACAATAAAAAGAAGATCGAAAAATGCAATATAGCAGCGGTATGGTAGATTAAACTGGCGAAACCGCTGGGAGGGTTCACCACTGATGAGCCAGGCCATCCCATTAATTTTTCCATTGCAGTAAGGGCAGTAGAAGTTGTTTTATTTTTTAAAAAAGAAGCATACGCGCCTATAATAGAATCATGTAATTATTCAATTGTTTATGTAATATAGTATCTTAGTGTTGTTTCTTGACGCAAGCATCCCTTGTGAGAATATCGCGTCTGGTTTGATAATAAATAAATAGATTTGTAATGTTTTTAATTTTTTATATGTTCCGACAAAATATTTTTTTTCTCATCATCACAATAAAAATATAAATAAACTGTAAGGATTTAAAAATCCACTTTGTTCTCTTATGCATTTTTACGTGGTGATTCACACAAATCTAAATACATTCATAGACAAAACTTAAGGAAGTGAAAAGTCACACACACACAAATAAAAACCTTTATTAAGACACACAGGTCTTACAGAGAATTCTCCTTGGGGTTACAAGACGGAGAAACCCATGAAAGTGGGAAATATACAAAGGGGTAAAAATGGAGAAAGATTATATACACATATGGTAAATATATACAGATTATTATTTGAATAATCCTATGCACCCGGTTTGTACCTTCTGTAATTCCAAACTAAAAAATGAAATCACTCACTATATTTTTGATTGCTCTGCTCTGAAAGAAGAAAGAAGAACCCTTATGCTCAAAACTGGGCAACTCTGTGCTTCACTTCCATCAATAATTAACAATATGACCCAGAATAAGTATATTGCTACGGCGTTTTATGGTTTCCACAAGTCCATATCTCAGAAGAAGGCCAAGTGACACTCACTCCTCACTTTCTTACTGCTACTCTTTTTGTGTTGTTTTTCTTGCTTCCCTCTTTCTCTTTCTTATTTTTCTTTTCTTTTTCTTCTATATATATCGTTATTTCCTTTGTCTCACTGCTTTGTTCTTATGCATACCTCTGGTGAATCCTGTATAGGGTCAGTGACCCTGAATAAAGGCTTTTTGTTGTTGTTGTTGTTGTTATTGAATAATCCTATGGAAAATAAGAATATGGATTTGTCTCTATTACAGCCAGTCGTCTTATCTTTTTGAAGGATATAGTCTATCTCAATAAAATCTGTAACAATTAATTTTTAGGCAACGTGTTTCTTTTTTTATCTCTACAGATCATACTGCAATGATAAAGGTTATTGAATGAGAGGGCTTGGCTCATCAGTAGTGAACCCTCTCAGCTGTTTCACCAAATTAATCTCCAGACATCTCTACTATTGTATTGGATGGGTTTTCTTATATACCCTGTATTTTCTATGGAAGGTAGTTTAGTGGTGTTTATAGAACCTATGGACATAAGTTTATAGGTCTGTAGAGGTACATACATATAATTACAAGAAATTGCATCAAGCAAAGCTCTTCCGTAAATATAGTTTCATATCAAATCTATATTAGAAAATTATATTTATAAATTCAATATTTTTATAATATTTATAAATTTGGCCTTAAATACCCATTTCTTGATTTTTTTGGGAAGCCATTGGGACCAAAAATCTTTTTGTTCGCAGTGGTTACAGCCTTCTCCACGCTGACGAGCGCCAACAGCGCGAAACGCGTTCGTGGATGGCTTTTCTTGATTTATCAAGAAATTGGGTTGGTCAAATATCACGGAGCAAGCTAAATAAACGTTTAGTTTATTTTTGCTCCACTAGATGGCGCTCTTCCATCTAAAAAGCACATGTGCTCGTGGTCAGAAGATGCCTTCTTTATTTATAAATGTATGTAATTCTGCAGTCCTCAAAGCTTAAGTCCATAGTTCATCTAAAATACCCATTGCAAGAGTCTAGCAACAGTATCACTATAAAAGGAAGTTCCAAAAATGCAATATAACAGCGGTATGGTAGATTAAACTGGGGAAACCGCTGTGAGGGTTCACCACTGATGAGCCAGGCCCTCCCATAAATTTTTCCATTGCAGTAAGGACAGTAGAAATTGTTTAATTTTCAAAAGAATCATACGCGTCTCTATAATAGTTTCGAATTTTCATAAATTTAATTAACATCTATCTTAATAAAACGGTAATAATTCATTTTAAGGCAACGTGCTTCTTTTTAACTCTACAGAAATAAAAACAAAAACATTTATATGAAAAAAATAGTACAAATGTAATATTGTACTGGGATAAGGTGCATAAATTAAGAAAAAGGCTTCTCCTTATCATGCAACTGAAACTACCCGTTTCATGATTTTTCAGGATGCCTTAATGACCAATTTTTTGGTCATTGAGGTACAGCTTGCACCACGCTGATGAGGGCCAACAGCCCGAAACGCGTCCGTGGTTAGCTTTTCTTGATTAATCAAGAATGGGTATTTGGCTAATTCTGGAGTAATTAAAAATCAACGAGAATAGTTTATATTTATACCGATAGATGGCGCAAGCCATCAGTAACTTTCAGTTGCACGATAAGAAGACGCCTTTTTCTTAATAAAAAACATTTATATTAAAAATGGCATACCCTGACCAGGAGCACATGTGCTTTACAGAAGGCAGAGCGCCATCTGGTGGAACAGAAATCAACTAAACATTGATTTAGCCTGTTCCCTGATATTTGGCCAACCCAATTTCTTGATAAATCAAGAAAAGCCATCCACGAACGCGTTTCGCGCTTTTTGGCGCTCGTCAGCGTGGAGTAGGCTGAACCACTGCGACCAAAAAAAGATTTTTTGGTCCCAGTGGCTTCTTGAAAAACCAAGAAATGGGTATTTAAGGCCAAACTTGCGTAAATACGCTTAGCACATAAAAAAAAATAAAGAAAAAAATAAAAGATAAACAGATCAGGTGTAGAAATCAATATTAAAAAAATGGCATATCCTGAATATAAAAACATTTATGTTATTGATGATATTACTTATATCCCAAGTACGCCATGTATGATGATCATATTGGGTTAGTAAGCGACTGTTTTCAATGTATGTGCATATCTATACACGTAGAGAGAAGTTCGATTTTTGAGCCTATACGAGCTGTTTGATGAGATGGCAGCCAGGCAAGGGAATTCCAGCATACGGCACGGATGGTGACATTCAAAAATGGAGTCCTCGTCTCGTGAAACATCAAAGCTTCCAGGATTGTGCAAAGACGCAAAGGTCCCGAGCAGGTTTTCATCCGTCAGTGTGTCAGAGCACCGTTTGGTAACCTGTATTCTCTGGTAGGGTTTTACTTTCAAGAGTTAATGAGGCTGTTTTTCTGAAAAAAAGAGTCCAATGCGATAATCGATCCAAAGTCGTAGTTGTCATAAATCAACGGTTTACACCACATCTTTACTATTTAAGTTCTTCGAATGTTCAAATACAGAGTACAGGACGATTTCGTCTCATCAAGACTTCAGGTTTCAATTAATCTTCAAATGTTATACTTAAACCTGAATTCAACCTCTATCCTCGGAGGTATATTCGAAATTTTCTAAAAATTTTGATAGATTATCCAAAATAATAGAGAGATTCACTTCTAATTAACAAAAAAGTAGTTTTACAACTTTAAAACATTGAGAAAAGTTGAAGAGAGGAAAACAGTATCGTTTGAGACACATGGCAACATGTAGTTTATGTGAGAATGGAGAGAAAATGATCAATGAAATATTGTGTTTTAGTTTAAAAATTGTTTATAACTAATTTGTATTAATTATAAGGAAATAAAACTCCATATCTAATTAGTTTTATTTCTTATATATATTGGTTTTATTTATTATATACACTCATGGACAAAACTTAAGGAAGTTGTATCTTTTACCATGTATATCAGGATTCAGACAATAACTCTGAAAGATATTACAGTGACCTTTATTGAAGACACACGAGATAATCAAGTGTATATACACTCATGGACAAAACTTAAGGAAGTTGTACCTTTCAGCATGTGTATATTGGGATTCAGATAATAACTCTGAAAGATATTACATTGACCTTTATTGAAGACACACGAGATAACCAAGTGTGTATACACTCATGGACAAAACTTAAGGAAGCTGTACCTTTTTAGCATGTATATCAGGATTCAGACAATAACTCTGAAATATATTACAGTGACCTTTATTGAAGATACACGAGATAACCAAGTGTATATACACTCATGGACAAAACTTAAGGAAATTGTACCTTTCAGCATGTATATTGGGATTCAGACAATAACTCTGAAAGATATTACAGTGACCTTTATTGAAGACACACGAGATAACCAAGTGTATATACACTCATGGACAAAACTTAAGGAAGTTGTACTTTTAGCATGTATATCGGGATTCAGACAATAACTCTGAAATATATTACAGTGACCTTTATTGAAGACACACGAGATAACCAAGTGTATATACACTCATGGACAAAACTTAAGGAAGTTGTACCTTTTTAGCATGTATATCAGGATTCAGACAATAACTCTGAAATATATTACAGTGACCTTTATTGAAGATACACGAGATAACCAAGTGTATATACACTCATGGACAAAACTTAAGGAAATTGTACCTTTCAGCATGTATATTGGGATTCAGACAATAACTCTGAAAGATATTACAGTGACCTTTATTGAAGACACACGAGATAACCAAGTGTATATACACTCATGGACAAAACTTAAGGAAGTTGTACTTTTAGCATGTATATCGGGATTCAGACAATAACTCTGAAATATATTACAGTGACCTTTATTGAAGACACACGAGATAACCAAGTGTATATACACTCATGCACAAAACTTAAGGAAGTTATACCTTTCAGCATGTATATCGGGATTCAGACAATAACTCTGAAAGATATTACAGTGACCTTTATTGAAGACACACGAGATAACCAAGTGTATATACACTCATGGACAAAACTTAAGGAAGTTGTACTTTTAGCATGTATATCGGGATTCAGACAATAACTCTGAAAGATATTACAGTGACCTTTATTGAAAACACTCGAGATAACCAAGTGTGAACAAAATTACCTCGGTTTCCTAAAAAAAATAGACGATTAGTGACTTGAAAGACTTTCCACTTCCTTAAAATTTGTCTATAAGTGTATTTCCAGAACGTTTTAAAAGAACAGTGCAATAATATTTTATTATTTAAAATGTTAAAATTTAACTTTACAGTAAAAATAAGAAATGAAACCAAAATATATATTTCAAATATAGATGGAAATTTCACTATCAAGATATTGTTATATATGAAGATAGATATTGTCGCGGTTTGACCCTCAGGTTCTTCGCGACTACGTCGCTTCCTCCTTCGTGGATCACCTGCTCAAGCTTCCTTGCTCTTCCCTGCAGCTCTTCCCTGCAAGCCACCCAAAGACGTCCGAGAACCACTGCTCTCCAGTGGAACTCCCTTCCTCTGGCAGTATCTCTCGGCCTTACCACTGGTGGGGGGGCACGAGAGACTTACCAAAAGAGCAGCAGCAAGATGGCGAGTAGAGTAACAGCAGGCGGCAACAAGACTTCAAACACTGACTGACTGGCTTTTATTGTCATCCACTACTAAACATTACATTTAAATGAGATAACAAACAATGGGTATTTACATCATGTTACATCCTGGGGCCAACATAAACGTGTATTTACAATTACCCTCCCCAGGAAACAGGACTACAGCAGTCGGCGATTCCCACATCAGTTAGAGAAGCGAAACAGGCGAAAGCGCCATCTATTGGCGGAGGTTGTAATCATTTGGAGGCCTTACACGCGACAATATACAATTAATCAACTATTGAACTGGTTTGTACAATATCCGCACAGTACCATACCACAGACAAATTTGTACACTCCTGCCAATAAATTACATAAATCCCAAATTTATATTGTCACGGGGATTTTTCTTGTCAAATAGGTAATAGGATTATCGCTACCAATGTTTATTTACAAAATTTATTATTATGCCTTAACAAAGGTTGACGTTCATTCAACCGAAATATTGGTAAATATTTTCTTTTTTTCAATCAAATATATGCCATTTTTATATATAAATAACTAAATATATATACTATATGGGTATTTATTTAGTAAAAACAAAACAAACAAAAGCCTTTATTTAGGGCATTCCGCCCCATATAGGATTCGCCGTATTTACACATCAACAAGAGGAGAGGGAAGAGGAAACATTTGCAACAAAATAAAGTTTGTCTCACATTCAGTTACCTATTTACAGATAGGTCATCCTCCAGTATCCTTTGCCCTACAATCTTTCTTTTTTAGTTAAATAAACATTTTAAGTCAAAAATTAAAATTTGTTAGTTATCTCTAGCGCTGATAGAATTATCTTGATTAATAAAAGATTCAGAAGAAACAGGAAATGTCGTTATTGCAACGCTTTGACACCGTCAGAAGAAGAATATTCCAAACAGACGAACAGTAGTTTGGAACAAGATGGACGTCCATCATGGCCGACCGATTGTTTGCAACTTCCCTAATCCCAGTCGTCTGTCAAGGAAATCCTAGGCTTAACTTGACCTATGACCAGAGCGATCTGAAGGGCACTTTAAACTTTGCCTGCCATCGATTGGTTCACCTGGACCATTGACCACAACCATCCGGAGTTTTTACGGGACAATTCACTTTAGATCGTATTGGAATCTCTAGATGTAATGAACTATTATACGCTTCCACAGTCTTCATTGTTCAAATCAACTCTTTAACTAGCTTGCTTTTTTTTTGTGTATCCCTAGTACACGTGGTACAGGGAGTCGGTGGAAGGATGGTCTAAACCAGGGGTGGTGAACGTGCGGCCTTAAGGCCGCATGTGGCCTTTTCTTGCCCAAGTTGTGGCCTTTTCTTAAATTCAAAATTATAATTTTTGTTTCGCAGTTTTCAATTACTTTCTTTTTTTTATTGAAAATATCTAATACGAATGTCATATATTATATAATATATATAATATATATATATGGTGTGACATCCTGTCGACTATAATGTGATGAGTTCCTGTTGACTCTTGTAGAATCCTGTCGACTAAAACTGTGGTGAGGTTTCCAGTCGACTTAAACTATGGTGTGAGTCCCTGTCAACTCTCGCTATACTGTGTTGACCGGGAGGAACAGTCAGGATGAGGAGTTTTCCAGTACCTCTCTGCACCTTGGAAGACCTTTAACAGTTCTCACAAAGTACAGGCAGTCGTGGTCGAGGCAGAGTGGAAAGCTTGGGAATGTCCACACAAAAAACGAAGACACAGTTGCACTAAGAAAGTTCCGTGAACAGATAAAAGTTGAGCTAGGAGCGAAAGATGGAGATACAAGAGTTCTTACTGGTCTACATGGTCGATGAGGAGGACCTTGGTGACAACCGACGAGGGCTTGCGCTGATGGTGAAGTGACTATATTTTTGGCTAGGACGGAGGCCTTTTATATCGTTTCTGAGAAAGGGAGTATTGCATTTCAGCAGATGTGAAGAGCGTGGATCGTCTGGCGAAATTCTAAACTGGCGCCATCCTGACAGTTTCCAATCTATCTTTAGATGTTGTTGAACTTCTGTAAATCTATCTCGATTTTAGACGTTTTTGACCTTTTGCTTTAGCTCAACTCTTAATCTATTATAGAGTTTTATTTATTTATCCTCAGTTTGTACAAATTATATTACATATTATGATGTAATGACACATATCAATCATGCGTATAATCATTTACAGATGTGTTTCTATTATACAACATGAAAATCTTGTTAAAAGTTATATACAATATGAGGTTGTTGCTTTAAATTACCATATATAAAATATATAATATAGTAAATGTAAGTATTTAAATTTCTAAAAGTAATTCAAGTGTCGTGCTAAAAATGAAGTACATAACTATACCACTATATCGGCAGCGCCGATTTGCGGTCAACACTAGTACTAAAACTAAACGTAACGTCCAAGTAACGTCGAGGCAACGTAATTGCCGGTGTGTAACTGTATCAACTTTACTAAATGGTTGTTTATTTTTTGAATAAGGTAAGTTGTAAGATAATACATATTACAAACATCGAACAATGTTTTCTATTGTATTGTAGTAAAATACGGGTAAATTAATTTTAAATTTTAATAATCATTGCATAGTTTAAAATTTTTTATCAGTTGAACAATTATTAATATAATTAATTTTCTGTGAAAGTAAACTTATGTAAAAAAAATGTGGATTTTGATTTCAGTCCATTTCTCCCGTATTTTCAAAATACAATTTTATGTGCGGCATGGTCTTTTTATGTATAAATTTTCATATATCTTTTAATTTTAGAATCATGTCTAAAAAACAAAAAAAGGACTCTAAAGGACGAGAATCGATTATTTAATGAAGAATGGGAACAAACTTTCAATAAGTTCTTTCAACAAAATAATAATGCCACGGAAGCAACATACAAAGTAGCGTACATTCTTGGAAAACGGGGAAAACCATTTAGCGACGTTGAAATGATAAAAGAATGTATTGTGGAAGTGGTCAAATGCTTACATCTAGAAAAAGTAGATAAATACAAACAATTACCTCTTTCAAGAGGAACCATCACCGAACGACAACACGAAATAGCTACAAATATAAAACAACAGTTCTGCAAAGATTATTAAAGAAGAAAATATATATTTCTTCATAGCATTGGATGAATCCACAGACAATACCGATTCAGCACAGGTTCTATTTTTTATTCGAGCTATTACTGAGGATTTTCGATGTTTTGAAGAGTTGCTTGCATTAGGAACACTTTCAGGCAGGACACGAGGAATAGACATCTTGGAGAACTTCAAAATAAAAATTTGCGAAGCAGGGTTAAATATAAATAATTTAGTAAGTGTGTGTACCGATGGTGCACCAGCCATGGTAGGAAAGCAAGAAGGTTTCATTTCGTTATTAAAAAAATAATATTCTAATTTATAAAACTTGATTTCTTTTCATTATATTTTGACCAACAAAACCTATGTGCTAAGTCGGCTAGTTTGAACGATACTTTAGAAAAAATTATTGGTATTGTAAATTTTATTCGATCAAATTCAATGCGTCATCGTCAATTTCGAGATACAGTCTACTCTCGTTATAACGCCACTCGATATAACGCCACCCTCGCCTTACGCCGCTTTTTCGTTTTGTCCCAATCGACATCAATGTATTTTTCTCGATATAACGCCACTCCCTCGCTGTTCGCCTTCCGCCGCTGATTTTTCGTATCCCAAGTAACAAAACCCACTCGTTATTGCGCCGCTCACAACGTCCCTCACCCCCAACCCCCCCCCCCGCTCCCCCTTTCTTGTCTGCATTTTTTACGCCAACGGCGCCGGACTTTGTTTGCTGTTGACACAACAGATAACAGATTGTGTGAACAGCCAGCAGACCCTTTTCCTGCTTGTTCCTGGGACATACACAGTCGCTTCATCCTTTGCTAACGTCAACACAATAACTTTATTGTCGTATCATGAGTTCCCAAAAGCGTAAACGTGAGTCGATCACCATTGAAAAGAAGAAGGAGATATGCCAGTTGGCAAGAAATAACCCTACGATGTCGAAGAATGAGATTGGAAAGCGTTTCTCTCACTTCCACGAACAACTGTCCCTGATATTCTCACTCAGGCTGAGTAGTGGGAAAATTATACTGTTGGTTCTTCAAAGAGTCGGAAAATTTAGTGACTTGGAAGACGCTCTCTTCAACTGGTTTACCCAAAAGCGTGCCAATAATATTATTATTACTGATGATCTCTTAAGAGAAAAGGCGAAAAAACTTGGCGAGCATTTGGACGTACCAGAAAATTTCGCGTACAGCAGTGGGTGGCTGAAGCGATTTAAAGGGAGATTCCATATTTCGCAACGGCGGCTCTGTGGGGAAGGCGCATCGATTTCTCCAGCTATCATTGATGAACATCTTACAAATTTGAACAGTATTCTGGCGAACTCCAGATATGATCCAGCAAACATATTCAATGCAGACGAAACAGGATTATTTTTTCAGCTCATTCCTGACCGAACACTTGCTCACAAAGATGAAAACTGCCGTGGTGTCAAAAGGATGAAGCAACGAATCACTGTTCTACTGTGCTGCAACTCTACTGGAACAGACAAGCGGCGATTGCTGATTATTGGAAAATCGGCAAAGCCTCGATGCTTCAGAAACTTTAGTCCACACTTCTACTGCACTTACACATCTAACAGCAAAGCATGGATGACCTCTAGCATCTTTCAAGAATGGCTACTGCAGTTCAACAAGCAGCTTGTCTCTGAAGGACGTCGTATCCTACTGTTGTTAGATAACGCTACGTCTCACTGCGTCCCTAATGATGGTCTCAGCAACATAAAGATACACTTCCTTCCACCAAATATGACTGCCAGTCTGCAACCACTGGATAGTGGCATCATCAAAAGTTTCAAGGCTCAATATCGCAAGCTTCAACTCCAGAAAATGGTGGAATTGGCGGATGCCCATCTACCCACAGAATTACGTCTGGATTACGCTGTGCGCTATTGTAAAATGGCTTGGAATTCTGTGAGCCCTGATTCCATCAGCAACTGCTGGAATCACACAGGCATTATTCGCTTCACTTCTACTGCTGCAGTTGAGCCTCTTAATTATGGAAATCTGCTCGATCACGACATCTTCGCTATTACACCAGAGAATTTGATGACTGAAAGGGAGTTTCAACTGGTTGCTGATTCCCAGGAGGCGGAAATGAAGCTAACAGATGACAATTTTCTGGTGTCCACTGTTACAGCGAAAGAAGAACTTGGCGAGGATGATGAGGCAACAGTGACCCAGCGCCTACCATCGTTAAGGGAAGCCAGAGCAGCTGCTGAGACAGTTTTGTTGTTTCTTGATCACTCCAAGAGAGCAACATCTGACGACGTCAATCTATCTGCGGATTTGTTACGCCGTGCCTATGCCATAAGTGAGGGAGAGAAAACACAAGTTGTGATCACAGACTTCTTCAAGAAAATGTAATTACTTTTTAATGAATAAAAATAAATTAATTATTCCAATTTGTCATATTAATTAATTAATGCCGGCATTCTATATATTGACTTAGGGTATAAGTGGTTTTTAGTAATTGTTATAAATAATTTATTGTATCTTTAAATTTCACATTTTAAACGTGTTCGATACAACGCCACCCTCGCCTTACGCCGCTTTTTTGCAAAATCCAGATGGTGGCGTTATAACGAGAGTAGACTGTATAATAATGTCAGATAATGACACATTCAATGGAGCCTTACCATAACATAGCAAAATACGTTGGTTATCAAGAGGACAAGTTTTGCTAAAAATATTCACCCTGCGTCAACAAATAATTAATTTTTTTGAAGAACAAAAGAAATATTGCGATTTATCAGATAAAGAATTTTGTAGAAATGCTGCCTTTTTATGTGACATGACAATGAAGCAAAATGAATTGAATTTAAACTTGCAGGGAAAAGCTAAATATATATACGAAATGTGGCAAAAACTTCAAGCTTTTCGAAAAAAACTTTTACTCTTTAAATCTTTACTAGGGTCGATTAGAAATTTCTAAAGAACATTTCCCACAGTTATCGGAAATTATGATGGAGCAAATTATTCCCCTCAAAATTTGGATGAGTATGTTTCTGTTCTGGATATATTAATTGAAGAATATATTAAAAGGTTCTCAGATTTTGAAAAACATGTTCTCACACTTAAATTAACTTTCGAACCACACCTTGTTGATATCGACGTAGCGTCCCAAAGAATGTGAAATGGAATTATTTGAGATAGGAGAAGATAATATATTTAAATCACAATTCGATTCAAAAAAGATCCTATTGAAATATGGAAGACTACAGTTATTTATCCTCGTCTAAGACAAAACGCACGAACGATTATCAGGCCTGTACCACGTGTACTAGGGATAAGCAAAAAAAAAAAAAAACACACGTGGTACAGGCCATTGTTACATGGTGGGTAGAAGTAGGCGACTGCTTTTACTGTAAGTGCACCACATATCTACACATGTAAAAAGCAGTTCGACTTTGCACTTACAAATGTGTCAGAGCCCCGTTTGTTTACTTGCACTCGTAGGTGGGGTTGGACTTTTTCAAGAATCGGAGGCCATTAGAGCATTTTTTTTATTAGAAAAAAGTGCCCAATGCGGGAATCGAACCCGGGTCGTAGCGGTCGAAAACCAACGGTTTAGACCATCCTTCCACCGACCCCCTGGCTTGTACAATATCCCTATAGTACCATACCACAGACAAATTTGTACAATCCTGCCAATAAATTACATAAATCCCAAGTTTGTATTGTAATGGGGATTTCCCTTGTCAAATAGGTACAGCTAAACCTGTCTATAGCGCCCCTCTCTAAATAGTGCCTTCCTCTCTATAACGCCCGATTTTAAATAAGTAGTACGATGCGATTTACATTAAAAGTGACCTGTCTATAGCACCTCATCTCTATAGCACCCTATTTTGGTGAGTCCCAAGAGGGGGCGCTATAGACAGGTTAAACTGTATTAGGATTAGCGTTACCAGTAACAATCACGCCAAGTGCAGTTTTCTATCTAAACTTTATTCCCTATGTATGCCAAAACAAGCTTCTTTTATAAAGTCAATTAAGCTATATATTTGCATAAAAAATATTAAAATAAAAAAGGCATATCCTGACCAGGAGCACATGTGCTTCTCAGAAGGCAGAGCGCCATCTAGTGGAACAGAAATCAACTAAACATTGATTTAACCTGTTCCATGATATATGGACAACCCAATTTCTTGCTAAATCAAGAAAAGCCATCCACGAACGCGTTTCGCGCTGTTGGCACTCGTCAGCGTGGAATAGGACTGTACCACTTTATAAGAAAATTTACATAACAAATTTGAAAATAGATATATTAAAACTATGCAAATATTATACAGTGCCAATCCCATATATAATCTAGCTATTAACACCTATTTTGCTATATACACATGCGTAATAAAAACACCATTTATTAAGACATTTCGTCTTACAGATGTCTTTCTCGAAGCATATTATATATTTATATTTTTATAAGCATATTATTATTGAGGGTTGGTGGAAGGATGGTCTAAACCGTTAGTTCTCGACCTCTACGACCCTGGTTCGATTCCCGCATTGGGCACTTTTTTCTGATTAAAAAAAAATGCTCCAATGGCCCTCGATTCTTGCAAAAGTCCAACTCCACCAGCGAGTGCAAGTAACCAAACGGGGCTCTGGCACATTTGTAAGTGCATAGTCGAACTGTTTTTCACATGTGTAGACATGTGGTGCACTTACAGTAAAAGCAGTCGCCTACTTCTACCCACCATGATTATCATGACCTGTACCACGTGTACTAGGGATAAGCAAATATTATATATTTATCATTATATGTATTGATATTTCTATATAATCCTTCTCCATTTTTACCCCTTTGTATATTTCCCACTTTCATAGGTTTCTCCGTCTTGTAACCCCAAGGAGAATCCTCTGTAAGAGCAGTGTGTCTTAATAAAGGTTTTTGAAGTGTGTGTATTGATATTTCTACTGTCTTCAAAGCTTATGTCCATAATTCATTCAAAACACCCTCTCCAAGAGTCTAGCTTCAATATCAGTATAAAAGGAAACCCGAAAAATATAATATAACAGCGGTATGGTAGATTAAACTGGCGAAACCGCTGGGAGGGTTTACCACCTGATGAGCCAAGCCCACCTATTATTTTATCATATCAGTAAGGGCAGTAGAAAATTGTTTTATTTAAAAAAGAACCATATACGTTAAAAATAGTTCAATTTTTTTATAACAGATGGCATGCTAATGCATCATAAATTTATAAACGTTTAATTTGCATATTATCCTGCATTTGCATACCCTATAGAATCCGGGTCATTTGCCTTGTATCCAATATTTTCTTATCCAGATGATCCCATATATAGATTATCACTCAGCTATGGGTTCAAATCCTACCAGTTCAAGTCAATTATATGGATTTTTTAACGCCATAAATGGATCAATTATAATACTTCTACTTCCCTTTTTTTCTTAAAATTTCATGACAGCTTTTTATAAAGTACCTAAAAAATGGTTAGAAACAAAAAAAAAAAGAGCTTAAATACGAACAAAATAATAATACAGATAAAAAAAAAAGTCAAAGCTTATGGATACAGTTTTAAATTCAATAATAATGCTTTTAAATTTACTCCCTCTCAGTATGTGAAAAGACCAAATAGGTTTATAATAGGAGAAGTTTCAGAAGCATTTTTTAACTACCTTTGCTTTCGCCCACTTTGCCAGATTAAGTTCCTTTCGGAAGGTTTTTTTTTATGTTGGAAAAAAAATGGAGAGAAGAAGAGGAGAGGAAAAAAAAAGGAGATGGTGCGGTCCATTAGTTGCTGCCTGCAACGACAAAAACTCTAATACATTCAAATCCAAGTCATTTTTGTAACCTCACGTCTCCATTATTTTTGAGACCTTCTTCGATGACGAATAGCCGAGATAGTACGAAAGGAAGCTCTTCATTATGCATTCTTCGATGTGATGGCTCCTCTTTTTTTTTGCTTCTTTTATTCTTTTTTTTTTTTTTAAGTGATTGTAGGAGGGAGGGAGGGTTCTATGGCGTCTCAAAAACTTTTAAAAAATATAAAATAAAGGGAGAGAAGGTTTCCTCTTCCTACCCTAATCCATTCAACAATAAATTATCGCTTGTCGGCTGGGAGGATTATGGTGAATGATCTATTTTTTTTCTCTCTCTCTCTTCCTCTCTCCCCGCCGTAGGTTCTGTGACGGTTAAACTTCACCTCAACTATTTGCATTTTAATGAAGGAGCTCTGATCGATTGGCCACGCGGTCCTTTCCTAAGGATTACATTATGTAAAAGAGTCTGACGCCAAAATAATTAGGCGTATAATACGATAGAATTCTTCTGCTTTGTTGAAGCCAAAAGTCATCTTGAACAAACCTTTTGAGCAAATACATTATCACTAAACACACCACTTAATTTCACTTTTTTTTTTTTTGCTTTAGAAAAAAATTCAACCTTACAAGCGAATGCAAGTAACCAAACGGAACACATTTGTAAATGCAAAGTCGAACTCTGCTTTTTCACATGTGTAGATATGTGGTGCACTTACAGTAAGTCGCCTTCTTCTCACCCACCATGATTATCATGACCTGTACCTTAATTTCATTTAATTTTATTTGTAAATGCAAAGTCGAACTGCTTTTTCACATGTGTAGATATGTGGTGCACTTACAGTAAAAGCAGTCACCTACTTCTACCCACCATGATTATCATGGCATGTACCTTAATACCATTTAGTGTGCATAAATACTTGAATATTTTAAAGGGAGAGGTACCATTTTTGGTATATATATATGTAATATAAAGTTGCGGGAGGATGATATTTGTATACCAAAAGATACCTCTCCCTTTAAAAATTTAATGTTTTTAATGAATTTTTAAATGGGGAGGTTTCTCTTTTTGGTATACAAATACCATCGTTCCCCAACTTTATATTACATCTATACCAAAAATGGTACCTCTCCCTTTAAAATATTCAAGTATATATACAAATTTTATGAAATCAAGCAGGTATAGATTGCGCGTTATTTGCTTTATATTAATTTATGGTCCTTTCCTTTTGTTTGCGGAAGAGCCTTGCTCGATGCTAATATTATATGTCATTCTACTTTCCTGAAAGCTTATGTTCATAGTTTGCTTAAATACCATTTCTAAGATTCCATCCTTCAGTGTTGCATATATAATCAGAATGATCCAATACAGCATTAGAGCTCTAAAGAAGCGGTCTGGTAGATTAAATTGGCGAAACAGCTGGGAGGGATTCACCACTGATGAGCCAAGCCCTCCTAATATTTTTTGCATCGCAGTAAGGGCAGTTTGAATTTGATTTATGTTTGAAAAAAACATTTGCGTCTTAATGTTTCCATTTTCTATTACTGTATAAAGCACTTTTTTCTTACCAGCATCAGTATCACTATAAAAGGAAGATCGAAAAATGCAATATATCAGCGGTATGGTAGATTAAACTGGCGAAACCGCTGAGAGGGTTCACCACTGATGACCCAGGACCTTCCATTAATTTTTCCATTGCAGTAAGGGCAGTAGAAATTGTTTTATTTTTAAATGAATCATACGCTGTCTATAATAGTTTCGATTTTTCTCCTATAAATATTGTCTAGGAGTCAAAAATGATTTTTTAAATTATCAAAATTGTCTACGGCATGTAATAGATTTCTTGTCCAGATATGGTTACAACGGATATTCAAGGTATAGAGGGGAAAAGGAAAATGAAAATTACGATCAATTAAGTAATTGACAATAGGAATTTAAAAATGTTCACTCTTCTATTTAAAATCAAAGAAAATTTTGATTCCATGATCATTTCAGACAGAATCTGTAGAGAAATAATGATTGTTGAGTGGAGATAAGAAAGAAGAAAATTATTAATGGTAGTGAATCAAATTCGAACCAACAAATGATTTTCAGTTTCATCTTTGCGGGTCGGTGAAAGGATGGTCTAAACCACGGCCTGGCCAACCCGCGGGCCGCATGCGGCCCGCCGTAAAAAAATGTTGCGGCTCGCCATTTAACTTTATATTTCTTTTGTAACTTTCATTTCTCGTCTTTATATTCAAAAAACAGAAAATATATTGAAATAATTATAATAATTTTTATTTAAAATATGTCCCACAATTTTTAAAATACATATTTGATTCCATAAAAAGGAAGAAAAAGTTAGGAATAATGGTAATTAATAGAGAAATATTTTTTATTTTAAATTGTTATTATTATTTTTATTTAAAAGAGCAGCCGAAAAATAATAAATAAAAACATTAAGCATCAAGAAAGTATTAAGTCTTTTTTTTAAATACATTTTAAAGTTAAATTTTGATATAGTTAAATTTTTAGACCTTGTTTACGATTCCGTGCGGCCCGTGGCGTCATTTAGGTAAGCCAGGGCTGTCTAAACCGTAGGTTTTTCGACCGCTACGACCCGGGTTCGATTCCCGCATTAGACACTTTTTTTCTGATTAAAAAAAAAAAGCCTCAATGGCCCCGATTCTTGCAAAATCCAACCCCACCAGCGAGTGCAAGTAACCAAACGGTGCTCTGGCACATTTGTAAGTACAAAGTCGAATTGCTTTTCACATTTGTAGACATGTGGTGCACTTACAGTAAAAGTAGTCGCCAACTTCTGCCTACCATGATTATCATGGCTTGTACCATGTGTACTAGGGATAAGCAAAAAAAAAAGTTTTATATTTTTATTAAATGACAGATTCATTGTATTGATCGAAGTTATAGAAATGTTCGGGAATGTTTGAAGCATCAAGAATGAGAACTCAGTACCTAAGAGAAAACGTTCAAGACAGATTTCAATTATCCAAACCCCAGACTGTAGGGATCTTCTCTCTGATTTTCCTACAAGAGATTTGAATTAGATTTGAAAATTATTCTATTTATCGTCCGCGGGGATGTTATAATAATTTTAGAAGGATTTGCTCGAGCGAGGAGGCTTAGCACGGGGCAATTGTAACGTAATCCTGTTTGTTCTGCCGTATTGAAATAAGGATGGGGTCCAAATCCTACCGCCCCATTATTTGAGCTCTTTGCATTCCCGCGCGTTTGTGTTGTTTTTAGTGTGTTGAGGGTGCGTTTTTCGAAAAAAAAAATTACAAGTGGATTTGACGGATTGTAACCTTTCTCTAGGGTGTGAATTTTTCCAGCTGTGGAGAATTACAATTGCATTGTTCTTCTTCTTTTTTCTTGTCTCTCGGTAGGTTCTTTTGTAAAATCTTTAATCATCCTTGGTCTCTGAATTTCTTATCTTATGGATTCAGAATAGGTACTGTGTGTGTGAGAGAGATAGCTAACATAAAACAACTATCAAATGGTAAAAAAGCACTCAGGGATATCTTTGGATCTTATCTTTGGATTGAGAAGAGCTGCTGTGTGTGAGAGAGATAGCTAACATAAAACAACTATCAAATGGGAAAAAGGCCCTCAGGGATATCTTTGGATCTTATCTTTGGATTGAGAATAGCTGCTGTGAGAGAGATAGCTAACATAAAACAACTATCAAATGGGAAAAAGGCCCTCAGGGATATCTTTGGATCTTATCTTTGGATTGAGAATAACTGCTGAGAAGAGATAACTAACATAAGACAACTATCAAATGGGGGTAAAAAGCACTCAGGGATATCTTTGGATCTTATCTTTGGATTGAGAATAGCTGCAGAGGGAGAGATAGCTAACATAAAACAACTATCAAATTGGAAAAAGGCCCTCAGGGATATCTTTGGATCTTATCTTTGGATTGAAAATTAGCTTCTGAGAGAGATAGCCAACATAAGACAACTATCAAATGGTAAAAAAGCACTCAGGGATATCTTTGGATCTTATCTTTGGATTGAGAATAGCTGCTGTGTGTGTGAGAGAGATAGCTAACATAAAACAACTATCAAATGGGAAATAAGCACTCAGGGATATCTTTGGATCTTATCTTTGGATTGAGAATACCTGCTGTGTGTGAGAGAGATAGCTAACATAAAACAACTATCAAATGGGAAAGAAGCACTCAGGGATATCTTTGGATCTTATCTTTGAACTGAGAATAACTGCTGAGAGATAGATAACTAACATAAGATAACTATCAAATGGGGAAAAAAGCACTCAGGGATATCTATGGATCTTATCTTTGGATTGAGAATAACTGCTGTGTGTGTGAGAGAGATAGCTAACATAAAACAACTATCAAATGGTAAAAAGGCCCTCAGGGATATCTTTGGATTGAGAATAACTGCTGAGAGATAGATAACTAACATAAGATAACTATCAAATGGGGAAAAAAGCACTCAGGGATATCTTTGGATCTTATCTTTGGATTGAGAATAGCTGCTGAGAGAGATAACTAACATAAGACTACTATAAATTGAGAAAAAAAGGCCCTCAGGGATGAGTTTCTTATATGGATCTTTTATTTACTCAAGCTTTAAGAGACCTTAGAAAGCTATTCTATACTATTGATAACTAACTATAACGCTGCTTCTAATAAATAAAGATCTATTTATACTATATGCATCTTCTTTTACCCACACACATTATAGAAATATTTTTATTTACGGGGCTGCTAACCAAAATAAAATGATTTTTGAGCCCCAATGGCCGTGTAAAGCGGAATACACCCATACCTCGCTTTGCGTCGGGGTTACGTTCCAAAAAAACACGACGCAAAGTGAAAATATGTGAAGGCGCAATCAAAAACAAAGGTGTTGCCATATTTTAGGGAAAAAAAATTAAAGACTCGAATCCAAAACAACGCAACTTCGAAAATCTAACGACGCACAGTGAAAATCAGTAAAAGTTAAGCAGCGACGCAACTTCGAAAAAAACGCAAAACGAAGCGACGCAAAGCGAGGTATTGGGGTATATACAAAGCACTATGACCATGCTGGAGAGGCTAGGGACAGGTTCTCCGTTAGGGAAGAGGCAGGTTAGGCCGGATTGGGTCCGCGGAGGTCAGGAGGCAGGAAGAAGGCGGGAGGACTGGAACTTTGCAGCTCTAGCTCTGGTAGTTGGGCAAGACATTGATCTTGCCTCGTGGTCGGCAGAGAGGCCCTTGGCTGAGCAGTTGGCGCACTTGGCCGTGCGCGGGTTGGCAAGAGTTGGACAGCTTCGGCCTTGGTGGTCACCAGAAGCACAGTGGAAGCAGGTGACCGTATCCTTGGTGCACCTATCGGCGTTGTGGCCGTAGCCACAGCAGCGGTAGCAGACGCGGACAGACTCCTCATAGTCACACACATTATAATACAACAATAGTTTCATATAGGAAAAGCGGCGACCTCTGGTGATAGATTTAATTGAGTAATTTGATATGGGAATTATAATTTTGAAATTAAATTTTAATATAACATGTATATTACTATATTTTATTATGAATATGTTAGCTATCTTTTTGTTATATGAATTTTGCGTTGCTGTTGTAACAAATCCCATAAGAATAAAGAAACAAACGATGAAGTGGATAACTATAGACTTTTCCTATGGTATCAATTCAAGCGTTCACCAATGTTTTCATTGTGCACCAAATGAAAATAAATGTTAATTGAGATGAAATGTAAATTTTAGATTGTCCATCAAATGAAAAGAAATGTAGATTTCAAACTTCAAGATTCAAGTGTTCACCAATGTTTTCATTGTCCACCAAATGAAAAGAAATGTTAATTGAGATGAAATGTAAATTGTAGATTGTCCACCAAATTGAAAGGAAATGTAGATTTCAAGATTCCAGTGTTCACCAATGTTTTCATTGTCTACCAAATGAAAATAAATGTTAATTGAGATGAAATGTAAATATTAGATTGTCCATCAAATGAAAAGAAATGTTAATTGAGATGAAATGTAAATTTTAGATTGTCCATCAAATGAAAAGAAATGTAGATTTCAAGATTCAAGCGTTCACCAATGTTTTCATTGTCCACCAAATGAAAAGAAATGTAGATTTCAAGCTTCAAGATTCAAGTGTTCACCAATGTTTTCATTGTCCACCAAATGAAAAGAAATGTTAATTGAGATTAAATGTAAATTGTAGATTGTCCACCAAATTGAAAGGAAATGTAGATTTCAAACTTCAAGATTCAAGTGTTCAGAAATGTTTTCATTGTCCACCAAATGAAAAGAAATGTTTATTGAGGTGAAATGTAAATTTTAGATTGTCCACGAAATGAAAGGAAATGTAGATTTCAAGATTCAAGTGTTCACCAATGTTTTCATTGTCTACCAAATGAAAAGAAATGTTAATTGAGATGAAATGTAAATTTTAGATTGACCACCAAATGAAAGGAAATGTAGATTTCAAGCTTCAAGTGTTCAGAAATGTTTCCATTGTCTACCAAATGAAAATAAATGTAGATTGATGAAATGATTGTTGAAATGTAAATTGTAGATTGTCCACGAAATGAAAGGAAATGTAGATTTCAAGCTTCAAGATTCAAGTGTTCAGAAATGTTTTCATTGTCCACCAAATGAAAAGAAATGTTAATTGAGATGAAATGTAAATTTTAGATTGTCCACCAAATGAAAGGAAATGTAGATTTCAAGCTTCAAGATTCAAGTGTTCAGAAATGTTTTCATTGTCCACTAAATGAAAAGAAATGTAGATTGATGAAATGATTGTTGAAATGTAAATTGTAGATTGTCTACCAAATGAAAGGAAATGTAGATTTCAAGTTTCACTCTTTCAGAAAGCTTCAAGCTTTCAGAAATGTAGATTTTCCACCAAATGAAAATAAATGTAGATTGTCCATCAAATGAAAAGAAATGAAGATTTCAAGCTATCCAAATAATATTACAAAGATGTTAAAAGGTAGTTACTCGATTCTACCATCAAAGAGATGGGAAACGTAAGAAGTCAAACAGAATATCTTATCTCGAGTGTTTATCCAGGACGACAATGTTTGGACGAGCTTATATACCATAATCCACCTGAGAGTTATAGCTCCTCAAGATTTTCTTTCTTTAAAAAAAGGTGAATTAAAAGAACGGTCCAATTTTGTCAATGATTTTAATTAAAATTCTTTTTTCCTTTTCGGAAATAAACTAAAGTCTTAATTGGGTTGCGTGTAGGTCTTCAATTAATTATCTTAACATTTCGCTAATTGTGCCGTAGGGTTTGTCGTTTGCTATTTTAATTAGTGGTAAGTACTGATTTTGTTGAGGGTCTCTCTTCTGCTATTAAAATAGTCTCTTGTGGTTACCAAAATTAAACGCCAGAAAATTAAAAAATTACCTTTAGAGAAACACAATAAAAATAGAATGTAATGGTACAGCAAATTTGTGCTTCGCAAAATACCATTAGAGAATTATAAAAATTATGTTCTCTTATTAATTTGTACTTAATACTTTTTTTTGCTTATCCCTAGTACATGTGGTACAGGCCATTATAATCATGTTGGGTAGAAGTAGGCAACTGCTTTTACTATAAGTGCACCACATATCTACACATTTTAAAAGCAGTTCGACTTTGCACTTACAAATGTGCTCCGTTTGGTTACTTGCACTCGCTGGTGGGGTTGGACTTTTATAAGAATCGGGGCCATTGTAGTGTACTTAATACTCCTTTGTTAATACACACACAAAAACCTTTATTAAGACACACAGGTCTTACAGAGGATTCTCCTTGGGGTTACAAGACGGAGAAACCTATGAAAGTGGAAAATATACAAAGGGGTAAAAATGGAGAAAGATTATATACACATGATAGATATATACAGATTATTATTTGAATGATCCTATGGAAAATAAGAATATGGATTTGGAAGAAAAAAAAAGAAAAAAAATGGAAATATGGATGGAAGAAGTGGAGAGCGAAAAGAGGAAAGAAACAGGTATTTACATATGGAACATACATATAATGGAACAAGTCAATTCAAGCTCTTCTGCTCACACAGCACAGGTGGACCATGGCTTTTAAAAAAATCTTTAAGAGATTTTCCAGGAAAATCCGAGTGTTCAGAGTTGTAAGGTAAACACCGTTTTATCAGTATGGGGGGTTAGCTTCCTTTGTTAATACAAATATTAAAACAAATGATAAAATTTATCTCTATAAATTGTATATTAATTCAAAATTCTTAAATGTTATATATGTTATTTGCTATTTTCTGCTGGCCATTGCCAAAATGCATTATCATGAAAGATGATACATATGATACATAATAAAAACATCTAAAATACCCATTCCAAGAGTCTAGCATCAGTATCACTATAAAAGGAAGATCGAAAAATGCAATATAACAGCCGTATGGTAGATTAAACTGGTGAAACCGCTGGGAGGGCTCACTACTGATGAGCCAGGCCCTCCCATTAATTTTTTCCATTGCAGTAAGGGCAGTAAAAATTTGTTTTATTTTTAAAAAAGAATCATACGCGTCTATAATAGTTTCGAAATATGATATGTAACACATCTCACGAAAAAATCTTCCAAAGTTATAAACAACACCAGTGCCTACTGCATATTGTGACGAAGAAATATTTTATTATTTAATTTAATATTATTCAATGAAAATATATTCAACAGATTAAAAATATATATATTAATCTGTATTTGTGAAAACATCTTTAAAATATTTCTTTGCTTGCTTGCTTAAGATTCTCTAGCGGTAAATAGTTTTTGGGCTGACCTGTTAATAATTGTCGACTCGTCGCTGTGACGTCATCAATAAATACTTTTACATCTTAGGATATTTCAAGGCTTGATTTCTACGCTACAACTGGTGGAGAGACTGGACCGATACCCATTAAGAAATAAAAGAAAAATTGATTCTGTTGAACCAGAAGAAACTTCTATGAATGTAAAGAAGGAAGGTACTCAGGTAAGCAACTACGTTGTTCAACATTTGCCAAGGAACCCTTCCATTTTCTCCGGGGAGGATGGTGAAGATCTCCAAAAATGGTTAAAAGGGTATGCACGTGTGGCAAGGTACAACCATTGGGACGAAACCCTTTGTCTTACTAAAGTTTATTTTTATCTGTCTGGAACTGCCCTCAAATGGTTTGAGAACAACGAAGAAAGCATACAGACTTGGAAGGAATTCACATCTCAATTAGAGAATGTGTTCGGAAAAAAAGAAAATTCAAAATTGCAAGCGGAAAAGAAACTTAAAACACGGGCACAATTAAAAGGTGAAAGTACCGAATGTTACATCCAGGATCTCCTGTGCTTGTGCAAAGAGGTTGATCCTCAAATGAGCGAGGAAGATAAAATCTCCCACCTCATGAAGGGGATAGCTGAGGAGCTTTATCAAGCACTCCTACCGAGGGATGTACAGAGCAGCGAGCAATTCATTACAGAATGTCGCCGTGTCGAAGCGCTCCGTTGTAGGCGAGTTACCCCAACCAGGTACGAGCGCCTACCAAATGTAGCCTCTCTCTGTGACCAGGATGACGGAGAAGATCTGTCATCTTTGATTAGGCAAATTGTTCGTGAGGAGGTACAGCGGGCATTAGGCTCTCCTCGGGAGGAACCAAAAAATGCTACAATCGAAGAAATTGTAAAGGAGGAGATTGGAAGAACCCTGGCGCCAATCTCAAAGTCTAGGAGAAGTCCCCCTCATAAGGAAAGACCCCGACAGTTTTTAAATACTAGATATGAGGCCGAAACGATAAGACCGCACCCTGAACCTCGATACCCAAAACAAGGAGGAAGACGCGACACCAATGATTGGCGTACAACTGAGGGAAGGCCAATCTGTTTCTACTGCGGACGCCCAGGTCACGTCGTCCGCTATTGCCGTGACAGGAAGAGACACAATGAGAAAAGGAGAAATGTTTATTTCCAAAGAAAGCAAGACGCAATGGTATCCTACAACTCTCGAGCTGAATCTCAGGACCCCAATGACGAATCATCGAGGAAAACTTTCACTCGCTACCGAAGCCCTACTTCATATCGCTGTCGAAACAGACAACATTTCTCACCTGCTAGAAGATCTAGCTGGACGCCCCGCCATTAAAACTAGATGATCGACCACATTGGAGGTGAGGCCGCAAAGTTATAAAATCCCCCCTTACCGACCACAGTAGAAATGAGAAAAAGCTACCTTGACGTAAACATAGACCTACCAAGTCCTCATGAAGAAGATATCTCAACTGAAAGAAGACATCCACCGCAGTCACCTGAAAATATCCCTGGCCATGGTACTAGTTCTTAAGACCGACGACGTAAATCTCCTGCTGAGCATCGGGTCGATGCTCTCTATAGGAGGAGGCTATGTGACGAAGAAATATTTTATTATTTAATTTAATATTATTCAATGAAAATATATTCAACAGATTAAAAATATATATATTAATCTGTATTTGTGAAAACATCTTTAAAATATTTCTTTGCTTGCTTGCTTAAGATTCTCTAGCGGTAAATAGTTTTTGGGCTGACCTGTTAATAATTGTCAACTAGTCGTACTGACGTCATCAATAAATACGTTTACATCTTAGGATATTTCAAGGCTTGATTTATACGCTACAATATATAACAGTTTAATACTGCAATATATCAGCTCAGAAATACACATTTTGAATATTGTTTCGTGGGATATGTTACATACAATATTATTTGTATTGTAACTCTTTAAAGAGACCACATCGTTCTTCCGTAAAAATAAACACCAAAAAGCTATGCTTCATCTATTATCAGTCTTTGCAATATAGCAGTGTTAAATACAAACTAAAACAAATTTACATACCAGTATCCCTTTTTTAAAACATCCGTAACAAAACGTAGCAAGTAAAACAAACCTTTTTTGTTTCGAATTATTTCACTTCAAGCACACACCTGAACCAAAAGATTTAATTTAAAACTAAGGTGTTAAAAGTTATATTCGACTTTTTTTTTTTTTCAATTCCCATCCGTAGCAAATTTTTAATTAAAAAGTTATTTACATTTGCACAAAACTCTTTCCAATCACAGTTTCCCGACAAAACTTTGATAGAATTTTGGCCTCACTCTCTATGCTACACATTGAATTCTTTTTTTATTTTTTATTTATTTTCAATTTTTTCTCTCTTCTCTCTCTCAAGGAAATTCGAACGAATCGTAATCAAGTTTAAATTAGTTTGTAATTATTTTTTTGAGGAACTCCCCTCTCGAGATAAAATTAATTAAAATGGCGGTTAAAACAGCAGACGAGGATTTCGAAGAGGCATTCCTAATCAGAAGACAGTCCAAAACTACTGGACTTAATTATAGAGGATTGGATGCCCTTTCTAATTACAATTGGGGGAGGGTCGAGGGATTTGGTCTCTCGCCTTCAAATCCTTCTTCTCTAACTTTTATATATTTTTTTATTTTATTTTTTGTTTTCCCCTTCTTCGATGTCCACTCTTGAGACATCTACTCCCTCCCTCCTCCCTTCTTTTTGGACGTTTTGTGATTTATTTTCTAAACTTTCTGGATTTTTCAATTTTTTTTTTTTTTTTAAGGAAAACTTTTTTTTTTTGTCTTTTTTTCTCCTCTTTCTTTTTTTTTTTCTTCTTTACTCTCTTTTCTCCCGTATCGGTGATGAATTGAAGGCGGTGCGAAGATAAATTATGTAGCAGCCCCTGTCCTTTTGTCCAGGATAAATGCTTGAGAGATTTACATTTAAATGCTTTCTGAGTCCATCTAAGAGTGATGTATATGCAATGTCCGACATTTTTATTCTCGCTTTTGCCCATTTCTGACCAAATGTCTTGTAGAAATATTGACATTTCTGAAGTAAATAGTTTTGTTGATATTTGTGAATAACATATTTAAATAGAAGGTCTTTTAAATATACAATAAAAATATATTTTATTGCATATATATTTCTTTAATTCAAATAAGAACCTTTTTAAATACACAATAAAGATACTTTTATTGTAAATAATTTTTTTTAATAGGAGTCGTTTTTAAAGGAATAATAAAGATATTTTTATTGAAAATAAGTATTTTATTCAAATAGGAGGTCTTTTAGATACACAATAAAAGGATATTTAATAGCATATATTTCTTTAAATCACAACACAACACATACAAATAGGAGGCTTTTTTAATGCACAATAAAGACTCATTTTATTGCAAATAATTCTTCAACTACACACATAAACACACACACACATACACTCAAGTAAGAAGTCTTTTAAATGCATAATAAAAAGATACTTTTATTACAAATGGGTCTTTAATCCATACAAATAGGAGGCTCTTTTAAATATACAAGATAAAAATACTTTTATTGCAAATAATTCTTTAAATCACAACGCAACAACAATACATAACACAACACACACATAAATAGGAGGCTCTTTCACACACAAATGTACAAAATAAAAATACTTGTATTGGAAATAATTCTTTAAATCACAACACAACAACAATACATAACACAACACACACATATATAGGAAGCTCTTTTAAATGTACAAAATAAAAATACTTGTATTGGAAATAATTCTTTAAATCACAACACAACAACAATACATAACACAACACACACATATATAGGAGGCTCTTTTAAATGTACAAAATAAAAATACTTGTATTGGAAATAATTCTTTAAATCACAACACAACAACAATACATAACACAACACAAACAAATAGGAGGCTCTTTTAAATGTACAAAATAAAAATTCTTTTATTGCAAATAATTCTTTAAATCACAACACAACAACAAACATAAAACAACACACACACACACACACAAATATATATAGGAGGCTATTTTAAATGTACAATAAAGATACATTTTATAGAAAATAATTCCTTATAACTACTCTATACTTTGATAGAAACAAGTTACAAGTTACTTAGTGATTGTTAAAAGTTTTGTTAAGTATGATTTCTATTGTTAGACCTTCATTGTTAGATCTGCTTCTTTTGAAAGATGACTTTCCTGTGAGAGAGATTTGAAATTTAAAAATATTTTATTGACCTCAAACACAAGTCAATGGTAGTAGTATATAATAATTATAAAAAGAGGGATAAAATAAAAGAGTAAAATATATACAGTTATGTACAGTCGAGGAGATTCCCCCAACGACAAAGAGTCCAGACAGTAAGTCACGTTCTCCCCTCATCTCAAGGCTCAGAAAGAACCTGTGTATGGATGACTTGGCAGACGCGAGGATGGCTTTGTCATCCAGCCCTTGACCGAAGAGCCAACCCTGCAGGTCGGGTGGTTGCTGTATGATGTTGAAGGCCTCCCGAGAGAGAGAGAGAGATTGAAACTACTTTATTTCAATGTCTATATAAGATTATATAAGATTAAATACAGAATAAATAAGAGATAAATAAGGGATTATAAGTACCATTTTATATTAAACACAATAACCAATATCCCTTACAATGTCGTATATATAAGCCTAATCATCAAATATAGGAATGGATTAATAATAAAGCAATAACGCGCAATATTAGCTCATCAGTGGTGAACCCTCCCAGCGGTTTCGCCAATTCAATCTACAAGAACGCTTCTTAGAGCTCTAATACTGTATTGGATCATTCTGCTTATATATGCTACACTGAAAGGTAAAATAACAGAATTGGTATTCAAACAAACTATGTACATAAGCTTTTAGAACAGTAAAATTACAAAAATTTATAAAACGTCGCCATTTTTTTTTTGTATTGAGTTGATTAAAGAAGCTTTCGAGAGAGCCCTTCTTCAACTAACTAAAAAGAAGAGCTTTTTCGAAAGCTTTGTTGATAACCTCAATAAAAAAGCATTTTACTATTGAATTGATTAAAAAGGCTTTCGAAAAAGCTCTTCTTCAACTAACTAAAAAGTAAAGCTTTTTCGAAAGCTTCTTTGATTAACTCAATAAAACAACTTGCGATATTCATACTTTCTTGTAGCCTCTATTTATAAACATCATTCAAATTATCGTCTGTTTTTATTTATCACAAATGGCGAAATTATCTTCATGATTAACTCTTGAGTTGATCGTAGTGTAGATTGAACGATGAAATTGGTCAAAAATCAATTAATTTGTGTATTTTATAATTCATACAATTCGAAGAAAATATAAAGAAATAGAAGAAAGAATGAAACATTACGGAAAAACAGTCAACCGTCAAATTTTCTAAATGAACCAAAAGACTTTGGTTCAAGCAACCTGAAGATTGTTCCAGCCACAAGTTTCTTCCATCTGGGAATTACAAAACACACATAAAAAATCTAATTATTAATTATATCGTAATTAGTTCTAGGTTGTCGCAATTAATTTCGATATAATCCTAATTAATTAAAACATCTCGACTTAATAGAGACAAACAGACATAATTTCATTTTTATTTCCTGTTGCTAATTATACACATATGCAAAAATGTAATATTTCTATCATTATTACAGCTCTGTAGAATTTAGAAAAATTATAATTGTTTATATTTTATTACATAAGGAATATAATACGATTATGTATCAATAAAAATATTTGTAGTTTTTCACTTTTTCTCTGGTTATGGCTACAGTCTGAACCTAATATACACTCATGGACAAAAGCTTGAGGATTTTTTTTTAATCAACGATGAGTTGATATTAATTACGAAAGTTGATCACTCTATTAGCAACTTTGAGTTAGAAGATCAAGAGATACCTTTCTAAACACAAGGTAATAAGACCAAATTCAAATAAATAAATGATGTGTGACGTTTCGGTAACAGCGTTGTTACCATCTTCAGACAAAAGTACTGAATGAGAAATTTTACCACAGCATGTTTTTAAATAGTTATGTTATCAAGTGTGTTAACAAGATAACAGATAAGAAGAAGATACTATTTAAAAACATGCTGTGGTAAAATTTCTCATTCAGTACTTTTGTCTGAAGATGGTAACAACGCTGTTACTGAAACGTCACACACTATTTATTTATTTGAATTTGGTCTTATTACCTTGTGTTTATAATCTATAATCCAAATTGTGCCTTATTAGATACCTTTCTCTTAATGTCAGAAGTTACAAGGTTGTCCCAAAAGTTTGTAAACACTTGCAAAAAAATTGAATTACGAATATTATTTGCTGTTATGTATAATATATTTGTATTATGTATTATTATGTATTCGCCGTAATAATATTATTCACCAAGTAATAAGAAAAACAACGATTTTAGAAAAACACGAACTTTTGGGACAGTTTTATAGATAAATTTCCCGGATTCTTCTAAAAATATTGTGTTTGATGTGTGTCTTGTCTTGAATACAACTATTAGGATATACAATAACAACAACAACAAAAGCCTTTATTGAGGACCTCTCGTCCTATAAAGGATTCGCCAGTTTACAGAGTAAGAGAAGAGAACTAAGAATACAGAGATATATGTAGTAGGTATAGTATAGTATTTTCTACACTGGGACTATATACAACAGCAACAACAAGCCTTTTACTGGAATCAAAGTCCCATACAGGAAGGGCGTCCATGCCCGAAAGCTAGAAAATAATAAAAATGTTTTGAAAAGAAAATTTTCCCTGGAGGAATGGTTAATTTTACTCTATATTGGTAATGTCTTAATATAAACTTTTAGAGAGACTTAAGACGTTCGGATGTGTAGAAATTGCTAAATGCTTATATCTAATTAGAATAATAAAGGTCGATTTTTGAAAATCACTACCCGGGATTGAATCTCACATTGAACCCTTTTTTTTTTCTGAATAAAAATTGCTTTAATGAGCTCCGATTCTTGTAAAAGTCCAATCCCACCAATGAGTGCCAGTAACCAAACGGGGATATGACACACTTGTATGGTAGATTAAACTGGCGAAACCGCTGGGAAGGTTCACCACTGATGAGCCAGGCCCTTCTATTAATTTTTGCATTGCAGTAAGGACAGTAGAAATTGTTTATTTTTTAAAAAGAAGCATACGCGTCTATAATAGTTTCGAATTTTAATAACACTTGTAAGTGCAAAAGTCAATTTGCCCTTTCTACATGTGTAGATATGTGGTACACTTACACTCATTGACAAAACTTAAAGAATTGGAAAGATTTTGATGCCATCAGTTATCTATTCTTTTAAAGGAGACAGAGGTTGTTCATACCTGGTTATCTCGTATGTCTTCAATAAAAGTCACTGTAATATATTTCAGAGTTATTGTCTGAATACCGATATACATGTTAAAAGGTACAACTTCGTTAAGTTTTGTCCATGAGTGTATATACACTTGGTTATCTAGTGTGTCTTCAATAAAGGTCACTGTAATATCTTTCAGAGTTATTGTGTGAATCCCAATATACATGGTAAAAGGTACAACTTCCTTAAGTTTTGTCCATGAGTGTATATACACTTGGTTATCTCGTGTATCTTCAATAAAGTTCACTGTAATATCTTTCAGAGTTATTGTCTGAATCCTGATATACATGGTAAAAGGTACAACTTCCTTAAGTTTTGTCTATGAGTGTATATACACTTGGTTATCTCGTGTATCTTCAATAAAGTTCACTGTAATATCTTTCAGAGTTATTGTCTGAATCCTGATATACATGGTAAAAGGTACAACTTCCTTAAGTTTTTTCCATGAGTGTATAATAAAAGCAGTCGCTAATAACTATCCACCATGATGATCATGATCTGTATCACGTGTGTACTCTAGCGATATTTTAATATATCTTTGTTAAAAATATTGAAGAATATTCAAATGTGTACGAATTATATACAATAGAACCTCCCTTTAGCAGACACACCGCTAGAGGACACCTCTCTACAAAGGACAGTTTTCATTCGCAAAATTACCATTTTTAATATTAAGCAACTCTCCGGTAAGAGGACACCTCTCCCTAAAGGACAGTTTGGCTCTGCAATTAGGTGTTGTCCTTTACAGGGAGGTTCTACTGTATTAGTAACTCTCCGGTAAGAGGACACCTCTCCCTAAAGAACACTTTGGCTCTGCAATTAGGTGTTGTCCTTTACAGGGAGGTAGTTCTACTGTATTAGTAACTCTCCGGTAAGAGGACACCTCTCCCTAAAGGACACTTTGGCTCTGCAATTAGGTGTTGTCCTTTACAGGGAGGTTCTACTGTATTAGCAATTCTCCAGTAAGAGGACACTTCTCCCTGAAGGATACTTTGGCTCTGCAATTAGGTGTCCTTTACAGGAAGGTTATACTGTATTAGCAACTCTCCAGTAAGAGGACACTTCTCCCTAAAGAACACTTTGGCTCTGCAATTGAGGTGTCCTTTACAGGGAGGTTCTACTGTATTAGCAACTCTCCAGTAAGAGGACAATTCTCCCTAAAGAACACTTTGGCTCTGCAATTGAGGTGTCCTTTACAGGGAGGTTCTACTGTATTAGCAACTCTCCAGTAAGAGGACAATTCTCCCTAAAGAACACTTTGGCTCTGCAATTGAGGTGTCCTTTACAGGGAGGTTCTACTGTATTAAGAAGATTTGCTATAAAGTTTATATATAAAACAAACTATAAAAAGTAAATAAAGAGATAATATTTGCTATAAAGCTGATATAAATAAAAATTATAAAGATAAAAAAGATGAAAGAAGACAGAAAAACATTATCAAAAGAAAATCCGTTGTGACTTCTAGTGAGATCTCACCTAACTTCTTAAAATCTTTTCTTCATCCTTTAACAATATATATATATCCTTTAAAACCAAAATCTAATCCAGCGGGTTTTAAAGATATCAAAATGACAAAACTGGACTTAACGCTCTACTTTTGGTATTCATTATCAATTTATTTATTACCAAAAAGAAAGAAAAAAACAGAAGAAAAAAAAAGCCCTTCTATCTGGTAAGTTTGCGTAAATGAGTCCTTAATTAAAAATAAAATTAATTAAGGTAATTCTTCTTATTGATCGCAGAGTGGCTAAGCCTTTTTTTTTTTCTTTTTTTGTTCTTCTGCTTTTTTTTTTATCGCCTTCAGAAGAAGAATTCGCCCTTAATCCGCAAGTTGGCACGTGGCGTCTGCCTCATTACGCTCTTCATTAAAAGGTTTAATTCCAAACGATGATTTGCCTCCAGACGATCACCGTGTTCCTAATTACATTGCAGACGATAGCGCCCCATCGAGATGATACGTTCGTTTGTAACGATAATGTTTCTTTAAATATCTTTATATATATAATCCTTTATATATATATATATATATATATATGTTATATTAAAATATTATTCTATCTGAATTATATTTTATAGATTCAAATATTCTGCTAAATCGACCGCCAGAGGTCACGCTTCCCCTCTAAAAACTCATTGTTGTTGTTTCCCGATGGCCGGCTCAAATCTTTTGTACATTATGTAAATAAGTTTTCCATTTTTTTTATTCTTACGCCTTAAGCCAGGCATTAGTTTTATCAAATTATGTTTTTTATATATTCTTTTAGCTCAATTAAAGCAATTACTGATCAAAACCATTTTTATTATTATACTTTCAAGATTTTCAACCATGACTGCATTACCATAGCATAATCCTCAAGATAATCAAAAATCAAAAAGAAAATATTTTCTTTAATATAACATTTATATGTATATTTATTATTTAATATTATTATTTTTTATCTCACATATATATACACCTATCCCCCGATTTACACGGTACTTGTTTTACACGTTTTCGCTTTTACACGGTTTTCCAAATAAGATTTTTTTTGTTTTTATCGCACTATACTAAATGCTACTGTGATTGAACACATGCGCTGTGTACACATCTCACGAGGAATCCCGAGCTTATGTGCTGACTACATATTTTAACCTGTCAATGCATTTTATTTTTATTTCTGTGTACACCTATCCCCCGATTTACACGTTTTTCTCAGGAACGTATCTACCGTGTAAATCGGGGAATAGGTGTATAAGAAATGGAAGCATTATAAAACACGAATATTTCTTTTATACACAAAACAAATTTCTACTGTCCTTACTGCGATGAAAAAGTATTAGGAGGGCTTGGATCATTAGTGGTGAACCCTCCCAGCGGTTTCACCAATTTAATCTATCAGACCGCTTCTTTAGAGCTCTAAAAGCTTATGTCCATAGTTTGCTTGAATACAATTTCTGAGATTTCACCCTTCAGTGTAGCATATATAAACAGAATGATCCAATCTACCAGACCGCTTCTCTTAAAGCTCTAATACTATATTGGATCATTCTGCTTATATAGGCTGCAATGACGGGTGGAATCTTAGAATAGTATTCAAGCAAACTATGGACATAAGCTTTTAGGCCATAGAATTACATATAAATTATTTGCTTGAACCAAATAAGGCATATCCGGCCCACTAACATGAACTTCTAGATGGCAGAGCGCCATCTAGTGGAACAGAAATCAACTAAACGTTGATTGTTCCCTGATATTTGGTTTAGTTGATTTCTGTTCCACTAGATGGCGCTCTGCCATCTAAAAATGCTCATGTGAGCCTGGTCAGGATATGCCTTTTTTTGTTTTTAATATCAACACCTGACCTTTTCTTTTTTTTTTTTTTTTATTATTTTTCATATCAAGAAATTGGGTTGGCCAAATATCAGGGAACAGACTAAATCAATGTTTAGTTGATTTCTGTTCCACCAGATGGCGCTCTGCCTTCTGTAAAGCACATGTGCTCCTGGTCAGGATATGCCATTTTTAATATATATACTGTATATTGTTGTGTGTCAACAAGCAACCGACCGGAAATACACGTGACCGTTACAAAATTATCTTAAATTTTGTTTATTTTATTTATTTATCAGAGAAACGGCACCACAGAGATAACAGGCACAAGTTGTATTTGACCACGGACCACCGTTTTCGCGGAATGCGTACAAATACAAGGTGCCAGTTATCGTCTGACCTTCGTGCTATTTTTATTTTTTCTTTTTATCCTTGCCCGGCGAACGAAAGATGCCTTGTACCAGATCTAACCCTCCCAACGGCTATACCGCAGAGAATTGGACCTCAACAACCCTCCAGAACCGGACCACAAGCCCAGCCCTGGAACGGGCCATGGTGACCATAGCCCACCAGGACAATGTGCTGCAACCTACCAATAAATTGAGTTTTATATCCCCACTTCAGCCTCATCAATATATTTGAAAATAGAGCAATCCATAAATAAATCTTTGATTAAAAAGGCATATATTGGATCAAAATATCATTTATTTTACCAATATTTCAGTTGGCTGAGCGCCTATATATTTAAAATATATGTTTTGCTAGGTTTAATTTTTACCCTTCTTTTTTTATCTCGCAAAGAATTTTTTTTAAATACTAAAAGTTTAAACTATTTTTTACACATATATATGATTATTTTAAAAATAAATCAATTTTCTACTGCCCAATTATAAAATAATTGATTAAATACTTGTAATTTGCGGAAGAGAAATGCTCGAATCATATTATATATTTATATGTATTTATACTGTTCTCAAAGCTTATGTTTATATAGTTCTATTAAAATTCCCATTCCAAGAGTCTAGCTGGACTTGTTTTTTTAAGGAAACAAGAAATTTTGTTCATACTTGATTATCTCGTGTGTTTTTAATAAAGATCACTGTAATATCTTTCAGAGTTATTATCTGAATCCCGATATACATGCTAAAAGGTACAACTTCCTTAAGTTTTGTCCATGAGTGTATATACACCTGGTTATCTCGTGTGTCTTCAATAAAGGTCATTGTAATATCTTTCAGAGTTATTGTATTAATCTCGATATACATGTTAAAAGATACAACTTCCTTAAGTTTTGTCCATGAGTGCATATACACTTGGTTATCTCGTGTGTCTTCAATAAAGGTCACTGTAATATGTTTCAGACTTATTGTCTGAATACCGATATACATGCTGAAAAGTACAACTTCCTTAAGTTTTGTCCATGAGTGCATATACACTTGATTATCTAGTGTGTTTCCAATAAAGGTCACTGTAATATCTTTCAGAGTAATTATCTGAATCCCGATATACATGCTAAAAGGTACAACTTCCTTAAGTTTTGTCTATGAGTGCATATACACTTGGTTATCTCGTATATTTTCAATAAAGGTCACTGTAATATCTTTCAGAGTTATTGTCTGAATCCCGATATACATGCTAAAAGGTACAACTTCCTTAAGTTTTGTCCATGAGTGTATATACACTTGGTTATCTCGTGTGTCTTCAATAAAGGTTACTGTAATATCTTTCAGAGTTAGTGTCTGAATCCCGATATACATGCTAAAAGGTACAACTTCCTTAAGTTTTGTCCATGAGTGTATATACACTTGGTTATCTCGTGTGTCTTCAATAAAGGTCACTGGAATATCTTTCAGAGCTATATAAATCCCGATATACATGATATAATCTATAAGACAATATAGATATAAAAAACAATCATCTTTTTTATTTAAATAACATAAAGATAGAAAGAAGAAACAAATCCCATCTACAAAGAACTTCACACAATACTTTCATCAATGTTTCAAGTACTTAGAAGAACACAATACAGCCCGCGCCCTCTATAGACGACAAAACAAACCAACCTCATATTATTGACTTTGCCATTAAATCGATTTTATTTGGGTGCCATAAAGCGCCGGTTTATGGGCAGCAGACATAACGAGCAGGGCGCAGTAAACTAGGGAATAAGTTTATCATTGGGAAGGGGGAGGGAACTTAAGCCTTTAATCCATCCTCCTCTACCGCCCCCCCTCGCTCCCTAATCAGATGCGTCCTCTCCCTGCGCCCAACCCCCCCTTTAAAAGCCCTATCTCTCCTCAAGACGAAAAAAATCGACCCAGAAAAAAAAAGTTGATTTATTATATTATTCTAATGCGACCCAGCAAGGCCTAGAAATTATTATCATTGTTTTTTTTTTCCCTTCTTTCTCTCCCCCCCTCGATACCAAAAGATATATTCCTTTTTTTTTTCGTTTGGAATATATTATCGGTATTTTTCTTTTCATTTCTTTCTCGACCTGATAGGGTTAATCTCGTTCCCGATGGCTTGCTAACCTTTATTTAATTGGATAGCACCTGGGTCGAGGTTAGAATGAAGTCGTTTTTGATTTTGCAGACGATCTAATATATGATCTTCTGTTATAAATAATATTCAGGGTATATATATATATGTCGTAAAATTATATTGAAATATTTTTCTATGATTTTTTTATTAAGTTAAATATATATAAATAATTTAAAATCAAAGATATAAGTTAAGAAAAGAAAAAAAGGCATCTCCTTATCGTGCAGCTGAAAGTTGCTGATGGCTTACGCCATCTATCGGAATAAATATCAAATTAAAGTTGCGCGATAAGGAGATGCATTTTTTTCTTTTCTTAATTTATGAACCTTATCTGGTATACAAGGCTTATTGCCGGTATTATTACTGTTACTCCTGCATGTACCCTCCTACATTTCTACTCGGGAATCTGTATAAGACTGAAAGGTCTTAATAAAGCTTTTTGTTGTTGTTGTATATATATATATTATTTAATATAAAAACTCAAATATTTCTATATTTTAAAAAATATATATTTTATTTTATTCATTGATAATTTTACTTTTGTTATCATCGTTTTTAGAATGACTTTCAGTTTTGTTGTAAATATGCGTAGTTAACATATCTATCTTTTTAAATCACTAATATAGGATTAACTTTATAAATTCTATATAATGTGAAAATAACTAATGTGTAATATTTCCTCAAGTAATTGAAAATAAAAGCTACTTGATGGTAAATAATTATATTTTTCTTATCACGACTTCACATTCAACCCTTTATCTTATCGATCCTTTGTCTTATCAACCCTTTATATAACAACAACAAAATATTCATAACCTATATATCCGGTATAGGACGGAGGAGATAACGATAAAATAAATAGATTTGAAATTAAATAAGAAAAAAAAATTGATAAATTTGATCACTTCATATTCTTAGGATCCAGGATTGATAAGATGGGAGATTGGTTAAAGAAAGTAAAAAGAAGAATAGAACTAGGAAGGATGGTAATGATAAAATTGGACAAGATAATGAAAGATAAAGTCATTTCATTCAGGACCAAGAAGAGAATTGTAGACAATTTTTTTTAGACAATTAAAATAATTTTATTGACATCTTGTCAATACACGCAAAGTGCACAGTCTACACTATTAAAAAAAAAAAGATAATATGCGTTATATACACTATGTACAATGAATATGGCGTCTCTGCCAGCGCTGCAGAGTTTGATGGAGAATCACCAGCAGGTCTCCAGCGACACCATGTATTTCGTGAACTACGAAGAATACGTAGATTGCGTACTTCACCGCTGAGGAGATAGTGATGGCGTGGTCCTCGAGATCAACTGGAAAGTTGAATTATTAGATTAATAGAAATTATATATATAATATAATAATTAATAGAAAGCGAATTGTAGAGGTTTTGGTATTCTCTGTGGTCACTTATGGATGTAAGAGCTGGACTCTCAGAAAAGAAGAAAGAAAAATAATTGATACCTTTAAAATGTGGACATGGAGAAAACTACTCAGAGTGCCATGAACAGATAGAGAAAAGGTTAGAAATAGTCAATATTTCACCTTGAAATAAAATTTTGATTTTTCGATGAAAAGAAACTCATGCGGTGTAACTTCAAGTGTTGTTTTACAATCACAAGCCGCAGTGTATTATATTGTATTATAAGTTACTTTATGTATTATTTATGAACGGAAAAATACGTATATGGAAAATGAATTTTATTTACTATGTTCTTCATACTAGCTTGAATCTTTAACCATAACCATCTTCTATTGAATCAAATGCAATGAAAAAGTATTTAAAAAAAAACACATTTTTCAACAAACCGCCATCGTCAAAAGTTGCTCTCAATCAAATTCAAATATTCTACAATATCATTTGTTAATGGTGAAACAAACTCAACTTTTTCCATCGTTTTCCAGTGTATCAATAAGTTTTTAAAACATTGTTGAACTCTCAATAAAAAAAGTTTCAGTTTACGGAAGTTTAAACTTATATTGGAAGGAATATAACCAAACTTAAATAGTTTGGTTCATTATAAACATGAAAAATTGTTTTTATAAATTTGATGTTTTTTTACTAAATCCTTTTAACAAAGGGAAGCTACTTCATTTTCCTAAGTGGTTGAACACGTGAAGATGGTTCTGGAACGATAAAAATGTTTCAAATTAATCTTGTTATTTTTATATTCTTTATTCTGGGATCCATATAGATTAGGATCCATTAGCCTTTGCTAAGGTTTTTGGAAATGTAATTGTTGCAAGTTTACCAAGAATTTTTTTGTTTCTTGCAAATTCTTGCATCAAATAATGATCTTTCATAAAAGGAAGAAAGAGAGATTGGTTTAACAAGTATTAATTAGAATAGAGAGTGATATTTGTTATAATAGTTAAGTATAAAAGATACAATTACATATAATATATATATATATAATAAAAGAAACAATTTGATATATGCGGAAGATCGATTGCTCGAAGCATATTATATATTTATAATTGTATGTAATTCTACTGTCCTCAAAGCTTATGTCCATAGTTCTTCTAAAATACCCATTCCAAGAATCTACCAACAGTATCACTATAAAAGGAAGTTCCAAAAATGTAATATAACAGCGGTATGGTAGATTAAACTGGCGAAACCGCTGGGAGGGTTCACCACTGATGAGCCAGACCCCCCCATTAATTTTTCCATTGCAGTAAGGGCAGTAGAAATTGTTTAATTTCAAAAAGAATCTTACGCCTTTAAAATAGTTTCGAATTTTGATAATAGTTAAGTGTTATCAGAATAAGACTCGCTTTCCAGCTTTACAAGTTGAACTGAATGTTTATTTCATTCAGTAATCTCTTTTTATACAAAATAGAAAAATAGAGGTAAAAAGGAAATATTCTACATAAAGTTAAAACAATTGACAAAAGCCTTGATTTTGTATACTCAATAATAAATACACTACGTAACATTATTATAGGTTATTTAGCATATTATAACAATTATATTGGCCAAGATTGGATAACAAATACGAACAGAGAAAGATGTGGAACTTGATAATAAAACGAGAAAGTAAGCCGTAAAGTAGATCCATAAATAGAAGTATATCTTGCTATCTCTCATATATATAATATTATAAATGTACATATATAGCCTATACTTATTTATATTTGTTTGTATATATTTTAAATATACAAGATGCTCTGCGGTGAGGACCCGATTTGTACCTTCTGCAATTCAAAACTAAAAAATGAAATCACTCACTATATTTTTGATTGCTCTGCTCTGAAAGAAGAAAGAAGAACCCTTATGCTCAAAACTGGGCAACTCTGTACTTCACTTCCATCAATAATTGACAATATGACCCAGAATAAGTATATTGCTACGGCGTTTTATGATTTCCACAAGTTCATATCTCAGAAGAAGGCCAAGTGACACTCACTCCTCACTTTCTTACTGCTACTCTTTTTGTGTTGTTTTTCTTGCTACCCTCTTTCTCTTTCTTTTTTTTTTCTTTTTTTTTTTCTTTTTCTTCTGTCTATATCGTTGTTTCTTTTGTATCACTGCTTTGTTCTTATGCATACCTCTGGTGAATCCTGTATAGGGTCAGTGACCCTAAATAAAGGCTTTTTGTTGTTGTTGTATATATTTTAAATTTTAGCCCCATAGTGTTGTAAATATTTTATATCTCGTCGCGTGAAGGCATCGTGTGATCAACCAAAGCAGTTTAAAAACAAGAAAACCTTGACGAAGTTAGGCGTATAGCCTATTGAAATATTGGCATTTTATATTAAATAAAATGTTTTATTTTAGATCCAAAATATGCCTTTTAATTAATATATATATATATACTCAATCGTGTGTGTCACTTATACAAAACTGAAATGCTCGCTTTGAACATCGTTTTCCAGATAGTGTAAATGATATTTCAACTGTTGTTGTTGTTGCTTCTTATTCCTCATAGTTTAAACGATCTCCATTAGCTTCCATTGTCTCAGCTTTTCTATTATAGTCCTGGGATGTAGACATCATGGAGAAGGAAAAAAAGATACACCTGCTGTTGATCTGAAGACCTGGAAGTACCACTCAGTGTGCCTTTGCTTCTTTTGGTCTCCTGACATGGAGTGCAGACGCTCTTTATAGCCGCTCCTATGGAGAAAAGACGCTACCAATTGATACCTTCCTACATTAGCCGGGTGTGTAGCACAGGGTGGCCCTACCAGGAGTTAAACTCCCGACGTCCTGTGATACCTGTTTACACCCTCCCGTCACTTTGAGGCTGTAGGATAGGATTTTGGGAGGGTATTTCAACGTTTTATTGACACTATTCAGTATTTCAACAAGACTGTGATCACCCATCTTCTTCAAGGAACACTTCAAACACTTCGAATACAGCGCAATGTTCTCTATCTACGGTGTATAACACTGCTGTTCTGGGTCCATGTCAATTTTCTGTTGTTGTTATCATGTCCAATGAAGAGCCTTAGATGTCTCCATGCATCTCTATCACAGCAGCAGCAATGTCCACTATCTTGGGTGTGTAAAACTGCTGTTCTGGGTCCATATCAATTTTCTGTTGTTGTTATCATGTCCAATGAAGAGCCTCAGATGTCTCCATACATCTCTATCACAGCAGCAATGTCTACTATCTTGGGTGTGTAAAACTGCTGTTCTGGGTCCATGTCAATTTTCTGTTGTTGTTATCATGTCCAATGAAGAGCCTCAGATGTCTCCATACATCTCTATCACAGCAGCAATGTCTACTATCTTGGGTGTGTAAAACTGCTGTTCTGGGTCCATGTCAATTTTCTGTTGTTGTTATCATGTCCAATGAAGAGCCTCAGATGTCTCCATGCATCTCTATCACAGCAGCAGCAATGTCCACTATCTTGGGTGTGTAAAACTGCTGTTCTGGGTCCATGCCAATTTTCTGTTGTTGTTATCATGTCCAATAAAGAGCCTCAGATGTCTCCATGCATCTCTATCACAGCAGCAGCAATGTCCACTATCTTGGGTGTGTAAAACTGCTGTTCTGGGTCCATGCCAATTTTCTGTTGTTGTTATTATGTCCAATAAAGAGCCTCAGATGTTTCCATGCATCTCTATCACAGCAGCAATGTCCACTATCTTGAGTGTGTAAAACTGCTGTTCTGGGTCCATGTCAATATTCTACGGCCATTGCTGGGCATGAGAATATGTAAGTAGGTGTTAATTCCACACCAGGACAATTGTTGCATATCCTGTAGGTTCTTGTGCTATCTGAATGTATTGTCATTCTTTTATAGTGTTTTCATTCTATGTCTTATTATTGTTTATTGTAATTATCAGTATTTATTGTATTTATTATTATAGTATATATTTTTTGTATTTATACTTTCTTGTAGGAGTGTATTCTATTTCGTATGTAGTATAGTGTTTAGTATATTTTATATAGTGAGTAGTTTAGTTGTTTTTCCATTACTGGAAATCTTTACTAATGAATTCTATTCATATCTTTCTGTCTACTACGGCCAATTTCCTTGTTTCTTTCAGAGTCATTCTTGTGATTTGACTTATTTGGTCAGTTCAACTTCTTCTGGATCTTCTTCTAATATTTCCCCTCTCAACAATGTCTTAGAAGATGGTTTTTGCTAAGCGCATTTTCCTTCCTTCTCTTCTGATAATATGTTCATATAATAGTTGATTATTTCACATATATCAGTGCCCCAAAGACATATGTGCTTGATTCCATAATAATTTCTTTAGTTCTAGAGTGTATTTGTTTATAATTCTAATTAAAAAATAAAAAAGCATATTCTGACCACATTAACATGAACTTTTAATGATAATAATGTATAATATTCACTTGTAAAGAGTGTGCATAGAGAGAGCTATTCTTGCATTGTAAAGGTATTTTATTCAGTAATTTTGCATAGTATTTTATATTGTATATATTAGCGCAAATTAGAGTCCAAAGACTGGTGTACCTTCACAATCATTTATCTACACTAGTAAGATGTATTTATATAATTTTAATAAATATTTTCATTTATGAAGTGTAGTATTATAACATGTATGGTTATTTTATTCAGTAATATTGTATAGTATAGTTAGTATGATACACATAATTGATTTACTAGTTTTTTATATATACCAGTATTAATTTAAACCTGTGGCATTTGTTTGATATAGTTTTTTTTTACCAGTTTATAATGCATATGTACAATTTTCTTATTAAAAAAATACGCGAGTATATATTTTTTATATTTAAAATTCCAACATTATATATATATATATAATTAATAATAAAATAAGCTTATTAAGAGATAATATTTATATAGATCATACAAAATATGATAAACGTATAAATATTAATATAAAAAAATAGAAATATAAAAATAGTAAATATATAAATAAACACAATATTTTATGTTCTATTAAGAAAAAATAAAGAACAAACTCAAAACATTAAACATGCAATTTCTTCTGTGGTTATTTAAATCCATGTAGAGAGTCGTTCTTAAACCCGGCAACACAAGACAAGCGCGAAAGAGTCGGCTGCTGGCCCCGCCATTGGTCGATAGCGCGCTCAGGTGTTCGTCTGCTGAAATATGACGGAGCCGTGATTACACTAGGCTTAGGGCGAGGCCTAAAAAGGGCCGTGGATTAGGTCCATCTTAAAGGGTTAAGCTACACACAATTAACTTAGAAATAGCTCATCACTTCCTTATAGCGGAGGTCCCATTTAGATTTCATTTGGTCAAATCTATTTATTTGTTTGGTGGGTATTTATTTTATTGGTTTACTTTAATTAATAGAATAGAGTTTAATTAATAGATATTACAACGCTGATCCTTCGTTTCTGTTAAATATTTAACAAATCTCTACGTTAATCTCTCTTCTGCTAATTTTAGAAATTATAACTTTGTTTTTATTTTTTATTTTTTTAAAGGAAATTAGGAAGCATTTTTAATTGCTTTTCCCCCCCTTTAAATATATATTTTTTCTTAAATAGTTATAAATATATTTAAAACAATTTTATGTGTATTTTTGACTTTTTAACTCGAGACACTTTCCGCAGCTATCTTCATGTTTGCTGAATTTTTTAAAGATAATTTTTTTAGAGTTCAATATAGTACATTTTGTTGTTTTTCTTATTTCAAATCGAGTTTATTATATATAAATATATTAGAAAAATTAACCCTTCTTATACTATAAATAAAATATAGTATATTTTGAATTCAACTATTTTTTTTTGTTGTTATCAAATAATTGGTATTTCTTTAAAAGGGGTACTTTTCTTCTTCATAAATATTTAAAATCATAAAGCTCGTTTTTGACTTCGAAAACCCTGTTTTTATAAATATCAAATTTTCTATAATAATTTAAAAATAGTTGATTCAAAATAGGCTATATTTTTATATAATGCGTATATGTATTTTTTAAATATTCATTTAAAATCATTGAAGGTGTACTCTGTGGTAGGTCAACAAAAATATGGTAAATAAACCCTAGCAAAAAGCTCGTGTATACCCTTTTTTTTATATTTATTTAATTGGTATATAAAAAATAAACTAAATTATAAAACAGAATTAGAACCTGATGATAAATTGTATGAAATAAAACTACATTTTCATACGCGATTTGAAAAGTATTGACTCGTTGTATTTGTAATGCTCTTTTGGTTAGAAAATTGACATTTTAAAATCTAGATTCTTGAAAATTATCAAAAGATTTATTTTTTTGACTTCCATTTTAACGCTAGTATGATCACTCTTTAGAATAATTCATCGATTTTTAATATCAAACGACTTTACAACAATTCGATCAATTTCAAGCATAAATTAACAGAAGATTTAGAGCAAGCTATTCATCAATTTGATGTACACAAAAGATATTAAAATAATAATTGTAGTAAAAAAAACGGTTAATTATATTACTTCAATTTGATGAAGGTTATCTCAATCTCTTTTAATAATTAAAAAGCGTAGAAGATGCTTATTACCTTTTAATTATTGTCAAAACCTTCAATAATTTTGATATGGTATCTACTGTTTTGTTCTTAGCTTTGCGAGTAAAATACACAGAAATATTACAGAACTCTTTTTTTTTTTTAAGAAAAATAATTCCAGGACTTAAAAAAAGGCTGTTTTTTTCATGCATTTAATCTATGATCACTTTATTATTATTTCCTTTTTTTATTGCAGTGATTTACTGTGCAATTTTTGTCACATTGATAGAACTTCTGGTTAGATATCAGAAACTAGGTGCAGGTGGACATGTCAACTGTGAGGTCATCTTTGTTGAGTAAAGAGATTACTTTTGTATTTTATTCCTATTTACACTCGCTAAGATTTTTTTTTTTACTGATATCATTCTTATTGTTTTATGTTGTTGTTGTTGTCGTGTCCAATGAAGAGCCTCAGATGTCTCCATATATCTCTATCACAGCAGCAGCAATGTCCTCTATCTTGGGTGTGTAAAGCTGCTGCTCTGGGTCCATGTCAAATTTTTGTTGTTGTTGTCGTGTCCAAAGAAGAGCCTCAGATGTCTCCATACATCTCTATCACAGCAGCAGCAATGTCTACTATCTTTGCTCTTCATTGGAAAATGGGTGCCATTGCCACGTTAGTCACCTTGGAAACGAACCAGAATTTGGTCAAATATTCCAAGGGTCCAGGGGGGACCGCAGGGAGGTGTGGTCGGACTTCTCCCCCCCCCCCCTTATTGTTTATCCAAAGTATATATGGTATAGGATATGATAATTATGGTTGGTAGTTAATGGCTGATTTAACTATATGTATACACCACATAACTACCCATGCTGAAAAAATACTCATGGACAAAAAGAAGTTGTACCTTTTAGCATGTATATTAGGATTCAGATAATAACTCTGAAAGATATTACAGTGACCTTTATTGAAGACATACCAGATAACCAAGTGTATATACACTCATGGACAGAACTTAAGGAAGTTGTACCTTTCAACATGTATATCGGGATTCAGACAATAACTCTGAAAGATATTACAGTGATCTTTATTGAAGATACACGAGATAACCAAGTGTATATACACTCATGGACAGAACTTAAGGAAGTTGTACCTTTCAACATGTATATCGGGATTCAGACAATAACTCTGAAAGATATTACAGTGATCTTTATTGAAGATACGAGTGATAACCAAATGTGAACAAAATTGCCTCTGATTACCGGCGTCACCAACGACTTTCCACTTCCTTAAGTTTTGTCCATGAGTGTAATTCGACCATTGCACTTACAAGGTACTAGAGTCTATCGTCTGGCTACTTGTATTTACTGATAGGATTGGATTTATGTAAGAAAATCAGGCATTCTTAAAAACAACCCCTTCTTTCAGTAATAAAATATATTTTAAAAAAACTCGAATAAATTCTATAATTAGATTTTAAAAATTAATTTTCACCTTCAAATAACTTGCAAACTATTGCGTGTAGAGACCATAAGAACTAAATCAATAAAAATCATTCGACCCAAATAAGCTTATTCCAAAAAGACAAACAAATAAATGCAACAGACAGAACCAAGATGGATAACTTATCTTCTGCACATTTATTGGTATGGTTAAGTGGGACAGACGACACTCCATACAATCGTGTGCTGACCTCGTAAAAGCGGCGTCACATTAAAGTAATTCGGGCAGACGATGACAGCGCGGCGCATGCGCGGGCATCCAGGCCAATCAATGGTTGTCGCCATAATGAAATACCCTCGTTTCCACGCCCCATTCTCCCAATCCCATAATACCTTGCGATCCCTCGTTCTCTTGAAGCTAACGCGCCAATTTGGAAGCCGAGAGTTGCTCGATGTGGCCGAGCGTTTTAAACAAATCTGATCATTGAGTTAGCTACTTGATTGTAAAATACTTCTTATGAATTTATTTTCTCATCTTTTAAATTTTTTTGCTTAATTTTTGTGAATATTTTGATAGAATTTATTTTTTTTTTTTGTTTAAAATAGTATCTTATATAAATAAATTACACGCGTTACGTTATAATAGTTTTTTTTTTAATACCAAAAGATTATTTTAGTAAACAAAATAATATTTACAAAATTGTGGTGAAAATTTTTCATATGAATAATTATTCTTTTTTCTCATTAAATTAGGAATTTATAAGGTTATGGATAGAGAGAAATCCATATTTTAAAATCTCTCTTTTTTTTTTGAGGGAATATGACAATATTTCAAAGCAAATAATGAAAAATCTAGTTTTATTGACCATAATACTAACAATCTTCTTCTTTCTTATCTCCACTCAATCATATTAGGGTATAAAGTTGTGACCCTTGATGGTGTCTGTTTCACAACCATCATGACTGGGTGAAGTAGTCTGCCTTTGTCATTAAGACTGGGAGCACTACTCAGTGGCAGGCCGACTTAGCTACAAAAGAAATGGCCGCCTCTGACATGAGTACAGACGCCATGTGCAGCTGCTCCTAACTGTACTTACAGATGCTGCTCATCCTGTATCCCTGGATCAGGAGTCCTTACAGGGTACTATCAGCCAGGCCAGCTGAGCCCAGGTTTTTTAGTGAGTTTGTTACTGCTCCCCCTCCTCCTTTTTCATCCGGGCTTGGGACCGGCAAAGGTGGAGTTAATACTAACTATGAAATAACCAAGCGAACTTCTAACTAGAATATATATAGATATATGACTATTTATAAGAAAAAATCATCTACACATATACACTCATGGACAAAACTTAAGAAAGTTGTACCTTTTAACATGTATATCGGGATTCACATAATAACTCTGAAAGATATTACAGTGACCTTTATTGAAGACACACAGAAATAACCAAGTGTGAACAAAATTGATATTGTCTCCTTAAAAAAAGACGATTGGCGATATCGAAGATTTTACACTTTCTTAAGTTTTGTACATGAGTATACCATGAGTGTTGTCCATGAAGGTTATTCACATATTAAACAAAATGTTAACGCGAGATTCAATCCCGGTTCATGGCTGTCGGGAATCGAGGGTGTTACCCACTGGTCCACCGATTACATAAACGGGGCTCTGGCACATTTGTAAGTGCAAAAGTCGAACTGCTTTTTACATATGTAGATATGTGGTGCACTTACAGTAAAAGCAGTCGCTAACTTCTTTCCACCATGATTAGCATGGCTTCTACCAAGTGTACTTGGAATAAATACAACAGCAACAACAAAAACCTTTATTAAGACACTATTGTCTTACAAGGGGATTCCCCTAAAAGGTTATATATGTACATGAGTGAGGAGGAAAAGCAATATAGAGGGGAGGGGGAGCAATCAGCCGTTGTCTGTGGAGTTGAGCACTTCTTCCCTCATTTTATCTATCGCCTTGAAATTTTTAAAATATTTATAAACAAATGTTTTATCCAGCAGGAGAGTAGTAAACATTTTATATACATGTTGTTCATTATAGTGAGTTAGCCCCGAAATTTCGTGAATTTCTAGTCTATTTTCCTGTCCACTTGGAATAAATAAAAAAAAAGGGATTTAATTTTAGTATCATTTGACTAGAGAATATGTATATATTGGCTATATAAATGGGACATACAGTGTCTCGACATAAAATGTTGTGCCATTCCTTGACAAAACTAATAAGCAGTTAATTTCTCCCTGCGGAGTTTTTACCGCGTTCTCCTCCAATATTTGTTAAAACTTAATTAAGTCGCCAATCAATGTTGTCTTCAGGGAACTTCCCATGTTGTGGAATGGGTCAAATTACGATTGAATATCAGTTTTTCTTTCATGAATAGCGATAAAAAAAAAAGGATTGTTTTAGTTAAAAGGCCCCAATAAATGGAATTTCGAATACGTCAAATTCTTTCTTTTTTTTTTTTTAAAGGTTAGCTTTTTCGGATAATTTTCTTTTGATCGAGCCAATCATATATGAAGAACGACATGAAAGGATGAATTGTTTTTATAATTATTATTATCCCTGGTACACGTGGTACAGGCCATGATAATCATGGTGGGTAGTTAGCGACTGCTTTTACTGTAAGTGCTTCACAGCCATTCAGCAGTTCGACTTTTACACTTGCAAATGTGCCAGAGCCCCGTTTGGTTACTTGCACTCACTGGTGGGGTTAAAATTTTGCAAGGATGAATTGTGAAGAATAATGATAAACGGAAAAATAAAGTGTCCAGAGATAGGAAGTTTTCAAATGTCGTTCTACAATCATAAGCCGCATTATATTGTATTATATATATTAGATAATAAAAATACATATATTGAATTCAATAAAAGATTTATTTGCCAATACTTCGGTTGGCTGAACGCCAACCTTTATCAAGGCATTACATTTTGTATAAACAAACTCAGCGCGGCGAAAAATGCAACCAAGCAGAAATCAGCATGTCATAGAAAGCAGAAATCAGCATGTCAAAGAAAACAGAAATCAGCATGCCAAAGAAGGAAGAAATCAGCATGTCAAAGAAAACAGAGATCAGCATGCCAAAGAAGGAAGAAATCAGCATGTCAAAGAAAAGCAGAAATCTGCATGTCAAAGAAAGCAGAAATCAGCATGTCAAAGAAAGCAGAAATCAGCATGTCAAAGAAAAGCAGAAATCAGCATATCAAATAAAAGCAGAAATCAGCATGTCAAAGAAAAGCAGAAATCAGCATGTCAAAGAAAAGCAGAAATCAGCATGTCAAAGAAATCAGAAACCAGCGTGTCAAAGAAAGCAGAAATCAGCATGTCAAAGAAAAGCAGAAATCAGCATGTCAAATAAAAGCAGAAATCAGCATGTCAAAGAAAAGCAGAAATCAGCATGTCAAAGAAAACAGAAATCATCATACAGAAATCAGCATGTCAAAGAAAAGCAGAAATCAGCATGTCAAATAAATCAGAAACCAGCGTGTCAAAGAAAACAGAAATCAGCATGTCAAAGAAAAGCTGAAATCAGCATGTCAAAGAAAGCTGAAATCAGCATGTCAAAGAATGCAGAAATCAGCATGTCAAAGAATGCAGAAATCAGCATGTCAAAGAAAGAAGAAATTAGCATGTCAAAAAAGGGAGAAATCAATATGTCAAAGAAAACAGAAATCAGCATGTCAAAGAAAACAGAAATCAGCATGTCAAAGAAAACAGAAATCAGCATGTCAAAGAAAACAGAAATCAGCATGTCAAAGAAAGCAGAAATCAGCATGTCAAAGAAAAGCAGAAACTAGCATATAAAAGAAAGTAGAAATTAGCGTGTTAAAGAAAGCAGAAATCAGCATGTCAAAGAAAAGCAGAAATCAGCATGTCAAAGAAAAGCAGAAATCAGCATGGCAAAGAAAGCAGAAATCAGCATGTCAAAGAAAGCAGAAATCAGCATGTCAAAGAAGGAAAAAACCAGCATGTCAAAGAATGCAGAAATCAGCATGTCAAAGAAATCAGAAATCAGCATGTCAAAGAAAACAGAAATCAGCATACCAAAGAAAATCAGAAATCGGCATATGAAAGAAATAGAACATCTTTACTCAATGCACCCACTGAGCTAAAAAATAGTGCACAATGATTGGCTGGTTGAGGTCACGTGATAATAGAGACCTAATCAGCGAGGGAATAAACTGAATGACTACCATATTGTACACAAATACACAGAAATCAATTAAAGCGTATGTTTTTATATTTTATAATATAAAAATTGTCGAGATAAGCTTTAAAGGCAATAGATATTATGCTTCAAAAGGTTTTCTTTTGCTATTATTAAAAAAAAAAAAGAGTTTCCTTCGGCGAAAGAGATTATGAACAATTTTCATTTTGGTAAATAAGGAACAAGTTTCTTGTATGAATCTATATTAACCCCTTAGTCAGAGCTGACTGCTACAGAGCACGTCCCCAGGTGGCGGATAGGGGAATGATCTTCAGATATGAAGGCCATCTACGAAAGAAGCAGAATAACTGACGAATAAGCAGTCGCGGACCAACAGCAGCATTGTTAGAAAGATGAGAAAGACTTCTTTAAAAATCCAGCGTTCAACTGACCTGGTTGATAGACCTCAGCAAGGGTCCCTCTCCAGAGATATAGAGGAGCTGTGTCTATACTCATGTTAGAGTTGGCAGCAAAGGCTTCCATGTTAGGAATGGCCTCAAATTACAAGCAAAGTCAGACTTTCACCAAAGTGTGTCTGAATTATGGTGTCATGATTAACAAAAGCTACACCCCATTCCATGAGATACAACTATATTATTGTTGTTTCTTATCCTCTTTTGTAAAGATTACACGAATTTTTTGAATTCATGCTCCTCAAGCTGTTTTATGATAAGCAACGGAGGAGCTGCATCTGTACTCATGTTACAGTCGGCAGCAAAGGCGTTTGCTTCCATGTTAGGAACGTCTTCAAAATATGAGCAAAGTCAAACTTTCACCAAAGTGTGCCTGGATCATGGTGCTTGTTTGGTTAAATATTATATATTTTCTTATTTTTCATTTAATAGAAATTGTTGGTCATTGTTTTGCATAATTCTTTGTTTTATTTTGATTTAATCTGTGTACATATTTTATTGATTCGGCAACACTGTTGTATATATATTTTTGTGTTGCTTAGTTATTTCTAGTTGTTGTTGTCTTGTTTTTAAGTCAGTCTAGTCAATCACTCTAGTTTAAATCAATCATAAATTCATGTAGCTAAATCAAAGAGAATTAAATATTCAAAGGTTCCTTCTATTTGCGTGGAGTTCATTTCATTCAAGTCCACAGAACAAGTCAAGTTTTTATATCGCTGTGCCGTAGCGCATAAGGTTTTCGCTCGGTAGTAAACGCGAACAGCAGTGCTATTATCAACGAAAGCTGTACCCATACACCCCATTCCATGAGATCAGCTCGAAGAGCATGGACATATGATCTGTGTAATATTTGCACAAGGGGATAATAAACAACTTAAATTTTTTTTTTTTTTGCTTATCCCTAGTACACGTGGTACAGGCCATGATAATCATGGTGGGTAGTTAGCGACTGCTTTTACTGTAAGCGCACCACATGTCTACACATGTGAAAAGCAGTTCGACTTTGCACTTACAAATGCCAGAGCCCCGTTTGGTTACTTGCACTCGCTAGTGGGGTTGGACTTTTGCAAGAATCGGGGGCCATTGGAGCATTTTTTTTTTAAACAGAAAAAAAGTGTCCAATGCGGGAATCGAACCCGGGTCCTAGTGGTCTAAAACCAAACGGTTTAACCAGCCTTCCACCGACCCCCCAAAACAACTTAATAAACAATATATATATTAACTCAAGCTTTCAGGCTTTGTAGCTCTTCTCTACAGAAGTATTACCGACTCCCGTAGAAGGGCTTCAAGACTTGAAGACTTGTTTGAATTAAAGCTTCCAACAATTAACTAATTCCTGGGGATGTTTTCCTCACAAAAAAAAAAAAATGATATAATGTAAGAATTTATAATTTTCCAAAATTTCTCATTTCTCATTCACACTTATGGATAAAACTTGAGGAAGTTGTATACCTTTTAGCATGTATATCGGGATTCATACAGTATCTTTCAGAGTTATTGTCTGAATCCCGATATACATGCTAAAAAGGTACAACTTCCTTGAGTTTTGTCCATGAGTGTATATACACTTGGTTATCTCGTGTGTCTTCAATAAAGGTCACTGTAATATCTTTCAGAGTTATTGTCTGAATCCCGATATATATGCTAAAAGGTACAACTTCCTTGAGTTTTGTCCATGAGTGTATATACACTTAGTTATCTCGTGTGTCTTCAATAAAGGTCACTGTAATATCTTTCAGAGTTATTGTCTGAATCCCGATATACATGCTAAAAAGGTACAACTTCCTTGAGTTTTGTCCATGAGTGTATATACACTTGGTTATCTCGTGTGTCTTCAATAAAGGTCACTGTAATATCTTTCAGAGTTATTGTCTGAATCCCGATATACATGCTAAAAAGGTACAACTTCCTTGAGTTTTGTCCATGAGTGTATATACACTTGGTTATCTCGTGTGTCTTCAATAAAGGTCACTGTAATATCTTTCAGAATTATTGTCTGAATCCCGATATACATGCTAAAAAGGTACAACTTCCTTAAGTTTTGTCCATGAGTGTATATACACTTGGTTATCTCGTGTGTCTTCAATAAAGGTCACTGTAATATCTTTCAGAATTATTGTCTGAATCCCGATATACATGCTAAAAAGTTACAACTTCCTTTAGTTTTGTCCATGAGTGTATATACACTTGGTTATCTCGTGTGTCTTCAATAAAGGTCACTGTAATATCTTTCAGAGTTATTGTCTGAATCCCGATATACATGCTAAAAAGGTACAACTTCCTTGAGTTTTGTCCATGAGTGTATATACACTTGGTTATCTCGTGTGTCTTCAATAAAGGTCACTGTAATATCTTTCAGAATTATTGTCTGAATCCCGATATACATGCTAAAAAGGTACAACTTCCTTAAGTTTTGTCCATGAGTGTATATACACTTGGTTATCTCGTGTGTCTTCAATAAAGGTCACTGTAATATCTTTCAGAATTATTGTCTGAATCCCGATATACATGCTAAAAAGTTACAACTTCCTTTAGTTTTGTCCATGAGTGTATATACACTTGGTTATCTCGTGTGTCTTCAATAAAGGTCACTGTAATATCTTTCAGAATTATTGTCTGAATCCCGATATACATGCTGAAAAGTTACAACTTCCTTTAGTTTTGTCCATGAGTGTATATACATCCTTTCGAAACTATTATAGACGCGTATGATTCTTTTTAAAAAATAAACAATTTCTACTGTCCTTACTGCAATGAAAAAATTAATGGGAGGGCCTGGCTCATCAGTGGTGAACCCTCCCAGCGGTTTCGCCAGTTTAATCTACCATTAATTTTTCCATTGCAGTAAGGACAGTGGAAATTGTTTATTTTTAAAAAGAATCATAAGCGTCTATAATAGTTTCGTATTTTGATAACAGATGGCGCGCTAATGCATCATAATATTATATACATCCTTTATTTATAAAATAAATAAGAGTTGTATGATGTGTCAAATTATATTGACAAATATTTGCACGCTTATCTTATTTCTTTAGTGCGAAGAACGTTGTTTTTATCAGATAAGTAAACCGATCTCTCAGGCATTCTAATTGGACGCCATGTTTGTATATAAAGGGGGTTGAAGGGAATGCGTGAGAGCCAGTGTGGTTAAAAGTTTTGTGTGGAGACGCTTATAGTGTTCTCTTCGTATTTTATCCGTGTCTGGTGATCTCTTCGCATTCCCTGTGTAACCCAGGTCCGATCCCTACCAAAGCAGCAATAAAGATAAGTACTGTTTTTTAAATTTTATTTAACCAATTGTAAGTTTTTTTTATCTCTTTTTATTGTTGTACTTTTGAGTGTACGCTTTTGTGTGTTTAGTTACTATTACTTTAGGCCCTAGTCTATTACATTTTGTGTTAACCCGTACAAAGTAAATTTTGTCAGATGCACCATTCTCTCAATATACAGAGTGTGTCAAGCTATACTTAGTGGTCCTATAGAGAAAAGCTAACAACAAAGTGGGGAGAAATTACCGATAATCAAGAGAAACGAATAGGGAGAAAGAAGACCGGGAGAGCAGAAAAACCAAAATGAACAAAAGGAGGGAGCAACAGGGAAGAGACAGGAGCCGAGGCGAGATGCTTAGCAACCGTTGCTAAGGACCAGCATTGGGTAATAATGCTTGAGCGTAGATTCCAGGCGCCGGCTAATTTCCACAACACTCCTCGGGGAATGTCACATTGGAACCACAGCTGTATATGGTAGACACTTATTGTATATCTATACTCATGGACAACACTTAAGTATGTTGTACCTTTTACCATATATATCGGGATTCAGACAATTACTCTGAAATATATTACAGTGACCTTTATTGAAGACACACGAGATAACCAAGTGTTTATACACTCATAGACAAAACTTAAGGAAGTTGTACCTTTCAGCATGTATATCGTGATTCAGACAATAACTCTGAAAGATATTACAGTGACCTTTATTGAAGACACACGAGATAACCAAGTGTTTATACACTCATAGACAAAACTTAAGGAAGTTGTACCTTTCAGCATGTATATCGGGATTCAGACAATAACTCTGAAAGATATTACAGTGACCTTTATTGAAGACACACGAGATAACCAAGTGTTTATACACTCATAGACAAAACTTAAGGAAGTTGTACCTTTCAGCATGTATATCGGGATTCAGACAATAACTCTGAAAGATATTACAGTGACCTTTATTGAAGACACACGAGATAACCAAGTGTTTATACACTCATAGACAAAACTTAAGGAAGTTGTACCTTTCAGCATGTATATCGGGATTCAGACAATAACTCTGAAAGATATTACAGTGACCTTTATTGAAGACACACGAGATAACCAAGTGTTTATACACTCATGGACAAAACTTAAGGAAGTTGTACCTTTCAGCATGTATATCGGGATTCAGACAATAACTCTGAAAGATATTACAGTGACCTTTATTGAAGACACACGAGATAACCAAGTGTGTATACACTCATAGACAAAACTTAAGGAAGTTGTACCTTTCAGCATGTATATCGGGATTCAGACAATAACTCTGAAAGATATTACAGTGACCTTTATTGAAGATATACGAGATAACCAAGTGTGTATACACTCATAGACAAAACTTAAGGAAGTTGTACCTTTCAGCATGTATATCGGGATTCAGACAATAACTCTGAAAGATATTACAGTGACCTTTATTGAAGACACACGAGATAACCAAGTGTGTATACACTCATAGACAAAACTTAAGGAAGTTGTACCTTTCAGCATGTATATCGGGATTCAGACAATAACTCTGAAAGATATTACAGTGACCTTTATTGAAGATATACGAGATAACCAAGTGTGTATACATTCATAGACAAAACTTAAGGAAGTTGTACCTTTCAGCATGTATATCGGGATTCAGACAATAACTCTGAAAGATATTACAGTGACCTTTATTGAAGACACACGAGATAACCAAGTGTTTATACACTCATAGACAAAACTTAAGGAAGTTGTACCTTTCAGCATGTATATCGGGATTCAGACAATAACTCTGAAAGATATTACAGTGACCTTTATTGAAGACACACGAGATAACCAAGTGTGTATACACTCATAGACAAAACTTAAGGAAGTTGTACCTTTCAGCATGTATATCGGGATTCAGACAATAACTCTGAAAGATATTACAGTGACCTTTATTGAAGATATACGAGATAACCAAGTGTGTATACACTCATAGACAAAACTTAAGGAAGTTGTACCTTTCAGCATGTATATCGGGATTCAGACAATAACTCTGAAAGATATTACAGTGACCTTTATTGAAGACACACGAGATAACCAAGTGTTTATACACTCATAGACAAAACTTAAGGAAGTTGTACCTTTCAGCATGTATATCGGGATTCAGACAATAACTCTGAAAGATATTACAGTGACCTTTATTGAAGACACACGAGATAACCAAGTGTTTATACACTCATAGACAAAACTTAAGGAAGTTGTACCTTTCAGCATGTATATCGGGATTCAGACAATAACTCTGAAAGATATTACAGTGACCTTTATTGAAGACACACGAGATAACCAAGTGTTTATACACTCATAGACAAAACTTAAGGAAGTTGTACCTTTCAGCATGTATATCGGGATTCAGACAATAACTCTGAAAGATATTACAGTGACCTTTATTGAAGACACACGAGATAACCAAGTGTTTATACACTCATAGACAAAACTTAAGGAAGTTGTACCTTTCAGCATGTATATCGGGATTCAGACAATAACTCTGAAAGATATTACAGTGACCTTTATTGAAGACACACGAGTTAACCAAGTGTTTATACACTCATAGACAAAACTTAAGGAAGTTGTACCTTTCAGCATGTATATCGGGATTCAGACAATAACTCTGAAAGATATTACAGTGACCTTTATTGAAGATATACGAGATAACCAAGTGTGTATACACTCATAGACAAAACTTAAGGAAGTTGTACCTTTCAGCATGTATATCGGGATTCAGACAATAACTCTGAAAGATATTACAGTGACCTTTATTGAAGACATAAGATAACCAAGGTGAACAAGAGAGAGAGAGAGAGATATCCTTAAAATAACAGTGTAGTATATACAGTTAAACCTGTCTATAGCGCCTCCTCTTGGGACTCACCAAAATAGGGTGCTATAGAAAGGGGGTGCAATAGACAGGTCACTTTTAATGTAAAATGTTTACATTTTAATGTTTAAAATCGGGCGCTATAGAGAGGAAGGCGCTATTTAGAGAAGACGTTATAGACAGGTTTAACTGTATAAGCAGAATCGTCCAATACAGTATTAGTGCTCTAAAGAAGTGGTCTGGTAGATTAAAAATTGGCGAAACCGCTGGGAGGGTTTACCATTGATGAGCCAAGTTCTTCCAATATTTTTTCATCGCAGTAAGGACAGTAGAATGTTTGTTTTTTATTTAAAATAAACATTCATGTTTTAATACTTTCAATTCTTATATATAAATGACGAGGTATTGCCTTGTAAAAAAAATCGTTAAAAAAGAAAAATGAGTTTATTTTTTTTACTTCAAATTGTGTTTAGAATCCTTTAGACTAGATCCCAATCATAACCAATTATGGGATCACACAAAGGATGGTCGCCTTTGTCAGCAAACTGATCAGTTTGTCAATTAAACTCAATTTTTGACTTTGTATCATTCAATATAGAATTATCAACATACATTAGAATCTCCATTTAGCGAACACCTCTCCACAAAGGACAGTTTTCATTTACAAAATTGCCATTTTTACTATTTAGTAACTCTCTGGTAAGAGGATACCTCTCCCTAAAGAACACTTTGGCTCTGTAATTAAGTGTCACACCATAAGCCTAACTATGAATAATGTCAAAGACACACTGTCAGTTTTACTGTCATTGTCACACTGGTCTACAGTGGATACCTGGCTCAAGTGGAATACAGTGAAACCTCTATCAGAGGAAACTACCGCTAGAGGACACCTCTCTATAAAAGACAGTTTTCATTTGCAAAATTACCATTTTTACTATTTAGTAACTCTCCGGAAAGAGAACACCTCTCCCTAAAGGACAACTTGATTCTACAAATAGGTGTCCTTTACAGGGAGGTTCTACTGCATATAATTTAAAAGGAACTAAGAACATCTTCTGTTTGTAAAACTGAACATTACAGATTGATTGAGTCATATTTTTGGAATAATTATTAACTAATAAAACATTATAAAGGACTGCGGCGTGTGATTATAAACAATACTTAAAATAACGTCCAGGGTAGCCTATTGGACATGGCACCTGCCCGGTAAGCAGAAGGTTGTGGGTTCGATTCCCGCCCCTGGACACTTTTATTTTTCCCGTTCGCCATTACTCTTCATATTTTCATCCTCTCATACTTCATTCAAAAAAAGTTAGAAATAGTAAATATTTCTCTTTAAAATAAATATTGATTTTTCATAGAAAAGAAACTTATGCGGTATAATTTTAATTATTAACTAAACTAAGACAAAAAAAGACATCTTCTGATCGTGTAACTCAAATTTGCTGATGGCTTGCGTCATCTATCGGAATAAATATCAACTAATCGTTGATTTGTAATTATTCCAGAATTATCCAAATACCATTTCTTGATTAATCAAGAAAATCTAACCACATACGCGTATCGGGCTGTTGGCTCTCATCAGCGTGGTGCAAGCTGTACCTGAAAGACAAAAAAGCTGGTCATTGGGGCATCCTGAAAAATCATGAAACAGGTATTTCTAGTATTTCGTTGGGTATTTGGGATTACCTTCATGCTTTTGATGGTTTGATCAGGAATACAAGATGTCACCTGTTGCGTTCATTGGTAGCGTTTTTTATAATGAAATGATGGGTCAAGTTTCTAGGGCACATTTAAGTAGAAATATGACTTTGTCTGCTGGAATTTAGATGGGATTAGAATGTTCACATCTTGAGTGGCTCATCCTTCCAGAAGTACACGACTTAAGACATACTTCATCCGTCCTGACAAGTGGTGACAATTCCTATCTTATAATGAAGTGATGAGACAACTTTGTTGATGAAAACATCTGGGACACATTTAAGTAGAAATATGACTTTTTCTGCTGGAATTTAGCTGGTATTAGAATGTTCACATATTGGGTGGCTCATCCTACCAGAAGTACACGAGTCAAGACATACTTCATCCATCCTGCCAAGTGGTGACAATTCTTATAATGAAGTGATGGGACATGTTTATTGTTGATGAGAACATCTGGGGCACATTTAAGTAGAAATATGACTTTTTCTGCTGGAATTTAGCTGGGATTAGAATGTTCACATCTTGGGTGGCTCATCCTACCAGAAGTACACGAGTCAAGACATACTTCATCCGTCCTGACAAGTGGTGACAATTCCTATCTTATAATGAAGTGATGAGACAACTTTGTTGATGAAAACATCTGGGACACATTTAAGTAGAAATATGACTTTTTCTGCTGGAATTTAGCTGGTATTAGAATGTTCACATCTTGGGTGGCTCATCCTACCAGAAGTACACGAGTCAAGACATACTTCATCCGTCCTGCCAAGTGGTGACAATTCTTATAATGAAGTGATGGGACATGTTTATTGTTGATGAGAACATCTGGGGCACATTTAAGTAGAAATATGACTTTTTCTGCTGGAATTTAGCTGGGATTAGAATGTTCACATCTTGGGTGGCTCATCCTTCCAGAAGTACACGAGTCAAGACATACTTCATCCGTCCTGACAAGTGGTGACAATTCTTATCTTACAATAAAGTGATGCGGAAGGTTTGTTGTTGATGAAAACATCTGGAACACATTGTGGTGGTTGTTTTCGTTTGTTCTCGCTACCTCGTATTACCTCCTTGAGACACTCCTTACAGAGACCTAATAACGAAGATGATTATTTGAATTTTGAATAATTCTTAACACGTATGATTCTTTTAAAAACAAATCAAATTTTCTACAGCCCCCCCTTACTGCAATGATAAAATAATTAGAGGGCCTTGCTCATCAGTGGTGAACCCTCCCAGCGGTTTCGCCAGTTTTATTTTTTATTTTTTATTATCCCATGGGTAAGATTACACCGGGTCATGAAGTTTGTAAGCAATAATTTTTTCTACTATAGTTTTGGGGTTCTTGTATAGTTTCTTAGCTCAAATACAGTCCAGGATATTCGCCAGTTTAATCTACCATCCCGCTGGGAGGGTTCACCACTGATGAGCCAGGCCCTCTCATAATTTTATCATTGCAGTAAGGGCAGTAGATAACTGTTACGCGTCAAAAATAGTTCAAATTTTTTAGAACAGATGGCGCGTTAAAATGCATCGTATAAATATTTGAATTGTATTTAATTATTATAAATTGTTTGTATCTTATCATTCCTACGCTTTGTTTTAACTATATTTGTGACTTTGTCTATGCGTGTGTAGTTAGGCCTATATTTGTTATATCCTTTAGAGAGTGATTATAAACACAAGGTAATAAGACCAAATCCAAATAAATAGTGTGTGACGTTTCGGTAACAGCGTTGTTACCATCTTCAGAAAAAAAGTACTGAATGGTATGATATGTATGTATGATTCAGTACTTTTGTCTGAAGATGGTAACAACGCTGTTACTGAAACGTCACACACTATTTATTTACATTCAGTACTTTTGTCTGAAGATGGTAACAACGCTGTTACCGAAACGTCACACACTATTTATTTGGATTTGGTCTTTTTACCTTGTGTTTATAATCTATAATCCAAATTGTGCCTTATCAAGAGAGTGATTATGTTAGGTCTTAGTGAATTAAATTTATAAATTTAATTGCCATCTATCGTTAAAATTTTACATAATTAAATTTACTGGAAATGTTTCTTTTAAATATCATCAAATCTCTACAGACCTTATTGCAATGATATAAGTTATTGAGTCCTCTCATTCAATAACTTATATCATTGCAGTAAGGTCTGTAGAGATAATATTTGATGATATTTAAAAGAAACGCATTGCCAGTAAATTTATTTGTGTAAAAATTTTAATGTTAGGTCTTTTTTTTTTTTTTTTGTCTTTGTTACTGCTCTGTGGATATCAGATAAACGCTTTGCAACAGTGGTGGGGGAAAAAAAGTCCCTCGAACCGGATTTGAACCAGCGACCTAAGGATCACCGTTGATACATCTATAATCCTCCGATCTGCTAACTGAGTTTGGTCTCAAGGACCACGCCATCACCATCTCCTCAGCGTCGAAGTACGTCATCTACGTATTCTTCGTAGATCGCGAAATACGTGGTGTCGCTGGAGACCCACTAGTGATTCTCCACCAAACTCTGCAGCGTGGCAGAGGCGCCATGTTCTTTGTACATAGTGTGTAGAAAGATACAGGTGTGGTGAATATTTTTCTACGGGTTTAATAAATATCCTGATATAGGCGTAGAATTTCTAAACCTATTTATACACTCATGGACAAAACTTAAAGAAATGGAAAGTCTTTGATATCGTCGGTCGTCTTTTTTTTTTTTTTTGTTGGGGAGACAGGCAATTTTGTTTACACTTGGTTATCTCGTGTATCTTCAATAAAGGTCACTGTAATATCTTTCAGAGTTATTGTCTGAATCCCGATATACTACATGCTAAAAGGTACAACTTCTTTTAAGTTTTGTCTATGAGTGTATACAATAATTAATTATAGTTTTTTCCTTACCTACAAACAGCAGCTATTCTCATTTCAACATTTTCCTTGCAGCTCGTGACAACGCAATCAGTAAAATGGAAGATTTGTTGAAACTATCTAACTCTTCACAGTTTCTAGAAAATATTATACAGTACTCAAGTCTTCAAGTATACTCCAACACTGGAATTCTTTCTAAAAAAAAAAAAAAATCTGAATTTATAAAAAAAACAAATACAAAATAACAAGATTTGCGAGTCATCATATGCATATATAAAAGAGATATTTATGTAAAAAAAAAAAGGATAAAAGATGGAAGTTGTAAGGTAAAGGAGTATGTCAGAAAAGCATCCATTAACAGAAGAGTGCACTTGATCAACTAATACATCACCATTAAATTTACCAAATATCTCACAGCCTGATATTTAATTGTGTTTAATGAACAAGCTTAAGTGAACGGCCTTGAAACGATGGAAGAAAAACACCCCCACGCATGAAGAAATAACTGACTTCAGGCCATTATAAAATGTTATGAACGGCTGTGTGTGATACCGGGACAACAAGTGGAGGCAAAATGGCGGCTAGCCACGCCTACTAATGGGCGGAGCTATGACGTCAGGAAGGGGGAGTGGCCACGCCTGTCATGCGGAGATTTAGCTAGTCCGAGGCAATCCGACGAGATCAGCGCCAGGAGATTACGGACGATCGTCGAAGAGACTTATAATCCGGCTAATTGATAGATGGACTCATTAGGAGACTCGCTGTGCCTACAGGACTTCGTAGGGGGTCCTCCACCACCACCACCGCCCCATCTAACATTGGGTCCCATGCCTCCACTCTCGGGACCCCTACATCACCATCGGGCTGCTCTTGCGGCAGCCGCTGTCGTGGATACATGTCCTCCACCTATTCTAGACCAGAAAAAACGAGGTAAGATTTCTTATCCATACTACAAGATGATCAGATTATCTTATCCTGAGTGCTTGGACGGTTTTTAACTGATCGATATTACTGCGCACTAAGCTAAGCTTAAGTAAAATCCCCCCCCTGATCCCCTCCCCCCCTCCTCACCCCCCCTCTCTTCAGACAACACTTACCTGGAGTCACCCATGCATGAGACCGGTACGTTATAGAGGGGTCAATGGCTGCATGACACCTTTCCTTAACAGCTAGAACTCAAAACACAACAATATCCAAACAAAACCAATTGTAGATCACATCTATCTTCCAATACCACTTAATACATATCTTTTAAGATCAAGAACATTACCAACTAGAACCCAAAACACAACAATATCCAAACAACCAATTGTATTTCACATCTATCTTCCAATACCACTTGATACATCTCTTTTAAGATCAAGAACATTACCAACTAGAACCCAAAACACAACAATATCCAAACAACCAATTGTAGATCACAGCTATCTACCAATACCACTTGATACATGTCTTTTAAGATCAAGAACATTACCAACTAGAACCCAAAACACAACAATATCCAAACAACCAATTGTAGATCACAGCTATCTACCAATACCACTTGATACATGTCTTTTAAGATCAAGAACATTACCAACTAGAACCCAAAACACAACAATATCCAAACAACCAATTGTATTTCACATCTATCTTCCAATACCACTTAATACATATCTTTTAAGATCAAGAATATTACCAACTAGAACTCAAAACACAACAATTTCCAAACAACCAATTGTAGATCACATCTATCTACCAATACCACTTGATACATCTCTTTTAAGATCAAAAACATTACCAAAAGATAGAAACCTACAGCGAAGAAAGATCGGAACAAAATCTTAAAAAACACACATTCCAATCATACCCCAGTCTTCCGTCGATTCGACCTATGAACAACATTGGCTGTTATGACCCATTTTACCGAGAAACATTCAAACCTCCCTTTTGATTCAACTTTACCTCAAATATTAGTTGTTTTTTACGTTATATTTGGCTTTTTTTGGTTATGCACATTCGACCCACTGTTCATCTGTAGCATTTGGATGTTATGACCCATTTTACCGAGAAACATTCAAACCTCTCTTTTGATTCAACTTTACCTCAAATATTAGTTGTTTTTTACGTTATATTTGGCTTTTATTGGTTATGCACATTCGACCCACTGTTCATCTGTAGCATTTGGATTTTATGATCCATTTTACCGAGAAACACCCAAACCTCCCGTTTGATTTAACTTTGCCTCAAATATTAGTTATGTTTTTTACGTTTTATTTGGCTTTTTTGGTTATGCACATTCGACCCACTGTTCATCTGTAGCATTTGGATTTTATGATTCATTTTACCGAGAAACACCCAAACCTCCCGTTTGATTTAACTTTGTGCCTCAAATATTAGTTGTTTTTTACATTATATTTGGCTTTTTTTGGTTATTCACATTCGACCCACTGTTCATCTGTAGCATTTGACTGTTATGACCCAATTTACCGAGAGACATCCAAATATCTCTTTTGATTCAACTTTGCCTCAAATATTAGCTATGTTTTTTACGTTCTATTTGACTTTTTTTGGTTAAGATAATACTTTAATTCGACCCACTGTTCATTTGTAGCATTTGACTGTTATGACCCATTTTACCGAGAAGTATCCAAACCTCGCCATTTCATTCAACTTTACCTCAAATATTGGTAGTGTTCTTTTATATTTCCTATCTATTCAATTTTAGGTCATGGTGATACTATTATAGCGTTTTTATTTAATTTTTTAGATAAAAATAGTAAATAAAATTCACTTTTAATTGTTTTATATAGTTGTTTACGCGTAATACATATGCACAAAAATAATTAAATCGAATATTAGAGAATATTATTAATATTAAATATTTGACTATATATATATATACAAATTTTCAATTGTAATATGTTTAAAATTGTATTTTTGATCTTATTAATTAGCCATACTGTTTGAATCTTTTAAAGAGCGCATATTTCAAGAATATCGAAACACTCTGCCAAATAATCTTCTGTTTTTTTAAACTACTGATTGAAGAAAGTAGAAAATAATCATTACTTATCGTATACTTTTTGAATCTTTTAAAGAGCGCATTTCAAGAATATGGAAATACTCTGTCAAATAATCTTCTGTTTTTTAAAGTCCTGATTAAAGAAAGAAATAAATAATTATTTATATCTGATTATAATCAGACGAAAATGTTTGGCATACTCTTCGAATTTTTTACATCTAAAGAATGAAGTTGAAACATAATGGTCTGTTATTAGGAAGCAAAAAATGGTAGCAAGGCTTAAACAACAACTACAATCGTTTGTAAAGAATCAATTCTATAGAAATGTACGAATATATTTGCATATTTGTTGATAATTCAAGACGAAATAGAGTAAACAATGTATTGGTTTGGTTTAGGAACCCACAAATAACATCGTTAACTCAAATGTTCGTTGTATGTGACTTAAGATTATCGGGATTCACCTTTGGCCTGCGACAAGAACTCGCAATGTTGGGACTACAATTCTGTTGCAAGTGTTGTACGTTGTAGACAACGGCAGCTACAGTTTTGTTGCAATTATTGTCAGTTGTAGACCTCGGCAGCTACGGTTTTGTTGAAAGTATTGTATGTTATACGCAACGGCAGCTATGGTTTTGTTACAAGTATTGTCAGTTGTAGACAACGGCAGCTACGTTTTTGTTGCAAATATTGTCCGTTGTAAAAAACGGCAGCTACGGTTTTGTTGCAAGTATTGTCCGTTTAGAGACATAGGCAGCTACATTTTTGTTGCAAGTATTGAACGTTGAAGACAACGGTAGCTACATTTTTGTTGCAAGTATTGAACGTTGAAGACAACAGTAGCTACGTTTTTGTTGCAAGTATTAAACGTTGAAGACAACGGTAGCTACAGTTTTGTTGCAAGTATTGTCCGTTGAGAGACAACGGCAGCTACAGTTTTGTTGCAAGTATGGTCAGTTGTAGACAACAGCAGCTACAGTTTTGTTGCAAGTATTGTCAGTTGTAGACAACGGCAGCTACGGTTTTGTTGCAAGTATTGTCAGTTGTAGACAACGGCAGCTACGTTTTTGTTGCAAGTATGGTCAGTTGTAGACAACAGCAGCAACGGTTTTGTTGCAAGTATTGTCAGCTGTAGACAACGGCAGCTACGGATTTGTTGCAAGTATTGTCAGTTGTAGACAACGGCAGCTACGGTTTTGTTGCAAGTATTGTCAGTTGTAGACAACGGCAGCTACGGTTTTGTTGCAAGTATTGTCAGTTGTAGACAACGGCAGCTACGTTTTTGTTGGAAGTATTGTCCGTTGAAGACAACGGCAGCTACTGTTTTGTTGCAAGTATTGTCAATTGTTGACAACGGCAGCTACTGTTTTGTTGCAAGTATTGTCAATTGTTGACAACGGCAGCAACGTTTTTGTTGCAAGTATTGTCCGTTGAAGACAACGGCAGCTACGATTTTGTTGCAAGTATTGCCTGTTGTAAACAACGGCACTTACAGTTTTGTTGCAAGTATTGTCAGTTGTTGACAACGGCAGCTACGTTGCTGTTGAAATCATGTTCAATTATAGACAACATTGCCAGTTATAGACAACGGCAGCTACAATGCTGTTGGAATCATGTTCAGTTATAGACAACATTGCCAGTTATAGACAACGGCAGCTACAGTGCTGTTGAAATCATGTTCAGTTATAGACAACATTGCCAGTTATAGACAACGGCAGCTACGGTGCTGTTGAAATCATGTTTATTTATAGACAACCTTGCCAGTTATAGACAACGGCAGCTACGGTGCTGTTGAAATCATGTTCAGTTATAGACAACATTGCCAGTTATAGACAACGGCAGCTACGGTGCTGTTGAAATCATGTTTATTTATAGACAACCTTGCCAGTTATAGACAACGGCAGCTACGGTGCTGTTTAAATCTTGTTCAGTTATAGACAACATTGCCAGTTATAGACAACGGCAGCTACGGTGCTGTTGAAATCATGTTTATTTATAGACAACCTTGCCAGTTATAGACAACGGCAGCTATGGTGCTGTTGAAATCATGTACAGTTATAGACAACATTGCCAGTTATAGACAACGGCAGCTACGGTGCTGTTGAAATCATGTTCAGTTATAGACAACGGCAGCTACGGTGCTGTTTAAATCTTGTTCAGTTATAGAGAACATTGCCAGTTATAGACAACGGCAGCTACGGTGCTGTTGAAATCATGTTCAGTATAGAGAACATTGCCAGTTATAGACAACGGCAGCTACGGTGCTGTTGAAATCATGTTCAGTTATAGACAACATTGCCAGTTATAGACAACGGCAGCTAGGGTGCTGTTGAAATCATGTACAGTTATAGACAACATTGCCAGTTAAAGACAACGGCAGCTACGGTGCTGTTGAAATCATGTTCAGTTATAGACAACATTGCCAGTTATAGACAACGGCAGCTACGGTGCTGTTGAAATCATGTTCAGTATAGAGAACATTGCCAGTTATAGACAACGGCAGCTACGGTGCTGTTGAAATCATGTTCAGTATAGAGAACATTGCCAGTTATAGACAACGGCAGCTACGGTGCTGTTGAAATCATGTTCAGTTATAGACAACATTGCCGGTTATAGACAACGGCAGCTAGGGTGCTGTTGAAATCATGTACAGTTATAGACAACATTGCCAGTTAAAGACAACGGCAGCTACGGTGCTGTTGAAATCATGTTCAGTTATAGACAACATTGCCAGTTATAGACAACGGCAGCTACGGTGCTGTTGAAATCATGTTCAGTTATAAACAACATTGTCCGTTATAGACAACGGCAGCTACAGTGCTGTTGAAATCATGTTCAGTTATAGACAACATTGCCAGTTATAGAGAACGGCAGCTACGGTGCTGTTGATATCATGTTCAGTTATAGACAACATTGCCAGTTATGGACAACGGCAGCTACGGTGCTGTTGATATCATGTTCAGTTATAGACAACATTGCCAGTTGTAGACAACGGCAGCTACGGTGCTGTTGATATCATGTTCAGTTATAGACAACATTGCCAGTTATAGACAGCGGCAGCCACGGTGCTGTTGAAAACTTGTTCAGTTATAGACAACATTGCCAGTTATAAAGAACGGCAGCTACGGTGCTGTTGAAATCATGTTCAGTTATAGACAACATTGCCAGTTATAGACAACGGCAGCTACGGTGCTGTTAAAAACTTGTTCAGTTATAGACAACATTGCCAGTTATAGACAACGGCAGCTACGGTGTTGTTGAAATCATGTTCAGTTATAGACAACATTGCCAGTTATAGACAACGGCAGCTAGGGTGCTGCTGAAATCATGTTCTGTTTAAGACAACGTCAGCTAGGGTGCTTTTGAAATCATGTTCAGTTATAGACAGCATTGCCAGTTATAGACAACGGCAGCTACGGTGCTGTTGAAATCATGTTCAGTTATAGACAACATTGCCAGTTATAGACAACGGCAGCTACGGTGCTGTTGAAATCATGTTCAGTTATAGACAACATTGCCAGTTATAGACAACGGCAGCTACGGTGCTTTTGAAATCATGTTCAGTTATAGACAACATTGCCAGTTATAGACAACGGCAGCTATGGTGCTGTTGAAATCATGTTCAGTTATTGACAACGGCAGCTACGGTGCTGTTGAAATTATGTTCAGTTATAGACAACGGTAGCTACGGTGCTGTTGAAATCATGTTCAGTTATAAACAACATTGCCAGTTATGGACAACGGCAGCTACGGTGCTGTTGAAATCATGTTCAGTTATAGACAACATTGCCAGTTATAGACAACGGCAGCTACGGTGCTGTTGAAATCATGTTCAGTTATAGACAACGGCAGCTACGGTGCTGTTGAAATCATGTTCAATTATAGAAAACATTTCCAGTTATAGACAACGGCAGCTACAGTGCTGTTGAAATCATGTTCAGTTATAGACAACATTGCCAGTTATAGACAACGGCAGCTACGGTGCTGTTGAAATCATGTTCAGTTATAGACAACATTGCCAGTTATAGACAACGGCAGCTAGGGTGCTGCTGAAATCATGTTCTGTTTAAGACAACGGCAGCTAGGGTGCTTTTAAAATCATGTTCAGTTATAGACAGCATTGCCAGGTATAGACAACGGCAGCTACGGTGCTGTTGAAATCATGTTCAGTTATAGACAACATTGCCAGTTATAGAAAAAGGCAGCTAGGGTGCTGTTGAAATCATGTTCAGTTATACACAACGGCAGCTACGGTGCTTCGAAATCATGTTCAGTTATAGACAACGGCAGCTACGGTGCTGTTGAAATCATGTTCAGTTCTAGACAACATTGCCAGTTATAGACAACGGCAGCTAGGGTGCTTTTGTAATCATGTTCTGTTATAGTCAACGGCAGCTACAGTGCTGTTGAAATCATGTTCAGTTATAGACAACATTGCCAGTTATAGACAAAGACAGCTACGGTCCTGTTGAAATCATGTTCAGGTATAGACAACATTGCCAGTTATAGACAACATTGCAAGTTATAGACAACGGCAGCTATGGTGCTGTTGAAATCATGTTCAGTTATAGACAACATTGCCAGTTATAGACAAAGACAGCTACGGTCCTGTTGAAATCATGTTCAGGTATAGACAATATTGCCAGTTATAGACGACATTGCCAGTTATAGACAACGGCAGCTACGGTGCTGTTGAAATCATGTTCAGTTATAGACAGCATTGCCAGTTATAGACAACGGCAGCTAGGGTGCTGTTGAAATCATGTTCAGTTATACACAACGGCAGCTACGGTGCTTCGAAATCATGTTCAGTTATAGACAACATTGCCAGTTATAGACAACGGCAGCTACGGTGCTGTTGAAATCATGTTCAGTTATAGACAGCATTGCCAGTTATAGACAACGGCAGATAGGGTGCTGTTGAAATCATGTTCAGTTATACATAACGGCAGCTACGGTGCTTCGAAATAATGTTCAGTTATAGACAACATTGCCAGTTATAGACAACGGCAGCTACTGTGCTGTTGAAATCATGTTCAATTATACACAACGGCAGCTACGGTGCTTCGAAATCATGTTCAGTTATAGACAACGGCAGCTACGGTGCTGTTGAAATCATGTTCAGTTATAGACAACATTGCCAGTTATAGACAAAGACAGCTACGGTCCTGTTGAAATCATGTTCAGGTATAGACAATATTGCCAGATATAGACAACATTGCCAGTTATAGACAACGGCAGCTACGGTGCTGTTGAAATCATGTTCAGTTATAGACAACATTGCCAGTTATAGACAAAGACAGCTACGGTCCTGTTGAAATCATGTTCAGGTATAGACAATATTGCCAGTTATAGACAACATTGCCAGTTATAGACAACGGCAGCTACGGTGCTGTTGAAATCATGTTCAGTTATAGACAGCATTGCCAGTTATAGACAACGGCAGCTAGGGTGCTGTTGAAATCATGTTCAGTTATACACAACCGCAGCTACGGTGCTTCGAAATCATGTTCAGTTATAGACAACATTGCCAGTTATAGACAACGGCAGCTACGGTGCTGTTGAAATCACGTTCAGTTATAGACAGCATTGCCAGTTATAGACAACGACAGATAGGGTGCTGTTGAAATCATGTTCAGTTATACACAACGGCAGCTACGGTGCTTCGAAATCATGTTCAGTTATAGACAACATTGCCAGTTATAGACAACGGCAGCTACGGTGCTGTTGAAATCATGTTCAATTATACACAACGGCAGCTACGGTGCTTCGAAATCATGTTCAGTTATAGACAACGGCAGCTACGGTGCTGTTGAAATCATGTTCAGTTATAGACAACATTGCCAGTTATAGACAACGGCAGCTACGGTGCTGTTGAAATCATGTTCAGTTATAGACAACCTTGCCAGTTATAGACAACGGCAGCTACGGTGCTGTTGAAATCATGTTCAGTCATAGACAACATTGCCAGTTATAGACAACGGCAGCTAGGGTGCTGTTGTAATCATGTTCTGTTATAGTCAACGGCAGCTACAGTGCTGTTGAAATCATGTTCAGTTATAGACAACATTGCCAGTTATAGACAAATACAGCTACGGTCCTGTTGAAATCATGTTCAGGTATAGACAACATTGCCAGTTATAGACAACATTGCCAGTTATAGACAACGGCAGCTACGGTGCTGTTGAAATCATGTTCAGTTATAGACAACATTGCAGTTATAGACAACGGCAGCTAGGGTGCTGTTGAAATCATGTTCAGTTATAGACAGCATTGCCAGTTATAGACAACGGCAGCTACGGTGCTGTTGAAATCATGTTCAGTTATAGACAACATTGCCAGTTATAAACAACGGCAGCTACGGTGCTGTTGAAATCATGTTCAGTTATAGACAACATTTCCAGTTATAGACAACGGCAGCTACAGTGCTGTTGAAATCATGTTCAGTTATAGACAACATTGCCAGTTATAGGCAACGGCAGCTACGGTGCTGTTGAAATCATGTTCAGTTATAGACAACATTGCCAGTTATAGGCAACGGCAGCTACGGTGCTGTTGAAATCATGTTCAGTTATAGACAACATTGCTAGTTATTGACAACGGCATCTACGGTGCTGTTGAAATCATGTTCAGGTATAGACAACATTGCCAGTTATAGACAACGGCAGCTAGGGTGCTGTAGAAATCATGTTCAGTTATAGACAACATTGCCAGTTATAGACAATGGGAGCTACGGTGCTGTTGAAATAATGCTCAGTTATACACAACATTGGCAGTTATAGACAACATTGCCAGTTATAGACCACGGCAGCTACGGTGCTGTTGAAATCATGTTCAGTTATACACAACATTGACAGTTATATACAACATTGCCAGTTATAGACAACGGCAGCTACGGTGCTGTAGAAATCATGTTCAGGTATAGACAACATTGCCAGTTATAGACAAATAATCATTGCCCTTTTTACAACATATTTATAAAATTCAATCAAAATTTCAAAAATCTAAATAAGATATTCAATATATTGAATTAACAACAGTTAAACTGAGACAATTCCAAGTTCAATGAAATTAAAATTACAAGACAATACTATAAACTGGTTGTATTTTTAACCTAGATATGTGTACAATATCAGGAATTCTAGCCAAAAGATTTTAGATTAGGTAATACAATCAAATTTTCTTCTGCTTTGTTTTATTCCTTTGACATAATCCTCTTATAATTGGGAGGAGTAGAGAAGATCTCAGTTTAATTATACTGAATTATAGAGCATCGCTCCAGATAAATTAATACACATTCTACGAATATATAAAATATGAATAAAAAACTTTAACTTTATTAATATCCTATAACGTGATATCCCAAATTCAAGGATATTTGCATCAATTGCCCTGCCAGAGTTAGTAGCGGTTGTTTAAATTAAAACTGAAATATAATATGAATAGAAAAAATAAAACATTTATAATTTTTTTTGACCGGTAAATATTTGATAATTCTACTCTTTTAACTACAAGGTTATCCCAAATGTTTGTAAAAACTTGCAAAAAATTTTAAATGCCAATATTATTCGCCGTTACGTATAATGTCTTTGTATTATGTATAAAGTAATTGTATTATGTATTATTATGTATATTCGCCGTTATGTATAATGTCTTTGTATTATGTATAAAGTAATTGTTTTATGTATTATTATGTATTCACCGTAATATAATATTATTCGCCGTTATGTATAATGTCTTTGTATTATGTATATAGTAATTGTATTATGTTTTATTATGTATTCGCTGTAATAATATTGTTCACCAATTAATAAGAAAACAACGTTTAAAGAAACACACGAGCTTTTGGGACAAACTTATGTACATATATATATATACCTTTATACGACGCTTAGATAATTAAAGAAACATTTGCATAAAATTCTTTTATTGCATATCAAACGATAGGCTTTGAAATTTTCTCTTTTTTATTATGGAGTATTATAATATATGGTGCTTTAACGTTTTTTTTTTTTTTCATTTTAATTGTTCTAAAAAGACTCTACTCGATGTTTGCGGAAGAGCAATTGCTTGAAGCAGTTTTCCGTTTATCATTACTCTTCACAATTCATCCTTTCATATCTCATCCCTAAGGTTAGAAATAATCGTTATTTCTCCTTAAAATAAATTTTGATTTTTCGATGAAAAGAAATTCATGCGGGATAGTTTTAAAATGTCGTTTTACACACTAAATATTTTATAATACCTTGATAAAGGTTGGCATTCAGCCAACTGAAATATTGGTAAAATAAATGATATTTTGATCCAATATATGGCTTTTTAATTAAAGATTTATTTATGGATTGCTCTATTTTCAAAATGTAGATACCTATAATTAACTAATAGATGTATTAATTAACTAACTACATAATTGTATATACAAGTAGCTTACAATGACATTTGATCAAGGTCTTCTCTTTGGTTTATATAAATTCTACAAGGCCGCAGTCAGCGTTCGGAGGAGATTAATGGAATCGCCGAATGTCATGGTCCATTTGGATGAGGATGTAAAAAGACATGGATACCTGTTGCAATGTACCTGTCTATAGCGCCCCTTATTGGGACTGACCAAAATAGGATGCTATAGAGAGGGGGTGCTATAGACAGGTCACTTTTAATGTAAATCGCATCGTACTACGTATTTAAAATCGGGCGCTATAGAGAGGGAGGCGCTATTTAGAGGGGGCGCTATAGACAGGTTTAACTGTGTGAGATGACTAACCACATTGGCTTAGGTATGAAAAGGTCTACGGATATTCCAACTATGATCTTTTTACACGAGAAATCAATCCGATAGTCAACATTTTTATAACTGTATGAATACAATGACATTTGATCAAGGTCTTTGGTTTATATAAATTCTACAAGGCCGCAGTCACCGTTCGGAGGAGATTAATAGAATCGCCGAATGCCGTGGTCCATTTGGATGAGGAAAGTGAAGACTAAAACAGTGGCTGATTCCACATTCGCCTTTTCAGTGATACGCTAACTTATGCACGGTGAAGTCTATGGCCACTGGGCATGCGTAGGACCTGAAGGCTATTGTTGGGTTCTGTGCTGCCTGGAGTATAGGAGCTTCATCTATGCTTCCTTCCTGTGGTGAATCTTTATAAGACCTGTGGTCTTAATAAAGCTGTATTGTGTGTGTAAATATGATATGCTGGAATCTGTGGCCACTGGACATACGTCGGACCTGGAAACTGTTGTTGGGTTCTGTGTTGCTTGGAGTATAGAAGCTCCATCTATGCTTCCTTCCTGTGGTGAATCTGTATAAGACCTGTGATCTTAATAAAGCTGTATGTATGCAATAAAACGAATAAACACCGCCCGATGCCAAAATGTCTTGGAATCAGGTGGCATTCGTTTTATACAAGTTCTTTTGCAGAAGAGCAGAGATTTCCGAAAGTTTGTGACTGTTTTAATAAAATGAAAATAAACATATCTCTATAAACCTGCTCAATTTTCATTCAATATTCGGCTGCTGTGAGAGAAAATCCAGTTTCTGTGATAAACAAAAGTCCAGAAGGGTTGGGGGGCTTGGATTATTAAATCCTATCGCCACACTTTAGCTAAGCTGGCTGACGGCTTAATGATGAAATAATGACACCGCCCGGGACGTTCTAACAAGAACTTAACGGTGCTTCATAACAATGATGGGCCCTCGCTTAGGAAGGATTTAGGGACTCCTTGGTTCCATGTCCTGAACTCTTTTTATCGCCTTCTCACCTTCCTGTTTGTGCTTCATCCTCTTTTCTCCTCCTTTTCTTTGTTCGGTTACTTCGGTTACTTGTCCTAGGGTCGTTTTATCATACATATTATTGATTGGTTCCTTGTTCTGTAGGTTTCTTTTTGTCGATTTTCTTGTTTGTTTTGAGGATTTTTTCTTTATAAACTACCTTCCTGTTTGATTCCTATTTGGTGACCTGTTTTCTACTTTATTTTTCTCATCTACCTTATTGCTTGGTTTCTTGCTCAACAATCTTATTGCTTGGTTTCTTGTTCTACCTTCTTTTCTCACCCACTTCTTTTTCTTATCCTTCTTATTGCGTGGTTTCTTGTTTGTAGGTTCTTTTTTGTCAATATTTTTGATTCTCTTGAGGATTTTCTATCTTTTTTACATCTTCCTGTTTGATTCCTATTTGGTTACCTGTTTTCTACTTCATTTTCTCAACAATTTTATTGCTTGGTTTCTTGTTCAACTTTCTTGTTCTCATCCTTCTTATTGCTTGGTTTCTTGTTCTGTGAGTTCTTTTTTGGCAATATTTTTGATTGTCTTGAGGATTTTCTCTCTCTTTTTTTACATCTTCCTGTTTTCTACCTTTTTTTTTCTCATCCACCTTATTGCTTGAATTCAAGTGCTTCATTCTTATTGCTTGATTTCTTGTACTAGATTCTTTTTCACACCCATCTTATTGCTTGGTTTCTTATCCTAAAGTCTTATTGCTTTGTTTCTTGTCCTAGTCTTATTGCTTGGTTTCTGGTCCTACTTTATTTTTCTCACCCACCTTTTTGCTCGGTTTCTGGTCCTACTTTCTTTTTCTCACCCACCTTTTTGCTCGGTTTCTGGTCCTACTTTCTTTTTCTCACCCACCTTTTTGCTCGGTTTCTGGTTCTACTTTCTTTTTCTCACCCACCTTTTTCTCGGTTTCTGGTCCTACTTTCTTTTTCTCACCCACCTTATTGCTAGATTTCTTGTACTAGATTATTTTTCTCACCCACCTTTTTGCTCGGTTTCCGGTCCTACATTATTTTTATCGTCCATCTTATTGCTTGGTTTCTAATCTTACAATCTTGTTGCTTGTTTTTTTTTGTCTTATTTTCTTTTTCTCACCCACCTTATTGCTTGGTTTCTTGTCCTTCATTCTTTTTCTCAATCTCACTTTCCAAGGATCAGTTACTTATCCTACATTTTCTTTCTGACCCAATTTATTGCTTGGTTCCTTATCCTACAATCTCTTTCTTGCCAAGAATTATCCTTGATACATTGTTCGAGTGGATGGTACATTTTTTTCATTATTCACACTTTTAAAGTTCTTGCTTTCTCTAAGACCATCCTGTTTGAAACTCTTTCAAGAACAATTTTAAAGAATTTTCCATCTTTCATAACAAATTTCTCTTATCGTAGTTATTAATTAGCTAATAAATGGACATTAATGATACTCTCTTACGTCACTTATATGTGTTAAACCGTTGGTTTCCGAGCACTACGACCCGGGTTCAATTCCCAAATTGGGCACTTTTTTCCTGATTAAAAAATGCTCCAATGGCCCTCCCGATTCTTGCAAAATTCCAACCCCACCAGCGAGTGCAAGTAACTAAACGGGGCTCTGGTACATTTATAAGTATACACCTATAAGCTTATGTCCATAGGTTCACTAAACACCCCTAAGTTGCCTCCATAGAAAATACAAGGTATATTCCAAACCAATCCAATACAATAGTAGAGCGGTCTAGAGATTAATTTGGCGAAACCGCTGAGAGGGTTTACTACTGATGAGACAAGCCCTCTCATTCAATAACTCATATCATTGCAGTAAGGTCTGTAGAGATAATATTTGATGATATTTAAAAGAAGCGCATTGCCAGTAAATTTATTTGTGTAAAATTTTAACATTTGTAAGTGCAATGTCGAACTGCTTTTCACATGTGTAGATATGTGGTGCACTTACAGTAAAAACAGTCATCTACTTCTACCCACCATGATTATCATGGCCTGTACCACGTGTACTAGAGATAAGCAAAAAAACACGTATATGTGTGAGGTTTCTACAGGTACATTTAGGACTTAGTTCTGAATATCATTTATTGGTGGGAAGTTGATTCAGAGAAGAACACATCAAATAATGATTTATTTAACTCATGACATTTCAGTGACTTCCTAGCACTCTCTATCGCTATGCAATTATGTGTGCCTATGAAATTATGAAGAGAAGATACAAAGTCTGCCTAAGAACAAGGACAGTTCTCTCTAGTCAAATACACACACACACACACAAAAGCCTTTATTAAGACACACAGGTCTTACAGAGGATTCTCCTTGGGGTTACAAGACGGAGAAACCTATGAAAATGGGAAATATACAAAGGGGTAAAAATGGAGAAAGATTATATACACATGGTAAATATATACAGATTATTATTTGAATAAACATATGGAAAATAAGAAAAAAAAATTGGAAATATGGATGGGAGAAGTGGAGAGCGAAAAGAGGAAAGAAAACAGGTATTCTCTAGTCAAATACTCCATTGGCTGTATTCTCCATACAACACGTTCTTTTACAACGGCCATCTCGAATTACGATCGCTCGTGGAGAAACAAACCTTGAAGCGAAGTCAAATCATTGATGTGCGACCGACTGATGGCCAGCCTTTGAGGCGACCAAGTCTACACTTCATCATTTGACTTCTGAAGACCCTCATGGAAAGGCTGAAATAAACATAGCCCATCTCATCATACTCATGCCATCCTTGGACGCACTCTCTTCAGGGGAATGTGTAACTCTGAAGGAATTCACTGAATCGTCGGGAGTTAAAATAAATCATTGGTTGATATAACTGTGTTGTTCTCTGATAAAGGACTTAGTTTCCTGTTTATTTTAAACATCGTGAACTCAAAACTAAGGTTGGAATTTATTCATATAGAGTTCGATATATTTTAAAAACTTTTATAAATAATATACAGTTAAACCTATCTATAGCGCCTCCTCTTGGGACTCACCAAAATAGGGTGCTATAGAGAGGGGGTGCTATAGACAGGTCACTTTTAATGTAAATCGCATTGTACTATGTATTTAAAATCGGGCGCTATAAAGAGGGAGGCGCTATTTAGAGGTGGCGTTATAGACAGGTTTAACTGTATATATATCTCCTTCTATCAAATAGTCATAGACAAAACTTAAGTAGAAAGTCTTTAATGTCGCAAGTTGTCTGTTTTTTTTTTATGGAGATAGAGGTTGTTCACACTTGGTTATCTCGTATGTCTTCAATAAAGGTCACTGTAATATCTTTCAGAGTTATTGTATGAATACCGATATACATGGTAAATGATACAACTCTCTTAAGTTTTGTCTATGAGTGTATACACACTTAGTTATCTCGTGTGTCTTCAATAAAGGTCACTGTAATATCTTTCAGAGTTATTGTCTGAATACCGATATACATGCTAAAAGGTACAACTTCCTTAAGTTTTGTCTATGAGTGTATATACACTTGGTTATCTCGTGTGTCTTCAATAAAGGTCACTGTAATATCTTTCAGAGTTATTGTCTGAATCCCGATATACATGCTAAAAGGTACAACTTCCTTAAGTTTGTCTATGAGTGTATATACACTTGGTTATCTCGTGTGTCTTCAATAAAGGTCACTGTAATATCTTTCAGAGTTATTGTCTGAATCCTGATATACATGGTAAAAGGTACAACTTCCTTAAGTTTTGTCCATGAGTGTATATACACTTGGTTATCTCGTGTGTCTTCAATAAAAATCACTGTAATATCTTTCAGAGTTATTGTCTGAATCCTGATATACATGCTGATAGGTACAACTTCCTTAAGTTTTGTCCATGAGTGTATATAATAAATAAAATCAATATATATAAGAAGTAGAACTAATTAGATATGGAGTTTTATTACCTTATAATTAATAAATTAGTTATAAACAACTTTTAAACTAAGACACAATATTCCATTGATCATTTTCTCTCCATTCCCACATGAAAACTACATATTGTCATGTGTCTCAAACGATACTGTTTTCCTATCTTTAACTTTTCTCAATGTTTTAAACTTCACTTGGGGATATCCACCGGTGCACAGAGGAGGCCCTGGAGTGGATTCGTCACCTCGACATTCCACTCTAGAGAAACTTGCCAACATTGTTGTATTGTGCTGTAAAAAACAATATCATACGCAATAAATAAATGTTTTAAAGTTAAAAAACTACTTTTGTTTTGAAATTACACTTTGACAAATATGAAAAATGTTTGTTTTTATTCAATATTTATAGAAATTTCTTTTTTATTTAATATTTGACTTCAAAGTGATAAAAGTTATCTCTGCAACCAAAAGATGTCATGGTTGACCAAAGAATACTAAGCCAAGCGATTATTTCTTTCTTCTTCTTTTTTTGCGCCATTTGTAAATATCTTTTAAGGTGGATTCGAAATTTTTTTTAGAATATTTGTAAGCAGTGGATGATGAAACCTGATTGAAGAACCGAGAAACGTCTATCTTCTTTCTTATCTCCACTCAATCACATTAGGTTATCAAGCTTGTAAAGCTTGATATCATGACTGGGTGAAGTAGAATGCATCTGCCTTTGTCATTAAGATTGGGAGCACTACTCAGTGGCAGGCCGACTTTGCTCCAAAAGAAATGGCGGCCTCTGACATGAGGAACAGACGCCATGTGCAGACGTTCCTAACATGGAGTACAAACGCTGCTCATCTCGCATCCCTGGATCAGGAGTCCTTACAGGGTACTATCTGGACAGCTGAGCCCAGTGTTTTAGTGAGCTTGTTACTGTTCCTCCTCGTCCTTTTTAAACCGGGCTTGGGACCGTAAAAGACGAAGTTCCCGAGAAACGTAAATGGAAATAACAAAGCTTGATAACTCTTCAGACCGAAGTGTGTCTGTTATGAAGTAAGAATGTAAGCCAGGCAACCTATATCTTCAAGACTTGAATAACATGATAGTATGTGGTATAGGTATGAAGTGAAGAGATTTCAAGGAATTTGCCAGTCTTGATTAGAAACAAGATGAAGATAACGCCAGTTAGGCAAAATATATCTTCAAGACTTGAATAACATGATAGTATGTGGTAGGTGTGAAGTGAAGAGATTTCAAGGAATTTGCCAGTTTTAATTAGAAACAAGCCAGAGTGTAGATAGACTGAGAATGTGGTAGAAGTGAAATAACAAGTTTTCAAGAAATATAAAAGTCTTGATTAAAAGCAAGATGAAGCCAGCGTGTGAATAGCTGTGTATGAATATAATATGTATGCATTGACAATTTTTCAAGGAATTCACAAGTTTTAATTAGAAACAAGCAAGAATGTAGACAGACTAAATGTGGTAGAAGTGAAATAACAAGTTTTCGAAGAATATAAAAGTCTTTATTAGAAACAAGATGAATATAACGTGTGAATAGGTGCGAATAAATGCGGTATGGATGAAGTGAAAAGTTTTCAAGGGATATACAAGTCTTGATTATAAACAAGCCGGTGTCTGGATAGACTGATCAGAAACAAACCTGCTAGACTGAATGTTGCAGGGGTGAAATAGAACGTTTTCAATGGACATATAAGATTAGAAACAAACCAGCAAGACTGGATGTGGTAGAGATGAAATAACAAGTTTATAACAGACATACAAGTCTTGATTAGAAACAAGTCAGTGTGTGGATAGACTGGATGTGGTAGAGATGAAATAACAAGTTTATAACAGACATACAAGTCTTGATTAGAAACAAGCCAGTGTGTGGATAGACTAGGGAGAGAAAGAAATCTGAGGATTGATGGTGGGTTCCGCTGGCGTTATCCCTGATTATCCCAGATTATCCCGCGTAGAACACGGACCGCTCCATTTATCTCAATCCCCGCTGCCTCGCTCTATCCTACTTTGGCTCTAGCTCCTCATTCTATCTCTAGTTTTGTCTCTATCTGATCATCTCTTTAGCTGTCTATAGTTCCATAACACTCTAGTTTTGTCTCTTTAGATATGATTATCTCTCTAGCTGTCTGAGCTACCTCTCTAGCTATATAAAATAAAGGTCGACTCTCTCGTCAAAATAGATCCTAAAACTATGCACCATCTATTGACCTTTTCTGCAAACGAGCGGACTCGGATCAGTGACAAAACTTCAATACCTGCTTTGAAATATAAAGAAGTGTCCAACGGAAGACCACGTTTTCTGGAAAATTTGTCTTTATCAAGCCATGGCCGGTCTTTGATTTCATGAAATCCACAAGAGATCAAAAATAAATTCTTTAGAATTTGACAAAAAGGTGATTATCTTATAAAATGGTTAGGTCAATTCTGAGACTCAATGGAACTTTTACCGTGGCTTTGTGACTGATCCGAGTTAGCTAATTTGTGGAGACGGTCCAAAAATGATGTTTATTTCGCGACAATTTTAACGGGATAGGTGACATTTTAAACACCTTTATTGACATCTAATTTACAAACAAGTTAAATGTAAAAGGTAAACATCAAAGGATAATATACATCCTACTATATACCCAGCATCCTCACCAATTGTTGCACCATATTGCAACTATGTAAGGTCATCCACCTTGATTTTCTCTTTCTTTGTGTCGTACACCGAGTGGGTTTCCATAAACAAAGTTAATAGGAAATGTAAATAATATAACCACCAATTTGAGTATTGTATTGATCAGTGATATTTTTACCTCTATTGTCAAATCATATTGACATGCATTTGCAAGTTTTAACTTATCTCAGTTTTTAGCGGGGTGAATGTTGTTTTTGTTTGTTAAGTGAACCGATCTCTCACGCCTTCTCATTGGACGAATGTGACCATGTTTGTATATAAGAGGGGGCTAAGAGAATACGAAAAGACCAGTGTGGTTGATAATTGTGTGGAGACTCTTAAAGTGTTCTCTGCGTTCTTTATCCGTGTCTGGTGATCTCCTCGCATACCTGTGTGATCCCGTTCCGATCCCTATCAACGCTTCAAAAAAAAAAAGATAAGTACTGTTTGGTTTTATATAGCAAATCGAGAGTTTTTATTTAACTCCCTTTTATTGTTGGTGTTGTACTCTTGAGTGTGCGCTTTTCTATGTGTTAAATTACCACTACATTAGGCTCTAGTAAATTGCACGTTATGTGTTATCCCGTAAAAGTAACATTTATAATACAAAATAACGCGGTTATGATTATAGAACGACATTTAACAAGTTTTTACCGCAAATGTTTCTTTTTTTACAGAACGTAAAATCGTAATTTTAATTCCCATCCCTGGACACTTTTATTTTTCCGTTTATCATTACTCTTTACAATTCATCTTTTCATAATTCATCCCTAAGGATAGAAATAGTCATATAAAATGAAAGGATTTAAAAGCACGAATATTTCTTTTATACATAATACAAACTTCTACTGCCCTTACTGCGATGAAAAAAAAATATTGGGAGGGCTTGGCTCATCAGTGGTGAACCCTCCCAGCGATTTCGCCAATTTAATCCACCAGACCGCTTCTCAGAGTTCTAATACTGTATTGGACGATTCTGTTTATATACGCAGCACTGAAGGGTGGAATCTCAGAAATGGTTTTCAAGAAACTATGGACATAAGCTTATAATGTATAAAAGAAACATTCATGCTTTTAAATCCTTTCATTTTATATGTATAGATGGCGCTTTATTGATTTGTGTTAATAGAAATAGTCGTTATTTCTCCTTAAAATAAGTAAAATTACGATTTTAAGTTCTGTAAAAAAGAAAAAATTGCGGTAAAACTTGTTAAAAGTAACATTTGTCACTATCCGTGTACATTCCTATTCTATAAGATAAAATTACACTCGCAACAAAAGTTTCACCTATCTATAATTATTATTTATTTCAACACACAAAACGTGATATCCCGGCTAGGAATAATTGCGTCAATTTACATTTTTTTTTATAGAAACAAAACATCGAAGGACAATATACATCATACTATATACCCAGCATTTCCACCAATTGTTGCACCATGTTGCAACTATGTAAGGTCATCCACCTTGATTCTCTCCTTCTTTGTTTCGTACACTAAGCGGGTTTCCATAAACAAAGTTAATAGGTAAGGTAAACAATGAAACCACAATACATATTATACAAGAAAAAGTAATCATAAAATAGAAAAGAGAAACAATAATATATATTAGGAACCTGAATCTTTCAGGTTAGAAAGATAATCATAAATATATTTACAAAAATAGTTAAATCTATGATAATTCTCTCTGCTATTTACAAATTGATATAGATCTACAACATTGTCTGTTGTCTAGCGGTGAAGAAGAGTGGGCATTCCAGCAGTAGGTGTCGCGAGTCCTGGAATTCGTTGCCACAATGACAGTTAGAGTCTTTATCCGCACCAATTTTTGATAAAAATCCCTTCAAATTTCCATATTTCCATATAATGAAAAATAACCTCTGTGAGAGATTCACATATTTATAAGATAAAATTCTATCCATAATCTATTTACATATATGTAAAATTTACATCCATGCCTCAGTGTATTTGCATACTACATCATTGTCACATTTAAATATCTCTATATTGGAAAATTACCTCCCTGACAGAGATGTGCGCATGTCTGTAGTACAAATTGACATCCGTGACATATACAAGATCAAAATGACAACGTATTCATATGCCTATATATACCAAAGCCATGGTCCACCTGTGCTGTGTGAGCAGAAGAGCTTAAATTGACTTGTTCCATTATATGTATGTTCCATATGTAAATACCTGTTTTCTTTCCTCTTTTCGCTCTCCACTTCTCCCACCCATATTTCCAAAAAAGTTTTTTTTCCCCAAATCCATATTCTTATTTTCCATAGGATTATTCAAATAATAATCTGTATATATTTACCATGTGTATATAATCTTTCTCCATTTTTACCCCTTTGTATATTACCCATATTTCCCACTTTCATGGGTTTCTCCGTCTTGTAAACCCAAGGAGAATCCTCTGTAAGACCTGTGTGTCTTAATAAAGGTTTTTGTGTGCGTGTGAATATCTATATATATCTAGAGAGAGAGAGAGAGAGAGAGAGATAGAGTTGTATTCAAATATCTACAGTAGATAAAATAACATATTTGTGTATAATTCACAATGTAATTCACATGTAATTCTACTGTCCTATAAGCTTATGTCCATAGTTTTCTTGAAAACCATTTCTGAGATTCCATCCATCAGTGCTGCGTATATAAGCAAAATGATCCAATACAGTATTAGAGCTCTGAGAAGCGTTCTGGTGGATTAAATTGGCGAAACCGCTTGGAGGGTTCACCACTGATGAGTCAAGCCCTTCCAATATATTTTTTCATCGCAGTAAGGACAGTAGAAGTTTGTATTATGTATAAAAGAAACATTCGTGCTTTTAAATTATTTCATTTTAAATGTATAGATGGCGCGTTATTGCTTTGTGTTAAAATAACATATGTGACAGTAAGTCATATATCTGTAGTGTAAAATACATTCGTGATCTTATGTCTTTAAAATTACATATATGGCAGTGTATTTACATATTTTTCCGTGTAAAATGATTTCAGTGACAGTGAAACAGTGTAAACTTACATCCATGACAATGTATTTATATTTGCATACTTTCAGTGTAAAATTACATAAGCAAAAATATATTTACATACTTTCAGTGTAAAATGACATACATGGGAATGTATTTATATACCTTCAGTGTAAAATTCTATCGGTGACAGTATATTTATATATCTTTAGGGTAAAATTACATCCATGAAGACAGTGAATTTACATATATTTAGGGTAAAATTACATCATCGAAAATATATTTACATACTTTCAGTGTAAAATGACAGACATGGGAGTGTATTTATATACTTTCAGTTTAAAATTATATCGGTGAACAGTGTATTTATATATCTTTAGGGTAAAATTACATCTATGAAAAGACAGTGAATTTACATATCTTTAATGCGAAATTGCATCCATGACAGTGTATTTATATTAACATACTTTTAGTGTAAAATTAGATCCATGACAATATATTTATATGCCTTCAGTGTAAAATTATATCGGTGACAGTGTATTTATATATCTTTAGTGTAAAATTACATCCATGACCATGTATTTACATACTTCAGTGTAAAATGACATACATGGGAGTGTATTTATATACCTTCAGTGTAAAATTATATCGGTGAACAGTGTATTTATATATCTTTAGGGTAAAATTACATCTGAGAAAAGACAGTGAATTTACATATCTTTAGTGTAAAATTGCATCCATGACAATGTATTTACATACTTTCAGTGTAAAATGACATACATGGGAATGTATTTATATACCTTCAGTGTAAAATTCTATCGGTGAACAGTGTATTTATATATCTTTAGGGTAAAAATACATCTATGAAAAGACAGTGAATTCACATATCTTTAGTGCGAAATTGCATCCATGACAGTATATTTATATTTCCCTACTTTCAGTGTAAAATAATATACATGGGAGTGTATTTACATACCTTCAGTGTAAAATTATATCGGTGAACAGTGAATTTATATATCTTTAGGGTAAGCTTACATCCATGAAGACAGTGAATTTACATACCTTCAGTGTAAAATGACATACATGGGAGTGTATTTATATACCTTCAGTGTAAAATTACATCATCGAAAATATATTTACATACTTTCAGTGTAAAATAATATTCGTGTGAGAGTGAATTTACATATCTTTAGTGTGAAATGACATCTATTTACATAAATATATAATGTAAAATCACTCTGTCGTTTTATATTCACGCAGCTATTGTAAAATTCCGCTTGTATAGCTAACAGTACATCGAGGCTGTATTTAAATTCGTGTTCCGAGCACCGGGTGATCCATGTGGAAGCCATAAATTAGGTCCCCCCCACCCCTAAAGAAATCTGTTCCCCCGCGCGGCAATCCAAACAAAGCGGCAGGGGTCAATTTGGAGAAGTTACCGGCGGCGATCCCGCTCTCGTCCGGCTTCATCGATTCGCGGTCGATGGGTGTCGCGCGCAGCGGGCACGCCTACCGCAGGGCAAATCTGTGCCCGGTCCCGATCAATTCACCCCGGCATCTCTTGTTCCTCCGCCTTGTAACATAGCTGTGCCCGGTCCCGATCAATTCACCCCGGCATCTCTTGTTCCTCCGCCTTGTAACATAGCTGTGCCCGGTCCCGATCAATTCACCCCGCCATCTCTTGTTCCTCCGCCTTGTAACATAGCTGTGCCCGGTCCCGATCAATTCACCCCGGCATCTCTTGTTCCTCCGCCTTGTAACATAGCTGTGCCCGGTCCCGATCAATTCACCCCGGCATCTCTTGTTCCTCCGCCTTGTAACATAGCTGTGCCCGGTCCCGATCAATTCACCCCGGCATCTCTTGTTCCTCCGCCTTGTAACATAGCTGTGCCCGGTCCCGATCAATTCACCCCGGCATCTCTTGTTCCTCCGCCTTGTAACATAGCTGTGCTCGGTCCCGATCAATTCACCCCGGCATCTCTTGTTCCTCCGCCTTGTAACATAGCTGTGCCCGGTACCGATCAATTCACCCCGGCATCTCTTGTTCCTCCGCCTTGTAACATAGCTGTGCTCGGTCCCGATCAATTCACCCCGGCATCTCTTGTTCCTCCGCCTTGTAACATAGCTGTGCCCGGTCCCGATCAATTCACCCCGGTATCTCTTATTCCTCCGCCTTGTAACATAGCTGTGCCCGGTCCCGATCAATTCACCCCGGCATCTCTTGTTCCTCCACCTTGTAACATAGCTGTGCCCGGTCCCGATCAATTCACCCCGGTATCTCTTGTTCCTCCGCCTTGTAACATAGCTGTGCCCGGTCCCGATCAATTCACCCCGGTATCTCTTGTTCCTCCGCCTTGTAACATAGCTGTGCCCGGTCCCGATCAATTCACCCCGGCATCTCTTGTTCCTCCACCTTGTAACATAGCTGTGCCCTATCCCGATCAATTCCCCCCGGCATCTCTTGTTCCTCCGCCTTGTAACATAGCTGTGCCCTATCCCGATCAATTCACCCCGGCATCTCTTGTTCCTCCGCCTTGTAACATAGCTGTGCTCGGTCCCGATCAATTCACCCCGGCATCTCTTGTTCCTCCACCTTGTAACATAGCTCTACCCGGTCCCGATCAATTCCCCCCGGCATCTCTTGTTCCTCCGCCTTGTAACATAGCTGTGCCCGGTCCCGATCAATTCACCCCGGCATCTCTTGTTCCTCCACCTTGTAACATAGCTGTGCTCGGTCCCGATCAATTCACCCCGGCATCTCTTGTTCCTCCACCTTGTAACATAGCTGTGCCCGGTCCCGATCAATTCACCCCGGCATCTCTTGTTCCTCCGCCTTGTAACATAGCTGTGCCCGGTCCCGATCAATTCACCCCGGCATCTCTTGTTCCTCCGCCTTGTAACATAGCTGTGCCCGGTCCCGATCAATTCACCCCGGCATCTCTTGTTCCTCCGCCTTGTAACATAGCTGTGCCCGGTACCGATCAATTCACCCCGGCATCTCTTGTTCCTCCGCCTTGTAACATAGCTGTGCCCGGTCCCGATCAATTCACCCCGGCATCTCTTGTTCCTCCGCCTTGTAACATAGCTGTGCTCGGTCCCGATCAATTCACCCCGGCATCTCTTGTTCCTCCGCCTTGTAACATAGCTGTGCCCGGTCCCGATCAATTCACCCCGGCATCTCTTGTTCCTCCACCTTGTAACATAGCTCTGTCCGGTCCCGATCAATTCACCCCGGCATCTCTTGTTCCTCCGCCTTGTAACATAGCTGTGCCCGGTCCCGATCAATTCACCCCGGCATCTCTTGTTCCTCCGCCTTGTAACATAGCTGTGCCCGGTACCGATCAATTCACCCCGGCATCTCTTGTTCCTCCGCCTTGTAACATAGCTGTGCCCGGTCCCGATCAATTCACCCCGGCATCTCTTGTTCCTCCGCCTTGTAATATAGCTGTGCCCTATCCCGATCAATTCACCCCGGCATCTCTTGTTCCTCCGCCTTGTAACATAGCTGTGCTCGGTCCCGATCAATTCACCCCGGCATCTCTTGTTCCTCCACCTTGTAACATAGCTCTACCCGGTCCCGATCAATTCACCCCGGCATCTCTTGTTCCTCCGCTTTGTAACATAGCTGTGCCCGGTCCCGATCAATTCACCCCGGCATCTCTTGTTCCTCCGCCTTGTGACATAGCTGTGCCCGGTCCCGATCAATTCACCCCGGCATCTCTTGTTCCTCCGCCTTGTAACATAGCTGTGCCCGGTCCCGATCAATTCACCCCGGCATCTCTTGTTCCTCCGCCTTGTAACATAGCTGTGCCCTATCCCGATCAATTCACCCCGGCATCTCTTGTTCCTCCACCTTGTAACATAGCTGTGCTCGGTCCCGATCAATTCACCCCGCCATCTCTTGTTCCTCCGCCTTGTAACATAGCTGTGCCCGGTCCCGATCAATTCACCCCGGCATCTCTTGTTCCTCCGCCTTGTAACATAGCTGTGCCCGGTCCCGATCAATTCACCCCGGCATCTCTTGTTCCTCCGCCTTGTGACATAGCTGTGCCCGGTCCCGATCAATTCACCCCGGCATCTCTTGTTCCTCCGCCTTGTAACATAGCTGTGCCCTATCCCGATCAATTCACCCCGCCATCTCTTGTTCCTCCGCCTTGTAAAATAGCTGTGCCCGGTCCCGATCAATTCACCCCGGCATCTCTTGTTCCTCCGCCTTGTAACATAGCTGTGCCCGGTCCCGATCAATTCACCCCGGCATCTCTTGTTCCTCCGCCTTGTGACATAGCTGTGCCCGGTCCCGATCAATTCACCCCGGCATCTCTTGTTCCTCCGCCTTGTGACATAGCTGTGCCCGGTCCCGATCAATTCACCCCGCCATCTCTTGTTCCTCCGCCTTGTAACATAGCTGTGCTCGGTCCCGATCAATTCACCCCGGCATCTCTTGTTCCTCCGCCTTGTAACATAGCTGTGCCCTATCCCGATCAATTCACCCCGGCATCTCTTGTTCCTCCGCCTTGTAACATAGCTGTGCCCGGTCCCGATCAATTCACCCCGGCATCTCTTGTTCCTCCGCCTTGTAACATAGCTGTGCCCGGTCCCGATCAATTCACCCCGGCATCTCTTGTTCCTCCGCCTTGTAACATAGCTGTGCCCGGTCCCGATCAATTCACCCCGGCATCTCTTGTTCCTCCGCCTTGTAACATAGCTGTGCCCGGTCCCGATCAATTCACCCCGGCATCTCTTGTTCCTCCGCCTTGTAACATAGCTGTGCTCGGTCCCGATCAATTCACCCCGGCATCTCTTGTTCCTCCGCCTTGTAACATAGCTGTGCCCTATCCCGATCAATTCACCCCGGCATCTCTTGTTCCTCCGCCTTGTAACATAGCTGTGCTCGGTCCCGATCAATTCACCCCGGCATCTCTTGTTCCTCCGCCTTGTAACATAGCTGTGCCCGGTCCCGATCAATTCACCCCGGCATCTCTTGTTCCTCCGCCTTGTAACATAGCTGTGCCCGGTACCGATCAATTCACCCCGGCATCTCTTGTTCCTCCGCCTTGTAACATAGCTGTGCTCGGTCCCGATCAATTCACCCCGGCATCTCTTGTTCCTCCGCCTTGTAACATAGCTGTGCCCGGTACCGATCAATTCACCCCGGCATCTCTTGTTCCTCCGCCTTGTAACATAGCTGTGCCCGGTCCCGATCAATTCACCCCGCCATCTCTTGTTCCTCCGCCTTGTAACATAGCTGTGCCCGGTCCCGATCAATTCACCCCGGCATCTCTTGTTCCTCCGCCTTGTAACATAGCTGTGCCCGGTCCCGATCAATTCACCCCGGCATCTCTTGTTCCTCCGCCTTGTAACATAGCTGTGCCCGGTCCCGATCAATTCACCCCGGTATCTCTTGTTCCTCCGCCTTGTAACATAGCTGTGCCCGGTCCCGATCAATTCACCCCGGTATCCCTTGTTCCTCCGCTTTGTAACATAGCTGTGCCCGGTCCCGATCAATTCACCCCGGCATCTCTTGTTCCTCCGCCTTGTAACATAGCTGTGCCCGGTCCCGATCAAATTCCCCCGGCATCTCTTGTTCCTCCGCCTTATAACATAGCCGTGCCCGGTCCCGATCAATTCACTCCGGCATCTCTTGTTCCTCCGCCTTGTAACATAGCTGTGCCCGGTCCCGATCAATTCACCCCGGCATCTCTTCCCTTGTTCCTCAAGTTTTCTTCGACAAAGTAAATTTTTCTCTATAAGTCTATCTGTTCCTTATCATTTCTGTTATCCTATACCAGTTTAATCTTCCAGACCATGTGAATGAGTGAATATAGTATCTAGCCCATACCCTCTATTGCAAAGAAAGAAATCCTTAATATAGTCTTAGACATCCCTCGAGGTAGGCCTCGAGTCTGATGACAATATACATACAGTTAAACCTATCTATAACGCCCCCTCTTGGGACTCACCAAAATAGGGTGCTATATATAAAGAGGGTGCTATAGACAGGTCACTTTTAATGTAAATCGCATCGTACTACGTATTTAAAATCGGACGCTATAGAGAGGAAAGCGCTATTTAGAGAGGGCGCTATAGACAGGTTTAACTGTATTTAATTTATATTGCTAATAGCTGTAATTTTATTGCAACTTTGTTTTGAATTGAAGTCAATGAAGTATGTTTCAATCCCTCAAAAAAAGTGTAAATGGGCTTTTCGTGATCTTTAAGAGAGTCAGACATCCATAGTGTTCGTCTCCCTGAATTGCCACATTGATGTATCTCCTTGAATCCCTGTAGCTACAATTTAACGATAAAAAAGATCGCAAAGCTTAAATCTCTTTAACACTTTCAACCCGAGGGATGAAAATTCTTGTCCTTTCCGATTTTCAAAATTAAATATAATATTAAATACCGAAGCCGCATCCATCAGGATCTTGTCCCTTCTTGTCTATCTATCAGTGGGTTGGGGGGATGTTAGCTGACCTAATGTACTTGTAAAACGTCGGCTAGGATGCGAATTCGCGTCTCTCGGGTCGAAAGTGTTAATAAAGTTACTCACCACCCCATTAGCTTTTATCTCTTTTTTGTAAAGATGTTGATGTTAAGAAGAATTGAAGAAAGAAAAACATTTACTAAAATTCGAGTTAAAATAGAAAAATAAAATGGAATTTGAAAAGGAGTATATTGTGTGAATTTTATTAACAAGCTTTCGGATGTCCTTCTACAGACTTTTTCGACCACAATGCGTCAGAAAGCTTGCTAATAAAATTCGCACAAGATACTCCTATTCAATTTCCGTTTTAATTTTCTAAAGAAAGAGATTCAATGAGCTGAAGGAAGAGTTCAAGGAAGCTACCTGATGATCACTAGATGAGCTACAAGTAATGATCACTAACAGATCAAATTGGAAAATATTTGTCCATATAGTTATCAAAAGTCGAATTCTATGGACATTAACAACTATTACATATACACCCATCACTCATGTACAAAACACATTCATTTTTTGGGTTCGAAAACCATACATTTTGGTTAGTAACTCGTAAAACCATATTCTAATGGACAAAACTTAAGGAAGTTGAAAGTCTTTGATATCACCATTTTTCTATTTTTTTATTATTTTTTATTTAAGGAGACAGCGGCAATTTTGTTCACACTTGGTTATCTTGTGTGTCTTCAATAAAGGTCACTGTAATATCTTTCAGAGTTATTGTCTGAATCCCGATATACATGCTAAAAGGTACAACTTCCTTAAGTTTTGTCCATGAGTGTATCTTTCAGAGTTATTGTCTGAATCCCGATATATATGCTAAAAGGTACAACTTCCTTAAGTTTTGTCCATGAGTGTATCTTTCAGAGTTATTGTCTGAATCCCGATATACATGCTAAAAGGTACAACTACCTTAAGTTTTGTCTATGAGTTTATATACACTTGGTTATCTCATGTGTCTTCAATAAAGATCACTGTAATATCTTTGAGAGTTATTGTCTGAATCCCGATATATATGCTAAAAGGTACAACTTCCTTAAGTTTTGTCTATGAGTGTATATACACCTGGTTATCTCGTGTGTCTTCAATAAAGATCACTGTAATATCTTTCAGAGTTATCTGAATTCCCGATATACATGCTAAAGGATACAACTTCCTTAAGTTTTGTCCATGAGTGTATATACACTTTGTTATCTCATGTGTCTTCAATAAAGATCACTGTAATATATTTGAGAGTTATTGTCTGAATCCCGATATATATGCTAAAAGGTACAACTTCCTTAAGTTTTGTCCATGAGTGTATATACACTTGGTTATCTCATGTGTCTTCAATAAAGATCACTGTAATATCTTTGAGAGTTATTGCCTGAATCCCGATATATATGCTAAAAGGTACAACTTCCTTAAGTTTTCTCTATGAGTGTATATACACTTGGTTATCTCGTGTGTCTCCAATAAAGATCACTGTAATATCTTTAAGAGTTATTGTCTGAATCCCGATATACATGCTGAAAGGTACAACATCCTTAAGTTTTGTCTATGAGTGTAGTTTCTTTCTTTTTTTGCGATAGTCTTTTAGTGCATCAAAATGAATAAAGGCTTTCTGAAATTCTCTTTAACCTTCATCCATTGTGGATTAGAAAAATAATCTATTCCATAGTCCAGAATAGATAACGAAGTACAACTTTTTATAAAAGTAACTTAATTAAAAAGAGGAAAATTTTCAAATAAACGTCACATCAAATAAAATTAAAATGCCTCGATGAGATAGTAAAGGGCAATTTCACGATTAAAGGTACCGCGTCTGTTGTATGTCACGAAATCAATAATAAAAAAGGATAATTAGTTTAGCCAATAGGGGAGCGCCTCAACGAAATGATAAAAAAAGAAGTCCCCAATCATATCAGGCGATACAAATGAGACGACAAATGGTGTGCGACACGATGAGAAATTACAGTGGTGGTGGTCCTGAGGGAATGAGGTGCCGAGTGACTTCACCGTTTTCTTTTTTTTCTCTTTTCACCCTCCTCCCCTTCGCTGTCTCTGTTGCTTCCCATATCTCCAAACTTGGTTAGAATTTACGACCTTCTCACATACTTGCTGGTGTACACGCCACTTTTTTAAATAACCTTATTTATTGGGTATGTTTCCTCGATAATTTAAAGCTCTTTTTTTTTCAAGATTTTTGGGATTTTTTTTTGAAAAATTATGACGTGAAAATAGCAAGAATGTTTTTGAAGAGTGAGATAGATGGTTTGTGTTGAAAACACTGATGGAAGATTTCTTGAAGAAGAATCTTATATGATAACACTTTCTTGTTTTCTACCGAACTGTTGAAGAGTTTATGGTGAACAGACTTCTGTCTAGATAGCAAATCATTCATAGCGGCTTAAACCCATTGATGACATTTTTTTTTGCTTATCCCTAGTACACATGGTACAGGCCATGATAATCATGATGGGTAGAAGTAGGCGACTGCTTTTACTGTAAGTATACCACATGTCTACATATGTGAAAAGCAGTTCGACTTTGTACTTATAGATGTACCAGAGATCCATTTGGTTACTTGCACTCGCTGTTGGTATTGGACTTTTGCAAGAATCGGGGGCGATTGGGTGATGACCTACAAACTTCAAGTCACAGAGAGCTTCAATTCCAGAGTTTTAAAGCCGAAAATCTCCCCTATTGGCTATAGAAGAAACAGAATTCCTCTTATTAAAGAAACTCTTCTCCCATACTTGTCTTTCTTATTCTATACCAAACAAGAATTAAGACAATGATATCTCCCTATTATGTACACTGTGTGACAAGGAAATTACTGAAGAACTCCCCCATTACCTGCTTAATTGTACAGCCCTTGATGAAGAAAGGAAGGCCCTATATCAACAAATTAAATATACCAATATTTCACCCTACGTATTGCTTTCCAAAATATCAGCAAACAAATCTAAGGCAATAGCTTACTATAAATATTTTAGATCATCATTATGTAAGGACCAGTCAACAAGTGAATGGCTTTGAGATGAAGAGTAAAGCCAGTTCAATTTCTATTTTACTACCTATGTAAATAACACAAGATGATTGTTACCTTACCCAATTGGGAGAATCTGTATGGGGCATGTCCCTAATAAAGGCTTTGTGTGTGACAATTAAACAACTTTATTGACATCTCGTCAATCTTTACACTCAAAGGGAGTTATAAGGTAATAATAATGGTAGGAATGAAGAGAGATATATACAATCGACGTAGCCCTCTCCGAGGGCACGTCCGGATCAGGAGCTTAAAACCGCCTTGAATCTAGACAGATCCCTGCCATTTGGGGAGTTCATGTTCGGAACATGTTTGATTATAATGTCGAAGAATTTGTTGAGAAGAATCTTGTCTTCAGGCGTGAGTAGCCCGAGGAGGTTCTCCGTTTCTTCTTCGTAATAGACCGCGAGTATGATATCCATTCTGACCACATTATTCTTGTTATAAATGGATTCAGGAATTCTCGATCCTTCAATCGGATGAGTAACTTTTCTATGTCCACATCGCCCTCAGGAGTGAGAGCTATAGGGGGTGCAGGAGCGGTCAGGAGCTCATGGGTCATCGGGGTAGGTATTATTAGCGGTGGGGCTACTGCGGTTGGTGCATGATTATCATAGCTTTAACCATGTACATTGAGGATAAGTATGTGATATCTCCCTATTCACTGAATAAAAAGAATAAACATAAGTCGATGAGCAGAACTTCTTTATATAAGATCTCCCTGACCTATATTTCTTCTTCCATTCTTGAAATATGTATTCGTTGTATTACATATGTCAAACATAATACACTACAATGATAAGGCACAATTTGGATTATAGATTATAAACACAAGATAATAAGACCAAATCCAAATAAATAGTGTGTAACGTTTCGGTAACACCGTTGTTACCATCTTCATTCAGTACTTTTGTCTTAAGATGGTAACAACGCTGTTACCGAAACGTCGCACACTATTTTTTTATTTGGATTTGGTCTTATTACCTTGTGTTTATAATACACTACAGTGTCATCTGCATGTTTTTTTTTCTTATCCCTAGTACACGTGGTACAGACCATGATAATCATGGTGAGTAGTTAGCGACTGATTTTACTGTAAGCGCACCACATGTCTACACATGTGAAAAGCAGTTCGACTTTGCACTTACAAATATGCCAGAGCCCCGTTTGATTACTTGAACTCGCTGGTGGGGTTGGACTTTTGCAAGAATCGGGGGCCATTTGAGCATTTTTTTAAACAGAAAAAAGTGTCCAATGCGGGAATCGAACCCGGGTCGTAGTGGTCGAAAACCAAACGGTTTAACCAGACCCCCTATGCTAATCATGATGGGTAGAAGTTGGCGACTGCTTTTACCGTAAGTGCACCACATGTCTACACATCTGAAAAACAGTTCGACTTTTTCACTTACAAATGTACCATATATCCAGTTTGGTTACTTGCACTCGCTGTTGGGGTTGGACTTTTGTAAGAATCGGGGGCCATTGGATTATTTTTTTAATCTGCATGTAGGAATATAAACTATTTAATGCTACCGAAAAAGGTTAATATAAGTTTTAAAGATTTAATCAACCTTTTTATGAAGACGTTTATTGTTCTTTGTGTCACCAAAAGATGATACTATATCAATAAGATTTCCACCTTTTTGTTTAAAAAGACAACAATTGGGTCGCTGAAACATCACAAAAGGACAATAAAGGTTTATAAAAAGTTTGATGAAGTCTCTTAACTTGAATTAATCAAAATAAAAACTACAAATATATGGTATACCCTTTATATAATCAAATAAATAAATATATATATATTTAAATTCATACGTACTCCAAATACACTCATGAACAAAACTTAAGGAAGTTGTACCTTTTAGCATATATATCAGGATTCAGACAATAACTCTGAGAGATATTACAGCGACTTTTATTGAAGACATACGAGATAACCAAGTGTATATACACTCAAAGACAGAACTTAAGGAAGTTGTGCCTTTTAACAGGTATATCGGGATTTTTTTTTTCAGACAATAACCCTGAAAGATATTTGAAACACAGTGACCTTTATTGAAGATACACGAGATAACCAAGTGTGAACAAAATTGCCTCCTTCTCAAAAAAAAAAAAAAAAAAAAAAAAACGGCCGGAGACAACAAAGACGTTTCACTTCCTTAAGTTTTGTCCACGAGTGCATATATCCCGGTAATATATATTTTTTACAATGAGTTTATTTTTTGTATTTAAAAATTGAGAAACTTTCAAAAGAAAAAATTACTCTTCTACAAACCTATACCAAAAAGATATCGACCATTTCTTATATAACCTATTTGCATATACATATCAGTAGTGTACCTATTTACATAGGTACATATGCAAATTAAAATATTATATTTATAAATTTATATACAAAAAGAGATGACAATTAAAAGAATATTTTACAAGTTCGAATCCTTATTATAATTTCACCATATATCCTGTATATTTCTAAGAAAATAAAAAAGGCATCTCCTTATCGTGAAACTGAAATTTGCTGATGGCTTGCGCCATCTATCGGAATAAATATAAATATTCTGTTGATTTTTAATTATTCCAGAATTGGTCAAATACTCATTCTTGATTAATCAAGAAACGCTAACCACTGAATAGTTTATATTTATATTTATACCGATAGATGGCGCAAGCCATCAGCAAATTTCAGTTGCACGATAAGGAGATGCCTTTTTTTTTTCCTTTTCTTAATTAATGTACCTTATCTCAGTACAATATCACATTTGTACTATTTTTTCACACGTATATATATATCAAAAATAAAAATGGCATATCCTGACCAGGAGCACATGTGCTTTACAGAAGGCAAAGCGCCATCTGGTGGAATAGAAATCAACTAAACATTGATTTAGCCTGTTCCCTGATATTTGGCCAACCCATTTTCTTGATAAATTGATCATTGATCCATCCACGAACGCGAAAATAAATTAAACTAATTTATTTAAATATATATATTTAAAAAAATGTTCCTAAAATATTTTCGTTAAATATATTTATATTTTGGTATTGTTTCGATTTATTTAAATTGAACTAAAAAAAATGTGAAATCACAGAGGACGTTTTCAGAGAAATGATTCGGTCACCCTGCTGTAGTTTAGACCAGTGTAGCAAGATGTATCTATCAGGAGATAAGGTAACAAATAAGATAAAGTACAGAATGGCCTGGCACCACTGCTCTGATTAGTGTTCGTGAATGGTCTTCTTATCATCATCACTGAGAAGTCGACCATCGTCTGATTGGATAAACGTAACGTTTTCTTTCTATTCTAGTCAGCTAGTTCATTATAAACTATATCTGTAATGGTATCCTGTTTTTAAAAACTTATTCAAACCTTTTTATTAATATCTAGTTATATATGTTATATAAAAAAAAATAATTTAAATTATATATCATATATTCAAATATTCTGTTAAATCGACCGCCAGAGGTCACGCTTTGCATATGTTGCAATTTGCACTCGTTGTTGTTCTTTCCCGATGGCCGGTTCAAATCTTTGTACATTATGTAAATAATCTTTTGTTTTTCCTTGTTCTACTCGCCTTAAGCCAGGCAGTACTTTAATCAAACTTATGTTTTTTTTTTATATTCCTTTAACTCAATTAAATTACTGATCAAAACCATTTTTATTATTATTCCCACAACTGCAGAACAATATCGTAACATACTCATGTATACCAAAATCAAGCAACAAATAACAATAATTCAATATATTAATCTAATTATTTTTATAACATATATATATATATATATGAAAAATTTGCATATATATTATTAATATATATAATAGTATATAATAATAAGTTAAAGTGTAATTTGTGAAGATAGAAATGTAAATTTGTCAAATTTTGTCATTTACTGTATTTTTTTAGACGCCTGTCGTCTTTTTTTTTTTTTCTTTGGAGGAGACAGAGGCAATTTTATTCATACTTGGTTATCTCGTGTGTCTTCAATAAAGGTCACTATAATATCTTTCAGAGTTATTATCTGAATCCTACTGAAGGTACAACTTCCTTAAGTTTTGTCTCTTCCTTCAGTACCTTCCTCTACTGAGGGTGGGCCACATGGTGTCTCCATATCTCCCTCCGCCATCTATTGAGATTTTCAGAGGATACTCAGATGTCATCCATTCGTATCTTCGCGATACTGCAGAAGTCATCCATTCAGGAGAACTCCATAATACAATAGGAGTGATCCGCCATACTGCAGAAGTCATCCACTGAGACATCCACGATAATGCTAAAGTCATTGACTTAGATTTCAACGATATTACTGAAGTCATCCATTTAGAACTCTGCAATACAACAGAAGTCATCTACTAAGACATCCACGATATTGTTGAAGTCATTCACTGAGATATCAACAAGTCATCCATCCAGAACCATGAAATACAACAGAAGTCATCTACTGAGACATCCACAATAATGCTGAAGTCATCCACTTAGATATCAACGATATTGCAGAATTCATCTATCCTGAACTACACAATACAACAAAAGTCATCCACTGAGACATCCACGATATTGCTAAAGTCATCCATCCAAAACTCCGCCATACAACAGAAGTCATCTACTGAGACATCCACGATATTGTTGAAGTCATCCACCCAAAACTCAGCAATACAACAGAAGTCATCACTGAGACATCCACGATACCACAGAACCCATACACTTAGATCTCAACAATATTTTTGAAGTCATCCATCCAGAACTCCGCCATACAACAGAGGTCATCCACTAAGACATCCACGATACCACAGAAGCCATACACTTAGATATCAAGGATACTGCTGAAGTCTTCCATACACAACTTCACAATACAACAGAAGTCATCTACTAAGACATCCACGATATTGCTGAAGTCATCCACTTAGATCTCAACGATATTGCAGAATTCATCTATCCTGAACTACGCAATACAACAAAAGTCATCCTCTGAGACATCCACGATATTGCTAAAGTCATCCACTTAGATCTCAACGATATTGCAGAATTCATCTATCCTGAACTACGCAATACAACAAAAGTCATCCTCTGAGACATCCACGATATTGCTAAAGTCATCCATCCAGAACTCCGCCACACAACAGAAGTCATCCACTGAGACATCCACGATAATTCTGAAGTCATCCACTTAGATCTCAACGATACTTCAGAAGTCATCCATCTAAAACTCGACAATACAACAGAAGTCATCTACTAAGACGCCCACAATATTGCTAAAGTCTTCCACCGAGACATCCACGATATTGCTAAAGTCTTCCACCGAGACATCTACGAAGACATCCCCACAGACGATGTCCCCCTACAGAGCCCCGGCAAAGAACGCCGCTAAAGGACGCCGCCATGTGACATCGATTAGCAACATTACAGCCGCGTCCAGACTTTGATTTAAAGAGTTGGCGGAGGAAACGGGCGTCTGGGGGGGGGGGGGGGGGGTGTTGGCTTTCACAAGAACACCGCCGTGTTCTAACACTTCGATTCTCTCGTGATGAAAGTCGATGATAGAGTTTCCACACCACCCCTCAGCGCTTTATAATGGCACCCTCTAGGAGTCCTATGAAGTCCTAGAGTGTCCTATTCCACCATTCCTCTAACAGGACCATCGAGTCCCTTCAATCCACCAAAGATAATCAATCATTGGCATCATACTTTCCTATCATGGACTCTTTCTATCTCTACATAGTTTCCCAACCATCCAATCAATCAATCCAATCCTTCTTGACACCGTCTTTTTCCTATCCATTTTACCTTTCAGATATGTCTTCAGCCATCGACAGACACATTAGAATCGTCATATTTATAATGCTTTGAAAAATGATTTATCTCTTTCCTGACGAAGATAAAATATTTTTGTCGAAGCGTCTAGAAAATAAAAACCTTTTTTATCCCATTCATTGGGATTGAGATCAAATGGGGTTTCTCAAACCCTCCAGTACTTTTAGAGGAATATAAATAGTACGCATTACTAAATAGTACTATGTAGATTATATTGATATACTGAAACACCTCCTCATACAGTTAAACCTGTCTATAGCGCCTCCTCTAAATAGCGCCTCCCTCTCTATAGCGCCCGATTTTAAATACGTAGTACGATGCGATTTACATTAAAAGTGACCTGTCTATAGCACCCCCACTCTATAGCGCCCGATTTTAAATACGTAGTACGATGCGATTTACATTAAAATTGACCTGTCTATAGCACCCCCTCTCTATAGCGACCGATTTTAAATACGTAGTACGATGCGATTTACATTAAAAGTGACCTGTCTATAGCACCTCCTCTCTATAGCGCCCGATTTTAAATATGTAGTACGATGCGATTTACATTAAAACTGACCTGCCTATAGCACCCCCTCTCTATAGCGCCCGATTTTAAATACGTAGTACGATGCGATTTACATTAAAAGTGACCTGTCTATAGCACCTCCTCTCTATAGCGCCCGATTTTAAATACGTAGTACGATGCGATTTACGTTAAAAGTGATCTGTCTATAGCACCCCCTCTCTATAGCATCCTATTTTGGTGAGTCCCAAGAGGGGGCGCTATAGACAGGTTTAACTGTATATTTTATAGAGCTAAGGACAGTAGAAGTTTGATATATGTATGAGAGAAACATTCGCGTCTAAATGTTTTCATTTGTTATATATAGATGGCGTGTTATTGCCTCATATTAATTTATACCTAACTGACCTTGTTCTTATTGTTTATGAAAGACCATTGCTCGATGCAAATATTTATATGTGATTCTATTGTTCTAAAAGCTTATGTCGATAGTTTACTTGAATAAAATTTCTGAGATTCCACCTTTCAGTGTAGCATATATAAACAGAATGATCCAATAAAGTATTAGAGATCTAAAAAGAGAAGGGGAAAAGCTATATACATAATCTAATTGATGTAAATAATTATATGTAAATACTCTTTGTCAGGATTAGAATGACGAATCCTGTATGGGACTTTGATTCCTGTAAAAGGCCTGTTGTTGCTGTTGTATATAGTCACAGTGTAGAAAATACTATACTATACCTACTACATATAGGTTTCTCTCTGTATTCTTAGTTCTCTTCTCTTCAATTACTCTGTAAACTGGCGAATCCTTTATAGGACGAGAGGTCCTCAATAAAGGCTTTTGTTGTGTTGTTGTTGTATTAGAGATCTAAAGAAGCGTTCTGGTAGATTAAAAATTGGGGAAAACGATGGGAGGGTTCACCACTGATGAGTCAAGCCCTTCCAATATTTTTTCATCGCAGTAAAGACAGTAGAAATTCTATTTATGCGCGAAAGAGACATTCGCGTCATAATGTTTTATTATTTTCCAGGTACATATACCTTGTGCTAAGTACACAAGTGTATACAAGTGTGTATTTGAATATTTCTTTACTGGGTACATATACATATTGCTATGTACTCAAATATTTCTCCATTTCTTATACTAGGTACATAGATTGCTAAGTACTTATACGAGGGGTGTCCCATAAGTCCGTGGCCCGACATATAAAGAAAATGACTAATAAAATGATTATGATTTATTTTTCAACATAATCCCTGTTAAGGTCTATACACTTTTTCCAGCGATGTTCTAATGCTTTTATGCCCTCCAAAAAGAACGATGTTTCAAGTGACTCAAAAAATGAGGTTACAGCATCAATTACCTCTTCATCTGACCTAAAATAAATGCCAGAAAGTGAATTTTTCAAATGAGGAAATAGATGGAAGTCAAACGAAGCTAGATCTGGTGAATAGGGTGCATGTGGTAAAAGTCCAAAGCCAGAATAATAAATATCAGCCATGGCTTGCAGCGACCGATGACTCGGAGCATTGTTTTGATGGTAAACAATCTTAACTTAAAAATTTACATATCTTTATACAAGGCTTTAAGGTATATATGGTAAAATTGATTAGTTTCTAATATTTTGTTCCCATGGTCGAGCCACGGACTTATGGGACACCCCTCGTATATTTCTATATTACGTACATGAACATTTTGTTCAAATCAATAAGCTTGAGGGATAAGTATCTTTTTGCAAATAACTTTATTTCAAGCTTTCGGGCACAACCGCCCTTCGACAGGAAAAAATATTACGCTGCTAAAGTTTTCGGATCTAATCTAAATATATACAATATATAGGAGCATAAAATAACAGTTATGCAAAAATGGATTTACATAGTGAAGAAAACAATAAACTGGAATTTGATATTTGTAAATATATATATAGCGAATTTTAATATCTAAAATATGTACTGATATGAATAGGACAAATAATATGGCATATCTTGGAAACACAGGACAGAATACATATTGAATTTGTGGTCTCAGAGTTCATGATACAGTGGGGGGTTTGGTGGCTGCAGGGAATATTACATTGTAAATTTCAGGTAAATCAATTTTTCTATTGAGGCTGTGGAATTTGCTTGACAGGAGGGATTCAATGATTGTGTTAAGTATTCAAATATTTCTATACAAAGTACATAAACATTGCTAATTACCTAAATATTTATTAATTAGGTAAGTAATGTTTATACAATAGAACCTCCCTGTAAAGGACATCTAATTGCAGAGCCAAAGTATCCTTTAGGGAAAGGTGTCCTCTTACCAGAGAGTTACTTAATAGTAAAAATGGTACAATATAATACACTGCGGCCCGTGATTCCAAAACGACACTTGAAGTTACACCGCATGAGTTTCTTTTCAATGAAAAATCAAAATTTTATTTCAAGGTGAAATATTGACTATTTCTAACCTTTTTTGGATGAGGTATGAAAGGATGAATTATGAAGAGTAATGATGAACGGAAAAATACGTCCAGGGTAGCTTAGTGGACATGGTATCTGCCCGGTAAGCGGAACATTGTGGGTTCGATTCCCATCCCTGGACACTTGTATTTTTCTGTTCATCATTACTCTTCATAATTCATTCTTTCATACCTCATCCAAAAATGGTTAGAAATAGTCAATATTTCACCTTGAAATAAAATTTTGATTTTTCATTGAAAAGAAACTCATGCGGTGTAACTTCAAGTGTTGTTTTAGTAAAAATGGTAATTTTGCAAATGAAAACTGTCCTTTGTAGAGATGTGTTCTATAGCGGGTTGTCCGCTAAAGGGAGGTTCTACTGTTTATTATAACTAGTATTGAAATATAATGAATTATTTCATGTATTAGGTACATAAACATTTTGTTTGTCTTAAATATTTAAATATTTCTCTACTAAGAACATAAACATTACTAATTTATGATAAAATTGTGAAAAAAAGTTGTAAAATTACAAAATATTTTCTCACAATGAGTTTCTTTTTATTACAAAACGCTAGCTTTCAAGTGATAATCGCTCTTCAACGGGCTTAATAAAACATCGACTATATCTTACAAGAAATATTTACAAAAACATACGCTCGCAGCGTGGATATTCACAACTGAAATTTTTTAAATTGCTTTGTAATTTAACAATGTTATGGAATATGTCTACACCCATACCTCGCTTTGCGTCGGGGTTACGTTCCAAAAAAAACACGACGCAAATTGAAACGACACAAAGTGAAAATATATGAAGGCGCAATCAAAAACAAAGGTGTTGCCATATTTTATTTAAAAAAAAAATTAAAGACTCGAATCCAAAACAACGCAACTTCGAAAATCGAACCGACGCACAGTGAAAATCAGTAAAAATTAAGCAGCGACGCAACTTCGAAAAAAACGCAAAACGAAACGACGCAAATCGAGGTGTATATATATATTGATGTACTAGATAATTAATGTTTATATATGTACCTAATAGATAAATGCATTATTTCATGTATTAAGTATACATAAACATTTCTCTATAAGATATACATGAACATTTCTATTTGAATTTAACGATGCGAAAAATGTAAGGAGCAAGCTTCGTCTGGCAAGAATTACACCGGCGCCATTTTGTGTCCCGACGTAATTAAATGGCGGGTTAATTTGGTTAATTCTGTAATTAAAATGGATCCGGGAATAATTAATGAAGGCATTTTGGTGGCACACGGTCATAATTTCCCTTCTCGGCTGATTCAGGCGTCTGCTACCCTATTTTGTTTATAATAATTAGCATATAATTTGGGTGGAAATTTATCTAATTCTTTTCTTCTATTTATATTATGTTTTAAACAAGATTTGTATATTAATATACTAATATAATAAATTCATCCAATTCTTTCTTATATTTCTATTATTTTTTAAACAAGCTTTTTATTTATTTTTATTTATTTATTACAAAACACACGCTATATCCTATGTGGATATTTGCATGTAAATGTTTTAAACAAGCTTTGTAAATTAGTATACAAAGCTTGTTTAAAAAGTATTATCTGTTTGATTAAAAAATTATTATTTTTTGAAGATAAAGATACTTTGGCCAGTAAATATTTTAAATTTATTTTACTAAAATAAGATTTACTGGTCGAAGTATCTTTAATTTTAGGAACTATGAATTCCGGCCAGGCAGCCTCTATCTTTACGATAAAAAATTATTGAATGAAGAAAATGGTGGATGATATTTGATAATCTAAATAACTGTATGAAGAGAATTGACAAATTTCTTGACAATTACCAAAGGATATTTATTTTCAATATTTGATATATTTGAGAGATAGGATATCGAAATGTTTTACCTTGTTGGGGTAGTTTCAAATCTTTTAACTTTAAAGAAATGGGGAAAATGTTGAGAGAGATATATTTATAACCCAGGGAGCACAGAACACCAACTACCCGGGGAGTTCAGCTCACTAGTATGGACTAGTGTTGAGAGCTTTTACTCGCGTCCTGTTTTGATTGCTGAGTTGAACCAGTTGACCAGGAAGTTCCATGTTGAGGTTGAGTCTGGAAGGCTGTCCATAAATTTAGGGTTGAAGTGGGAAAAATGTTGAGAGAGAGATATTTATAACCCAGTGAGCGCAGAACACCAACTACCCGGGAAGTCCAGATCACCAGTATGGACTAGTTGCTAAGCGCTTTTACTCGCGTCCTGTTTTGATTGCTGAGTTGAACCAGTTGACCTGGATGTTCCATGTTGAGGTTGAGTCTGAGAGTTTGGTCATAGATGTAGGATTGAGGTGGGGAAAATGTTGAGAGAGAGATATTTATAACCCATGGAGCACAGAACACCAACTACCCGGGGAGTTCAGCTCACTAGTATGGACTAGTGTTGAGCGCTTTTACTTGCGTCCTGTTTTGATTGCTGAGTTGAACCAGTTGACAAGGAAGTTCCATATTGAGATTGAGTCTGGGAGGCTGACCATAAATTTAGGATTGAGGCGGGAATAAATAATTGATACAAATTAAATAAATAAAAAAAGACGCTAACACCAAGCCCCATCTAATGACCGTCTCTGTAAACTAGCGTTCTCGGTACTCTTTAAATTAATATGTAAATAGGATAGAAGATTCAATGCATTCTCTAATCTAGATTTCCTGAAGGAGATATGTGAGATGTGAAATGTGAAGAGATGAAGAAGATAATTCATTCCTTCATCTTGAAGATAAAGGTTGCTTGGGGCCGGCATTCATTGTTCTTAAAAATAAGAAACACTTCGGTCAATGAAGGTTTTGATGTCTCGACGTTTCAACAAAAAGCTTTTGTCGTCGTCAGGAAAAATTTAAAATTAAAGTATTTGGTAAAGCGCGTCTTCTTCTTCTTTCTTATCTCAAAGCCATGATAATCATGGTTGGGTAGTTAGCGACTGCTTTTACTGTAAGTACACCACATGTCTACACATGTGAAAAGCAGTTCGACTTTGCACTTACAAATGTGCCAGAGCCCCATTTGGTTACTTGCACTCGCTGGTGGGGTTGGACTTTTGCAAGAATCGGGGGCCATTGGAGGCTAGTATTCATTGTTTTTAAAAATAAGAAACACTTCGGTCAATAAAGGTTTTGATTTCTCGGCGTTTCTACAAAATCCTTTGTCATCGTCAGGAAAAATTAAAGCTATTAGCAAGGCGTTATAAATGTATCTGGAGTTACAATGACATTCTTCTTTTGAACGCTTCTTTTTCCCTTTAGTGTTTATTTTTTCCTGACGAGGAGACAAAAGATTTTTGTCGAAAAATCGAGAGATGAAAATCTGTTCTGGCTGAAGTTATTCCTTCATGCTTATTGTGAATTATTATTTAATGTAATCGTAGGTTTTCATGTCTTGATGCGGGTTAGTTGTTGCTATACGTGAAGTTCTCGTGATTGCGAGGCAGGCTTTTCAAACCTCTTTGTTTTTAGTTCCGGGCAGTTTGTTTTGCTGATGTCTTTTGCGCCATGGGAAGTATCCTCACTTGTCTCAGTACCTTCACTATCGGCCATTGTGCATGCTGCTGCGGGGAAGAGGCTTGCGGCTTCTGGTGTCGTAGCTGTCCTTCTTGTCGCAACTCGACGTCGACGCGGTTCATGTACGCCATCCTGCTCTTCCTCGTGGTCTTCTTATGCTTCATCCTGATGGCACCAAGCATGCAGCTACGTCTACGTCACGCTGTCCCATTCTGTCACAACGCTACCAATGATACTGCTGCTGCTTGCGACCGGAATGTCGCATTCCTTGCTGTCTACCGATCTTGCTTCGCTATCTGTGTCTTCTTTGCTCTATTCTGTCTCATCATGTTTGATGTTGAAAGTTCTATAGATCCTCGATCGTGGATACAAAATGGATTCTGGTTTCCTAAATTGATTGTTCTTGTTTTAATCACTACTGGAGCCTTTTACATACACGCTGATACCGTGTTTGATATTATTCTAATGTATTTTGGTATTGTAGCAAGTTTTATGTTTATTCTGATTCAGCTCTTGTTTCTGGTTGATTTTGCTCATTGCTGGGCGGAAGATTGGTTACAGAAATTTGAAGATACTGGATTGAATATTTACTATTGTGGAGTAATGACGTTCACCATTATTAACTATGGATTGGGTCTGTTTGGTACTGTTTACATGTTTATTCAGTATGCTCTTGGCCGATCTTGTGTTCTGCATCGATTCCTTCTAATATGGAACACGCTCCTATGCATCGTTCTTTCCGTCGCTTCGATCATCCCCAAGGTTCAGGAGGCTCAGCCACGATCCGGTTTGCTACAAGCTTCAGTGGTATCGCTTTACGCTACCTATCTTACCTGGTCGGCTCTAAATTCTTCCCCTTACGAAAAATGCATGCCCGTTCTCCCGAATATGTCAGCAAACAGCATCGTGGGCATTCTTCTATCTTCTTGCGTCGTGATCTACTCAACGCTACGAAACACCACACAATCCAAGGTCAACCGCCTCTCTATGGGCCCAGACATACCGGCTGGAGGATCGGCAAAGAAAGGAGACGAAGAAGAAGCAGGAACAGACAATGATAACAAGAAACGATTGAAGGTATGGGATGATGAGCAGGCTGAAGTCAATTATAACTGGTCCTTCTTCCATTTCATGTTTGGATTGGCTTCCCTCTATCTCATGATGACCTTCACTTCTTGGTATGTCCCGGGCGCTCCGTCTGATCATCCCAACAGTGGATCACTCTGGGTCAAGGTGGTGTCAAGCTGGCTTGCTGTGGGACTGTACGTCTGGACTCTGATGGCACCGCTCGTACTGCCCGACCGCGACTTCAACTTCTAGAACAGACTTCTTCGGTCAAATTAAATTTTATCACTCGGTGGGAGGATTTATTTGATAATCATAATCCTCTGCATCACACGCTATTTGGCAAAACAACATCCAGGTCTTTTATATACCCTCCTAGACAAAAATTAAGGAAGTTGTACCTTTTACCATATATATCGGTATTCAGACAATAACTCTGAAAGATATTACAATGCACTCATAGACAAAACTTAAGGAAGTTTTACCTTTTAGCATATATATCAGGATTCAGACAATAACTCTGAAGATATTCAATACACAGTGACCTTTATTGAAGACACACGAGACAAACAAGTGTGAACAAAATTGACTCTGTCTCCTTAAAAATAAAAAACAGACGACTGGCGACATCAAAGGCATTCTACTTTCTTAAGTTTTGACCATGAGTGTACATTAAGCTTCTTAAAATCCGAAAAGTTACTCATTAAGAGTTTGCTTTTCTTAAATATTGTCCAGAGACATTAAGAGATTTGGTTCGAAAACCTTTTTCTTTGTTCAAGACGATTTCAAAACTTGAAGCCAATTTTGATCTATAAAAGATATCCAATAGGATTTAACGAAATGGTTTGTAAGAATTTATAGAACCACTTTCCCAGCGTTCATCCATGGTGTTTAAAGACATAAGTATGTGAGTAGAAGACATCTTCTGAAGATTTAGCAACCCACTGAAGACGTTGAGAACTATTTCAGAAAAGAAAAATATAGCAATAGAACTCTATAATTTCTACAGATCAATTGTAAATAGATTCATACACAAAAGAGATAGTGAGGAAAGTTTTAGAACAGATATGTAAATAAATCCCATTTCAAAAAAAGGCTCATGTGCCCATAGGGAAAGGGAGAAAAAAATTACTGTATTATTTTGTTGTTGTATGGCGAATCCATACAGGGAAATGGGCCCTAATAAAAGCCTTTTTGTTGTTGTTGTTGTATGGTGAATCCATACAGGACAATGGGCCCTAATAAAAGCCTTTTTGTTGTTGTTGTTGTATGGTGAATCCATACAGGACAATGGGCCCTAATAAAAGCCTTTTTGTTGTTGTTGTTGTATGGCGAATCCATATAGGGAAATGGGCCCTAATAAAAGCCTTTTTGTTGTTGTTGTTGTTGTATGGCGAATCCATATAGGGAAATGGGCCCTAATAAAAGCCTTTTTGTTGTTGTTGTTGTATGGTGAATCCATACAGGACAATGGGCCCTAATAAAAGCCTTTTTGTTGTTGTTGTTGTATGGCGAATCCATATAGGGAAATGGGCCCTAATAAAAGCCTTTTTGTTGTTGTTGTTGTATGGCGAATCCATATAGGGAAATGGGCCCTAATAAAAGCCTTTTTGTTGTTGTTGTTGTATGGCGAATCCATATAGGGAAATGGGCCCTAATAAAAGCCTTTTTGTTGTTGTTGTTGTTGTATGGCGAATCCATATAGGGAAATGGGCCCTAATAAAAGCCTTTTTGTTGTTGTTGTTGTATGGCGAATCCATATAGGGAAATGGGCCCTAATAAAAGCCTTTTTGTTGTTGTTGTTGTATGGCGAATCCATATAGGGAAATGGGCCCTAATAAAAGCCTTTTTGTTGTTGTTGTTGTATGGCGAATCCATATAGGGAAATGGGCCCTAATAAAAGCCTTTTTGTTGTTGTTGTATGGGAGTAGAAGGTCGTTTATTGAAGAGTGGTTGATACGATAGTAAATTGTCAATATAATATTAATTTCTGTTAACAAAGAATTTGTCATTTTGAAATTTCCCATGTGGAATCTGCGGTAGATAAAGGTTACTCCTGGCAATATAGTTCTGTCGGTGGATGGTCCATCAGGTCCAATTACAGTTCTATGGGACTCCATTGCTGGCGCCGAATTGCCTCCATTATCGATTTGACGATGTCGTAACGCTCCTTCAGGAGCCTAGCTCGGGTTTTATGGCTGCAGCTGGTGTTCTTCGGCCGAAATTTCAGGATACTTCAATACTATCATCTTGTCTGGGTAACTTGAAGATAGAGGTTGCTTACCCCTGGTGCATTCTCATTCCTAACAAATCTTCTTTCCACTCCCTTACTATGAAAATTAGAAACTATTTTAGACACGCATAAGAATCTTTTTGAAATTAAACAATTTATACTGCCCTTACTGCAATGGAAAAATTAATGGGAGGGCCTGGTTCATCAGTGGTGAACCCTCCCAGCGGTTTCACAAGTTTAATCTACCATACCGCTGTTATATTGCATTTTTTCGATCTTCCTTTTATAGTGGTACTGATGGTAGACTCTTGGAATGGGTATTTTTAGATGAACTATGGACAAAAGCTTTGAGGACAGCAGAATTACATGCAATTATAAATTTATAATATGCTTCGAGCAATCGCTCTTCCGCAAATATCAAATTGTGTCTTTTATTAGAACAACTAGCCGAATGACCCGGGCAACGCCCGTGTTTTACCCGACTGTAGATGTTACAACGGTGATCCTTAGGTCGCTGGTTCAAATCCGGCTCGAGGGAGCCGGCGAGCACGTGACCTCCCTGTGCGCGCGCATCCGTGACAGAGGCCGATGAGGAAAGACGGTCGTGACTATATATAGGGATAATATAATATAATATATGTATCAGTACATTTTGTGTAGAAATAGGATTAGTTGACTTTATAAGGTAAACTTATTCATACAGTTTGTATCCCTCGATAGCTCAGTTGGCAAAGCGGAGGACTGTAGATGTTACAAATGAAAATTAGAAACTATTTTAGACGCGTAGGATTACTAGGGAAGAACAAACGGCGATATCAAGATTACGAACAGGACATCTTAAAATACTCAAATTTAATGGAAAAATCAAAACATTCCTGAAATGCGATTACCAACCTGCCAATCCTGAACATCTATAGAATTGTATCTCTCAAATCCTTCAAAAAAAAAAAAAAGACTTCTGGGCAAACCCCAGGATTATAATAAAAAAGCTGAGACAATGGAACCTAATGGAGATCGTTTAAACGACTTGAGGAATAAGAAACAACAACATCAACAGAGGTTGCCTGACCGATAGTTCTTAGAATTAAGAGACATTTTAACATAAAGAGGTCTATCAGAAACACCAAATTATTCCTGCGAAGAAACTGAACAAACTGCTCTTCACCTTATCTACGACTGTCCGAACTTTACAGAAGTGAAGTGAGACATCAATTGTGGTGAAGATAGAAGTTGTCTGGCCAATAGTTCTTAGAATAAGAGACATTTTTACATAAGAAGTCTATCAGAAACACCAAATTGTTCCTGCGGAGAAACTGAACAAACTGCTCTTCACCTTATTTATGACTGTCCCAACTTTACAGAAGTGAGACATCGACTGTGGTGAAGATAGACGTTATCTAGCCAATATTCATAGTTCTTAGAATTAAGTCACTTTTACATAAAGAGGTCTATCAGAAACACCAAATTGTTCCTGCGAATAAACTGAACAAACTGCTCTTCACCTTATCTACGACTGTCCAAACTTTACAGAAATGAGACATCGATTGTTCCCTGATCTAAATGATCTAACTCTCTTATATTAGCCATGGTCTTAACATTGTTGTCGCGATGGCTTCAATTTTGATCGTAACTTATCCGAATAGAATCAGAACTGACAGTGAATATACAAAGTGTTTGGGGAGTATCTCTTCAGACTTCAGAGGTTTAGGGATCTTGTGTGTGGCCAAAAAGTAACATAGAAATGAAATCATTATGATACGAATGTTTATTTTATACATAATACAAACTTCTACTATCCTTACTGCTATGAAAAAGCATTTGGAGGGCTTGGCTTATCAGTGGTGAACCCTCCCAGCGGTTTCGTCAATTTAATCTACCAGACCACTTCTTTAGAGCTCTAATACTGTATTGGACGATTCTGCTTATATACGCAGCACTGAAGGGTGGAATCTCAAAAATAGTATTCGATCAAACTATGGACATAAACTTTTAGTACAGTAGAATTACAAATATATATTTGCATCGAACAATGTTCTTCCGCAAACAATAATAGCAAGGTCAGTGTAAGGCATAAAATAAACATTCGTGTCTTAATAATTTCATTTCCTATATATAAATGGCCAGTTATGGTTTTATATTAATTTATACCTGACTGGACTTGTCCTTATTGTTTGCTGAAGAAGCATTGCTCGATGTAAATATTTATATGTAATTCTGCTGTCCTAAAAGCTTATGTCCATAGTTTGATTGAATACTATTTCTAAGATTCCACCCTTCAGTGTAGCGTATATAAGCAGAATGATCCAATACAGTATTAGAGATCTAAGAAGCGGTCTGGTGGATTAAATTGGCGAAACAGCTGGGAGGTTTCACCACTGATAAGCTAAGACCTCCCAATATTTTTTCATCGCAGTAAGGACAGTATAAATTCGTTTTATGGGTAAAAATAACCTTTGTTCTTTAATGCTTTCATTTCCTAAATGTACAGAGGGTTTGGGAAGTATCTTTTCAGACTCTAGAGGTTGAGTGATCTTGTGTATGGATAATAGGTAACAAAGGGTGGTCAGTGGTCAGGTGTATGCAGGCTTTCTTCTGGGACTCCAGAAGTATCTGTGGTGGTGGTGTCTTGTCCTTCCATGGAAAGGTGGGGTGCCATTTCCCCGTTAGTCAGCCACATTTCAGAGTTCCCTGTTCACGGTTACCGTAGCGGCTCGGGGCTCACGACACCGTATTTCGTCCTACAGGGCAGTCCCTTACTTGTGCTGCCTCTCCCGCCCGCCACGTAGAGGAGGGGTTGGACTTCTCAGCGGGGAATCTTGTGTGTGGATAATAGGTAACAAAGAGTTGGCTGGTATATGCAGGTTTCTTCTGGGAATCTAGAAATACAGGGATCTTGAATATGTATAAGAAAAAGTGGTCCGGTGTATGCAGTTTTTCTTCTGTGACTCCAAAGGTCCAGAGATCTTGTGTGTGAACACAAGTAACAAAGAGTTGGATGATGTATGCAGGCTTTCTTCTGGGACTCCAGAAGTCCAGAGATCTTGTGTGTAGACAACAAGTAACAAAGAGTTGGCTGGTGTATACAGGCTTTCTTCTGGGACTCCAGAGGTCCAGAGATCTTGTGTGTGGATAATAGGTAACAAAGAGTTGGCTTGTTTATGCAGGCTATCTACTAGGACTCCAGAAGTCCAGAGACCTTGTGTGTAGACAACAAGTAACAAAGAGTTGGATGATGTATATAGGTTTCTTCTGGGACTCCAGAGGTCCAGAGATCTTGTATGTGGATAATAGGTAACAAAGAGTGGTCTGGTGTATGCAGGCTATCTACTGGGACTCCAGAAGTCCAGAGATCTTGTGTGTGAATAATAGGTAACAAAGAGTTGGCTGGTATATGCAGGTTTCTTCTGGGACTCTAGAAGTCCAGAGATCTTGTGTGTAGACAACAAGAAACAAATAGTTGGCTGGTGTATACAGGCTTTCTTCCGGGGCTCTAGAGGTCCAGAGATCTTGTGTGTGGATAATAGGTAACAAAGAGTTGTCTGGTGTATACAGGCTTTCCTCTGGGACTCTAGAGGTTCAGAGATCTTGTGTGTAGACAACAAGTAACAAAGAGTTGGCTGGTGTATACAGGCTTTCTTCTGGGACTCTAGAAGTCCAGAGATCTTGTGTGTGTATAATAGGTAACAAAGAGTTGGCTGGTGTATGCAGGCTATCTCCTGGGACTCCAGCAGGTGTCAGATGTCATGGCTCCACGGAGGGCCAAGCCATCGGATTACTCAGACCATGGTATGGCTGCCGCAGTACACAGAAGGTTCTCAGGTAAGCCTCAATGACCATATTTCTTTCTTTTATTCCATCTCCTTGTGTTTGAAACGCTTGATCTATTTCAACTGAGAATTTTACTATGCGTAAATATAGAACAAAAAAATCTTCATATCTCTGACCTTACATATGCCTACCATCTCTTCAGTTCTTTTTATCCACCAATAAACATATACACTCATAGACAAAAATTAAGGAAGTTGTACCTTTTAGCATGTATATCGGGATTGAGACAATAACTCTGAAAGATATTACAGTGACCTTTATTGAAGACACACGAGATAACCAAGTGTGTATACACTCATGGACAAAACTTAAGGAAGTTGTACCTTTCAGCATGTATATCGGGATTCAGACAATAACTCTGAAAGTTATTTGATACCCAGTGGCTCTTTTATTGAAGACACACGAGAAAACCAAGTGTGAACAAAATTGCCTCTGTCCCCTTTACAAAAATGACTTTCCATTTCACCAAGTTTTGTCCATGAGTGTACTCTCCTATAGGACGCTGTGTACTGTTAAAAGTCATCACAAAATACTAATGCCTAATACAACGACACTCGCTTAAACATCTCCAGGCAAACAACCCTGAAAAGCTAATCACATCACCTGTGAACCTTTTTTTGTTGTTGTTGTTGTTGTGTTCAAACATGGCTACAATTATTATGAAAAAAGGCATCTCCTTATCGTACAAATGAAAGTTTCTGATGGCTTGCGCCATCTATCGGTATAAATATCAATTATTCTCGTTGATTTTTAATTATTCCAGAATTCGACAAATACCCAATCTTGATTAATCAAGAAAAGCTAACCACGGACGCCTTTCGGGCTGTTGGCCCTCATCAACATGGTGCAAGCTGTACCTCAACGACCAAAAAATTGGTCATTAAGGCATCCTGAAAAATCATGAAACGGGTAATTAAGGCCAGAATTGCGTGAGACCGCGACACAATGTGAAATGTGTCCGTGGTTATCTTTTCTTGATTAATCAAGAATGGGTATTTGGCTAATTCTGGAATAATTAAAAATCAACGAGAATAGTTGATATTTATTCCGATAGATGGCGAAAGTCATCAGTAACTTTCAGTTGCACGATAAGGAGATGCCTTTTTAATAATTTATGCACCTTATCCCAGTACAATATCACATTTGTACTATTTTTTTCACATGGCTACGTTTGTCCACTCCACATGACATGGCATCAATCTCTCTCTCTATATATAAGAAGTATTTTTTTCTAAGCCAGATGAAAAGTGTATTCTTTGACAAAACCAATAAGGAATCTTAAGTTTTGGTTTCTTTTTACAATTCTTTTATTTCTCGATCTTTCGGGCTAACATACTCTTCAACACGGAGACACAGAAGTGTACAACTTCTAGCCAATTATAACACGCCGAATTATAATAAAAGTTTATATATATGTGTTAAAATATATTTTACATACTTTAAAACTGTTAATATAACTCAATGTCTGTTAACTTTGTATACTTAGCTATTCTGTGAACTTATGCAATGATTAGTTTTTATCTATATGTAGAAATAACAGAGCAAAGTTACATTCTTCCAGTATTATTTAGTATCGTTATTATGAGAATTTATGAATGTCAATGGTCTTCAGGTAATTCGACAGTTTAACACCAACTTAGCTATCTACGCCCCAATGTATCTACGTATGTACTGAACACCAATGTATCTACGTATATACTGTACACCACCACTGTATCTACGTATATACTGAACACCATCACTGTATCTACGTATATACTGAACACCACCGCTGTATCTACGTATATACTGAACACCATCACTGTATCTACGTATATACTGAACACCATCTCTGTATCTACGTATATACTGAACACCACCACTGTATCTACGTATATACTGAACACCATCACTGTATCTACGTATATACTGAACACCACCACTGTATCTACGTATATACTGAACACCATCACTGTATCTACGTATATACTGTACACCAATGTATCTACGTATATACTGAACACCATCACTGTATCTACGTATATACTGAACACCATCACTGTATCTACGTATATACTGAACACCATCACTGTATCTACGTATATACTGAACACCATCACTGTATCTACGTATATACTGAACACCACTACTGTATCTACGTATATACTGAACACCATCACTGTATCTACGTATATACTGAACACCATCACTGTATCTACGTATATACTGAACACCATCACTGTATCTACGTATATACTGAACACCATCACTGTATCTACGTTTGTATTGTACACCACCACTGTATCTACGTATATACTGAACACCATCACTGTATCTAAGTATATACTGAACACCATCACTGTATCTACGTTTGTATTGTACACCACCGCTGTATCTACGTATATACTGAACACCATCACTGTATCTAAGTATATACTGAACACCATCACTGTATCTACGTTTGTATTGTACACCACCGCTGTATCTAAGTATATACTGAACACCATCACTGTATCTACGTTTGTATTGTACACCACCGCTGTATCTACGTATATACTGAACACCATCACTGTATCTAAGTATATACTGAACACCATCACTGTATCTACGTTTGTATTGTACACCACCGCTGTATCTACGTATATACTGAACACCATCACTGTATCTACGTTTGTACTAAACACCACCGCTGTATCTACGTATATACTGAACACCACTACTGTATCTACGTTTGTACTAAACACCACCGCTGTATCTACGTATATACTGAACACCACTACTGTATCTACGTTTGTACTAAACACCACCGCTGTATCTACGTATATACTGAACACCACTACTGTATCTACGTTTGTACTAAACACCACCGCTGTATCTACGTATATACTGAACACCACTACTGTATCTACGTTTGTACTGAACACCATCACTGTATCTACGTATATACTGTACACCAATGTATCTACGTATATACTGAACACCATCACTGTATCTACGTATATACTGTACACCAATGTATCTACGTATATACTGAACACCATCACTGTATCTACGTATATACTGAACACCATCACTGTATCTACGTATATACTGTACACCAATGTATCTACGTATATACTGAACACCATCACTGTATCTACGTATATACTGTACACCAATGTATCTACGTATATACTGAACACCATCACTGTATCTACGTATATACTGTACACCAATGTATCTACGTATATACTGAACACCATCACTGTATCTACGTATATACTGAACACCACTACTGTATCTACGTTTGTACTAAACACCACCGCTGTATGTACTGTACACCATTGTATCTACATATATGTACCTACAGAAGGATGTATGTCGGTCCAGATCCTGTTGAGAAGTCCGACAGTCCAGTAGTCGATCCGACCACGTCAGCTGTCGACGATGATCCCAAGAAGAAGAAACGTCAAAGAAGACAACGTACCCATTTCACCTCACAGCAGTTACAGGAACTCGAGGCTACCTTCGCTAGGAATAGGTATCCAGACATGTCCACACGGGAGGAGATTGCCATGTGGACCAACCTTACAGAGGCTAGAGTCAGGGTGAGTACAACCTCCTCTTGGAATGTCACAGTAGCGGACACTTACACACGATAGACACACTGAGGGATTCATACCTTCACTTAAATTTCAATGAAGTTTCAGTCCCCATTCATCGCAATCGAAAAAATGTCAAAAATTAGCATAATTTTTAGTTTTATGGTAAAAAATTCTCTCTAATATATATAACTAGCCGAATGACCTGGGCAATGCCCGGGTTTTACCCTATCAAATGCTTTTATTCAAATACTATTCGTTACAATTATAAATTGGCGCCGTGGATGTCATTCTTGTATAATTTATAAATGAGTTTTAAAAATTGTAAAAAAAAAAAATGCATCGGCCGGGAATCGAACCCGGGCCGCCCGCGTGGCAGGCGAGCATTCTACCACTGAACCACCGATGGTTATGAGAAATGGTCATATTTGGGTATTTATTCCATTCACAAAAGCAAACGGTGACAGAATTGATTAAGAAAGAATTGATTATGACGCTGATAACTGTATATATTAATTCTCATTGAGAAAGATAGAAAATTGTTTTTAAAATTTCAATGTAATTATAATAGTTTTAACACACGATATTTTCCTGTTTCATGTAACTACATTGTTTAGAGAGACTTAAGTCTCAGTTTACCACACTGTATGGAGTCTTAAGTCATAGGTAACCACGCCGTATGAAGACTTAAGTTTTAGGTAACTACGCCGTAGGGAGCCTTGATCACAAGTAAACACACTTTAGGGAGCCTTAAGTTACAAGTAGCAACGTTGTAGGAAGCCTTAAGTTACAAATAGCCATACTGTAGGGAGACTTAGTCATAGGTAACCACGCCGTATGAAGACTTAAGTCTCGGGTAATTACGCCGTAGGGAGCCTTGATCACAAGTAAACACACTGTAGGGAGCCTTAAGTTACAAGTAGCAACGTTGTAGGAAGCCTTAAGTTACAAATAGCCACACTGTATGGAGACTTAAGTCATAGGTAACCACGCCGTATGAAGACTTAAGTATCGGGTAACTACGCCGTAGGGAGCCTTGATCACAAGTAACCACGCCGTAGGGAGACTTAAGTTACAAGTAACCATGCTGTACGGAGACTCAAGTCACAAGTAGCCACACTGTGGGGAGGCTTAAATCTCAGGTAACCACGCCGTATGGAGTTTTAGGTCTCAGGTAACTACGCCGTAGGGAGCCTTGATCACAAGTAACCACGCCGTAGGGAGACTTAAGTTACAAGTAACCATGCTGTACGGAGACTCAAGTCACAAGTAGCCACACTGTGGGGAGGCTTAAATCTCAGATAACCACGCCGTATGGAGTTTTAGGTCTCAGGTAACTACGCCGTAGGGAGCCTTGATCACAAGTAACCACGCCGTAGGGAGACTTAAGTTACAAGTAACCATGCTGTACGGAGACTCAAGTCACAAGTAGCCACACTGTGAGGAGGCTTAAATCTCAGGTAACCACGCCGTATGGAGTTTTAGGTCTCAGGTAACTACGCCGTAGGGAGCCTTGATCACAAGTAACCACGCCGTAGGGAGACTTAAGTTAAAAGTAACCATTCTGTACGGAGACTCAAGTCACAAGTAACCACGCCATAGGGAGACTTAAGTCTGAAGTAACCACGCCGTAGGGAGCCTTTAGTCACAAGTAACCACACTGTAGGGAGTCTTAAGTCTCAGGTAACCACGCCGTAGGAAAACTCAAGTCTCAGGTAACCACGCTGTAGGAAAACTCAAGTCTCAGGTAACCACGCTGTAGGAAAACTCAAGTCTCAGGTAACCACGCTGTAGGGAGCTTTAAGTCACAAGTAGCCACACTGTAGGAAAACTTAAGTCACAGATAACCACGTCGTTGTGTAAGAAGACTTAAGTCACAACATTCAGGAAGTTTTTCCACATCACCTAACAATTACCATCATCTCTATCTCACAATCAAAACACCAATTCAAGAACATTAGTGTAAGACATCACAGACCATCTGTCATTAACATTGTATACCTCTATTAAAACTTTTGACCAACTTTAAGACAAAACATTCAGTCAAATATCCTACCACATATTACAATAATGGAGGTATATGTCATAGGGAGGGAGTTTACAAAGCGATTACAACACAGGGTGATAATCATGGACGGAATAATTGGTATTCCGATGATGTATGGGATGTATATTAAACAAAAGTCATCAGGGGGGGGGGGGGGAGGACAGGGGAGTCCCTCATTACTGTCCCCCCAGTGTCCCCTGTCTGACGACACCAAATTGATTCACTGCCTGGTCAAAAGTCCCATTTTAAAGTTCGTCCATTTATTTTTATCACAGAATAACGACTTTTTCCCCCCTCTCTCTCACCCTCGTCTCTTAATTGCTACTATGAAAACATAATGAAAATATATTTTTATCTCTTTCTTTCTCTTTTTATATATCCCTAAAGTTATATATTTGACTTTTGACTAATGTTATAATACCTTGATAAAAGGTTGGCATTCAGCCAACTGAAATATTAGTAAAATAAATGATTTTTTGATCCAATATATGCCTTTTTAATTAAAGAGTTATATATGTTAGGTAATAAATGGTAGATTTTTTTATTGTGAAATATTTAAATTCGAAACTATTATAGACGCGTATGATTCTTTTTAAAAAATTAAATACTTTCTACTGCCCTTATTAATTGATTAATTTTTAAAAAGAATCATACGCGTCTATAATAGTTTTGAATTTTGATAACAGATGGCACGCTAATGTATCATAATATATTTAAATTAACATTTAGATATATTTAAATAATAAAAAGCGTATATTGGATTGAATAAAAAAAAAAAAAGAAAGTCGGTGGATGAGAGGGTAACGCGCTCGATTCCCGACAGTCATGAACCAGGATTGAATCCCGCGTTAAAATTTTGTTTAATATGTGAAAAGCCTTCACATATATTATTCACTGTTTCAATTAACATGAACTAGGTTGCTCTTGCTGAGCGGTACCTATTAATGTGATTTTGAACCAGGAAAAAAAAAAGATTTATTTGCTAATGTTTCGGTTGATTGAACACTAAAGATTGAGAATTATTTTTATATTAATTTTGAAATTGAATATCAAAAATACTTTAATAAAAGTATATATGTATTAAAAATAAACGGAAAAAGAGATATTCATTAAATTATTTTCAAAATTTGTATTTTTTATTAGTTCTTTTTAATAAATGGTGGTGGTGTCTTGTTCACTCCATGGAAAGAGGGGTACCATTGCCCCGTTAGTCAGCCACATTTCAGAGTTCCCTGTTCACGGTTACAGTAGCGGCTCGGGGATCACGACACCGTACTACAGAGCAGTCCCTTACTTGTGCTGCTTCTCCCGTCCACCACGTTGAGGAAGACTTCTGGACAGGAATAAATAGAGAATCAGTGCAATAATTAAATAGAACTAAAAAAAGAACATCGTGTTAAATAAACGACTATAAAACGTATTTCTTTCGTCATCTTACCTATATTTTTTAAAAGCCAATATGGTTTTAAGGTTATGTGTGTCGTTATAAATATTATTGATAAAGTTAAACCTGTCTATAGCGCCTTCTCTAAATAGCGCCTTCCTCTCTATAGCGTCCGATTTTAAATACGTAGTACGATGTGATTTACATTAATAGTGACCTGTCAAAAGGTTGGTATGCAAATTTAGTTAAATGAAATCAAATTGTAAAGTATTGTGTGTATTCGAGAAATTGTATTATACAGTTATTACTTTCATTCAAAAATCATTTAATACATCCACATTGATCTTAATATAGTACCTAATTTATAGTATACACTATTCAAACATTCTATACCGATTCAAATCCCCATTTTGTAACAAAAATAAAAAAGAATATAAGTTATTCAATTACAAAACGCTAGCTTTCAAGTGATAATCGCTCTTCAACATGCTTGATAAAACATCGACTATATCTTACAAGAAATATTTACAAAAAACATAAGCGCGCAGCGTGGATATTTACAACTGAAATTTAAAAAAAAAAATGGTATGTAATGTAATTTAACAATGTTATGGAATATGTTTACACCCATACCTCGCTTTGCGTCGGGGTTACGTTCCAAAAAAACACGACGTAAATTGAAACGACGCAAAGTGAAAATATGTGAAGGCGTAATCAAAAACAAAGGTGTTGCCATATTTTAGGAAAAAAAAAAATTAAAGACTCGAATCCAAAACAACGCAACATCGAAAATCTAACGACGCACAGTGAAAATCAGTAAAAATTAAGCAGCGACGCAACTTCGAAAAAAACGCAAAGCGAGGTATTGGTGTATTTACATTTTTAAGGTATCCAGAACCTATAAAATTCATATAGTCGATGTTTTATTAAGCCCGTTGAAGAGTGATTATCACTTGAAAGCTAGCGTTTTGTAATAAAAAGAAACTCATTGTGAGAAAATATTTTGTGATTTTAAAACTTTTTAAACAATTTTATCAAGAATAGAAATAGAAGTTTGAATCTAAAGTATATTTATAACTTAATTTGACCCAATTCTTCATTTAAACTTCGCTCAACTTAATCTATATCCCTATGAGATTACATTATTCAATCCCCAACAGTTTCAATACCAAACGGCCATTTAACAACAACTAAGGCAAACAGACAAAAGAGAACGAATACTTTGAACCTAATTGCTTCATATTCAAGACATCCATTTACATTGTATAAGCCACTATGGATTACAGACGACACTCAATCTCACTGAATTATTCAAAAATCCGACAAAGAGGGATATCCACCATTCATATTCTCACAAATTTATAATGAGATTTGGCGCTTGCTTTTAAATTGAAAGTTCTCTTCTGCTACTTAATTTGACTTGGAGGGAGATTTAAGGACTGTCACCAAGCGTCTTATTTGATTTGCATACGATTCATTGTTAGTAAGCTTTACCTTCTAGTTGTCGTATGCAAATATGTACCCCTTAGGTATGCTTTTCTCATTTAAATAAAAAGATAGGAATAAGGAAATAATAAAGAAAGATATAGCTGATCTTAACTTTTCAAAGCTTTCAGAAAAACAATTTTCTTCTTTACGGATCTGTAGAAAAAGCTTTTAATGGCATTCAACAAAAGAGCATTCACATTGGGCCAGGTCTTTTTAACTATTAAATTTAATTACATTAACAAAACATTGCATACGATACGAGTTTTTTTAAAGATAAACAATAAACAATCCAGTGATACTTTAATGAAGTAAAAAAATAATAATAATTAAAAAGTATTTTGCTTATTTTCAAGTAAGATTTGATCATCGGTATTCTTTTTGTTTGCTTATCCCTAGTATACGTGGTACAGGGCCATGATAATCATGGTGGGTAGAAGTAAGCAACTGCTTTTATTGTAATGCACCACATGTCTACATATGTGAAAAAGCAGTTCGACTTTGCACTTATAAATATGTCAGAGCATCGTTTGGTTACTTTTTGGTTTTAGTAATCTGAAATGTGTTTGGATATAACATGTTTTGACAGAGAGTATTTGTCTATGTTAGTAATACAGAATTAACAAAAAATATACTAAAATACAAATTGTCATATTGAAGGAAACTGCTCTTCACCTTATCTATGACTGTCCGAACTTTACAGAAGTGAGACATCGATTGTTCCCTGATCTAAATGATTTAACTCTCTTACAACACACACAACAACTTTGTCTAAATACATTTTATCAACTCTGTCGATTAATACATGTAAATATTTAATTAAAAAGACATATATTGGATCAAAATATCATTTATTTTACCAATATTTCAGTTGGCTGAACGCCAACCTTTATCAAGGTGTTATAACATTTTAAAGTGTGTTAACAACAAACTCAGCGCCACATAACGTCAACAGAATTAAGTTTTAAAAAATATTTTGTTATATTCAAAGTTTTAAATTGACGTTATGAGGCGCTGAGTTTGTTGTTGACACACTTTAAAATGTTATAACACCTTGATAAAGGTTGGCGTTCAGCCAACTGAAATATTGGTAAAATAAATGATATTTTGATCCAATATATGCCCTTTTTAATTAAAGATTTATTTATGTATTGCTCTATTTTCAAAACATCTAAATATTTAAATATTTAATTCTAAGTTTTAGTTTGTCGTATTTGATTTTTATGTAATAGACGCAAATACACCTATCCCCCGATTTACACGGTACTTGTTTTACACGTTTTCGCTTTTACACGGTTTTACAAATAAGTTTTTTTTGTTTTTATCGCACTATACTAAAATGCGATATTCTACTCTATACTACCTATGTTGAAAAGAATATTGGGAGGCTCTGATTCATGAGGGGGGCGAACACCTATTCAGATTTGACAGTTTAATATACACCTATCCCTCGATTTACACGTTTTTCTCAGGAACGTATCTACCGTGTAAATCGGGGGATAGGTGTACTTCAATATTGCACGTCTTGTTTAATAATAAATTTTAAAAATAACACAAATTGGCATATAGAAAAATAAGAAAATATAAAGGGGGTCGGTGGAAGGCTGGTTAAACCGTTTGGTTTTCAACCACTACGACCCGGGTTCGATTCCCGCATTGGACACTTTTTTTCTGATTAAAAAAAAAATGCTCCAATGGCCCCCGATTCTTGCAAAATTCCAACCCCACCAGCGAGTGCAAGTAACCAAACGGGGTTCTGGCACATTTGTAAGTGCAAAGTTGAACTGCTTTTCACATGTGTAGCCATGTGGTGCACTTACAGTAAAAGCAGTCGCTAACTACCCACCATGATTATCATGGCCTGTACCACGTGTACTAGGGATAATTATAAAAATATATATATAAAGATTTAAAGATGCCAATGCAATTTATTCTTATCAAAACAATTCTCAATAAAATCAAATAATATAAAAATCAAGAGATATATAAGCCGTTAAAAATATATCTCAAAACCATCTTGTTACCTGAAGATGGTAACAACGCTGTTACCGAAACGTCACACACTATTTATTTATTTGGATTTGGTCTTATTAAAACGAAAATCACGAAATTTCTCTTTAATGGCTTATAAAATGCTAAAAATGAAAAGAAAAAGTTTTCTTTTATATATTTTAATAAAGAAAACTTTTTCTCTTCATTTTTAGCATTTTATTTGGTCTTATTACCTTGTGTTTATAATCTATAATCCAAATTATGCCTTATCACTCAAAAGTAATAATTGGATATTTTGTAAAAAAATAAACCGTCTTCTGCAATATATGATGTATCATGTATGTTAGACGTTTTCTGATACATCTGACTTCAGATCTTTGAAAAAAAAAAAAAAAGCGAATGACAAGGTTGCCCTTGAATAAAGAAAACCAAATATTTAAAGTTTATATAAAAGGGGGCATACCTGGATCTGTAAAGAAAGTCTGAAAGAAAAAAAAATATTAATTATTTTTGACTAATGACAAATTTGTTTTCATGTGATCTACAAGAATTTGTAAATTAAGTTTACTATGCAATAAATTGATAAAGAGGGAGCAATCTCTCGAAATATTTTGAGAATTTTTTTTTCTTTACAGATCCAGGTACGTCCTTTTATATAAACTGAATTGATGGATCGCCTTTTGACTCAACGATATTTAAAGGTCAAAAAAGTGTGTTAGCAGGATAAACTCTATGAACAAAAAAAAAAAGAGAACAAAATAAAAGAATTTCGTCTAAAAAAAAACATCTTTCTTTCTAAACTAGATAATTAAATATGATTTAAAAAAACACAAATCTATAATGTATAAATCTAATAACAAATAAATTTACATCTGTTATTGTGTTTGCTTTTCCTTCTACAAAAAAAAAAAGTAAGGCAAAAAAAAAAAAACGAACCAGACGACAAAGTTTATTACCAACCCGAGCTCCGCAGGCAAAAGGAATAACCCCCATCCGGCTAAAAGGGAGCAGCTCACTTGTCTCCATTACTGCAAGCGGAGTCGTTCTGCTGCGACCGTATAACAATCTTCTGCAGACATTTATGAGGGCCTTCAACCCAGTCGTCTGACTTGAATTTTATGGCGGTTTGTAGCCGTCGTTTGGTCGAGTTGCCAGACGCCGCCGTTACAACCTCCGGTAATTTTATTTTATTTTTTGAGCGTTTTTCCCAACATTGTATTAAGTATTTTTTTTATAATTTCTTTAGAAAATATATAGAATACACAATACATACAATAGGATGTACTTAAACACCTTATTTTCTTGTTATTCTCTATAGAAATAATTTGTAAAAATTATTATTTGGTAATGTGTTTCTTTTTTTATTTCTACTCTATTCGGAATAGTCTATATACACAGGCTTCAATTTTCAACATTAAACAATTACCTGAAATGATACATACAGAAATTTCAATATTCTAAGATAAAGATTTATTAGAAATCTAAACAATGGGCCTATTCGACAAAGCCTAAGCACAGAAATAGCTTCAATAATCTATGAATAAACATTTCCCTGATATCAAAAAAATTTTCCTATTTGGCAAAGTTTACGTACAGAAATGGCTTCAATCAATATTCTAAGAAAAACATTTCCCTGAAATCAAAAGAACTTCCCTATTTCGTAAGGTCTACGCACAGAAATGGCTTCAATCAATATTCTACGAAAAAACATTTCCCTGATATCAAAAAACAATTTAATTATTTCGCAAAGTCTACGCACAGAAATGACTTCATTTTTATACGAATTAAACATTTCCTTGATATAAAAAAAAAACATTTCCTTATTTCGCAAAGTCTACGCACAGAAATGACTTCAATATTCTATGAATAAACATTTCCCTAAAATCAAAAGAATTTCCCTATTCCGCAAAGTCTACGCACAGAACTAGCTTCAACATTCTACGGATAAACATTTCCCTAGAATCAAAACAATTTCCAGCAGAAGAGTCTGCCAATACTCTGTGATCATCATTCCTCGGCCCAAATTTAGCCCCACCATTAGGCCACCGAGCTAAGGAAGAAGAATGGGCTTCGCTGGATTAGTGCAAATTTAGCGGTGCAAGTCAGCCGCCATTATTCATGGACGGTCTCGTGACGGTGTCACATCCATCACCGTGCAATATTGTCGCCAAGAAATTTGCCCAATTCTTTATGCTGTCCCTACAGTGTCCTTGACAGATTTCATCGTCGCCTCAGAGTTTTCCTTTCGTTCTGTCATTAGAGTTTAAACCATTTATCTTTAACTCTCGATACGCTGATGACTAGGAATGGAGGGAATTAGCTTTGTATACTTTATTCCACAAAGTGAATAATTCATGAGAATTAGTAGACATATAGAAGTAACAAGTATGTGTGGGTAGACAGAGCTGTTGAATGAAGAAGACAAATTAATGGAGGGAAAGATCAGAAGTGGATGAAGGGATAGAGCGTAACAAGTGAATGAAATAATAGAGCGGAACAAGTGAATGAAGGGATAGAGCGGAACAAGTGAATGAAGGGATAGAGCAGAACAAGTCAATGTAGGGATAGGACGGAACAAGTGAATGAAGGGATAGAGCGGAACAAGTCAATGTAGGGATAGAGAGGAACAAGTGAATGAAGGGATAGAGTGGAACAAGTGAATGAAGGGATAGAGCGGAACAAGTGAATGAAGGGATAGAGTGGAACAAGTGAATGAAGGAATAGATCAGAATAAGTGGATGAAGGGATAGAGCGGAACAAGTGAATGAAGGGATAGAGCGGAACAAATGAATGAAGGGATATAGCGAAACAAGTGAATGAAGGGATAGAGAGGAACAAGTGAATGAAGGAATAGATCAGAATAAGTGGATGAAGGGATAGAGTGGAACAAGTGAATGAAGGGATAGAGCGGAACAAGTGAATGAAGGGATAGAGCAGAACAAGTCAATGTAGGGATAGGACGGAACAAGGGAATGAAGGGATAGAGCGGAACAAGTCAATGTAGGGATAGAGAGGAACAAGTGAATGAAGGGATAGAGTGGAACAAGTGAATGAAGGGATAGAGCGGAACAAGTGAATGAAGGGATAGAGTGGAACAAGTGAATGAAGGAATAGATCAGAATAAGTGGATGAAGGGATAGAGCGGAACAAGTGAATGAAGGGATAGAGCGGAACAAGTGAATGAAGGGATATAGCGAAACAAGTGAATGAAGGGATAGAGAGGAACAAGTGAATGAAGGAATAGATCAGAATAAGTGGATGAAGGGATAGAGCGGAGCAAGTGAATGAAGGGATAGATCGGAACAAGTGAATGAAGGGATAGAGCGGAACAAGTGAATGAAGGGATAGAGAGGAACAAGTGAATGAAGGGATAGAGCGGAACAAGTAAATGAAGGGATAGAGTGGAACAAGTGAATGAAGGAATAGATCAGAATAAGTGGATGAAGGGATAGAGCGGAACAAGTGAATGAAGGGATAGAGCGGAACAAATGAATGAAGGGATATAGCGAAACAAGTGAATGAAGGGATAGAGAGGAACAAGTGAATGAAGGAATAGATCAGAATAAGTGGATGAAGGGATAGAGTGGAACAAGTGAATGAAGGGATAGAGCGGAACAAGTGAATGAAGGGATAGAGCAGAACAAGTCAATGTAGGGATAGGACGGAACAAGGGAATGAAGGGATAGAGCGGAACAAGTCAATGTAGGGATAGAGAGGAACAAGTGAATGAAGGGATAGAGTGGAACAAGTGAATGAAGGGATAGAGCGGAACAAGTGAATGAAGGGATAGAGTGGAACAAGTGAATGAAGGAATAGATCAGAATAAGTGGATGAAGGGATAGAGCGGAACAAGTGAATGAAGGGATAGAGCGGAACAAGTGAATGAAGGGATATAGCGAAACAAGTGAATGAAGGGATAGAGAGGAACAAGTGAATGAAGGAATAGATCAGAATAAGTGGATGAAGGGATAGAGCGGAGCAAGTGAATGAAGGGATAGATCGGAACAAGTGAATGAAGGGATAGAGCGGAACAAGTGAATGAAGGGATAGAGAGGAACAAGTGAATGAAGGGATAGAGCGGAACAAGTAAATGAAGGGATAGAGTGGAACAAGTGAATGAAGGGATAGAGAGGAACAAGTGAATGAAGGGATAGAGCGGAACAAGTGAATGAAGGGATAGAGCGGAACAAGTAAATGAAGGGATAGAGTGGAACAAGTGAATGAAGGGATAGAGAGGAACAAGTGAATGAAGGGATAGAGCGGAACAAGTGAATGAAGGGATAGAGCGGAACAAGTGAATGAAGGGATAGAGCGGAACAAGTGAATGAAGGGATAGAGCGGAACAAGTGAATTAAGGGATAGAGCGGAACAAGTGAATGAAGGGATAGAGCGGAACAAGTGAATGAAGGGATAGAGGGAAACAAGTGAATGAAGGGATAGAGCGGAACAAGTGAATGAAGGGATAGAGAGGAACAAGTGAATGAAGGGATAGAGAGGAACAAGTGAATGAAGGGATAGAGCGGAACAAGTAAATGAAGGGATAGAGTGGAACAAGTGAATGAAGGGATAGAGAGGAACAAGTGAATGAAGGGATAGAGCGGAACAAGTGAATGAAGGGATAGAGCGGAACAAGTGAATGAAGGGATAGAGCGGAACAAGTGAATGAAGGGATAGAGCGGAACAAGTGAATTAAGGGATAGAGCGGAACAAGTGAATGAAGGGATAGAGCGGAACAAGTGAATGAAGGGATATAGCGAAACAAGTGAATGAAGGGATAGAGAGGAACAAGTGAATGAAGGAATAGATCAGAATAAGTGGATGAAGGGATAGAGCGGAGCAAGTGAATGAAGGGATAGATCGGAACAAGTGAATGAAGGGATAGAGCGGAACAAGTGAATGAAGGGATAGAGAGGAACAAGTGAATGAAGGGATAGAGCGGAACAAGTAAATGAAGGGATAGAGTGGAACAAGTGAATGAAGGGATAGAGAGGAACAAGTGAATGAAGGGATAGAGCGGAACAAGTGAATGAAGGGATAGAGCGGAACAAGTAAATGAAGGGATAGAGTGGAACAAGTGAATGAAGGGATAGAGAGGAACAAGTGAATGAAGGGATAGAGCGGAACAAGTGAATGAAGGGATAGAGCGGAACAAGTGAATGAAGGGATAGAGCGGAACAAGTGAATGAAGGGATAGAGCGGAACAAGTGAATTAAGGGATAGAGCGGAACAAGTGAATGAAGGGATAGAGCGGAACAAGTGAATGAAGGGATAGAGGGAAACAAGTGAATGAAGGGATAGAGCGGAACAAGTGAATGAAGGGATAGAGAGGAACAAGTGAATGAAGGGATAGAGAGGAACAAGTGAATGAAGGGATAGAGCGGAACAAGTAAATGAAGGGATAGAGTGGAACAAGTGAATGAAGGGATAGAGAGGAACAAGTGAATGAAGGGATAGAGCGGAACAAGTGAATGAAGGGATAGAGCGGAACAAGTGAATGAAGGGATAGAGCGGAACAAGTGAATTAAGGGATAGAGCGGAACAAGTGAATGAAGGGATAGAGCGGAACAAGTGAATGAAGGGATAGAGGGAAACAAGTGAATGAAGGGATAGAGCGGAACAAGTGAATGAAGGGATAGAGAGGAACAAGTGAATGAAGGGATAGAGAGGAACAAGTGAATGAAGGGATAGAGCGGAACAAGTGAATGAAGGGATAGAGCGGAACAAGTGAATGAAGGGATAGAGCGGAACAAGTGAATGAAGGGATAGAGCGGAACAAGTGAATGGAAGGGATAGAGCGGAACAAGTGAATGAAGGGATAGAGCGGAACAAGTGAATGAAGGGATAGAGAGGAACAAGTGAATGAAGGGATAGAGTGGAACAAGTGAATGAAGGGATAGAGAGGAACAAGTGAATGAAGGGATAGAGAGGAACAAGTGAATGAAGGGATAGAGCGGAACAAGTGAATGAAGGGATAGAGCGGAACAAGTGAATGAAGGGATAGAGCGGAACAAGTGAATGAAGGGATAGAGCGGAACAAGTGAATGAAGGGATAGAGTGAACAAGTGAATGAAGGGATAGAGCGGAACAAGTGAATGAAGGGATAGAGCGGAACAAGTGAATGAAGGGATAGAGAGGAACAAGTGAATGAAGGGATAGAGAGGAACAAGTGAATGAAGGGATAGAGCGGAACAAGTGAATGAAGGGATAGAGCGGAACAAGTGAATGAAGGGATTGATCGGAACAAGTGAATGAAGGGATAGAGCGGAACAAGTGAATGAAGGGATAGAGTGGAACAAGTGAATGAAGGGATAGAGAGGAACAAGTGAATGAAGGGATAGAGCGGAACAAGTAATGAAGGGATAGAGAGGAACAAGTGAATGAAGGGATAGAGAGGAACAAGTGAATGAAGGGATAGAGCGGAACAAGTGAATGAAGGGATAGAGCGGAACAAGTGAATGAAGGGATAGAGAGGAACAAGTGAATGAAGGGATAGAGTGAAACAAGTGAATGAAGGGATAGAGCGGAACAAGTGAATGAAGGGATAGAGCGGAACAAGTGAATGAAGGGATAGAGCGGAACAAGTGAATGAAGGGATAGAGCGGAACAAGTGAATGAAGGGATAGAGTGGAACAAGTGAATGAAGGGATAGAGAGGAACAAGTGAATGAAGGGATAGAGCGGAACAAGTGAATGAAGGGATAGAGCGGAACAAGTGAATGAAGGGATAGAGCGGAACAAGTGAATGAAGGGATAGAGAGGAACAAGTGAATGAAGGGATAGAGCGGAACAAGTGAATGAAGGGATAGAGTGAAACAAGTGAATGAAGGGATAGAGCGGAACAAGCGAATGAAGGGATAGAGCGGAACAAGTGAATGAAAGAATAGAGTGGAACAAGTGAATGTAGTGATAGAGCGGAACAAGTGAATGAAGGGATAGAGAGGAACAAGTGAATGAAGGGATAGAGCGGAACAAGTGAATGAAGGGATAGATCGGAACAAGTGAATGAAGGGATAGAGAGGAACAAGTGAATGAAGGGATAGAGCGGAACAAGTGAATGAAGGGATAGAGTGAAACAAGTGAATGAAGGGATAGAGCGGAACAAGTGAATGAAGGGATAGAGCGGAACAAGTGAATGAAGGGATAGAGTGGAACAAGTGAATGTAGTGATAGAGTGGAACAAGTGAATGAAGGAATATATCAGAATAAGTGGATGAAGGGATAGAGCGGAACAAGTGAATGAAGGGATAGATCGGAACAAGTGAATGAAGGGATAGAGCGGAACAAGTGAATGAAGGGATAGAGTGGAACAAGTGAATGAAGGGATAGAGAGGAACAAGTGAATGAAGGGATAGAGCGGAACAAGTAAATGAAGGGATAGAGAGGAAAAAGTGAATGAAGGGATAGAGAGGAACAAGTGAATGAAGGGATAGAGCGGAACAAGTGAATGAAGGGATAGAGCGGAACAAGTGAATGAAGGGATAGAGCGGAACAAGTGAATGAAGGGATAGAGCGGAACAAGTGAATGAAGGGATAGAGTGAAACAAGTGAATGGAAGGGATAGAGCGGAACAAGTGAATGAAGGGATAGAGTGGAACAAGTGAATGAAGGGATAGAGAGGAACAAGTGAATGAAGGGATAGAGCGGAACAAGTGAATGAAGGGATAGAGTGGAACAAGTGAATGAAGGGATAGAGAGGAACAAGTGAATGAAGGGATAGAGAGGAACAAGTGAATGAAGGGATAGAGAGGAACAAGTGAATGAAGGGATAGAGCGGAACAAGTGAATGAAGGGATAGAGAGGAACAAGTGAATGAAGGGATAGAGCGGAACAAGTGAATGAAGGGATAGAGCGGAACTATGTGAATGAAGGGATAGAGAGGAACAAGTGAATGAAGGGATAGAGTGGAACAAGTGAATGAAGGGATAGAGAGGAACAAGTGAATGAAGGGATAGAGAGGAACAAGTGAATGAAGGGATAGAGTGGAACAAGTGAATGAAGGGATAGAGAGGAACAAGTGAATGAAGGGATAGAGAGGAACAAGTGAATGAAGGGATAGAGAGGAACAAGTGAATGAAGGGATAGAGCGGAACAAGTGAATGAAGGGATAGAGAGGAACAAGTGAATGAAGGGATAGAGCGGAACAAGTGAATGAAGGGATAGAGCGGAACAAGTGAATGAAGGGATAGAGCGGAACAAGTGAATGAAGGGATAGAGCGGAACTATGTGAATGAAAGAATAGAGCGGAACAAGTCAATGAGAGGTTAATGCTGGACAAATGAATAAGTGGATACAGAAAGACAATTCAATAAATGGATATACAGAAAGGAACAATCAAATACAAGTTAAGAACGGAATAGTTGACTTTAAAATTTTCAGCCTCTTCATCTAAAAACAATTCAAGATATCCCCAGAAAGAAGAACATTCCAGAAATAAGATCGAGTTGGAAGGTTATTGAAGAATACTCAGTTTATTGTTGATCTACCACTTGTGGACCGGACGAAACCACGGGATAGAAACTGTATAGTCGCACCTGAAATTGTATATATATATTCCATATCTTTCTACCAATATTATAAGGTTGTCCCAAAAGTTCGTGTTTTTCTTAAAACGTTGTACTTTGCGAATAATATTATTACGGCGAATACATAATAATACATAATACAATTAATTTATACATAATACAAAGATAGTATACATAACGGCGAATAATATTGGTATTTCAATTTTTTTTTCAAGTGTTTACGAACTTTTGGGACAATCTTTTGTATCATTTCTCTTCAAAAACAATCATAAACGAATACATCATCCAGACCTCTATACGTAGATTCAACACGGAATTTGCAAAAGAAAGAGTAAAAAAAAGTAAAGCTATTTACATATATATATAAATGCATATGTAATATATAAAAAAACACACATACCTACTTAAGACAGATTCATACATGGATTGATATGATATGCCAAAAGAAAGATAAAAATAAAAGAATAAAAAAATAGACATTTACATATGATATATAAAAACAGGTCTTTATTAAGACCTTTTGAAGAAAGCAAATATAAACATAATCGAAATCTGAAGTGACATCTGTTAAAAAGTGTGTTAACGGAAAGCTGAAAAATTCCACACATACAGGATCTCAAACTACAAGCTAACTACAATCAAAAGTCATTCCAATAACCTTCTAATTGCAATCATTATCTCTCAATTAATTAACAGATTAACATAACACATTAGCGTAAATTTAAAAGAAAAAAAAACAAAACAAAAGAGATCCATAAACTTAGGAGAGAATAGATGTATAATTAATATAGTTAACAAAGAGCTAAAAAAAATTAAAAATAATTAAATCCAAATCTCTGACCCAGAAATACAACAATACTATTCAGAAGCCACCATTGCCAACAACTACAGTAGCAAAAAAAGAGAGACTTTGATAAGCAGTGGTAAATCGAACAAGCTTACTTTTTCGTCTGCTATGATATTCTGGAGCAGAAGTAAGCTTAAGAATTAAGTAAGCTTATCGAAAGGCGCGAGCCGAGTTATGACCGCTTGCTTTAATTGCGACCTTAGACAGCATGTGTAAGAAATTACTGAAGCTTTGCCAGGACTTAATTGGGATTTGTGGAGATTACATCTAAACACCTGGGAACGCTATCCCTTTCTTTCTATTATTGGCCCTTTTAAAATATTGTTCCAATTACTATTACTCTGTTTTAATTATTTCTAGGATTGGTTAATGACTAGTGATTATACCAATTAGACAAGCTCTGTTCTAATTGAGATGGCATTTTTTTTCTTTCTCATTCTACTATTATACTTAATGTCATACCTTTGTTTGGTTTTTAACTTCCTTATGATGACGTTCAAGTGACAGTTACGCTCTATGATAAGTCTGTGGTTAGTTTGTTAGCAGATGACAATGTTTATCAAATAAATTTGGTGTTTCTTTTTATGAAAATCATCAAAAACTATCTCTTCTCATCTCTTAATACGATAAAATAACGCGATTAATGTGTTCCGTGTTGTATGAAATCGCGTTATAGGATTTCGCGTTGTACGAAATAAAACTTGTATAACGCGAATGTTGTTAGGGTAAATTGTTTTATTTTATAACGCGTTATACGAAAATTCGCGTTGTATAAATGAATTTGTCGCAATTTTTTTTATCGCGTTGTACGAAATTGCGTTGTAAAAACTCGCGTTATAGGAGAGTCTACTGTACAATATAATGCGTCTATGATTATAAAACGATGTTTAACAAGTTTTTACCACAAATGTTTCTTTTTTACAGAACGAAAAATCGTATTTGTAATTTATTTTAAGTAGAAATAACGTTTATTCGTATCCTTAGGGATGAAGTATGAAAAGGATGAATTGTGAAGAGTAATGATAACGGAAAAATAAAAATGTCCAGTTACGTTTATCATTACTCTTTACAATTCATCCTTTCATACTTCATCCCTAAGGATAGGAATAGACGTTATTTCACGCTAAATAATGGAAATTACGATTTTTCGTTCTGTAAAAAGAAACATTAACGGGAAAACTTGTTAAACATCGTTATGAAAGAAAATTATTTGTAGTGTTATATAGCTAATTATTATAAATTAACACCTCTTTGTATAATTATATGTATACATTTTTACATACCAATAAACTTTGTCTATACATTCCCTAAATACGGTGAATATTCTTCCAATGAATTTGCACGCTGTATATACTGCACTCATGGACAAAACTTAAGGAAGTTGTACCTTTTAAAATGTATATCGGGATTCAGACAATAACTCTGAAATATATTACTGTAACCTTTATTGAAGACACACGAGATAACCAAGTGTATATACACTCATAGACAAAAACTTAAGGAAGTTGTACCTTTTACCATGTATATCTGGATTTAGACAATAACTCTGAAAGATATTACAGTGAACTTTATTGAAGACACACTAGATAACCAAGTATATATACACTCATAGACAAAACTTAAGGAAGTTATACCTTTTACCATGTATATCGGAATTTAGACAATAACTCTGAAAGATATTACAGTGACCTTTATTGAAGACACACGAGATAACCAAGTGTGAACAACCTCTGTCTCCTTAAAAAAAAACAGACGACCTGGGACAAAAAAAGATTTTTCCACGCCTTAAGTATTGTCCATGAGAGTATATGTAAGAAACACAATATAATTCAATAGTAGAGCGCGGTCTAAAGATTAATTTGGCTAAAAGGGGCTGAGAAGGTTCACAACTGATGAACCAGCCCGTCTAATAAAAAATCTTCAATGATGACAGTAAGATCTATAGAGGTAGTTTGAATGAGATTCATATCTAAACATAAATAATCTAAAGAGACAAAGGTCGCCTCTCCCGTCAAAATAGACGTCAAAACGAGACGCCATCTATGTGAACATAAATAGTCTTACTATATATCTTTTATCTCGGTATCATTTAACATTGATGAATGGTACTAAAATGTATTAAATGTGAATCTATGACAAAAGTTACTACTTTTGCGGGTTAACACATAACAATGGAATAAGCTAAGGCCTAAATTAAATGTACCTTAATACACAGACAAGCGTACACTTAAGAGTACAACACCAACAACAAAAAGGAAATAAATAAGAACTAGCGATTTGTAAAATAAAATAAAAAGTACTTAGCGTTATTGTAGCTTTGGTAGGGATCGGACTGGGGTCACAGGGATGCCAAGGGAACAGCCAGACACGGAAAAATCAAGTAGAAAAAACCCTTTAAGTGTCTCCACACAAATTATCCACGCTCTCTCTGTCCCCTGCGCATTCCCTAGTCCCCTTTATATACAAACATGGCCACATTCGTCCAATGAGAAGGCGTGAGAAATTGGTTCACTAACAAACGAAAACAACATTCTTATCGCTAGAAAACTGCAAATGTTTGTCAAAATAATTTGACACTATAAAAGAGTACATAGATGTGTGTCGGGGATGTATGTCCAGGAGTTGTTCCGTATCTCTAGGTATTTCAATTAACACCCCTAGGGAGGTGTGGAGGCTAAATCATATTTATACCGTCAGGCAATAAGACACCTGCTGCGCTCGGGGACCAGATTTGATTTATGCTCGCCCAATATTGAAGCATTTATCACGTCGACTCCAATCAAAACTTAATATTTTTGTCGCCGCCCAATTAGGGGCACGTTTCAATTTTAAACTCCCCGCCGCGCCCCGTGGGACTGGGGCTGGTGACTCAGTTTGTCGGTGGGTGGATAGCGGGGGGTCTTCTCTCTGGGGGTCTTCCTACTGTCCGGTTCTTGTAGGTATCTTCCTACTGTCCTGTTCTTGTAGGTATCTTCCTACTGTTCGGTTCTTGTAGGTATCTTCATACTGTCCGGTTCTTGTAGGTATCTTCCTACTCTCCGGTTCTTGTAGGTATCTTCCTACTGTCCGGTTCTTGTAGGTATCTTCCTACTGTCCTGTTCTTGTAGATATCTTCCTACTCTCCGGTTCTTGTAGGTATCTTCCTACTCTCCGGTTCTTGTAGGTGTGTCTTCCTACTGTCCTGTTCTTGTAGGTATCTTCATACTGTCCGGTTCTTGTAGGTATCTTCCTACTGTCGGGTTCTTGTAAGTATCTTCCTACTGTCCGGTTCTTGTAGGTATCTTCCTACTGTCCTGTTCTTGTAGGTATCTTCCTACTGTCCTGTTCTTGTAGGTATCTTCCTACTGTTCGGTTCTTGTAGGTATCTTCCTACTGTTCGGTTCTTGTAGGTATCTTCCTACTGTTCGGTTCTTGTAGGTATCTTCCTACTGTTCGGTTCTTGTAGGTATCTTCCTACTGTTCGGTTCTTGTAGGTATCTTCCTACTGTTCGGTTCTTGTAGGTATCTTCCTACTGTCCTGTTCTTGTAGGTATCTTCCTACTGTTCGGTTCTTGTAGGTATCTTCCTACTGTTCGGTTCTTGTAGGTATCTTCCTACTGTCCTGTTCTTGTAGGTATCTTCCTACTGTTCGGTTCTTGTAGGTATCTTCCTACTGTTCGGTTCTTGTAGGTATCTTCCTACTGTTCGGTTCTTGTAGGTATCTTCCTACTGTTCGGTTCTTGTAGGTATCTTCCTACTGTTCGGTTCTTGTAGGTATCTTCCTACTGTTCGGTTCTTGTAGGTATCTTCCTACTGTTCGGTTCTTGTAGGTATCTTCCTACTGTTCGGTTCTTGTAGGTATCTTCCTACTGTGCGGTTCTTGTAGGTATCTTCCTACTGTTCGGTTCTTGTAGGTATCTTCCTACTGTGCTGTTTTTTGTAGGTATCTTCCTACTGTCCGGTTCTTGTAGGTTTCTTCCTACTGTCGGGTTCTTGTAGGTATCTTCCTACTGTCCTGTTCTTGTAGGTATCTTCCTACTGTTCGGTTCTTGTAGGTATCTTCCTACTGTCCGGTTCTTGTAGGTATCTTCCTACTGTCCGGTTCTTGTAGGTATCTTCCTACTGTCCGGTTCTTATAG
>CP092877.1:74525989-74690523 GCA_030710605.1 Cordylochernes scorpioides | reverse complement strand
AATTATAAATAAGACTTGAGAATATGCACATGAGTCTATGCGCACTGTAAAACTAACCATTAAACAAAATGGGTCGAAAATTTCTTTATTTACGGGGCTGCTAACCAAAATAGATGATTTTTGAGCTCCGATGAACACATAAAGCTGAATTTATACAAAGAACTATATACATTTCACTGTTGGAAAGGCCAACGTGCATGATTTTTGAGTCCAAAAATAATTTAGCAAGAAGACAAGCCGTAATGCATATCAAAGTACTAAGGTAAAAAACAAAATGGGTCGAATTCATTTAAAAAGTACAAAAAGATATTGTTTGAATTGATGAATTTGAGAGATAACGTGTCTGACGGCAATGAAATCCAAACGATACATCCGCAGAAGATGGCGACATTGTAGTGCATTACAATGGCTACTTCTACCAACGCTTTTCCTTTAAGTATTTGATAAAACGCTGAAAACATTCCAAAATTTCAAATTTACCTATCTAGCTTACACTTAATTGTGATATGTAATCAGATAGAACTTTCGAGAATATCCTGTAACGGATAGTGATAATTTTTGGATAATGATCAATACGAATTACGGATAGTAATTAATTTTGATAATTAGTCTTCTTCTTCTTTCTTATCTCCACTCAATCATATTACGGTATCAAGCTTGTAGAGCTTGTTGATGGTGTCTGCTGGGGATGTGTCTTCTTCTTCTTTCTTATCTCCACTCAATCATATCAGAGTATTAAATTTGTAGAGCTTGTTGAAGGTGTCTGCTGGGGATGTGTCTTCTTCTTCTTTCTTATCTCCACTCAATCATATCAGAGTATCAAGCTTGTAAAGCTTGTTGATGGTGTCTGCTGGAGATGTGTCTTCTTCTTCTTTCTTATCTCCACTCAATCATATCAGAGTATCAAGCTTGTAGAGCTTGTTGATGGTGTCTGCTGGGGATGTGTCTTCTTCTTCTTTCTTATCTCCACTCAATCATATCAGAGTATCAAGCTTGTAGAGCTTGTTGATGGTGTCTGCTAGGGATGTGTCTTCTTCTTTCTTATCTCAATCTATATCACTCAATCATATTACGGTATCAAGCTTGTTGATGGTGTCTGCTGGGGAAGAGTAAAGCTCATCAATGGATGAGTCAATACAGTCAATAATGTGTTTTAGAGATGAAGGTTGAGAATTGCAATTAGTACATAGTGAGAAAACCTTGTAACCATTCTGGAAAGTCATTGTCCGTAGATGACCACACTTAAGTCTGGAAATCAGAGACTTTTTCTCTTGGGAGGACAGAACCGGTGCTTGTCCCTTCTGCTCTGTACCAGTTATGTGTAGCATTAGGACAATGGATGAGTCAATACAGTCAATTATGTGGTTTGGGATTGTTGCAGGTTGACACTTAGTACATAATGGGAAAACCTTGCAACTATTCTGAAAAGTCATTGTCCTTAGATGACCAGACTTAAGTCTGGAAATCAATGATAATTTGTGAAATATTGATATTAGAAATTGATAATATTAGTTAATTACTTTAGAATGAATAGTTTCCAAGTATCCTTATGGATTTTCTTTTCACCCGAAGAATTCCAAGTGCATAAAGTCACTTTCAACTATAGTTTGATGAACTTTTAATGAAACTTCTTTCGCCCCTTAATCTAAAAACTCGTGCATCCGTTCAGTAATGTATTTGGCTAAGTTCTGAATTGATGGACTTTTTGTTCTTGCTTCTACTTCTTTTTTAATGAGATACCTTTAGTATTCAAAGTAAGGATACTTCCATTGACTCATCCATTGATGAGCTCTACTCATCCCCGGTAGCCACCATCAACAAGCTCTACAGGCTTGATACCCTAATATGATTGAGTAGAGATAAGAAAGAAGAATACATTATTGACTGTATTGACTCTTCCATTGATGAACTCTACTCATCCCCAGCAGACACCATCAAGAGTCTCAAGCTTTACAAGCTTGATACCCTAATATGATTGAGTGAAGATAAGAAAGAAGAAGAAGACACATCCCCAGCAGACACCATCAACAAGCTCTACAAGCTTGATACCCTAATATGATTGAGTGAAGATAAGAAAGAAGAAGAAGAAAAGGTTATTTTATTGTTTACATATGAAGATAGATATATAATAGATAATAGATATAACGATATATAATGAGGGCCAACAGCCCGAAACGCGTCCGTGGTTAGCTTTTCTTGATTAATCAAGAATGGGTATTTGGCCAATTCTGTAATAATTAAAAATCAACGAGAATAGTTGATATTTATTCCGATAGATGGCGCAAGCCATCAGTAACTTCAGTTGCACGATAAGGAGATGCCTTTTTTTCATAATTATGCACCTTATCCCAGTACAATATCACATTTGTACTATTTTTTCACATTTGGTAAAGCGTTAAAAATTATTCTTAAGGCTGCAAGGGCCAAATGTTTTCATTTTTGTTCGCTTCTGACGAGGACAAAAGATTTTTGTCGAAACGTCAAGACAATAAAAAAAAGATTTACTGCCAGAGGTATCTTTATTTTGAATAACTATGAATGCCGACAAAGCAGCCTCTATCTTTACTATTCAGTATTTAACTTTATATCACCAAAGTACCGTCCATTTATCCAATGATGAGCCTATTCAAGAAAGGAAACAAATACTTCTTTCCCAAAAGTAGAAGCCTCAACCATGGTTTGTCAGGAGCAGTATTATCAGAAAATAACCTCAAATTAGAAAACACAAATGATTTCATAATAAAAGAAGCTTTTAACTTTTATGATAAATCAGAAAATCTTGAAAATATAACATTCAGAGAAGTCTGTAACTACAAACAAGAAACAAAGAGAAGGAAACCTAAGCCAAGGCAACTCTTATATCAATTGAGAACAAATGTAGAAAAAAAAAACGAAAGAAAAAAACATGTACCTAGAAAAAAAATAAGCGAAGATGAGAAAGCACATCTTAGAATAGAGAACAAACAAATTCAAGACCCTGCACAAAGCTCTAACCTTGTAAATATGTGAATAGACTGCAAATGAAAAGAATCTGTACATACTAACCATTGTAAATGGCATAAGCTAAAGGTTGCTCTTTTTGAGCGGCACCTAATAAAGTTATTTTGGAAAAAGGAGGAATAAAAATACATATATGTAAATATTTTGAAAATAGAGCAATCCATACTTAATTCATTAGATAATAAAAAGGCATATATTGGATTTTAAAAAAATATATTTTACCAATATTTCGGCTAGCTAAACGCCAACCTTTATCGAGGCATTACATTTTTGTATACACAAACTTAGCGCCGCATAGTGTTATAATATCACAGTTGAAATCAATTAAAATACACCTATCCCCCGATTTACACGGTAGATACGTTCCTGAGAAAAACGTGTAAATCGAGGGATAGGTGTATATTAAATTGTCAAATCTGAATAGGTGTTCGCCCCCTCATGAATCAGAGCCTCCCAATATTCTTTTCAACATAGGTAGTATAGAGTAGAATATCGCATTTTAGTATAGTGCGATAAAAACAACAAAAAAAACTTATTTGGAAAACCGTGTAAAGGCGAAAACGTGTAAAACAAGTACCGTGTAAATCGGGGGATAGATGTACAGAGTAGGTGGGAGAAATTTGTGCATGAAAAAATTATTATAAAAATTGCAATCAAATATGTAAAATATCTTAAAATATTAAAGGAAAAAATGAGTTCTATCTTATATTTTTAAAATAATTGTAATAAGTACATAAAAATAATTCATTAATAAATCACAAAGAGATCTTAATAAAGTTATTTTGCAAAAAGGAGGAATAAAAAGACATATATGTAAATATGTGAATACACCTATCCCCTGATTTACACGATAGATACGTTCCTAAGAAAAACGTGTAAATCGAAAATTAAAAAAAAATAAAAATTAGAAATACAGACACAGTGTGCGTGTGCAGCAAGTCAGCACATAAGCTCAGGATTCCTCGTGAGATGTGTACACAGCGCATGTGTTCAATCACAGTAGCATTTAGTATAGTGCGATAAAAACAAAAAAAAACTTATTTGGAAAACCGTGTAAAAGCGAAAACGTGTAAAACAAGTACCGTGTAAATCGGGGGATAGGTGTACACTGTAAATTTGATGTACATACTAACCGTTGTAAATAACATTAGCTAGGTTCTCTTTTTTTTTTTTTTTTGAGCGGAACCTAATATAAAAATTGAAAAAAATTCAATAAATTGGAACCTAGGTAGAAAGGCACATCTTCCTCGTCAGTGGAACTATATGGGTTATATCTCACTGACCGCCTCAATGGAGATCCCATGGGTTGATAAATCACCGGACTCACTGGTAAATTTGCATACTCCGATGTCTTCGTCTGTTCTCCATCCATCATCCTGACCATTTGTCTCTTCCGCACTGACAACTCTGTCAGCGCAGTTTGGGCGCCATGGCCAGTTGTTGGGGCCAACGGATGATTTTAGTAAGAATTGTATTAAATTGTTGTAATCGGAACTTGACTAGTGAGGTATAAATATTAATAAACCAAATATTTAACCTTTACGTCTTAAGTTATCTCAGTTTTTATACTTTTTTGTTGAAAGAGAGAATACACCTATCCCCCGATTTACACGGTAGATATGTTCCTGAGAAAAACGTGTAAATCGAAAATTAAAAATTTATATAAAAAAAAGAAATACAGACACAGTGTGCGTGTGCAGCAAGTCAGCACATAAGTTCGGGATTCCTCGTGAGATGTGTACACAGCGCATGTGTTCAATCACAGTAGCATTTAGTATAGTGCGATAAAAAAAAATAATACAGTAGAACTTGGATAATTCGAACTTCTTTAATTCGAAAACCTCTTTAATTCGAATATTTATCTTGGTCCCTAGAATTTCCTATAAATAGAATTTCCGTTTTTAATTCGAATTTTTGGATAATTCGAATTTTTTTATGGTCCCTTGGGGTTCGAATTATCCAAGTTCTACTGTAATAAAAAACTTATTTAGAAAACCGTGTAAAAGCGAAAACGTGTAAAACAAGTACCGTGTAAATCGGGGGATAGGTGTACTTGATATCATTTTACGAGTAGCTGTAATGGAGTTGTCGCGCTAGACTCGGATATAAGGTTGTCCCAAAAGTTTGTAAACATATTATGATTTATATTTTGCAAGTGTTTACGAAATTTTGGGACAATCTTGGTAATATTGGTAAACTTGGTAATATTACAATATAATACACTGCGGCCTGTGATTGTAAAACGACACTCGAAGTTACACCGCATGAGTTTCTTTTCAATGAAAATCAAATTTTTATTTCAAGGTGAAATATCGACTATTTCTAACCTTTTTGGATGAGGTATGAAAGGATGAATTATGAAAAGTGATTATGAACGGAAAAATAAAAGTGTCCAGGGATGGGAATCGAACCCACAACCCGCGGAACATTGTGGGTTCGATTCCCATCCTTGGACACTTTTATTTTTCCGTTCATAATCACTTTTCATAATTCATCCTCTCATACCTCATCCAAAAAGGTTAGAAATAGTCGATATTTCACCTTGAAATAAAAATTTGATTTTCGTTGAAAAGAAACTCATGCGGTGTAACTTCGAGTGTCGTTGGTAATATTATAAACAAGATTCTTATAAAAGAATGATTTAATCTCTTATGTTCTATATCAAGGGGGTGGCCAATCAGTAGGTGGGCCAAGTTTCAGGATTACAAGGTCATCTCAAAATTTCGTAAACACTTGCAAAATGTAAATCAAAATATGTTTACAAACTTTTGGGATAACCTTATAAAATCTAACTTGTATATTTGGAAAAACATGTAGCACATTCTTTTATCTTCACCATTACATTTTGTACTGGGTGATAAACAGATTGAACGGGCGGGTTGGGAATCGGGAAGATTTTAAAAGGAAAGATTCTTCTTTTATTACATAAATACCATCCTCCTGCAACTTTGTATAGTATTACATGGGTGAAGGGATAGTTCATTAAAAAAAAAGTTTGAAATAAGTTAAATACAATACAAACATGTCTCAAACTTAAGAAGAGTACCAATTCTCACACCATGACAAACAGAGACATTCCGTGGAAGAGTGGAACCAACAAGAGAAACATCCACAAGAAGAGACACACATGCTCCAACAATCCTCACACCATGACAAACAGAGACATTCCGTGGAAGAGAGGAACCAACAAGAGAAACATCCACAAGAAGAGACACACATGCTCCAACAATCCTCACACCATGACAAACAGAGACATTCCGTGGAAGAGAGGAACCAACAAGAGAAACATCCACAAGAAGAGACACACATGCTCCAACAATCCTCACACCATGACATCCGGAGACATCCCGTGGAAGAGAGGAACCAACAAGAGAAACATCCACAAGAAGTGACCGAATTCTTACACCGTGACATCCGGAGACATCCCGTGGAAGAGAGGAATCAACAAAAGAAACATCCACAAGAAGAGACACACATGCTCCAACAATCCTTACACCATGACATCCGGAGACATCCCGTGGAAGAGAGGAACCAACAAGAGAAACATCCGCAAGAGGAGACACACATGCTCCAACAATCCTCACACCATAACATCCGGAGACATCCCGTGGAAGAGAGGAACCAACAAGAGAAACATCCACAAGAAGAGACACACATGCTCCAACAATCCTCACACCATGACATCCGGAGACATCCCGTGGAATAGAGGAACCAACAAGAGAAACAAGCGATGTTTTCCGCCGACAAACAAATGCGCACGCCAATTAAATCGCCATCTCCCGGCCCCAATAACACCCGCCTCTGCCAAAAAAGATCCTCCGTAATTAGCCGTCCTGGGATTTGGACAAAGCCCTGCGGCATTAGAAGCGCCGTTAATATCCAGCCGCGAGATCTAATCCCCGGAGGCAGCCTTTGTTTTTCGCGCCTCTCACAATTAATGCAGGCTTAAGGCAAATCACGTCTAATTGTTTAAGTGGCTTCAACTAATTTGAAAGCTCTTGGACACTTTTTTTTCAACCAGCAGTTGGTAGTGATGACACCGGATTACGTTACATTGTTTCTCTCCACGCCGTGCTGTAATTCCTTTAAAAGCTTTCGACGCTCTTCAATCTTCGCTCGTCACTTGAGACTTCCGAAAATGAAACACTAAATTATGTTCTCCCTTAAGCCATTAAGGAATAGAGCGATAGTTACAAAATAAAACCAATTTCCTTTCATCCTTTTACTTCAGTGCCTTCCTTCCTCTACTGAAGGTGAGCCACATGGTCTCTCAATATCTCCCTCCTTCAATGCCTTCCTCTACTGAGGGTGGGCCACATGGTCTCTCCATATCTCCCTCCTTCAGTACCTTCCTCTACTGAGGGTGGGCCACATGGTCTCTCCATATCTCCCTCCTTCAGTACCTTCCTCTACTGAGGGTGGGCCACATGGTCTCTTCATATCTCCCTCCTTCAATGCCTTCCTCTACTGAGGGTGGGTCACATGGTCTCTCCATATCTCCCTCCTTCAATGCCTTCCTCTACTGAGGGTGGGCCACATGGTCTCTTCATATCTCCCTCCTTCAATGCCTTCCTCTACTGAGGGTGGGCCACATGGTCTCTCCATATCTCCCTCCTTCAATGTCTTCCTCTACTGAGGGCGGGCCACATGGTCTCTCCATATCTCCCTCCTTCAGTGCCTTCCTCTACTGAGGGTGGGCCACATGGTCTCTCCATATCTCCCTCCTTCAGTGCCTTCCTCTACTGAGGGTGGGCCACATGGTCTCTCCATATCTCCCTCCTTCAGTGCCTTCCTCTACTGAGGGTGGGCTACATGATCTCTCCATATCTCCCTCTTTCAGTGCCTTTCTCTACTGAGGTTGGGCCACATGGTCTCTACATATCTCCCTCTTTCAGTGCCTTCCTCTACTGAGGGTGGGCCACATGATCTCTCCATATCTCCCTCCTTCAGTGCTTTCCTCTACTGAGGGTGGGCCACATGGTCTCTCCATATCTCCCTCCTTCAATGCCTTCCTCTACTGAGGGTGGGCTACATGGTCTCTCCATATCTCCCTCCTTCAGTGCCTTCCTCTACTGAGGGTGGGCCACATGGTCTCTCCATATCTCTCTCCTTCAATGCCTTCCTCTACTGAGGGTGGGCCACATGGTCTCTCCATATCTCCCTCCTTCATTGCCTTCCTCTACTGAGGGTGGGTCACATGGTCTCTCCATATCTCCCTCCTTCAGTACCTTCCTCTACTGAGGGTGGGCCACATGGTCTCTCCATATCTCCCTCCTTCATTGCCTTCCTCTACTGAGGGTGGGCCACATGGTCTCTCCATATCTCCCTCCTTCAGTGCCTTCCTCTACTGAGGGTGGGCTACATGGTCTCTCCATATCTCCCTCCTTCAGTGGCTTCCTCTACTGAGGGTGGGCCACATGGTCTCTCCATATCTCCCTCCTTCAATGTCTTCCTCTACTGAGGGTGGGCCATATACAGCATATATATACCACTTTTTAGAGCTCTACTATTGTATTGGACAATTATGTTTATATAGCCGGTATTCTATCAGTCACTATAACCAAGATCTGAATGTCGAATATATAAGCCGAATCCTCTTTGAATAGCCTCTATATGTGTATCTTCAACTCTATCTCTACAATTCTTCAATCTTTTTGCAAAGGAAGAGTGACAAACATCGATTTAGCATTTTATTGTTTAGATACACTCATGGAGACAAAACTTATGGAAATTGTAAGTCTTTGATGTATACATACAACAAACACTCACACATATACACGACACATACAATGAAAGGTGAGGGGAGAAATGCATTTTAAATAACAAAAAAGCATGGAAAACCACTTCAAAATCAAGATCTCAAGAATACGAAGACCTAAAGACATCTCTCTCGATACCATAATCTATATATATAATTGCCTTATTCTGTCTGAAGCTCACGGATAGAATGCGCGCCCATTGGCTGCCGGCGAACACGTGTCCTCCCTGCCCCCCTCTAGACAACCCTGTTATCAGCTGTGTGATACATACACCTGTCTATAGCGGCCATTCTAGACAACCCTGTTATCAGCAGTGTGTTACATCCACCTGTCTATACAGACCACCCTGTCTATAGCGACCACTGACCACCCTGCCTATAGCGACCACTCTAGACAACCCTGTTATCAGCTGTGTGATACATCCACCCGTCTTTACAGACCACCCTGTATATAGCGGCCATTCTAGATAACCCTGTTATCAGCTGTGTGATACATACACCTGTCTATAGCGGCCACTCTAGACAACCCTGTTATCAGCAGTGTGATACATCCACCTGTCTATACAGTCCACCCTGTCTATAGCGGTCACTTTAGGCAACCCTGTTATCATCAGTGTGTTACATTCACCTGTCTATACAGACCACCCTGTCTATAGCGGTCACTTTAGGCAACCCTGTTATCAGCAGTGTGATACATACACCTGTCTATACAGACCACCCTGTCTATAGCGGCCACTCTAGACAACCCTGTTATCAGCTGTGTGATACATACACCTGTCTATACAGACCACCCTGTCTATAGCGACCACCCAAGACAACGTTTTTAAAATATATTCGCACTCGGGTAAAACCCGGGCGTTGCCCGGGCCATTCGTCTAGTAGAATTATAATTGTAAATGAAAAAATGTATATATAAACCCTATCTCCAAATTATGGTCAATATGATGTTTACTTTTTTTTTTATCCTTAGTACACGTGGTACAGGCCATGATAATCATGGTGGGTAGAAATAGGCGACTTCTTTTACTGTAAGTGTACCACATGTCTACACATGTGAAAAGCAGTTCGACTTAGCACTTACAAATGTGCCAGAACCCCGTTTGATTACTTGCACTCGCTGGTGAGGTTGGGCTTTTGCTAGAATCGGGGACTATTGGAGCATTTTTTTTTTAACATAAAAAAGTGCCCAATGCGGAAATCGACCTCAATATGATGGTTACTTTTTTTGAGTGGCACCTAATAACGTTATTATTATTATTATTTATTAGATTAGCAGCAGTAACATCAATAGAGCACCACAACAAGAAGAAAAAGAGATGCGTGGGTTATATATAAGTCAGGGATAATAACACCAACAGATTCGTGCAGGAAGGGTTAGGTAGAGCTAAAGAACGAATCAGACGACGATGGCCATGTTGCCAGGTTGAAGTTAACGATCGATGGGGGCTGATTCCATATTTATTGGGCTCACAGAATATTTGGCGTTATTTACAACGAGGAGCCATTCATCACCGTCTGACACCACGGAAATTATGTCGTTTCAATATTTATAGCTGGCACTCCTCCCTCTCTGCTGCCGAGATTATCTGCGGCGTGTGTCGTCTGCCTTTAATTATCGCTTATTGACTGCGGTGTTCAATAGCTTGATTTCCCTAGTTTAGTAAGAACTATATAAATTTGTTCGGCTGTTTCTTAGAATCTGAAAGAATAACACCTATTTTCATACTTGATCAACAAATCTTTGTTCTATAAATGTATTTCCTCAAATATACAAGTACATACTTGTACAAATAGTTGATTAATAAACGTGTTACTTCCTAGTTGGCATTTTGATTCAATATTTATATATATACCTATTAAAAACACTAATTTGGCATTCCTTTTGATCGCTCATATGAGAGCATTCTAATATCAACACTTGACCATTTTCTTTTTTTTCTTTAATTTTTCACATCTATGATGCATTAGCGTGCCATCTGTTATGAAAATTCAGATTAAACAATTTCTACTGCCCTTACTGCAATGGAAAAATTAATGGGAGAAATTGTTTAATTTGTAAAAAATTCATACGTGTCTATAATAGTTTCAAATTTACATACATTCCTATAAAACAACGGTGAAACTTTAAGTGTTGTTTTATAATCATACGCCGCAGTCCTTTATAATGTAATATAAGTTACTTTAAGTATTATTTACGAACGGAGGAATACGTCCAGGGTAGCCTAGTGGACATGGCATCTGCCCGGTAAGCGGAAGGTTGTGGGTTCGATTCCCGCCCCTGGACACTTTTATTTTTCCGTTCGCCATTACTCTTCATATTTTCACCCTTTCATACTTCATCCAAAAAAGTTAGAAATAGTAAATATTTCTCTTTGAAATAAATATTGATTTTTCACAGAAAAGAAACTTATGCGGTGAAACTTTAAGTGTTGTTTTATAATCATACGCCGCAGTCCTTTATAATGTAATACATTCCTATGTTTGTAAGATTTCTAGTACCTTTCAGTTCCTGTTTTTTTTTTATTATTTGATTCTATCCTCTAAAGTGCATTTTGTTTCCCCTAGTTATATTTCGTTGAGATTTCAACATTATATTCTGTATACAATATCTTCTATTTTATTATAATTTGATCTTAGGTTCTTTTATTATTTGGTTTCTTGTTTCAATGTCTCTAGTTCTGCTCAGTGTATTTTAGACGATATACCTCTTCCTATTTACAATTGATCTTTGCATCTATTCCTTCAATGTAGGATATGATCATATTCATTTTCTCTAATGCTTGTCTGTTCTTAAGACTATTTCTTTGTTGTTTTCTCTTTTATCCATCTTTCGATTTTAATGTAGAAAATCAAATTCTTTTATTTTTGCTTCAACTCGCAAAAATCTAACCTTTTTTTCCAAAAATTTATCCATTTCGAGTTAACACTCACTGATTTATCTGTCTTCTCAAGAGATATCTCATTTAGTTCTCCTATCCCAGTTTCTAGTGAAGACAGTCTATTCTCTCTCTCTCTAAAACTTTTTTAACAATGTTTTTTTCATTGTTTTGTTGTTGTCATAAAAAGAAAGCAAAAGAGGTGAAGGAAGTTAGAGCTCCTGGCATCAAAGAGGATGCGGTGAAAATCCTCACTCTGACATCTGAACCGAGGTGTCGGAACCCCGGATGTGCAGGCGATGCCCGAGGATTGAGAAAAAAAAATAATTTGGAGATGAAAAATGTTCATTCGGATGAACCGGGCAATCAAGGCCATGAAAAAATGAAAAAGGATGCTGAAGTCCAAGTAGACTTTGGAAAAATCCTGGACGATATCATTTCCGAGATTTCCGTCGAAGCTCCACTAGCTCTACCAATCTTGATTGTGTTTAGAACACCTTCACTTGACGGGGTTCCGTCCGTTACGACACGAATTTATTTTCATTTAGAAACTGATCTTTAATCAATTTCGGGAGTATTTTAATAAAGGGAAAATACTCTCTCTCTCTCTCTCCAATCTTTGGTCCAATTAATCTATTTTAGTTGTTATGATATTTTAATGGGAATTCGTTTTTCTTCTATTTCTCTTTGACTTTATTGATTTCTTCTTTATAATCTTTTTTTTTCCCGTACATATAGACATAACTCTGTTGACCAATTAATTCATCACAGCCTTTTAAATGCTGCAAATTGGCGTGACTATTGTAATTTTATACCTGTTACATCTGTTAACTTCTTATGGACTGTTGTTCGTACAGAGCTACCATTTCTTTTGCATTTTATGTCCAAAATGTGATTTCTTCTGGGTTTTCTTTTTTCATATGTAAATTGTATACTTTGGTTCAGACTGTTTATGAAATTAAAAAGAGCTCATTTAGTTTTTATTTGTTAGCAGAACATAAATAATCAATTACACTCATCAACAAAACTTAAGGAAGGTATACCTTTCAGCATGTATATCGGAATTCAGACATTAACTTTGAAAGATATTACAGTGGCCTTTATTGAAGACACACGAGATAACCAAGTGTGAACAAAATTGCCTCGGACGTCGTCTTTTTGAAGTAGACAGAAGCAATTTTGTTCACACTTGGTTATCTCGTGTGTCTTCAATAAAGGTCACTGTAATATCTTTCAAAGTTATTGTCTGAATCCACTTTCGAGGGATTCCCTTTATCAAGCAACGTTATATATTTAAATACGAATAATCGTATATAACATATATGAACATTTTGAAAATAGAGCAATCCATAAATAAATCTTTGGGTCAAAAAATCATCTATTTTACCCATAGTTGTTGACACACATTAAAAAGTTATAATAACTTGATAAAGGTTGGCGTTCAGCCAACTGAAATATTGGTAAAATAAATTATATTTTGATCCACTATATGCCTTTTTATTTAAAAAATATATAAACATATTATCAAAAACATTTAACTCAAAATATATTCTATGATTATTCACTTTTATATCTTTGTTTAATAAAGAACATCCCCCGAAAGCTTATAACTTAGAAATAATAATAAAAAAACTTATAATTTATATATATTATTATTTGATATATAAAACATGTTTATTTATTTATTTCAATTTAAAGCGCTATGTCCCCCTAGGGACACTTACGCTGTCATACATGTATGTCTTTACATTTATCTATACATATTGCCACGTGGAGAATTAGGGAAGACCACAACTTTGAGATCAGACAACAATTTATTTCAGACAAGAACAAACTATGAGTGATAAACAAAAGATAAGCAAAAGAGGGAAGTGTACAGAGTGTATAGCAAAATATAAACATAAAAAATAATACTCTGTTAATAAAATAATAAATACTTTAAGAAAAAGGCATCTCCTTATCGTGCTATTAAAAGTTGCTGATGGCTTGCGCCATCTATCGGAATAAATATCAACTATTCTCGTTGATTTTTTAATTATTCCAGGATTGACCAAATACCCATTCTTGATTAATCAAAGAAAAGCTAACCACGGACGCGTTTCGGGCTGTTGGCCCTCATCAGTGTGGTGCAAGCTGTACCTCAACGACCAAAAAATTAGTCATTCAGGCATCCTGAAAAATCATGAAACGGGTAGTTAAGGCCAGAATTGCGTAAGACCGCGACACAATGTGAAAAAATAGTACAAATGTGATATTGTACTAGGCCAGCAGCAACTTTCAGTTCCACGATAGGGATTGGTTTAAAATCACATTAATAGGTACCGCTCAGCAAGAGCAACCTAGTTCATGATAATTGAAACAGTGAATAATATGTCAAGGTTATTCACATATTAAACAAAATTTTAACGCCGGATTCAATCCCAGTTCATGACTGTCAGGAATCGAGTGTGATAAATACTAAGGGTGATACTAAATCACTCAATTTATGCACCTTATCCCAGTACAATATCACATTTGTACTATTTTTTCAATAAATAATTTGTTACAATATATATACAATAATTGTAGGCCGTGAATAAAATAGTCATATGATGCTAACAATGAGGGGGAAAATTATCTCTATGGAGAGAAGAGATATAAAATTTAAAAAAAATATTCAACAATTAAACAAAGCTATATATACAGTAGACTCTCCTATAACGCGATTTCGTACAACGCCTTAAAAAAATTGCGACAAATTTCGTATTATGCGCGAATTTTCGTATAACGCGTTATAAAATAAAATGCGGAAATTTCCTTATTGACAACTGTACAATACATTTTGCATATAAAATACTATAACATTTAATTTTGTTTTAGTATATAATTATTTTTCCTATATACATCATTTTATACAATACATTTTTACATGATATTTGTCACTAACAATTTACCCTATCAACATTCGCGTTATACAAGTTTTATTTCGTACAACGCGAATTCCTATAACGCCATTTAATACAACACGGAAAACATTAATCGCGTTTACATAGAATTTTGTAGTTAAAAATACAAAATTAGAATGATATTGTAGCATATTTTATTAACAGAGTATTATTTTTTATGTTTATATTTTGATACTCTGTAAACTTCCCTCATTGCTTATCTTTTGTTTATCACTCATAGTTTGTTATTGTCTAAAATAAATTGCTATGTCATCCTGAAGTTTGTCTTTTTTGCATGAACTTGTAACTGTTATTATAACACTAATTTACCTGTTTCGGATACGATCACTGCCTCACTTTCTAAGCTCGGAAAGCTTGCCGTATCCTGGATATGTCTGGTTTTATCTAAATAGTTATGGCAGAACTTGACTGTATCTTCTTGCCAGACTTCTTCTGGTCTCCAACCGAATTGAAGCCTATATGCTTCCTTAAAAGTGCCCACAACACAATGATGACACTAATAATTCACCAACACCCGATTTATAACTGACACACTTTTATTAAACTTACACATCCTTATATATACAGAAATATATTTACAATTACACCAATACCTTGCTTTGCGTCGTTTCGTTTTGTGTTTTTTTTTTTTTCGAAGTTGCGTCGCTACTTAATTTTTACTGATTTTCACTGTGCGTCGTTAGATTTTCGAAGTTGCGTTGTTTTGGATTCGAGTCTTTAATTTTTTTTTTTTTTTTTGAATTTTTTTTTCCTAAAATATGGCAACACCTCTGTTTTTGATTGCGCCTTCACATATTTTCACTTTGCGTCGTTTCAATTTGCGTCGTGTTTTTTTGGAACGTAACCTCGACGCAAAGCGAGGTATGGGTGTATACAAATCTTCTGGCTGAAAAAGCAAAAAAATAGAGAAATTTACATAACCGATATCTCCAGTACCCTTTCACTTTATACTTTCATAACCTTTCTTTAACTATCTGCTCACTTACAGTATTACTGTACATATCCGGGATTCATCTCTTGACTTACTCTCCTTAGCATATCCACCTTTTAACTGAACCATCTTCAGATAAGTCCGGAAAAGTCCCCAAATGGACTTGAACGGGCGATGTAAGTGTAACTCGTCCACATTTTGGGCGGATGTTGTTGTTATCCCGAAGTTTGTCTTTCCTAATTTTCCATGTTGCAATATTTCGGAAAAAACACATTATCTGATAAAATTTACCAGTATTACCTCTAAAACAAATAATATTTATTGTAGAACGAAATTGAAATTTCCGTTTATCATTACTCTTCACAATTCATCCTTTCATACTTCATCCTTAAGGTTAGGAATAATCGTTATTTCTCCTTACAATTACAATTATTTTATTTCCAAAGCGCTATATCCCGCAAGGGATACTTGCGTCAAACAAGGAGAAAAGTTTATTTACATAAGTTATTTACATTATTCAACGCATGAAAATATTAGAGATCCAGATTTTGTAGAAAGTTTAGAATGTATTTACAAAGTGAATTAAACTTTAAATATGATTTTTTTATCAGCAATCAAATCGTTAAGTTCACAAACAACTAGTTCATTCTTCATTCTATAATCTTGAAATGCTGGGCAATCGATCAGTAGATGTCTTGAGGTTTATTCCTCAATGCCACAAAAACAACTTGAATCCTCCACTGCCTTTATTCTATTTTAAAAACTTTTGAAATTTCCGTGGTTTGTAACAAATTGAGTATTATAAAAAATTTGGTTTGTATGAAAAGTGAAAGTTGTATAAGCTTATGATTTTGCTTTGTTTTAAAAAATGAATCAATGAATCTATAATCTTGAAATGCTGGGCAAATCGATCAGTAGATGTCTTTTTATTTCTCCTTAAAATAAATTTCGATTTTTCGTTCAAAAGAAACACATACGGGATAATTTTCAAATGTCATTCTACAATCATAAGCCGCATTATATTGTATTATAAATAATATTTATATAGTGATAAAATCTTAATGATTTTTTATCTATAAAAAATGGGTAAGAGAGAGAGAGAGAGAGAAATAGTCTTCACTTTTTAGTTAAGTTAGTTAAGGCTAGTTAAGTCGCCAGGTGCCATAAAAAACCCTCTGGGAGAAAGTTTGACAGACAAAAAAACTAAAGTAATAAAAGCTTCAGTTCCTCCATAATAGATACGGAGACCATTTGTCACTCTTTCATTTGGATGTAAACAACTTTTCCAACTTTCTTCACTTCTTCAAATTCGATTTTATTTTATCTCATTTTGTCGTTCATTTGTCCGAGTTTTCGATAGAGTTTTGTTACAATTATATTACATACTTTTATATATTTTATGGTCAAAATAGATCATATATAGAAATATGTTTCTGTGCATAGATAAATCTAATAAAAATAATTCGAAACTATTATAATTCAAAAAATCATGTGAGAACGCCCTTGCAACCTCAGAACAATTTTTAACGGCTTGTCAAATGCTTTATTTTTTATTTACTTCTCCTGACGAAGACAAAAGATTTTTGTCGAAACGTTGAGAAAATTAAAAAAAAAAACTCTAACTGGCCGAATTGTCTATTTTTCATAGAAATATTATAGACGCGTATGATTCTTTTGAAAATTAAATTTCTACTGCCCTTACTGTAATGGAAAAATTAATGGGAGGGCATGGCTCATTAGTGGTGAAACCCTCCCAGTGGTTTCGCCAGTTTAATCTACCATACTGCTGTTATATTCTAACTGGCCGAAGTGTCTATTTTTCACAGAAATATGAATGCCGGCCAGGTAACTTTTATCATCAGTATAAAATATATGGAAGTTGTATCTTTTAACATATATATCGGGATTCAGACAATAACTCTGAAAGATATTACAGTGACCTTTATTGAAGATACACGAGATAACCAATATACACTCATGGACAAAACTTAAGGAAGTTGTATCTTTTAACATGTATATCGGGATTCAGACAATAACTCTGAAAGATATTACAGTGACCTTTATTGAAGATACACGAGATAACCAATATACACTCATGGACAAAACTTAAGGAAGTTGTATCTTTTAACATGTATATCGGGATTCAGACAATAACTCTGAAAGATATTACAGTGACCTTTATTGAAGATACACGAGATAACCAATATACACTCATGGACAAAACTTAAGGAAGTTGTATCTTTTAACATGTATATCGGGATTCAGACAATAACTCTGAAAGATATTACAGTGACCTTTATTGAAGATACACGAGATAACCAATATACACTCATGGACAAAACTTAAGGAAGTTGTATCTTTTAACATGTATATCGGGATTCAGACAATAACTCTGAAAGATATTACAGTGACCTTTATTGAAGATACACGAGATAACCAATATACACTCATGGACAAAACTTAAGGAAGTTGTATCTTTCAACATGTATATCGGGATTCAGACAATAACTCTGAAAGATATTACAGTGACCTTTATTGAAGATACACGAGATAACCAATATACACTCATGGACAAAACTTAAGGAAGTTGTATCTTTTAACATGTATATCGGGATTCAGACAATAACTCTGAAAGATATTACAGTGACCTTTATTGAATACATACAAACAAAACTTAAGGAAGTTGTATCTTTCAGCATGTATATCGGGATTCAGACAATAACTCTGAAAGATATTAGAGTGACCTTTATTGAAGACATACGTGATAATCAAGTATGAAAACTGGCTGATATTTGGCAGTTTAAAATCCTTGCGAAGTTCTGTTATACACCAAGGATGTTTAAGTTACAGCTAACTTTAACGAAGCTCTTAGGTAATAAAAATGTTCAGTTCTCTATGGAGACTGAAATTCTCAGTTTCTAATGCAATCAGACCGTGAAACTGATTTTAACAGTTCATAACTATTAAGTCAATGAGGGTATCTTGATTAAACAACACACGTCTAACTTGATCACACACGATGTCTATGTAGCTATACACAGACAAACCTTCCAACAAGCCAATCATTCCAACAAACCAATAAAAAATAGTTAAAATAGATTTAAACCTGAATTGTTTATTGATTTTGTTCAATTGTAAAGGCAGGGGAGATGAATATGTAGAATGACACTTGAAGTTACACCGCATGAGTTTCTTTTCAATGAAAAATCAAAATTTTATTTCAAGGTGAAATATTGACTATTTCTAACCTTTTTGGATTCCCATCCCTGGACACTTTTATTTTACCGTTCATCATTACTCTTCATAATTCACCCTTTCATACCTCATCCAAAAAAGGTTAGAAATAGTCAATATTTCACCTTGAAATAAAATTTTGATTTTTCATTGAAAAGAAACTCATGCGGTGTAACTTCAAGTGTCGTTTTACAATCACAGGCCGCAGTGTATTATAATGTATATGTAGAGTTAAACCTGTCTATAGCGCCCACTCTTGGGACTCACCAAAATAGGGTGCTATAGAGAGGGGATGCTATAGATAGGTCAATTTTAATGTAAATCGCATCGTACTACGTATTTAAAATCGGACGCTATAGAGAGGAAGGTGCTATTGAGAGGGGGTGCTATAGACAGGTCACTTTTAATGTAAATCGCATCGTACTACGTATTTAAAATCGGGCGCTATAGAGAGGAAGGCGCTATTTAGAGTAGGCGCTATAGACAGGTTTAACTGTATTATAGATAGAAAGTTATATGATGAATTTTTCGCCGGAAAATATTGATTATTACAAGGTTACAACACTTGCAAAAAAAAATTAAATACCAATACACCTTTCCCCCGATTTACACAGTACTTGTTTTACACGTTTTCGCTTTTACACAGTTTTCCAAATAAGTTTTTTTTGTTGTTGTTTTTATCGCACTATACTAAATGCTACTGTGATTGAACACATGCGCTGTGTACACATCTTACGAGGAATCCCGAGCTTATATGTGCTGACTATATATTTTAACCTGTCAATGCATTTTATTTCTGTGTACACCTATCCCCCGATTTACACGTTTTTCTCAGGAACGTATCTACCGTGTAAATTGGGGGATAGGTGTATTATTCGCCATAATATTATTCGCCGTTATGTATTTGTATTATGTATAAAGTAATTGTATTATTATAAAATAAATTAAGCCTCCAGGGTTAAATTTCTTGTGCAACTTTTTATTTTCAATAAACATTCTTCATTGATTTGTATTATTATGTATTCACCGTAATAATATTATTCGCCTTGTAAAAAGGAAAACACGAACTTTTGGGATAACCTTATATCAGAAATTGTCAATTAGGAAATAATTGCAACTAGTAAAAATGGAAGCCTCATTTTAATATCAAAAGATTAATGTGAAGAAGAAAAATTTATTCCGTCATATTTAAGAATCAAAAGATCCCCAGTCGAGAATCATTTTTCTGAAACTATTAAAATGGAAATCTCTTTTAAATATCAACAGATTATGCGAAAATTTTATTCCGCCATCTTTAAGAATCAATGATCTGGTAAAGAACAAATTTTTCAGAAAAAAAAAAAAGCAATCAATCCCTGATTCCGACGACCCGGCCCTGACATTTAGTTAAGAGCTCATCGCCCAACAGCTGCCCTCCTGCAAGGTCCGGGGGGACCACCTCTACTCCACCAACTCGCCATTCTATATACAGTTACGAGCGTCATTCTTCATCAGTCATCTCTGTCACCGTTTGCTTTTTTTTTTTTGGAATGGCGCCCTCCTATTGGTCGGCTACAATCACGCCACCTTTCCCCCCTCACTCGCTTTTTCGTTTTTGTAACCATTGTGTTGGAGCGGGTCGCTCCTTAAATAAATGCATATATTAGTTAATAACCAAATGGAATCCTCTCTTTCTTTTTCCCAGTAAGAGACGCCTACGGAAGCCAACAGTACATAGACAGATAAAGCACATAGGCTATAGTTATTAACTAACATATGCATTTATATAAGGCGCCAATTTATAATTGTAACAAATAGTATTTGAATCAAAACATTCAATCGGGTAAAACACAGGCGTTGCCCGGGTCATTCGGCTAGTGTGTAAATAGCCAGGACAAGGTGACTCGCGAGCTATGCTCGAATGTAACACCTGTAAATTGAGAGAGACGAAAAAAAAAGCAATCATTCATCAGTTTCAGTGAAGTGAAACGCCAACTATTCCTTGACCGATCTTCAGACAGCTATCGTGCGGTGAGATAGCCAATGTTTTGCCAGCTCCTGATAACTCCTGATATATGCCACCGCCGTAAATTACCGATAAGCCGCGTCAGAGCCTGAGTTTGACACCGCCCCACCGGTTATCTACAGGTAGACGGAACTGTAGGACCGAGTTATGGCAGAAATTTCGCTTTGTAGATATCTCCTGTAAATATATTAGGAAAAATCAGACGGAACTGTAGGACCGAGTTATGGCAGAAATCTCGCTTTGTAGATATCTCCTGTAGATATATTAGGAAAAATCAGACGGAACTGTAGGACCGAGTTATGGCAGAAATCTCGCTTTGTAGATATCTCCTGTAGATATATTAGGAAAAATCAGACGGAACTGTAGGACCGTGTTATGTCAGAAATCCCGCTTAGTAGATATCTCCTGGTAGTGGTGTCTTATCCAATCCATGAAAAGAGGGGGAGGGAGTGCCATTGCCTTGAACAGATCCTATTGATTCCTATTGATTGTAGACCACTTTGAGCCAAAGAAAAATAATACACAAGGACATAAATCACAATAGAATGAATCACAGGGTATCATTGTTGGAAGAGACCAAAGGTAGATGCGACGTGTTTATTTATTTAAAAGTGTGTTGACTTTGCTTAGAATTTTTAATGTGAACCTGATTCCAATAATTATTAATTAAACATTATATTTATTGATTTACAAGAGAGAGAGGAAAATATAAAAGGGAAACTAATATTAAACGGTTTTATCCTAGAAGGTTGGGAGGTAACCAAGAGTGAAGTGTCGCTTAACTGAGGCAAACGGACTCCAGTAATCTCGTTTATTACATAAATTGACTGACGGCTGGTAACTAAAAACTGTTGCTATTTATATACAAAATTCTATAAAAACTATTATGCAAAACAGGATATTGGCATATCCATAATTCAATATGCAAATACACTACATAAACAAAGGAACTTTTTTTTTTCGGTTAGCGCCTATTTACCTGTGAACTTACACACACTCTGTGGAACAATTAATTGATATATATACAACAAAAAGGCTGCGATCTTTCAAACAATAACGTCCTTTAACAGGCTAATACACGAATACCTAATATTCGTGGCCCTATTATGGAAAATTCGCAGCCTTTTAAATAAATAAACTCGTCACATTTACCTTTAGTTTTGACAAAAGTTACTACTTTTGCGGGTTAACACACAAAAAAAAAAGGAAAATACTAGGGCCTACCGTAAGAGTAACTTAATACACCGAACAACGTACACTCAAGAGTACAACACTAACAACTAAAAGGAGATAAAAAAAACACTCACGATTTGTTAAATAAAATAAAACACAGTACTTATCTTTATTGTAGCGTTGGTAGGGATCGGACTCGGGTGACACAGGGATGCGAAGAGAACAGCCAGACAGGGAAAACTTCGTAGAAAAACCCTTTGTCTCCACACCAATTCTCCACGCTCTGGACCCCCCTCGCATTCCCTTAGTCCCCTCTTATATACAGACATGGCCACATTCGTCCAATGAGAAGACGTGAGAGATTGGTTCACTAACAAACGAAGACAACATTCTTCCCTCTAAAACCTGATCAGAAAAAAAAACTGAAAATGTTTGTCAATATAATTTGATAGTTTCTTCTAGCAAGGACATCAATGCCTCATAGTCTTATTGAAAAGTCTGGGTAGAATGAAACAGCTTACGTTGAATTACCTTGTGATGCTATTTGTACCATGTAGATGTAGTCTAACCACTCGGTCTATGTGCGCAGGTGTGGTTTAAGAACCGACGGGCCAAGTGGAGGAAACGTGAGCGGAATGCAGCGGCCGAGTTAAAGAATGGTTTCGGCACACAATTCAACGGGCTGATGCAGCCGTTTGACGAACCGCTCTACTCCGGGTACTCCTATAATAATTGGGCGGCCAAGGTCCCCAGCCCGCTTAGCGCAAAGACCTTCCCCTGGCCTGGCCTAGCTTCAGCAGCAGGACAAAGCATGGCCTGCTTCAACGCCGCAGCTGCAGCTTCCCCAAGCCCCGCAGGGCCTACTGGAGGACCCTCGTGCCCATACGCTGCCGCAGCACCTCCTTACGTATACCGAGAGCAATGTACTTCCAGTATCGCTTCTTTACGACTCAAGGCGAAGCAGCATACAGCGGCGGGATTCGGTACCTACTCCCCTATGTCCCCACGGCAAACACCTACTCTCTCACCTTGCCAGTACGCCTCTTCAATAGAACGCTCGACTGTTTAATAGCTGTACAGTTCCTGGAATGACTGCTTTTTTTTTTCAATACACACCAGTAAATCTGGCCGTTGTTCCATACCGGCGGAAAACATCCTGTAAAAAAAAAAAAAAGACAAAAGATGTGAATAGAAATATTTCGTGAGGTATATTACAGGTATATATTACGATATTATTTGTTTGTTTTTGTTTTTCAGAAGAAAAAAAAAATGTTTGTTTGTTTTTTTAAATATAATGAGGATGCCCAAAGCCTTTTTCCCTCCACAATTTAAAATAAAATAGACTGAATATGTGTATTTATATTTATTAGTGCTTAATAATTCTAATTTTCTAAAATAATAATAATAATAATATAAGTGCTTATATATACTTTATAACGCTAAAATATAAATATAAAAATGGCAATTATAAATTTGCTATGAATTATTTTTTTATATTTTGACAAATATAATTATTTTTATTGCCTTTTATTTTTATAGTTGGCTAAACGCCACACACACATAAAATGAGGATAAAATTATCAGAAGATTCAAATCTATAGAAATAAATTTATTTCTCTTAACTTTCAAAGAAAGAGTTAATTTGTTAGAAGATATACATTTCGCTAGGGAATTTGTTCCAATAGTGCCAAAATCATTTGCTTTATCGAATTCTATATTTAAACTTAGTTGTCACTTTAAGAAATTAATTTTCTTTTGTTTGTATATTTTATATTTTTTAAAAAGCAGACGAGTGAAAACTATACTCTATACTAGAAAAAGACGGAAACATACGACACACCTATGCTTCATAAAAATAATTCGTTATACTTTAAGGACGGGACACCCTTTTATAATATTTATTTTAATTTTGTAAATAGATTTACTCTTTTTTTTTTTTTTTTGAAGAAAGGAACTTTTAAAATTTATATTATTATTTTTTTTAATGTATAATAAGCACAAACCCTCACTTTATTTTTACAACTCTAGTCGATGCTAGTCTAGTTTTGACTACAAAAAATAATAAAATAATAAGGCCAATTATTTCCTATTGCAAAAAAAAAGGAAAACTATATTTAAAACGCTATAATATTTTCATATAAAGATATTTGACAATTTGCTTTCACAGCAAAGATTATACTCGTATGTGTTGTTTTATATATTTATATGTCAAAACTTAATTTTTTTTTCTTTGAAAGATTATGTATTTATATTTTGAATACACATTATTTACTTTTTTTGTTTTAATTCTATATTATGTTTTGTTATTATAGCTCACACATATATTTAGAGTTCCTATTTTAAATATATTTTTTTGTTCTCATTTAGGATTATGATAAATCTATTAATTGTAATACAGCCGCTTACGTGAGCGACCCACTACCATTTAAAAATATAATATTAACTTTATATAATCTAATCTCCAATGAAGGATAACCTCTCCTGGAGAGACCAGAAATACTTATTATTTTAAAACTATCATTGGAGTTTCTACTATTTTTTTTTATTTTTTATCATTTAATATTATATATATATAATATTGATTTTTCTCTTTTGCTTAGTATATTGGTGTCATTGTAATATTTATATTGCAGTATATGATCAAGCACAATATATAAAATAAACACATATATAAATAATAATGATGATAATATATTAAAAAGCGTAAGTTTTACAGATTTAAAAAAGTATATTTGTAAATCAAACGAGATAATGGAATGTAGTTTTTAAAATTATTTTCAACCCATTTCATTTTGTTAGAAATAAATTTTAAAACTATCGATTTTTTATGAATAAAATAAAAACAAATATATTTTATATTAATATTTTCACAACAATTTTTTTAATTGCTTGGGAGGTGGGGAATTTGAAAGTTTTTTAAAAAGTTCTTAAATTAAACAGCTTTTTTAAAAACTTAAACGGGTTAAGGGGCTCAACGAGACGTCTTCTTCATTTCTATCTTTTTCTTGCTAGTTGGCTAACTGTTTAAGGATGGTATAAGCTATATATATATATGGTAACATATCCACTTGGTTCTAAATCGTCCTCTACCCATACTGCCCTCCAATCTGGCGTAGAGGTTACGTTTGAAAAGTTCAGATTGGCTCATCATTTCAGCATTTTCATATAATAGGAGTGTCATCATTCAAATATGATAAACAAATACAATATTTTAAAGTTACATAGCAAGGTAAATTCAGTTTTTACATACTCCTTTCTATTACGCTTTGAATTACTAATAGAACTGTCTAGTCAAAAATGGCAAAAATGGGAAAATCATTGAATCTTTTAGAAAACTTCATCCAAATTTTTATTCAGTATTTTTTTCAAATGTTTATATTATTTCTGTTTTATTATTATTTTTTCAAATATATTAGTTATATATATTTTTTTCGTAAATAGAATAATATCTATAGAAACCAACGAGAATTTTACATGTACCTTAAGCTAGTCAATATATACAATCTTGAAAGAAAGAAGAAAAAAAAAAACACTTTAACGACTATGTTGTATTTTTTATAAATACCTCGTGCAATTTAAATGTATAGTTTTATATTGAGGCTGATCAAAAAACGAGGCAATTTTTTAACTCTCTTTGTTTTTAAACAATACAAAAGTGTCAAAAAATATTTTTAACAAGGGGAATAAAAAAAAAAACATTTTATATATTTTATCAACAACAACAAAAATATAGTCCATATCAATTCTTACACTTCGTTGCTTGTACATATGATTGTATAGGTAGTCATCACAGAAAAAAAGTGTGTTCAAATGTAAAATTAAAAATCTTCTCAATAAAAAAAGATTAATTCCTATATATTGGTTGTGTTTTGCTTTTATATTCTACAAAACAGATGACCCGGTTTCACCTGAGTTCTGCTACACGTAACAAACTTCCTGTCAAAACCGAAACCTATCTCCGAATCGGAGAACACTGCACATTTTCTTAATGTATTTCACTCAGTACAGGCAGTAGGGTGCTGGTTGCGAGTAAAATTGGCAAATTTGTAAATAACTCCAAAGATATTCGAGATAGAGTCCTAACAATTCGACTACAAGTTTTTCCAGATTCAACTCCTATTACTGTTGAAATTTCAGCCAGATTAGTTAGGTATTGAAGACATGCATATCCGACAAACATATAACAGTGTTGCGTATATAAGAAGAATCGTCCAATACAGTATTAGAGCTCTGAGAAGCGGTCTGGTGGATCAAATTGGCGAAACCACTGAGAGGGTTCACCACTGATGAAACAAGCCCTCCCAATATATATTTTTTCATCGCAGTAAGGACAGTAAAAGTTTGTATTATGTATAAAAGAAACATTCGTGCTTTTAAATCCTTTCATTTTATATATATTTACATACATTGACTTTTATATCAACTTATCAACCTTTAAAAAGTCTATTATTTGCCATTTAGGCGAGCCACTATTGCTCTTTTCAATGGGTATAAAGCTTTAAAGCAAATTTTAACAAAGATAAACTTCGCCTAAATGTTTTCCAACTTGAAAAGGAGCGATAGTGATCGCCGAAATTTCGGACAATGAACTTTTTGAGGATAAAGCGGTCTACATATTGAATGGGTTACAATCAAACCTACAATTTTAGTTCTCTAGCACATAGTTAAGATCCAGCTTCCTGGCAACATACCCTACAATACTGGTTCTACTACCAAATACTGCATTATAACGACTACTCATTCCATCTTCTATCAACCAAGAAGAATTTATATGGAAATTTTGCCAGGAGGATATTTATCTATAAAGATAAAGGTCAACTCTCTCCTGTCAAAATAGACGTCAAATCTAGACACCATTCGTATAGGGCATCTAATATGTGGAAAAACACATTAAGATGAGATCTTAAGAAAAGATCAAATATGTGAAATAACCTCTGAGAAAAAACTGACAAAAATTATAACAAGACTTAGAACAAAACACTATAAAGGAATGACAATACATCCAGATGGCACAAGAACCTATAGGACATGCAACAACTATCCTGGTGTGGAACTAACACCTACGCACATATTCGCATGCCCACCAATGGCCGCAGCCTTGCAGGAAATTGACATGGACCCAGAGCAGCAGCTTTACACACCCAAAATAGTGGGCATTGCTACTGCTGTGATGGAGATGTATGGAGACATCTAAGACTATTTTTTGGACACTACAACAGCAACAGAAAATTGACTTAGACCCAGAGCAGCAGCTTTACACACCCAAGATAGTGGACATTGCTGCTGCTGTGATAGAGATGCATGGAGACATCTGAGGCTCTTCATTGGACACGACAACAACAACAGAAAATTGACATGGACCCAGAACAGCAGCTTTACACACCCAAGATAGTGGACATTGCTACTGCTGTGATGGAGATGTATGGAGACATCTGAGACTCTTCTTTGGACACGACAACAACAACAACAGAAAATTGACATGGACGCAGAACAGCAGCTTTACAAACCCAAGATAGTGGACATTGCTACTGCTGTGATAGAGATGTATGGAGACATCTGAGTCTCTTCTTTAGACACGACAACAACAACAGAAAATTGACTTAGACCCAGAGCAGCAGCTTTACACACCCAAGATAGTGGACATTGCGACTGCTGTGATAGAGATGTACGGATACATCTGAGTCTCTTCTTTGGACATGACAACAACACATTAAGATAAATTGTAAAAGAGCATACACATATCTATCACGTAAGTCTGAAATATTCTGAAATATTTCTATAAATTTCTATTAAACGATCTTAAAATGTAAAATATTCGTGTTGACACTAAGTAATTAATGTCCATTAGTTACCTTGAGTAAATGGTATCGTTTCTTTAAAGCTAAAAATAGTTTTCCATTTTGTATATAGATGAAACGTTTTTGTATTTTTTAAAAATTGAACCTAACTATCCTTTTGTGGATTATTTGCGCATATTGGCTTTTTTATTGATGTAAATATTTAAATAAAGATAAAAGGTCACTTCTCCTATTAAACTAAACGTCAAATCTAAACGCTGTTTATTGACCGTCGCCGCAAACTAGCCGCCTCAAGGTCGGTGACAAAGACATTACACCAGCTTTGGCAAACTGAGAAGCATTAAAATTACAAATATATTCTCACAATGAGTATCTTTTTTATTTAAAAAACGCTAGCTTTCAAGTGTTAATCGCTCTTCAACGGGCTTACTATAATATCGACTTTATCCTACCAGAAATATTTACAAAAAGTATAGTATAAAAGTTTCTGTAAATATTTCTGGTGAGATAAAGTCGATATTATAGTAAGCCCGTTGAAGAGCGAATAATGCTTGAAAGCTAGCGTTTTTTAAATAAAAAAGATACTCATTGTGAGAATATATTTGTAATTTTAATAATTTTTTCACAATTTTATCATGGGATTTATCATGAATTGAAACTGAGAAGCATCCACTTAGAGATCATTGTTTCGATATAATAGACCTTGTCTATCTAGAGTGAACTTTATTCCACGAGATTCACAAGGGATCTAATTTTGACGTCTATTTTGACGTGAGAGATAACCTTTATCTATATATATCAAGAGGAATATGTTATAACTCTTTTACATTGTTCACAGAAGAAGAACCTGCTGGTTAATAATATGCTTAGTATCCATTTCACTGTTAAATGAGCAACACTAAGTTGGTTTATACTCATTTTTCTAGTGTAATTTGAATGTTTGCAGTGATGGCTTCATTAGGTTGTGCTAACCTAAAGTTAAATTAACATAGTCAAAACTAAGGATTAAATTTTACAACTGTCAACAATCAGCAACGTGGGGAGATAGGTTTTACTACCAAAGCTTTAGCCTTAATGAAGACATTTTCAAATGATTTCAAATTTGATTTTAGAAAGGTAGTAGACAATTGTATGCTCCGTTTAAAAACTTGCATAATTACATTCAACAATTCTCTACTAAATTCACTTCAATATGAAATATTGTATGTAATATTGTTCACAGAATTTTGTTAATTTTTAAAATCGCTCTATACTTAAAGATACTTAGAAGATATCAAGCTAAAAAATGAATCAGAGCTAGCTTGTACATTTTGTTGGCGGGGAAGAAAAGATGATGAGAAGAGCTTTAAAAAATACTTAAATTTTCTGTCTTGAGCTCGATGTACCATCCCTGGCGAGCGTTAAGCCAGTGAGTTCTTTCATACAATGGGCGCGTTTATGGGAAAAGGAATTCTATGGTAGGGTCCCTTCCATAGACCTGCATGGCCACATATGCTCATGTAAATGTTCCATTTCGTAATTTGTAGCTACCAGATTATCAGCCATACTTGAGCACTTCTGAATTGATTAAGTAGATACATACGAAATTCAATCCTACCATTCATTAAGCAAATTATGGGAGTCGGTGGAAGGCTGGTTAAACCGTTTCGTTTTCGACCACTATGACCCGGGTTCGATTCCCGCATTGGACACTTTTTTCTGATAAAAAAAAATAAAAAATAAAATGCTCCAATGGCCCCCGATTCTTGCAAAAGTCCAACCCCACCAGCGAGTGCAAATAACCAAACGGGGCTCTGGCATATTTGTAAGTACAAAGTTGAACTGCTTTTCACATGTGTAGACATGTGGTGCGCTTACAGTAAAAACAGTCGCTAACTACCCACCATGATTATCATGGCCTGTACCACGTGTACTAGGGATAATTTAAAAAAATTAAGCAAATTTGTTAAAAGTTATTCAAAATAATCTAAAATTTTAACAATCATATCTTTTATATTACTATTATTGGAAATGCGAGGTTACGAGCAACAACACTCATCTACTGGCTTAACAATGACAAGTTAAGAAATACAAACTGTTTGTAAAAACAAATGTCCACCTGTACATGTACAAGCATGCATAACGGAATCAAAACTTTAAAAGTTCTGTAAACCAGTAGAAGAGCATTGTTGCTCGAAAGATCGCTTTTACAGAAAAAAAAAAAAAAGATACGTATTGTAAAATTTGTAATTAATTTTCAATTCTACCATATATCCAAAGTAGTGGATGGGACGTCTAAGGTTCTGTGACGGCTGTGTTTTCTCAGTAGTCATCTTCTGTCATTCTAATCTATACCACGAGACAGCCAATATTTGCCGACCCAACTTACACTCATAGACAAAACTTAAGGAAGTTATACCTTTTTAACATGTATATCGGGATTCAGACAATAACTCTGAAAGATACACTCATAGACAAAACTTAAGGAAGTTATACCTTTTAGCATGTATATCGGGATTAAGACAATAACTCTGAAAGATACACTCATGGACAAAACTTAAGGAATTTGTACCTTTTAGCATGTATATCGGGATTAAGACAATAACTCTGAAAGATACACTCATGGACAAAACTTAAGGAAGTTGTACCTTTTTAGCATATATATCGGGATTCAGACAATAACTCTGAAAGATATTACAGTGACCTTTATTGAAGATACGAGATAACCAAGTGTGAACAAAATATTCTCTGTCTCCTTAAAAAAAAAAGGATAATAGGCGACATAAAAGACTTTTCACTGGTCGAAAACCAACGGTTTAGACCATCCTTCCACCGAGTGCCTATAAATAGATTAATCTGGGCAAATTGGAGGTAAGACATTTACCATGGATTCTCTGTAAGAGCATAGTCGATATCAGGATTCCTGTATGGGGCTGCTATATTGATCAGGATGTTCAAGAAGTTAAATCAAGCCACAATCTCCCGTTTTTTACCCCCAAGAGACATTATCACTTGAAGTGACAATGAGGCCAGATACGCACGACACACCCCGACTTCACTCTACTTATCTCAAGATAAGTTATCGATACGGGGAAGGTGCCAAGCGTGCATCTTTTTTTTTTTTTTTGTCAACTACATCCGTCGTCTCGGCTGTCTTGATCAGTAGGAGCTGGCCACAATGTATTTACTGAAGCCATTTGTTGTAAGGATAAACGGAAAGAAAGATTTTTCTGCACTTATGATGATTTTCAAAATACGAAGTTTTAGGAATTATCTCGTGTGTCTTCAATAAAGATCACTGTAATATCTTTCAGAGTTATTGTCTGAATCCCGATATATATGCTGAAAGGTACAACTTCGTTAAGTTTTGTCCATGAGTGTATATTCACACTTGGTTATCTCGTGTCTTCAATAAAGGTCACTTTAATATCTTTCAGAGTTATTGTCTGAATCCCGATATACATGTTAAAAGGTACAACTTCCTTTAAGTTTTGTCCATCCACAACAAGAACACGTGGAATGATCTGAAATAACGAATACCAATCAATATATAAACAGTAAATCGAGATATAAAACATCTGTTTTACTATCCAAACAAATTCTTATCTCATCTTTTCAATGGACATCCAAGACTTCATAAGTTGAACCTCACTGGACGACAGGATTCAGCCTATATTGAGCGGAACGAGAACACGTGGCACGATCTGCAATAACTATAATACCAATTAATATATAAACAAGTGAATCGTGAAGTAACACATCTATCCAATCATGTTTTTACTATCCAAAATTATCAACCCATCTTTCCAAAGGACATCCAAATGTCCATAAGTACAACCTCACTGGACTTTCAACATTCCACAATCAAGATTCAGCCAATATTGAGCTGAACAAGAACACATGGAATGATCTTCAATAACGAATACCAATCAATATCATGAGAAGTAACACATCTGTTTTACTATCCAAAATCCTTACCCCATCTTTCCAAAGGACATCCAAATGTCCATAAGTACAACCTCACTAGATGTCCAACAATATGGATTCAGCCTATATTGAGCGGAAAAAGAACATGTAGCATGATATGCAATAACGAATACCAATTCATATATATATATAAGCAAATCGTGAAGTAACACATCTGTTTTACTATCCAAAATCCTTAACCCATCTTTCCAAAGGACATTCAAATTTCTACAAGTACAACCTCACTGACCATCCAACAATCTGGATTCCACCATTAGACCGAACAGGTGGCAGAACACTGACAGATGGAGATAGATACGGCAGGGAATAATAAAAAAAAAAAGCGGATGACTTACTCTCGTCCACAGCATGCTCCTGACGCGAGACTAATGCACGCGCGGGCGTTCAGCCAGAAGCCTATTCGCTCGACGGTAAAATTGGAATGATACCGGGAGAAACATGGAGTGGCAGGCATTCCCTGGAGGGACCTCTAACTCCTGACCCGACATATCTTTGTTTGCCCTGTATTGTATACAATTCCAAATATTTTGCTAAAGATAGAGGCTGCCTGGCCGGTATTCATAGTTCTTCAAATTAAAGATACTTCGGCCAGTAAATCTACTACGTAAAGATAGAGGCTGTCTGGCCGGCATTCATAGTTCTTCAAATTAAAGATACTTCGGTAAGTAAATCTACTACGTAAAGATAGAGGCTGCCTGGCCGGCATTCATAGTTCTTCAAATTAAAGATACTTCGGCCAGTAAATCTACTAGGTAAAGATAGAGGCTGCCTGGCCGGCATTCATAGTTCTTAAAATTAAAGATACTTCGGCCAGTAAATCTACTACGTAAAGATAGAGGCTGCCTGGCCGGCATTCATAGTTCTTAAAATTAAAGATACTTCGGCCAGTAAATCTACTACGTAAAGATAGAGGCTGCCTGGCCGGTATTCATAGTTCTTCAAATTAAAGATACTTCGGCCAGTAAATCTACTACGTAAAGATAGAGGCTGCCTGGCCGGTATTCATAGTTCTTCAAATCAAAGATACTTCGGCCAGTAAATCTACTACGTAAAGATAGAGGCTGCCTGGCCGGTATTCATATTTCTTAAATTTAAAGATACCAGTAAATTTTACACAAAAATAAATTTACTGTCAATGCGTTTCTTTTAAATATCATCAAATATTATCTCTACAGACCTTACTGCAATGATATGAGTTATTGAATGAGAGGGCTTGGCTCATCAGTAGTGAACCCTCTCAGCGGTTTCGCCATATTTCGCCAATTTCGCCATTTCGCCATGACGAAACCGCTGAGAGGGTTCACTACTGATGAGCCAAGCCCTCTCATTCAATAACTCATATCATTGCAGTAAGGTCTGTAGAGATAATATTTGATGATATTTAAAAGAAACATATTGCCAGTAAATTTATTTGTGTTAAATTTTAACGATAGATGTCAATTAAATTTAATTTACTAATACCAGTAAATCTTTGTCCTGACGAGGACAAAATATTTTTGTCGAAACGTCGAGGTAATAAAAAGATTTACTGGCCGAAGTATCTTTATTTTCAAGAAAATAAAATATTTTATTTACACTTTAGTTAATTGTTACAAAAATTAATGAGAAATTAAACAAATATATTAACAATTTAATGATAAAATATAAAAAGTTGTTCTCAGGAAAGGATGGCTCCTCCATCTTGAGAGAGTCTTTCTCCAGACAAGGACAGGATCTCTAGTTCAATGTTGATACTTATAGAGACACTAGCCGAATGACCCGGGCAACGCCCGTGTTTTACCCGATTGAATGTTTTTATTCAAATACTATTTGTTACAATTATAAATTGGCGCCTTAAATAAATGCATATATTAGTTAATAACTATAGCCTATGTGCTTTATCTGTCTATGTACTGTTGGCTTCCGTAGGCGTCTCTTACTGGGAAAAAGAAAGAGAGGATTCCATTTAGTTATTAACTAATATATGCATTTATTTAAGGAGCGACCCGCTCCAACACAATAGTTACAAAAACGAAGAAGCGAGTGGGGAGGGGGGGGGGGGGGGGGGGCAAAGGTGGCTTGTCGTAGCCAACCAATAGGAGAGCGCCATTCCAAAAAAAAAAAAAAAAAAAAAACGGTGACAGAGATGAAGAATTATTAAGAACGCATGACGCTCGTAACTGTATATAGACATGTCTTGGTAGAAGCCAGGTTTATGCTTATGTTTTGCGTAAGTGTGTTTGTTTTATTCATAGTTTCTAAATATGATAAAGTATGAGTATATGTTTTAGTCACATTTGTAAGACTTTGGGTCTTAATGGGGACTTTTGTTGTTATGTTGTATATATGTATGTGTATGTATATATCATACTTACATAATCTTTCTTTTTCTTCTTCTGTATATTCCCCACTTTCACAGGCCTATCTCTCTTGTAATATCGGGGAGAATCCTCTATAAGACCAGTTTGTCTTAATAAAGGCTTTTGTGTGTGTGTGTTTTAGTCACAATACATACTTCTACTGTCCTTACTGCCTAACTGACCTTGTCTTTATTGTTTGCGGAAGAGCATTGCTCGATGCAAATATTTGAATGTAATTCTACTGTCCTATAAGCTTATGTCCATAGTTTTCTTGAAAACCATTTCTGAGATTCCACTCATCAGTGCTGCGTTTATAAGCAGAATCGTCCAATACAGTATTAGAGCTCTGAGAAACGGTCTGGTGGATTAAATTGACGAAACCGCTGGGAGGGTTCACCACTGATGAGCCAAGCCCTCCCAATATATTTTTTTCATCGCAGTAAGGACAGAAGAGGTTTGTATTATGAATAAAAGAAACATTCGTGCTTTTAAATCCTTTCATTTTATATGTATAGATGGCGCGTTATTGCTTTGTGTTAATATACGTTTTAGTGTGATTGCTTTGGTAAGCATGTGTGTTTGTGTATGTGTATTTGTTTATATGTTATGTTTAACTACGTTATATTGAATTTGAATGTGTTTTATAAATATGCGTTTTTTTTAAATCTTTTACTCGATAAAAAGAGACATATATATAAGAGCCCTTAGATAATATTATAATAAAAACTTGGTTTAAAAATCGAAAATAAACTTATTCTCTTAAAATATGTTGTCAAGTTGTTTATGCTGTTGGATAACTGTAGTGTAGCATGTTGGTTAGAAGCAGTCGTGGTGGTTGAGTGATGGGTGGTAAGGACACACAGGAGACAGAGGCCCGTGAGGAAATAGATCGGGGAGGAAAGATAGAAGAACAACCCCTAGAACAACTGGTGTCTATACCACCTCGGTGAGAACTGTGCTTTTTCTTATCACATCCAGCCGCTTTTAAACCGATTTGAGTAAGATCAATCCCCTAAGGGAGAATGAAGACTTGACTACCATCCTTACCGGTCACGGCCACGTTCTGGCAGATCTAGCGCTCTGGCATAGAAATCTAGATCCAACCTGTCCTCACTGCCGGAAAGAGTCACAAACTGTGGATCACCTCCTCTTCTCCTGTCCAGCTTTTATGCTACACAGGCTACAGACAGCCCTGCTGCTTGGAGTACAAGACTTCAGCCCAACAGTCCTTGCCCCTACTTCCTGACTCCCTGCCGGCCTGGAACTACCTGGTTCACCTCAGCAATCTCCCCCCCCCCCCCCCCCCCCATGACTAGACTTCTCCTCTAGACTGTAGCTGTACAACCCGGGTAGTTGGCGATTTACGCTCAAGGAGCCGGGTTACTTCTATTTTCTCTCTTGACTCTTGTTTACCAAGGGGGTTGTTTTTTACCCCTTCCCTCTTTCCTTGTACTCCCTCACAGGCCATTTTATTTATAAATGAATAAAACAAAGCATCAAAGGCTGCGTATCTTTATTAGAACAAATATATACGAGCTTTCGGGCACATACGCCCTTCTACAGGAATTATGTACCCGAAAGCTCGTATATATTTGTTCTAATAAAGATACGCAGCCCTTGATGCTTTGTTTTATTCATTTATAAATCGTACAGGGCTTTTTCAATTGACATTTTATTTATATATTTCCGAATATTATAACATATATATATCATTCTAAGATCAAAAAACTTGCGCATAATTTACCTTTTTAGCATATTCAATTCTCTAATTTACCTTTTTAGCATATCTTTGAGCGAATATTTGTATATATTTTTTCTATTACCTCTATATATATTAATAAGAATCTGATTTCGTTTTGTAAAAACGCCCGTTGAAGAACTAATTGTTCGAAAGCTAGCGTCCGTTATTTGTAATAATAAAAGATACTGATTGCGAGAGGTTTTTGTCTTTTGAATTTAATATATATATCAGGGATATGTCTCCATATTTGATATTATTAAACTTTATTAAATTAAATTTCTATATAACAAATTTCTATATTGGTGTCCAATCATATCTAAAGTGTCCTCTTTTCTTCAACTCATCATCAAGTGTCTTTTTAATATAACAGACCTCAATATAAAGAACCAATCATTTTTAAAGTGTAAAGTCAATAGATATATATATAATACAATATAATGCGGCTTGTGATTGTAAAACGACATTTGAAAATTATCCCGCATGTGTTTCTATTCAACGAAAAATCTAAATTTATTCCAAGGAGAAATAATGATTATTTCTAACCTTAGGGATGAGGTTTGAATGAATGAATTGTGAAGAGTAATGATAAACGGAAAAATAAAAGTGTCCAGAGATGGGAATCCCCGGGATAATTTTCAAATGTCCTTTTTCAATACATATATATTTACAATAATTTTAGGCCGTAAAGAGAACAGTCATAAACTTTTTCATGATGATAAACACATTTATTGAAACCATATTCGTTAGACAGAACCTTATTTCAGAGCATATAGTTATGCGGAGAAAGAAAGAGTATGTATGTTATAAATAAATAAATATCTAAAGTAAATTTAAGATTTCCCTGTAAATAAAGCCAATAACAGCCATGAGAAGATAGAAAGATGAGGGAAAAATTGGAAGAGGAGTAAACAAAATGAAGAAAAGATGAAATTGTTAAAAAAAAAGGAAGAAATCACAGAGGATTGATTAGAGTAGATAACACCGAAGAAAATATTAGAGAAAAAGGCACAAATTGAAAAAAAAAAAGAAAGAAAAGGGTCTGGCAACACGGGGGAAATTAAGGCGCAGACGATAATCCGCGCTGTCGCACGCTCCGTGACGTTTGACCCGGTGTCAGTTCGTGATATGTCAACGGCGAGTCCCGCGGGAGTCCAGATGGAGGCTGCATTGATCCATGGTAGACGGACGGGTGACATCGACTGATGGAAGGACAAATTGACACATCACTCGACTTTACATAAATAGAAGTGTCTACCATAGTTTAACGACATGTTTTCTTACCATGCATGCAATATCTACAATTTCTATATATATTAGTAAATTTAATTTCCATCTATCGTTAAAATTTTACACAAATAAATTTACTGGCAATGCGTTTCTTTTAAATATCATCAAATATTATCTCTACAGACCTTACTGCAATGATATGAGTTATTGAATGAGTAGTGAACCCTCTCAGCGGTTTCGCCAAATTAATCTCTAGACCGCTCTACTATTGTATTGGATTGTTTTGTCCATAGTTCACTAAACACCCCTAAGCTGCCTTCCATAGAAAATACAAGGTATATTCCAAAATAATCCAATACAATAGTAGAGCGGTCTAGAGATTAATTTGGCAAAACCGCTGAGAGGGTTCACTACTGATGAGCCAAGCCCTCTCATTCAATAACTCATATCATTGCAGTAAGGTCTGTAGAGATAATATTTGATGATATTTAAAAGAAGCGCATTGCCAGTAAATTTATTTGTGTAAAATTTCTATATAATCATAAATATATACAATAAATGGAAGCATTATAAAGCATGTATGTTTCTTTTTAAACATAAAAAAAAAACGTCTACTGTTCTTAATGCGATGAAAAAATATTGGGAGGGTTTGAATTATTGGCAGACATTGGCGGTTTAGCCAATTTAATCTACCAGACCACTTCTTAGATCTCTAATACTGTATTAGACGATTCTGCTTATATATTCTGCAATGAAGAGTGGACTCTCAGAAATGGTAGTCAATCAAATATGAACATAAGCTTGTAGGACAGCAGAATTACATATTGCATCGAGCAATGCTCTTCCGCAAACAATAATTACATGGTCAGTTTAGACATAATTAATTATATGGCGATAACGTCTAAGACAGTGTTGGACCTTTCCTTATAACAAGGACCTTTCCTTACAACACGGACCTGTCCTTACAACACGGACCTGTCCTTATAACAAGGACCTGTCCAAGACACAGTTGGACCTGTCCTTATAACCCGGACCTGTCCTTACATCACGGACCTGTCCTTACAACACGGACCTGTCCTTACAACACGGGCCTGTCCGTGCAACACGGACCTGTCTTTACAACACGGACCTGTCCTTACAACACGGGCCTGTCCGTGCAACACGGACCTGTCTTTACAACACGGACCTGTCCTTACAACACGGACCTGTCCTTATAACAAGGACTTGTCCAAGACACAGTTGGACCTGTACTTACAACACGGACCTGTCCTTATAACCCGGACCTGTCCTTACAACACGGACCTTCCTTACAACTCGGACCTGTCCTTACAACACGGACCTGTCCGTACAACACGGACCTGTCCGTACAACACGGACCTGTCCTTACAATACGGACCTGTCCGTACAACACGGACCTGTCCGTACAACACGGACCTGTCCTTATAACCCGGACCTGTCCTTATAACCCGGACCTGTCCTTACAACACGGACCTGTCCTTACAACACGGACCTGTCCTTATAACAAGGATTTGTCCGTACAACACGAACCTGTCCTTATAACAAAAACCTGTCCTTACAATACGGACTTGTCCTTAAAACACGGACCTGTCCTTACAAAAAGGACTTGTCCTTAAAACACGGACCTGTCCAAGACACAGTTGGACCTGTCCTTACAAAACGGACTTGTCCTTAAAACACGAACCTGTCCAAGACACTGTTGGACCTGTCCTTTATTCTTTCCAGGCGGTAGCATTTGACCATGGACAATGGACAATGACAATCTTAAAAACGTTGACAAGAATTTGTCTAGACTCAATACAAATATATCTCCCTTGTTTATTAGAGACTTCCTTCAAACACCAATCGAGATGTTGAAATAAAGCCCGTGGGATTGGACATAACATGAAAGCGACATCTCAACAAAGACAGTCTTTGGTATAGAGAATCCAGGTTCAAATCCCCCATCTGAACAAAACTTTGTTTGGGAACTTTAAACCTCTTTACTAATTAAATAAATGCGATAAATTCCTTCCTAAAGTTGGGTATTTGTCGACGTAAAACTTGGTTAATCTTCCCCGTAATCTCAAGTTTCTGGGAAAGTTTAAAATTCAATCGTCAGGTCTTCCTAATCAGAAGCGAATTAAGGAACAATTCGATAACAAGGAAGCAAATCCCTGGAAGGATTAACTCACACGATAATCCAAAAATTACGTAACAACCAAAAAAGATCCCAACTTTGCTTAGAAATGATGATAATTTTTAAAACCACACAGAGTTCAATTAGTTATCACCATGGCAACAAATGAGAATTGATGGAGAAGTGACTTATACTAATGGTATCAAGGACCCAATAAAACTGTTTTAATGGGATCTCCTGGGGTTGGTCGATTTATCGCATGGTGGGTTTATTGTGTTGCCCGCCGGCAATTATACTGAATATAAGGTTGTCACAAACCTTCTTCGTAAACATATGATTTATACAGTTAAACCTGTCTATAGCGCCCCCTCTAGATAGCGCCTTCCTCTCTATAGCGCCCGATTTTACTCTTCACAATTCACCCTTTCATACCTCATCCAAAAGGTTAGAAATAATCGTTATTTCTCCTTGAAATTGATTTTGAATTTTCGTTGAAAAGAAACACCTGCGGGATAATTTTCAAATGTCGTTTTACAATCACAAGCCGCATTATATTATATTGTATTATAAATTACTTTATGTATTATTTACTAACGGAAAAATATATCCAGGGTAGCCTAGTGGACATGGCATCTGCCCGGTAAGCGGAACACTGTGGGTTCGATTCCCATCCCTGGACACTTTATTTTTTCTGTTTATCGTTACTCTTCACAATTCACCCTTTCATACCTCATCCAAAAGGTTAGAAATAATCGTTATTTCTCCTTCAAATAAATTTTGAATTTTCGTTGAAAAGAAACACATGCGGGATAGTATTTCAAATGTCGTTTTACAATCACAAGCCGTATTATATTGTATTATATAGATTAAAATGTAAACATTTTACCATTAAAAGTGACCTGTCTATATCACCCCCTCTCTATAGCACCCTATTTTGGTGAGTCCTAAGAGGGGGGCGCTATAGACAGGTTTAACTGTATTTTGTGTTTACGAACTTTTAGAATAACCTTGTAATTCTGAAACTTGACCCATTGCTGTTGGCCACCCTTAATATAGAACATCAGAGATTAAATCATTCTTCTATAAGAATTCTGTTATAATTTTACCAAGGTTACCATAATTACCAAAGTTGTCCTAAACGCTCGTAAACACTTGCAAAATATAAATCATAATATGTTTACGAACTTTTGGAACAACCTTGGTAATTATGGTAACCTTGGTAAAATTATAACAGTATTGAAGAATGATTTAATCTCTGATGTTCTATATTAAGGGTGGCCAACAGCAAGTGGGTCAAGTTTCAGAATTATAAGTTTATCCCAAAAGTTCGTAAACATATTATGATTATAATTTATAGTTTTAAAGTGTTTACCAACTTTTGGAACAACCTTGTAATTCTGAAACTTGGCTCACATGCTGATTGGCCATCCTTGATATAGAACATCAGAGATTAAATCATTCTTCTCTATAAGAATTCTGTTATAATTCTACCAAGGTTGTCCCTAAGGTTCGCAAACATATTATTATTTATATTTTTCTGCATTTATTTTTTTGAAGGAGATAGAAGCAATTTTATTCACACTTGGTTATCTCGTGTGTCTTCAATAAAGGTCACTGTAATATCTTTCAGAGATATTGTCTAAATCCCGATATACATGCTAAAAGGTACATCTTCCTTAAGTTTTGTTTTACATTCGTAAAGGTAAAATATCACACATTTTCTTCAATTATATATATTTTAAATAAATAAAAAGATCGCCAGGACATTTATTAATCACCAGAAAGCATCTAGGAATTTGTTCCCTGTGTGTTAGAATAAGTAAAAATCGATTACGGTTGTTATTTTATCTCATTGAAAAAGGTCGAGTAGGATGTAAAAGTTTGTTAGAAGCTCGGGAAGTTGGGCTGTGGCCCCACACTGGCAGATGGGGGGATGTCAGTCAACGCCGTCTCACCCGACCTGCTCGCTGACGTGCTGCGGTGCCGGGAGATAATTGCTCCTTTTTGTCCTCTGAATGATCTCGTCACCTCGTCTGTGCATTGTCCTTGTTCCCAAGTCTCATTCCAATCTGTGCCTATTGCCCTAGTCCTTTGTTCCCAAGTCTCATTCCAAACAGTACATATTGCCCTAGCCCCTTGATTTCACTTCTCTTTCCCTTAGACCCTTGTTCCCAAGTCTCATTACAATCAGTACATATTGCCCCAGCCCCTTGTTTTCACTTCCATTTCCCTCCTGTGTATTGCCTTAGTCCCAAGTCTCATTCCAATCTGTACATATTGCCCTAGCCCCTTGACTTCACTTCTCTTTCCCTCCTGTGCATTGCCTTAGTCCCTTGTTTCCAAGTCTCATTCCAATCTGTGCCTATTGCCATAGTCCCTTGTTACCAAGTCTCATTCCAATCTGTACATATTGCCCTAGCCCCTTAATTTCACTTCTCTTTCCCTCCTGTGCATTGCCCTAGTCCCTTGTTCCCAAGTCTCATTCCAATCTGTACATATTGCCCTAGCCCCTTGATTTCACTTCTCTTTCCCTTCTGTGAATTGCCTTAGTCCCTTGTTCCCAAGTCTCATTCCAATCTGTACCTATTGCCATAGTCCCTTGTTCCCGTCTCATTCCAATCTGTGCCTATTGCCAAAGTCCCTTGTTCCCAAGTCTCATTCCAATTTGTGCCTATTGCCATAGTCCCTTGTTACCAAGTCTCATTCCCTCCTGTGCATTGCCTTAGTCCCTTGTTCCCAAGTCTCATTCCAATCTGTGCATATTGCCCTAGCCCCTTGATTTCACTTCTTTTTCCCTCCTGTGCATTGCCTTAGTCTCTTGTTCCCAAGTCTCATTCCCTCCTGTGCATTACCTTAGTCTCTTGTCCCAAAGTTTCCTTCCTTTTTGCGTATTGCCATAGTACCTTGTTCCCAAATCCACTCTCTATTCCGTACATTGCCCTTGTTCCCAAAAGTGTTTCTCTTCCATGCATCTCCCTAGTTCCATGTTCCCAAGTCTACTTCCATTCCATACATTGCTCTCGTCCCCTGTTCCCAAGAGTTCTTCCCTTCCGTTTATGACAATTCCCATTTCCTTTAAATTTAAGAGCACTTTACTTACCGAATGGAATACGAATCTAATTAAGCGCTTACTATCTTTTTATTGATGATGATTCATCTGTGAAATTTAAAAACAATTTATTAAATTGAAACGGAAACGCTTTCAGATTTTTTTTTTCAAAATATAAATAAAATCTCATACATTTAAACCTATCTATAGCGCCCCCTTTAAATAGCGCCTTCCTCTCTATAGCGCCCGATTTGAAATACGTAGTACAATGCGCGATTTACATTAAAAGCGACCTGTCTATAGCACCCCCTCTCTATTACACCCTATTTTGGAGATTCCCAAGAGGAGGCGCTATAGACAGGTTTAACTGTATTTCAAACTGCTACTATAACAAAAAGTGATCAAATTTGAGTAAAAGGGCAAGAAGAACTCACAGGTAAAGGTATATTGAATGAGAATTTATTGCATAGTTTATAACCCTATTACATTTATTTTTATCGCTGGATCCTTGGCAGATGTCCAATCTGAGTTTCTTTTTCTATTATTACATAGTTTATAACATAATTGCATAGTTTCTAAGAATATGTATGCATATCTTACATTATTATAGTTTTTTTGTGTTATTACATAGTCTTATCAATTATACATAGCTTACATTATAACATAGTTCTCCCATTATTGAATAGCTTCTAACAATGAAACATAGCTTTCATTATTACATAGTTATCTCATTATTGCATAGCTTCTAAAAATAAAGCATAGCTTTCATTATTACATAGTTCTCCCATTATTGCATAGCTTTAATTATTACATAGTTCTCCCATTATTTCATAGCTTCTAACAATGAAACATAACTTTAATTATTACATAGTTCTCCCATCATTGCATAGCTTCTAACAATGAAACATAGTTCTTCCATTATTGCATACCTTCTAAAAATAAAACATAGCTTTCATTATTACATAGTTCTTCCATTATTGCATAGCTTCTAACAATGAAACATAGCTTCCATTATTACATAGTTCTCCCATTATTACATAGCTTCTAACAATAAAACATAGCTTTCATTATTACATAGTTCTCCCATTAATATATAGCTTATAACAATAAAACATAGCTTTCATTATTACATAGTTCTCCCATTATTACATAGCTTCTAACAATAAAACATAGCTTTCATTATTACATAGTACTCCCATTATTACATAGCTTCTAACAATGAAACATAGCTTTCATTATTACATAGTACTCCCATTATTGCATAGCTTCTAACAATGAAACATAGCTTTCATTATTACATAGTACTCTCATTATTGCATAGCTTCTAACAATAAAACATAGCTTTCATTATTGCATAGTACTCCCATTATTGCATAGCTTCTAACTATGAAACATAGTTCTTCCATTATTGCACAGCTTCTAACAATAAAACATAGTTCTTCCATTATTGCATAGCTTCTAACAATAAAGCATAGCTTTCATTATTACATAGTTCTCCCATTATTGCATAGCTTCTAACAATGAAACATAGTTCTTCCATTATTGCACAGCTTCTAACAATAAAACATAGTTCTTCCATTATTGCATAGCTTCTAACAATAAAGCATAGCTTTCATTATTACATAGTTCTCCCATTATTGCATAGCTTCTAACAATGAAACATAGCTTTCATTATTACATAGTACTCCCATTATTGCATAGCTTCTAACAATAAAACATAGCTTTCATTATTGCATAGTACTCCCATTATTGCATAGCTTCTAACTATGAAACATAGTTCTTCCATTATTGCACAGCTTCTAACAATAAAACATAGTTCTTCCATTATTGCATAGCTTCTAACAATAAAGCATAGCTTTTTTTATTACATAGTTCTCCCATTATTGCATAGCTTCTAACAATGAAACATAGCTTTCATTATTACATAGTACTCCCATTATTGCATAGCTTCTAACAATGAAACATAGCTTTCATTATTACATAGTACTCCCATTATTGCATAGCTTCTAACAATGAAACATAGCTTTCATTATTACATAGTACTCCCATTATTGCATAGCTTCTAACAATGAAACATAGCTTTCATTATTACATAGTACTCCCATTATTGCATAGCTTCTAACAATGAAACATAGCTTTCATTATTACATAGTACTCCCATTATTGCATAGCTTCTAACAATGAAACATAGCTTTCATTATTACATAGTACTCCCATTATTGCATAGCTTCTAGCAATGAAACATAGTTCTTCCATTATTGCACAGCTTCTAACAATAAAACATAGTTTTCCATTATTGCACAGCTTCTAACAATAAAACATAGCTTTCATTATTACATAGTACTCCCATTATTGCATAGCTTCTAAGAATAAAACATAGCTTTCATTATTACATAGTTCTCCCATTATTGCATAGCTTCTAGCAATGAAACATAGTTCTTCCATTATTGCACAGCTTCTAACAATAAAACATAGTTTTCCATTATTGCACAGCTTCTAACAATAAAACATAGCTTTCATTATTACATAGTTCTCCCATTATTGCATAGCTTCTAACAATGAAACATAGCTTTCATTATTACATAGTTCTCCCATTATTGCATAGCTTCTAACAATGAAACATAGCTTTCATTATTACATAGTTCTCCCATTATTGCATAGCTTTAATTATTACATAGTACTCCCATTATTGCATAGCTTCTAACAATAAAACATAGCTTTCATTATTACATTGTACTCCCATTATTGCATAGCTTCTAACAATAAAACATAGCTTTCATTATTACATAGTTCTCCCATTATTGCATAGCTTCTATCAATGAAACATAGCTTTCATTATTACATAGTTCTCCCATTATTGCATAGCTTCTATCAATGAAACATAGCTTTCATTATTACATAGTTCTCTCATTATTACATAGTTTTTCCATCATTGCATAGTTTCTAACAATAAAATTGATATATAGCTTCCATTTTTTCATATTTTCCATTAATTGCATAGTTACAAAAAATTGCATAGCTTCTATTATTACATAGCTTCCATTATTACATAGTTCTCCCATTATTACATAGTTCTCTTATTATTGCATCAATATAATTTCTTCGATTTTTAAAAAATCTAATTTCTTACATTACTACATAGTTTATTTCATTATTAGATAGTGTTTTTTTATACAAATTAATATATTCTGAAAATATAACAATTCATACTTAAATCATTAGATAGTAAAAAGGCATATATTGGATTAAATAAAATATATGCAGCGCTGAGTTTGTTTATACAAAAATGTAATGCCTCGATAAAGGTTGGCGTTCAGCCAACCGAAATATTGGCAAATAAATATTTTATTCAATTCAATATATGTCTTTTTATTTTCTAAAAAAAAACATTAATATATATGTAATTAAATAATAAGATATTTTTATATTATTATTACATAGTTTCTATCCATATCACATAGAGTTTTCTAGACAGTCTCACATAGCTACCGTAGTTTATTAGATCGCGTTTTTTAATCAACTTCCACCAGACGAATCTCCTCGGCGATCTAGGCGGGTTTTCCAATTATCGTTTGGCAGGCATCCAATCTGAGTTTGTTTTTCGATTTTTTCCCCTTTTACATCATTTATTGAGGAGCATGAACGACTTCCTTACAATCCCATTTATGGCCATAGATCATTGGGAGACGTTCTGTTTCAATAACTTTACCATATTTGAATCGTGTTGAAAAAATCTCACTTTTTTTTCTCTAATAATTTCCATTATTTTATTTCAATACAAAAAAAAAAAACGCGATATCCCGGCTAGGAAGCGTCGATTTAGATTTTTAAACAGAAGCAGTTATAAACATATTATACAAGAATGAATTAAATATAATCAAAAAAATATATATATGTAGTAATGTAGTTGTTGTATCTTGTTGGATGAATGTAGTGTGGCATGTTGGTTGCAGTCGTGGTGGCCACAATGTTTAGAGTGGGTTCAGGCGTGATTGGGATTACACAAAAGGACGAGACATGTTGAATGGCACCATAGAGATGGCGAGAGAGTAAGTGAAGCCGACACCGGTCAGGGGAGATCTGTCTAGAGGGGTCTGTAAGCATTGTGTCTCAAAGCCGACTAATCTGTTTGAGTAAGAAAGGACACACCTAGGAACCCGACTTGTTTTTTGGACCTTTTCCTCCTACTGGCGTCGACTGTCACTCACTCGAAATTTTATTTGTCACTTTGGCAATTACATTATAACTATACAACACATGGAGACATAGATATATTGGAAAATATTACAACATATATATATATATTTTTTAAACTTCATTCTATTGACGTAATGTGGCGCTGAGTTTGTTGTTGACACACATTAAATATAACACCTTGATAAAGGTTGGCGTTCAGCCAACTGAAATATTGGTAAAATGAAATTATATTTTGATCCAATATATACCTTTTTATTTAAACAAGAATAAATAAATAAATTAAGACAAAAAATAAGATATACAGTATAACCTCCCTTTAGCGGACACCTCTCCACAAAGGACAGTTTTCATTTGCAAAATTACCATTTTTACTATTTAGCAACTCTCTGGTAAGAGGACACCTCTCCCTAAAAGACACTTTGGCTCTGCAATTAGGTGTTGTCCTTTACAGGGATGTTCTACTGTATTAGGAACCTGATTCTTCCAGATTAGAAAGATAATCATAAATATATTCACAAAAATGGTTAAATCTGTGATAATTAGTATTTACAAATTGATATAGATCTACAACATTATTTACTGTCTGTTGTCTAGCACTAAAGAAGAATGGGTATTCCAACAGTTTATTGCATGTATCACTTATTTGCATGATTATTCTCCTGGTTGCTTCTTCTGTGTTGGAACTGTAAAATTCGAAGTTTAAAAATAAAGAAGTCATATCCTGACCAGGAGCACATGTTCTTTTTAGATGACAGAACGCCATCTAGTGGAACAGAAATCAACTAAACATTGATTTAGCTTGTTCCCTGATATTTGACCAATCCATTTTCTTGATAAATCAAGCCATCCACAAACGGGTTTCGCGTTGTTGGCACTCGTCAGCGTGGAGTAGACTGTACCACTGCGACCAAGAGAAACCAAGAAATGGGTATTTAAGGCCAAACTTGCGTAAACACGCTTAACATGTGAAAAAATAATAGAAAAAAAATTATTACATCTCTTTTTAGAATCTGTCTCGTCATTCCATGTATGTATGTATGTATGCATGTATGTATGAAGGCTATATTTTTAAAGTGTTTTAATAATTATCTAAGAATAAAAATGGTTAGGCGAAGATCTTTTTGTAAAGTTTTTTATACAATAAAATAAAACGGTCTCCGAGGATAAGTTCCTGACTTTATTTATGAACAACCGGCGACCTCAAAGACTTTCCACTTTCTTAAGTTTTGTTCATCAGTGTAATTATCAATTAAAAAAACACGATTTGTGTTTGCATCATCCCATGATACCATGTGTAGCGACACTGTCGCAGACTGTCCAGCAGACGGGGGACACCAGGAATTAGCCCGGACATAACGAGCTCTTCGGCAAAAAGGGGGCGAAAGTCATTAACATCGGCGTCTCATTATGTGGGGAGTCCTCCGCCTTAATTACCTGCCAGACGATCGATCTGTGTTACCATGACAACGACGGAGTAAACAACCACCACCACGTGGCGCGGCGGTACCTAGATATCTTTGAGTCTTAAATTGAAGAAAGGGGTGCGAGGTATCTGAGAAAAGTAACATTTGAAATTCGAAACTATTATAGACGCGTATGATTCTTTTTGAAATTAAACAATTTCTACTGTCCTTACTGAAATGAAAAAATTAATGGGAGGGCCTGGCTCATCAGTGGTGAACCCTCCCAGCGATTTCGCCAGTTTAATCTACCATACCGCTGTTATATTGCATTTTTACGTAACAATTATTCCGCCTTCTACATGCTATCTGATAAGCATTTTAAGGCTCAATATTGCATTTTTACGATCTTCCTTTTATCGTGATACTGATGCTAGACTCTTGGAATGGGTATTTTAGAAGAACTATGGACATAAGGTTTGAGGACAGTAGAATTACATACAATTATAAATATATAATATGCTTCGAGCAATCGATCTTCCGCAAATATTAATTTGTGTCTTTTATTAGAACCTTTATATTATGATGCATTAGCGCGCCAACTGTTATCAAAATTCGAAATTATTATAGACGCGTATGATTCTTTTTGAAATTAAACAATTTCTACTGCCCTTACTGCAATGGAAACATTAATGGGAGGACCTCGCTCATCAGTGGTGAACCCTCCTAGCGGTTTCGCCAGTTTTCTATTGCAGGAAGGGCAGTATAAATTGTTTAATTTCAAAAAGAATCTTACGCGTCTAAAATAGTTTCTAATTTTCATAACAGATGGCTCTTTAGTGCATCGTAATATAAAAGTAACAATTAAGATCACAATTTTTTTCTATTGCAGTAAGGACAGTACAAATTATTTTATTTTAAAAAGAATCATACGCGTCTATAATAGTTTCTAATTTTCATAACAGATGGCGCGCTAATGCATCATAATATAATTGTTCTAATAAAAGATACAATTTGATATTTGCGGAAGAGAGATTTCTCGAAGCATATTATATACAAGGTGCGTTTATTAATTTCCAGGACTGCTCTGTATCTTTGAAAAAAATAAAACAAATAAAAAAACTAATTTAATATTTTTCAAAATATGCCCCTCCTGCCTCAATACACCTGTTCCATCTTTTTTTCCAATTGTCGAAGCAGGATATAAAATCACTTTTTGAGAGGTTCCTCAAGGTTGCCTTCGATTCAGCTTGTATCATATCAACGTTGTCAAATTTCCTTCCTTTTAACTTCATTTTCAATTTAGGATAGAGGAAAAAGTCATTGGGGGCTAAGTCGGGGGAATAGGGTGGATGAGGGATCTGTATGGTTAAATGCTTGGCCAAGAACTGCAAAACAACATGGGCTGTGTGCGGCCGCGCATTATCGACGTAAAGTATCCAGTCATTGTTTTGCCATCTTTCAGGTCTTTTAAGGCGCACTGCCTCCCTTAAGCGCCTCATTATCCCCAAATAAACCTCTTGATTAATTTTACGTCCAAAAGGAATAAATTCATGGTGAACCAAACGATTAATATAAAAAAATGTAACAAGCAATGTCTTGACTTTGGATTTTGTAGATCTTGCCTTTTTGGGTTTCGGTTCCCCTCTTTCAATCCATTGACTGGATTGACGTTTGGTATCCGAGTCGTACCGATACACCCATGTCTCATCCCCGGTAATGATTTTTTGCATCCATTCTGGATCGGTCCGAGTCATTTCAACCAAGTTTTTGCAGACATCCCTTCTAACCTCCTTTTGTTCCTCTGTTAGAATCCGGGGAACAAATTTTGAAGACGTCCGGATCATGCCCAAATCTTTTGTTACTATTTGATGACACAGTCCTACAGATAGTCCAGTCTCTGAAGATAAGTCTTTAATAGAAATTCTTCCGTTAGATTTAATTAATTCATTTATTTGAGCTTGTTTTCCTCGCAACGTAATGATCTTGGACGCCCAGTATGCTGATCATCGTTTACCTTTTCCCGACCTTTTAGGAAGCGTGAAAACCATTCAAAGGTTCTTGAACGGGATAAAGCTGCATCGCCAAAAGCTTCTTTAATCAATTCATGCGTCTCAGTAGCACTTTTTTTCAATTTAAAACAAAACTTAATGCAGATTCTTAAAATTAGAAATGCGAACCTTACAAGGAAGTTGTTTTGTTCTATTTTTAGATCGGCGCGTGCTTTCAGTCAGGTGTGGTCGAATGTCCAATATTTAACTCTGTATAAAAAAAAATTCTTTAGCTTTTTTATTTATTTTCTTTTTTAACCAGACCTGGAAATTATTGAACTCACTTTGTATTTATAATTGTATGTAATTCTGCTGTCCTCAAAGCTTATGTCCATAGTTCATCTAAAATACCCATTCCTTGAGTCTAGCATCAGTATCACTATAAAAGGAAAACCGAAAAATGACTTATAACAGCGTTATGGTAGATTAAACTGGCGAAACCGCTGGAAGGGTTCACCACTGATGAGCCAGGCCCTCCCAATAATTTTTCCATTGCAGTAAGGACAGTAGAAATTGTTTAATTCCAAAAAGAATCATACGCCTCAATAATAGTTTCGAATTTTCATAACAGATGGGGCGCTAAATGCATCACATTATAATCTCTTATCGAGAAATAAAAAAAGGAAATATGAATAAAAAAAAAAAGATTAAAAGTTAGCTTTTATCATAAAGATAGAGGTTGCCTGGCCGGGGCATTAATTCACCTTGAAATAATAGACACACTTCGACAGTACAGTTTTGATTTTTAAATAAAAATGGTTGCTGTGTATGTTTTGGCAAGTCAAACGTTATCTTCAATTTCAAGAACAATGAATGCCACCAGGCAAACGCTATCCTCAAAATAAAAAAAAAATTAAACGCCTTTACATAAATTGTATTTTTAATTTTTTCCTGACGAAGACAAACGATTTTTATCGAAACATCGAAAAAATAAAACCTCTACTAGCCGAATTACCAGATACCTGCCGTAGAGACAACGGAATTCCGCAGTTTTTCTTGGAGTTTCTCTTACCTACATAGAGATAGGTTGGTGTTCTCCGCCCGGGACCTGAAATATGGAAGGCTTCACGATTTTGCGTGTGATCCTTGCGCAGGGTCCACGCTAATCTTCTCTGTATCGTTCCAATTTTAGTATATGTACCGCCGAACAAGCGTCGCGACCTGAAATAGAGACTTTGGGCGTCTAGGCAAAATAGAGCCTGGGCATTGTCCCGTTGATAAAAGGAATATCAATGTTATTTACTCATTTAAAAAATGATATATTCAATAAATTAATTCTTGTATTTAATTAAGAAGAGAAGAGAGAGAAAAAAAAAATTAAAACATCCAGAATTGAGTTTCTTTTAAGATTATATTTAATATTGTTAGCTTTTCGGGATTAAATATGGTCTTTCTACTGGAGAACTTTACCTATGGACAAAACTTAAAGAAGTGGAAGGTCTTTGATGTATGTTGTCTGTTTTTTTATTATTATTTAAGTAGACAGAGGTTGTTCACACTTGGTTATCTCGTATATCTTCAATAAAGGTCACTGTAATATATTTCAGAGTTATTGTCTGAATCCCAATATACATGTTAAAAGGTACAACTTCCTTGAGGTTTGTCCATGCGTGTATCTTTCAGAGTTATTGTCTGAATCCTGATATACATGCTAAAAGGTACAACCTCCTTAAGTTTTGTCCATGAGTGTATCTTTCAGAGATATTGTCTGAATCCTGCTATACATGCTGAAAGGTACAACTTCCTTAAGTTTTGTCCATGAGTGTATCTTTCAGAGATATTGTCTGAATCCTGATATACATGCTGAAAGGTACAACTTCCTTAAGTTTTGTCCATGCGTGTATCTTTCAGAGATATTGTCTGAATCCTGATATACATGCTTAAAGGTACAACTTCCTTGCGTTCTGTCCATGAGTTTATATAAAACACAGGTCTAAACATGTAGAAAGAAGTTCGAATTTTGCAGTTACTAGAAAATAGAGTCTTACATGGTTACTATAGAGCTTATAAAGTAACAGAGCGTCTCTACACGAAGTAAACATTTAAGGAGCTATATGAGAAGGTAGTGGAGTGAACACATCAAGGTTGTACTACAGAGCAATAAAGATTGTCTACACAGAGTCAACATCCAAACATCCATATCGAAGTTAGTGGAGTGGCCACATCAAGGTTGTCCTACAGAGCAATAAAGATTGTCTACACAGAGTCAACATTCAAACAGCCATATCGAAGCCAGTGGAGTGACCACATCAAGGTTGTCCTACAGAGCAATAAAGATTGTCTACACACAGTCAACATTCAAACAGCCATATCGAAGCCAGTGGAGTGACCACATCAAGGTTGTCCTACAGAGCAATAAAGATTGTCTACACAGAGTCAACATTCAAACAGCCATATCGAAGCCAGTGGAGTGACCACATCAAGGTTGTCCTACAGAGCAATAAAGATTGTCTACACAGAGTCAACATTCAAACAGCCATATCGAAGTCAGTGGAGTGACCACATCAAGGTTGTCCTACAGAGCAATAAAGATTGTCTACACAGAGTCAACATCCAAACAGCCATATCGAAGTCAGTGGAGTGACCACATCAAGGTTGTCCTACAGAGCAATAAAGATGGTCTACACAGAGTCAACATTCAAACAGCCATATCGAAGTCAGTGGAGTGACCACATCAAGATTGCTTTACAGAGTAATAAAGATTGTCTACACAGAGTCAACATCCAAACAGCCATATCGAAGTCAGTGGAGTGACCACATCAAGGTTGTCCGACAGAGCAATAATGGTTGTCTACACAGAGTCAACATTCAAACAGCCATATCGAAGTCAGTGAAGTGGCCACATCAAGGTTGTCCTACAGAGCAATAATGGTTGTCTACACAGAGTCAATATTCAAACAGCCATATCGAAGTTAGTAGAGTGGTCACATCAAGGTTGTCCTACAGAGCAATAAAGATTATCTACACAGAGTCAACATTCAAACAGCCATATCGAAGTCAGTGGAGTGACCACATCAAGGTTGTCCTACAGAGCAATAAAGATTGTCTACACAGAGTCAACAATCAAACAGCCATATCGTAGTCAGTGGAGTGACCACATCAAGGTTGACCTACAGAGAAATAAAGATTGTCCACACAGAGTCAACATCCAAACAGCCATATCGAAGTCAGTGGAGTGACCACATCAAGGTTGTCCTACAGAGCAATAAAGATTGTCTACACAGAGTCAACATTCAAACAGCCATATCGAAGTCAGTGGAGTGGTCACATCAAGGTTGTCCTACAGAGCAATAATGGTTGTCTACACAGAGTCAACATTCAAACAGCCATATCGAAGTCAGTGGAGTGACCACATCAAGGTTGTCCTACAGAGCAATAATGGTTGTCTACACAGAGTCAACATTCAAACAGCCATATCGAAGCCAGTGGAGTGACCACATCAAGGTTGTCCTACAGAGCAATAAAGATTGTCTACACAGAGTCAACATTCAAACAGCCATATCGAAGTCAGTGGAGTGACCACATCAAGGTTGTCCTACAGAGCAATAAAGATTGTCTACACAGAGTCAACATCCAAACAGCCATATCGAAGTCAGTGGAGTGACCACATCAAGGTTGTCCTACAGAGCAATAAAGATGGTCTACACAGAGTCAACATTCAAACAGCCATATCGAAGTCAGTGGAGTGACCACATCAAGATTGCTTTACAGAGTAATAAAGATTGTCTACACAGAGTCAACATCCAAACAGCCATATCGAAGTCAGTGGAGTGACCACATCAAGGTTGTCCGACAGAGCAATAATGGTTGTCTACACAGAGTCAACATTCAAACAGCCATATCGAAGTCAGTGAAGTGGCCACATCAAGGTTGTCCTACAGAGCAATAATGGTTGTCTACACAGAGTCAATATTCAAACAGCCATATCGAAGTTAGTAGAGTGGTCACATCAAGGTTGTCCTACAGAGCAATAAAGATTATCTACACAGAGTCAACATTCAAACAGCCATATCGAAGTCAGTGGAGTGGCCACATCAAGGTTGTCTTACAGAGCAATAAAGATTTTCTACACAGAGTCAACATTCAAACATCCATATCGAAGTCAGTGGAGTGGTCACATCAAGGTTGTCCTACAGAGCAATAAAGATTGTCTACACAGAGTCAATATTCAAACAGCCATATCGAAGTCAGTGGAGTGGCCACATCAAGGTTGTACTACAGAGCAATAAAGATTGTCTACACAGAGTCAACATTCAAACAGCCATATCGAAGTCAGTGAAGTGACCACATCAAGGTTGTCCTACAGAGCAATAAAGATTGTCTACACAGAGTCAACAATCAAACAGCCATATCGTAGTCAGTGGAGGGGCCACATCAAGGTTGTCCTACAGAGCAATAAAGATTGTCTACACAGAGTCAACATTCAAACAGCCATATCGTAGTCAGTGGAGTGACCACATCAAGGTTGTCCTACAGAGAAATAAAGATTGTCCACACAGAGTCAACATCCAAACAGCCATATCGAAGTCAGTGGAGTGACCACATCAAGGTTGTCCTACAGAGCAATAAAGATTGTCTACACAGAGTCAACATTCAAACAGCCATATCGAAGTCAGTGGAGTGGCCACATCAAGGTTGTCCTACAGAGCAATAAAGATTGTCTAGACAGAGTCAACATCCAAACAGCCATATCGAAGCCAGTGGAGTGGCCACATCAAGGTTGTACTACAAAGCAATGAAGAATGTCTACACACAGTCAACATTCGAACAGCCATATCGAAGTCAGTGGAGTGGCCACATCAAGGTTGTCCTACCTAGCAATAAAGATTGTCTACACAGAGTCAACATTCAAACAGCCATATCGAAGTCAGTGGAGTGGCCACATCAAGGTTGTCCTACAGAGCAATAAAGATTGTCTACACAGAGTCAACATTCAAACAGCCATATCGAAGTCGGTGGAGTGACCACATCAAGGTTGTCCTACAGAGCAATAAAGATTGTCTACACAGAGTCAACATTCGAACAGCCATATCGAAGTCAGTGGAGTGGCCACATCAAGGTTGTCCTACAGAGCAATAAAGATTGTCTACACAGAGTCAACATTCAAACAGCCATATCGAAGTCAGTGGAGTGGCCACATCAAGGTTGTCCTACAGAGCAATAAAGATTGTCTACACACAGTCAACATTCAAACAGCCATATCGAAGTCAGTGGAGTGACCACATCAAGGTTGTCCTACAGAGCAATAAAGATTGTCTACACAGAGTCAACATCCAAACAGCCATATCGAAGTCAGTGGAGTGACCACATCAAGGTTGTCCTACAGAGCAATAAAGATGGTCTACACAGAGTCAACATTCAAACAGCCATATCGAAGTCAGTGGAGTGACCACATCAAGATTGCTTTACAGAGTAATAAAGATTGTCTACACAGAGTCAACATCCAAACAGCCATATCGAAGTCAGTGGAGTGACCACATCAAGGTTGTCCGACAGAGCAATAATGGTTGTCTACACAGAGTCAACATTCAAACAGCCATATCGAAGTCAGTGAAGTGGCCACATCAAGGTTGTCCTATAGAGCAATAATGGTTGTCTACACAGAGTCAACATTCAAACAGCCATATCGAAGTTAGTAGAGTGGTCACATCAAGGTTGTCCTACAGAGCAATAAAGATTATCTACACAGAGTCAACATTCAAACAGCCATATCGAAGTCAGTGGAGTGACCACATCAAGGTTGTCCTACAGAGCAATAAAGATGGTCTACACAGAGTCAACATTCAAACAGCCATATCGAAGTCAGTAGAGTGGTCACATCAAGGTTGTCCTACAGAGCAATAAAGATTGTCTACACAGAGTCAATATTCAAACAGGCATATCGAAGCCAGTGGAGTGGCCACATCAAGGTTGTTCTACAGAGCAATAAATATTGTCTACACAGAGTCAACATTCAAACAGCCATATCGTAGTCAGTGGAGTGGCCACATCAAGGTTGTCCTACAGAGCAATAAAGATTGTCTACACAGAGTCAACATTCAAACAGCCATATCGTAGTCAGTGGAGTGACCACATCAAGGTTGTCCTACAGAGCAATAAAGATTGTCTACACAGAGTCAACATTCAAACAGCCATATCGAAGTCAGTGGAGTGACCACATCAAGGTTGTACTACAGAGCAATAAAGATTGTCTACACAGAGTCAACATTCAAACAGCCATATCGAAGTCAGTGGAGTGACCACATAAAGGTGGTCCTACAGAGCAATAAAGATTGTCTACACAGAGTCAACATTCAAACAGCCATATCGAAGTCAGTGGAGTGACCACATCAAGGTTGTCCTACAGAGCAATAAAGATGGTCTACACAGAGTCAACATCCAAACAGCCATATCGAAGTCAGTGGAGTGGTCACATCAAGGTTGTCCTACAGAGCAATAAAGATTGTCTACACAGAGTCAACATTCAAACAGCCATATCGAAGTCAGTGGAGTGACCACATCAAGGTTGTCTTACAGAGCAATAAAGATTGTCTACACAGAGTCAACATTCAAACAGCCATATCGAAGTCAGTGTAGTGACCACATAAAGGTGGTCCTACAGAGCAATAAAGATTGTCTACACAGAGTCAACATTCAAACAGCCATATCGAAGTCAGTGGAGTGACCACATCAAGGTTGTCCTACAGAGCAATAAAGATGGTCTACACAGAGTCAACATCCAAACAGCCATATCGAAGTCAGTTGAGTGGTCACATCAAGGTTGTCCTACAGAGCAATAAAGATTGTCTACACAGAGTCAACATTCAAACAGCCATATCGAAGTCAGTGGAGTGACCACATCAAGGTTGTCCTACAGAGCAATAAAGATTGTCTACACACAGTCAACATCCAAACAGCCATATCGAAGTCAGTGGAGTGGCCACATCAAGGTTGTCCTACAGAGCAATAAATATTGTCTACACAGAGTCAACATTCAAACAGCCATATCGAAGTCAGTGGAGTGGCCACATCAAGGTTGTCCGTACAGAGCAATAAAGATTGTCTACACAGAGTCAACATTCAAACAGCCATATCGAAGTCAGTGGAGTGGCCACATCAAGGTTGTCCGTACAGAGCAATAAAGATTGTCTACACACAGTCAACATTCAAACAGCCATATCGAAGTCAGTGGAGTGGCCACATCAAGGTTGTCGTACAGAGCAATAAAGATTGTCTACACAGAGTCAACATTCAAACAGCCATATCGAAGTCAGTGGAGTGACCACATCAAGGTTGTCGTACAGAGCAATAGAGATTGTCTACACAGAGTCAACATTCAAACAGCCATATCGAAGTCAGTAGAGTGACCACATCAAGGTTGTCCTACAGAGCAATAAAGATTGTCTACACAGAGTTAACATTCAAACAGCCATATCGAAGTCAGTGGAGTGGCCACATCAAGGTTGTCCTACAGAGCAATAAATTTTGTCTACACAGAGTCAACATTCAAACAGCCATATCGAAGTCAGTGGAGTGGCCACATCAAGGTTGTCCTACAGAGCAATAAATATTGTCTACACAGAGTCAACATTCAAACAGCCATATCGAAGTCAGTGGAGTGGCCACATCAAGGTTGTCCTACAGAGCAATAAAGATTGTCTACACAGAGTCAACATTCAAACAGCCATATCGAAGTCAGTGGAGTGGCCACATCAAGGTTGTCCTACAGAGCAATAAAGATTGTCTACACAGAGTCAACATTCAAACAGCCATATCGAAGTCAGTGGAGTGGCCACATCAAGGTTGTCCTACAGAGCAATAAATATTGTCTACACAGAGTCAACATTCAAACAGCCATATCGAAGTCAGTGGAGTGGCCACATCAAGGTTGTCCTACAGAGCAATAAAGATTGTCTACACAGAGTCAACATTCAAACAGCCATATCGAAGTCAGTGGAGTGACCACATCAAGGTTGTCCTACAGAGCAATAAAGATTGTCTACACAGAGTCAACATTCAAACAGCCATATCGAAGTCAGTGAGTGACCACATCAAGGTTGTCCTACAGAGCAATAAAGATTGTCTACACAGAGTCAACATTCAAACAGCCATATCGAAGTCAGTGGAGTGACCACATCAAGGTTGTCCTACAGAGCAATAAAGATTGTCTACACAGAGTCAACATTCAAACAGCCATATCGAAGTCAGTGGAGTGACCACATCAAGGTTGTCCTACAGAGCAATAAAGATTGTCTACACAGAGTCAACATCCAAACAGCCATATCGAAGTCAGTGGAGTGACCACATCAAGGTTGTCCTACAGAGCAATAAAGATTGTCTACACAGAGTCAACATTCAAACAGCCATATCGAAGTCAGTGGAGTGACCACATCAAGGTTGTCCTACAGAGCAATAAAGATTGTCTACACAGAGTCAACATTCAAACAGCCATATCGAAGTCAGTGGAGTGACCACATCAAGGTTGTCCTACAGAGCAATAAAGATTGTCTACACAGAGTCAACATTCAAACAGCCATATCGAAGTCAGTGGAGTGACCACATCAAGGTTGTCCTACAGAGCAATAAAGATTGTCTACACACAGTCAAAATTCAAACAGCCATATCGAAGTCAGTGGAGTGACCACATCAAGGTTGTCCTAAAGAGTAATAAAGATTGTCTACACAGAGTCAACATTCAAACAGCCATATCGAAATCAGTAGAGTGACCACATCAAGGTTGTCCTACAGAGCAATAAAGATTGTCTACACAGAGTCAACATTCAAACAGCCATATCGAAGTCAGTGGAATGACCACATCAAGGTTGTCCTACAGAGCAATAAAGAGTGTCTACACAGAGTCAACATTCAAACAGCCATATCGAAGTCAGTGGAGTGGCCACATCAAGGTTGTCCTACAGAGCAATAAAGATTGACTACAAAGAGTCAACATTCAAACAGCCATATCGAAGTCAGTGGAGTGACCACATCAAGGTTATCCTACAGAGCAATAAAGATTGTCTACACACAGTCAACATTCAAACAGCCATATCGAAGTCAGTGGAGTGACCACATCAAGGTTGTCCTACAGAGCAATAAAGATTGTCTACACAGAGTCAACATTCAAACAGCCATATCGAAGTCAGTGGAGTGACCACATCAAGGTTGTCCTACAGAGCAATAAAGATTGTCTACACAGAGTCAACATTCAAACAGCCATATCGAAGCCAGTGGAGTGGCCACATCAAGGTTGTACTACAGAGCAATAAAGATTGTCTATACAGAGTCAACATTCAAACAGCCATATCGAAGTCAGTGGAGTGACCACATCAAGGTTGTCCTACAGAGCAATAAAGATTGTCTACACAGAGTCAACATTCAAACAGCCATATCGAAGTCAGTGGAGTGACCACATCAAGGTTGTCCTACAGAGCAATAAAGATTGTCTACACAGAGTCAACATTCAAACAGCCATATCGAAGTCAGTGGAGTGACCACATCAAGGTTGTCCTACAGAGCAATAAATATTGTCTACACAGAGTCAACATTCAAACAGCCATATCGAAGTCAGTGGAGTGACCACATCAAGGTTGTCCTACAGAGCAATAAAGATTGTCTACACACAGTCAACATTCAAACAGCCATATCGAAGTCAGTGGAATGGCCACATCAAGGTTGTCCTACAGAGCAATAAATATTGTCTACACAGAGTCAACATTCAAACAGCCATATCGAAGTCAGTGGAGTGACCACATCAAGGTTGTCCTACAGAGCAATAAAGATTGTCTACACAGAGTCAACATTCAAACAGCCATATCGAAGTCAGAGGAGTGGCCACATCAAGGTTGTCCTACAGAGCAATAAATATTGTCTACACAGAGTCAACATTCAAACAGCCATATCGAAGTCAGTGGAATGGCCACATCAAGGTTGCACTACAGAGCAATAAAGATTGTCTACACACAGTCAACATTCAAACAGCCATATCGAAGTCAGTGGAGTGGCCACATCAAGGTTGTCCTACAGAGCAATAAAGATTGTCTACAGATAGTCAACATTCAAACAGCCATATCGAAGTCAGTGGAGTGGCCACATCAAGGTTGTCCTACAGAGCAATAAAGATTGTCTACACAGAGTCAACATTCAAACAGCCATATCGAAGTCAGTGGAATGACCACATCAAGGTTGTCCTACAGAGCAATAAAGATTGTCTACACAGAGTCAACATTCAAACAGCCATATCGAAGTCAGTAGAGTGGCCACATCTGTGTAACGAACCACCCAAAGTCAACACGCGACAGGTCGGGGAACAAACTCCGCGCCTCCCTGATTTATTTCTTATTTGACAAAAGGATCGTTGTCGGGGAGCGGGGCGGGACAGGGACGATGTGCAGATCATCAAACTCCCATCAGGAATCTTTTGTGATGGTAACGCCGGGCAGATGCGTCCGCTTTGTTCGCCAAATGGACGGCGACGTAACGCTCTTTTGGCATGCAAATGGGGCGCAGGCGTCGCTTGCCGGATTAGCCGGGCGCGAGCTCAGCCAAGAATGCCAGATGTCTATATTTGATGTTTTTAAAAGTGATTTTTCCATTGCCGGGCGTGGATAATCCGATTTGTCCGTGGGTCGCGTGGCTTTTAGCCTGATTTGTTACCTCACGTCTTCTTCACTGGTGCCGGGGCGTTTTTTAGAGAATTAATATTGAACAAATCTCTCCTGTATCTATATCACCAATTGCTCGAAAGAACAGAACATGGTATATGATCTCTCCTGGTAAAAACACACAAAAATACAGCTTCATTAAGACCACAGGTCTCTTATACACTTTCACCACAGAAAGGAAGCATAGATGGAGCTCCTATACTCCAGGTAGCACAGAACCCAACAACAGCCTTCAGGTCCGACGTATGTCCAGTGGCCACAGAATCCACCGTGCATACGTCAAGGTTAGCGTAGAGGCGAGTGTAGAATCAGCCGCGTTTTAGTCTACGCTTTCCTCATCCAAATGGACCACTATGAATAAATAGAAAGTGTTTTTACTGATTTTAAAAGGAACAAGATATCTTTCTGAATAATTTCTAACATGGATAGAAGAGCATAGTGTAACAAGGCTAGAAGGGTATCGTGTAACATGGATAGAAGAGTATCGTGTAACACGGATAGAAGGGCATAGTGTAACAAGGCTAGAAGGGTATCGTGTAACATGGATAGAAGAGTATCGTGTAACACGGATAGAAGAGCATCGTGTAACATGGATAGAAGAGCATAGTGTAACATGGATAGAAGAGTATCGTGTAACATAGATATAAGAGCAGTTTCAGACAATATAGGCAGAAAGGTATCCGCCACTATAGGGATAGAAGAGTATCGTGTAACAAGGATAGAAGAGTATCGTGTAACACGGATAGAAGAGTATCGTGTAACACGGATAGAAGAGTATCGTGTAACACGGATAGAAGAGTATCGTGTAACACGGATAGAAGAGTATCGTGTAACACGGATAGAAGAGTATCTTGTAACATGGATAGAAGAGTATCGTGTAACATGGATAGAAGAGTATCGTGTAACATGGATAGAAAAGCATAGTGTAACATGAAATAGAAGAGTATCGTGTATCCTGGATAAAAGAGTATCGTGTAGCATGGATAGAAGATATAAAATAAAAGGATTTAAAGCGCGAATGTTTCTTTTATACATAATACGAACTTCTACTGTCCTTACTGCGATGAAAAATATATTGGGAGGGCTTGGCTCATCAGTGGTGAACCCTCCCAGCGGTTGCGCCAATTTAATCCACCAGACCGCTTCTCAGAGCTCTAATACTGTATTGGATCATTCTGCTTTTATATGCTACACTAAAGGATGGAATCTTAGAAATGGTTTTCAAGTAAACTATGGCCATAAGCTTATAGGACAGTAGCATCATATTCAAATGTTTGCATCGAGCAATGCTCGAAGCAAATATTTGAATGTAATTCTACTGTCCTATAAGCTTATGTCCATAGTTTACTCGAAAACCATTTCTAAGATTCCATCCTTTAGTGTAGCATATAAAAGCAGAATGATCCAATACAGTATTAGAGCTCTGAGAAGCGGTCTGGTGGATTAAATTGGCGCAACCGCTGGAGGGTTCACCACTGATGAGCCAAGCCCTCCCAATATATTTTTCATCGCAGTAAGGACAGTAGAAGTTCGTATTATGTATAAAAGAAACATTCGCGCTTTAAATCATTTTATTTTTTTATATATAGATGGCGCGTTATTGCTTTGTATGGATAGAAGAGTATCGTGTAACATGGATAGAAGAGTATCGTGTAACATGGATAGAAGAGTATCGTGTAACATGGATAGAAGTGTATCGTGTAACATGGATAGAAGAGTATCGTGTAACATGGATAGAAGACTATCGTGTAACACAGATATAAGAGCAGTTTCAGACAATATAAGTAGAGGGAGGTATCCCCACTATAGAGATAGAAGAGTCGCCATAAACATTTCCACAGGAGGATACCAGAAAACAAAGGGAGGAAAGGGCTGGGAAGAGGGCAAGCACTGACACCACAGGAGTCCCCCAACAAAAGGCGGGGGGCAGTATCAATAGCTATTGTGAGGGGACAAGGGGCTTAGCCCCCGCGGAGGATGGAAACGTCATCACAATCACAGAAGTCTTCGTCGCCTTATTTAAACGCCAATAAATATTTAGGCGGTAATTGGCAACCCTGGTCCCAGGGCACCGGATTGGTTTCTAATTGGCTTCTCCCGACCCTCGCTTTTGTGAGCCTCCTCTTCCACAGCTTGGTGGCTGAGAAATGGGAATTTGATCGCTGTTCCTTTTTAATTAAACCAAAATTCAAATTTCTTTCAAATTCGTGATATTGTTACATCAATTTTTATGCGCCTTACATTTATTCAAAATATTCTATGATATTTAATATTATTTAAAACATGATATTTAGATTATCATCATTCCTTTTTATAGTTTCATTCCTTTTGTAATATTTATTGTACATATATTTTGATTGGTTATTGGAGCGGGAGAGGACCTAGAGGGAGACTGCGGATCACGACCTACGAGGAAGCCCACGAATAAATAAACACAATAACTTTGAAAGGTAATTTATTTTTATTTTATTTTTTATTTATTTACTTTTACTTTTATTTATTTGCTTTGAATATGGAAACCCGTTCGGGAAACGTGTATAACACCAAGAAGGAAAAAACCAAGGTCGACGACCTTGCAAAGCTGCCACTTGGTGCAACAATATGCTTAACCAACGTTCTTTTCCTATATCTGTAAATGAGTTAATTTATTCGTACTTCTTTCTTAGTTTTTCCTATATATAAATTTCTAATTAAAATTTAATAATTACAAAAACTATAACAAGACTCGGAACAAAACACTATAAAGGAATGGCAATACATCCAGATGGTACAAGAACCTATAGGACATGCAACAACTGTCCTGGTGTGGAACTAACACCTACCCACATATTCTCATGCCCAGCAATGGTCGCAGCCTTGCAGAAAATTGACATGGACCCAGAGCAGAAGCTTTACACACACAAGATAGTGGAAATTGCTACCGCTGTGATAGAGATGCATGGAGACATCTGAGGCTCTTTATTGGACACGACAACAACAACGGAAAATTGACATGGACCCAGAGCAGCAGCTTTACACACCCAAGATAGTGGACATTGCGATTGCTGCTTTAGTGAGATGCATGGAGACATCTGAGGCTCTTCATTGGACACGACAACAACAACAGAAAATTGACATGGACCTAGAACAGCAGCTTTACACACCCAAGATAGTGGACATTGCGACTTCTGTGATGGAAATGCATGGAGACATCTGAAGCTCTTCATTGAACAACAACAACAGAAAATGTACCCAGAGCAGAAACTTTACACACCCAAGATAGTGGACATTGCTGCTGCTGTGATAGAGATGTATGGGAATATCTGAAGTTCTTCATTGGACACGACAATAACATATTAAAATTTAACATGATTAGCTTTAAAAATAATAATAACATTGTTGATTACTGGTACTATTATTGTTATTCCTTCATATACCCTATATTTCTGTGCTCGGAGAATCTGTATAAGACTGAAAGGTCTTAATAAAGCTTTTTGTTGTTGTTTATTAAAGAGTTATGATTTTGGTGAGCTTTCGGGTAATCAGTTTCTCACTCATATTTCATCTTCTAATATCCCTAATATTGTTGAAGGATGTTATTTTCCGAAAGCTTTCCAAGATAAAACCTCTTAAATAAACTCGTATCTTTCAACATTTCTTTAATTAAACACAATCTGGATAGCTTTCAAACAGGCACAACTCTTTTACAGGGATCCTTCTGCAAATTATAACCACATTTCTTTCTCCTTTAGCTCCTTGTATTCGTTTTACAGCTTATAGGAAGACGTTATTGTCTGGAAAATTGACAAAATCAAATATCTTCAATACTCATTGCTTTTAACATTTCTTTAAAGACAATCTGGCTAGCTTTCAAACGAGTGGAACTCTTTTACAGGTATCCTTATGCAAATTATAACCACATTTCTTTCTCCTCTAGTTCCTTGTATTCGTATTACAGCCTGTTGAAGATGTTATTGTCTGAAAACTTGCCAAAATCAAACCTCTTCAATAAACTCGTAGCTTTTAACATTTATTCAATTAACCACAATCTGGTTAGCTTTCAAAAAGGTACAACTCTTTTACAGGTATCCTTATGCAAATGTATAACCTATATGTCCCATACATTGCGGAAAAATCCAAAGGAAATTTCTTCAGAATGACAGTATTGTAAGTTGTAGTTTTGTACAAACGACCATGTAGATGAGCTGTTTTAATCGAAATTTAGTCCAATTATATTCAACTTTAAGAAATTCACCCCGCTATAGAAATTTGTATAAGGTTGTTCCAAAAGTTCTTAAAACGTTTTTTTTTCCCTATAACTTGGTGAATGATATTATTACGGCGAATACATAATAATACATAATACAGTCATGTTAACACCTTTCATAGAGATCTCACTCTTGCAGGCTTAAGATTTCATAGAGATCACACTCTTACAGGCTTCATGTTTACATCTTTCATATATATTTTACTCCTGCAGGCTTCATGTTTACATCTTTCATAGAGATTTTACTCCTGCAGGCTTCATGTTTACATCTTTCATAGAGATTTTGCTCCTGCAGGCTTAATGTTTACATCTTTCATAGAGATCTCACTCTTGCAGGCTTCATGTTTACATCTTTCATAGAGATTTTGCTCCTGTAGGCTTCATGTTTACATCTTTCATAGAGATTTTGCTCCTGTAGGCTTCATGTTTACATCTTTCATAGAGATTTTACTCCTGCAGGCTTCATGTTTACATCTTTCATAGAGATTTTGCTCCTGTAGGCTTCATGTTTACATCTTTCATAGAGATTTTGCTCCTGCAGGCTTCATGTTTACATCTTTCATAGAGATTTTGCTCCTGTAGGCTTCATGTTTACATTTTTCATAGAGATTTTACTCCTGCAGGCTTCATGTTTACATCTTTCATAGAGATTTTACTCCTGCAGGCTTCATGTTTACATTTTTCATAGAGATTTTACTCCTGCAGGCTTCATGTTTACATCTTTATACATAATGCAAAGACACTATACATAACGGCGAATAATATTGGTACAGTAGAACCTCCTTTTAGCGGGCACCTCTCTACAAAGGACACTTTGGCTCTGCAATTAGGTGTCCTTTACAGGGACGTTGTACTATATTTCAAATTTCTTTCAAGTGTTTACGAACTTTTGGGATACACTTGTAATATCCTAATTATTGGTTATAGAAATGGATGAAAATTCCATCTAAATTGGAAGTATTGCGATGTTTTCAAGGTTAGGTGTCGAGAGAGTTTTTACAGAAATCCGCAATTGATGGGAACCATCCGGTAGCTGCCACGTGTTTTTTCCATCCGTGTGAGTCGCGAGCGGAATGACAAACAGTGAAGAGAGAAAAAGAGTTATTTTAAACTGGGAGTCTTTGGTGTGAAGAAACTTAACAAATGGCTACCCCAGATTCCAACAAAGCTAAACCAATAATTCCGAGACGAGCACTATTCTGGGAAGTGGAAAAGTCATTGTGGCCAATTTATGGGGAAGAGGATTAACGAAGGGATGAGCACATCCGAGCATCTGGCTGGCAATTTGTCAGAGGGGGTGGCAGCCTTGTAAACCTGCTGCTGCTGCTAACTTTATAGGTCGTTCTGTGATCTCATTCTAGAGGCTTCACGTTTATGGCTGTGCTATAGCGAGATCTAACTCTTACAGGCTTTATGTTAACATCTTTAATAGAGATCTCACTCTTGCAGGCTTCATGTTAACATCTTTCATAGAGATCTCACTCTTGCAGGCTTCATGTTTACTTCTTTCTTAGAGATCTCACTCTTGCAGGCTTCATGTTTACATATTTCATAGATATCTCACTCTTGCAGGCTTCATGTTTACATCTTTCATAGAGATCTCACTCCTGCAGGCTTCATGTTTACATCTTTCATAGAGATCTCACTCTTGCAGGCTTCATGTTTACATCTTTCATAGAGATCTCACTCTTGCAGGCTTCATGTTTACATCTTTCATAGAGATCTCACTCTTGCAGGCTTCATGTTTCAATCTTTCATAGAGATCCTCACTCTTGCAGGCTTCATGTTTACTTCTTTCATAGAGATCTCACTCTTGCAGGCTTCATGTTTACATATTTCATAGAGATCTCACTCTTGCAGGCTTCATGTTTACATATTTCATAGAGATCTCACTCTTGCAGGCTTCATGTTTACATCTTTCATAGAGATCTCACTCTTGCAGGCTTCATGTTAACATCTTTCATAGAGATCTCACTCTTGCAGGCTTCATGTTAACATCTTTCATAGAGATCTCACTCTTGCAGGCTTCATGTTAACATCTTTCATAGAGATCTCACTCTTGCAGGCTTCATGTTAACATCTTTCATAGAGATCTCACTCTTGCAGGCTTCATGTTTACATCTTTCATAGAGATCTCACTCTTGCAGGCTTCATGTTTACATCTTTCATAGAGATCTCACTCTGCAGGCTTCATGTTTTTAACATCTTAAGTTAAAATTCAATAAATACTTTAAATTTCTTATAATTATCAATGTTTGAAACTAAAAACAAAATTGGATTGTCTTTTACAGAGTTAATAGAATGAATCTCTGAAAGCCCGAGATCGTATTGCTTTCTTACAACATGTGCTTGTGCTTTGCTCACTCACTTTAGGATCTGTTGTTGTTGTCGTGTCCAATGAAGAGCCTCAGATGTTCCCGTACATCTCTATCACAGCAATTGTTCTCTATCTTGGGTGTGTAAAGCTACTGTTCTGGGTCCATGTCAATTTTCTGTTGTTGTCGTGTCCAATGAAGAGCCTCAGATGTTCCCGTACATCTCTATCACAGCAATTGTTCTCTATCTTGGGTGTGTAAAGCTGCTGTTCTGGATCCATGTCAATTTTCTGTTGTTGCGTCCAAAGAAGAGTCTCAGATGTCTCAATGCATCTCTATCACAGCAGTCGCAATGTCCACTATCTTGGGTGTGTAAAGCTGCTATTCTGGGTCCATGTCAAACTTTAGGATGAAGAAAGACTTCAAGCGATATCTCCCTATAGTGTGGGGGGAGTATCTCACGCTTGCAGCCGAGAATATAAAGTAGGACAGGCTGGGCTGACGTCTCTAATCCACGCCGTGATTGGAACAGCCCATTTGTCGCTCGGATTATCCTCGCACTCCCGCTGATGAACCTGTCACGGAACTGATTTTAAAATGGCGTCCAACGATCCGACTCTACATCCGATAAATCCATCTCCTCGTGCACACGTGCCATGGGGGAGAGAAGTCCCATATGTGCATAGCTTCGATGGAAAACTGAAGTAAAATAGGATTCTCGGTCATACAGGCCTCTGATCCATGATCAAAGTGTCTACATTATTTGGCAGATAGAGAATGAAGTGAAAAAACGAAAAAAAAAAAAAGATAAAAAGATCAGGTGTTGAAATCAATATTAAAAATGACATATCCTGACCAGGAGCACATGTGCTTTACAAAAGGCAGAGCGCCATCTGGTGGAACAGAAATCAACTAAACATTGATTTAGCTTGTTCCCTGATATTTGGCCAACCCAATTTCTTGATAAATCAAGAAATATCAAGAATGAAGTAAAAACAGCACTCTACGTCTCACAATATAATAAAAGAGACAGATTCAACTTCAATCCTCCCCAGTCATTTCTATTTATATACTACATTTGAAAGTATATAAAGTGTGCAACACCTCTTAGATTTCTTATCCAACTCCTCGCGCACACGTACCATGGAGGGTACTTCACATATTTGCATAGCTTCGATGGGAAACTGAAGTAAACTGGAATATCTGATATATATAGGTAGGGCCTCTGATTCATGATCAAATAGATATGTGTACGTGAAATACAAGTATTTCTATAGAAGAAATCTATACTAAAATATGATTTGGTAGCTAAAGAATGAAAGAAAAACCACGCTCTGCTGATCACAAAAAGCTCCGTCTGATAACAGATTCAACGTTTATCCTCCCAGTCATTATCTACTACGTTTTAAAGTATATAAAGTATATAAGGTGTGCAACACCTCGTAGATTTCTTATCTCTTCATACGCACGTACTATGGAGGGTACTTTACATATTTGCATAGAGGCAGCTTCGATAGCAAACTGAAGTAAGTGGGAAAATCTGTCGTATATAGGTAAGGCCTCTGATCCATGCTCAAATGTCTACATGTGCGCGTGAGATATTTCTATTGAAAAAATCTACTAAAATGACTTCGCTGCTAGAGAATGAAGTAAAAACAGCGTTCTACGTCTCACAAAAAGCTCCATCTAATAACAGATTCAACTTTTATCCTTCCCAGTCATTTATATTTTTATACTTCGTTTGAAAATATATAAGGTATGCGACATCATATATTTCTTAGCCATCTCCTCTTGCAAACGTGCCATAAAGAGGGTACTTTACATATGTGCATAGAGGCAGCTTCGATGGGAAACTGAAGTAAGCTGGAATATCTGTCGTATATAGGTAAGTCCTCTGATTCACAATCAAAAACAACACACACAAATAGACATATGCGTGAAATATTTCCCTAGAATAAATCTACTAATTGTGATTTTGCTGCTAGAGAATGAAAGAAAAACAGCGCTCTACGTCTCACAAAAAGCTCCGTCCCATAAAAAAAAGGACAGATTCAACTTTGATCCTTCCCAGTCACTTCTATTTAACTACTACGCTTGAAAGTATATACACTACTAGCCGAATGACCCGGGCAACGCCCGTGTTTTACCCGATTGAATGTTTTGATTCAAATACTATTTGTTACAATTATAAATTGGCGCCTTAAATAAATGCATATATTAGTTAATAACTATAGCCTATGTGCTTTATCTGTCTATGTACTGTTGGCTTCCGTAGGCGTCTCTTACTGGGTAAAAGAAAGAGAGGATTCCATTTAGTTATTAACTAATATATGCATTTATTTAAGGAGCGACCTGCTCCAACACAATAGTTACAAAAACAACAAAGCGAGTGGGGGGGGGGGGGCATGATGGGGGGGGGGGGGGGGCAAAGGTGGCGTGATCGTAGCCAACCAATAGGAGAGCGCCATTCCAAAAAAAAAAAAGCAAACGGTGACAGAGATGAAAAAGAATTGATGACGCTCGTAACTGTATATTGAATGGTACATGCTCTTGGTGTGTGATATCTTAGAATTATTCTTAACTTGTTGTTATTTCGTGTCATCTTCATTTATCTTGTTTTATATATATAACTATGAATAAAAAAAAGAAGCACCTCTCCCTTTAAAATACATTAAAACAATTCGAGACGAATGTTCGTTTAACGAATTAAGATAATAACTCTGAAAGATATTACAGTGACCTTTATTGAAGACACACAAGATAACCAAGTTTAAACAAATTGCCTCTGTCCTTAAAAAAAAAAAAAAAAAGACGACCAGCGACATCGCAGATTTTCCACTTCCTTAAGTTTTGTCCATGAGTGTATAATACCTTATATGGTAGATAAAATAAAGAGGTTCCAATCACTGTCTCTCTCTCTGGTCTTTGAAACTTTTGCTCGTGGATTTGAAAAAAAAAACCTTTGAATTCCTTTATAGAATGATCGTACTAGGGAAGAACAAACGGCGATTTCAAGATTACAAACAGGACAGTTGGACAACAGGACACAAAACAACGAACACGCATTATTGGAATACAGCTACAACGGTATAGGATACAAAGTTATGTAGTTGTACCATACGCTCTGAAATGGTTAGCTTGGCTGTAGCCTCATTTCTTAAGATGCAAAGATAAAATCTATATCATTTCCAGCCACGAATCTCTATTCAGTTCTTCTAACTTAGACAATTTGACAATTTAAACAATAACATTGCTTCTTCTAATCAATTGTTACATTAAAAAAAGTTAGAATATACACATACAGCTTTATTAAGACTACCTATGGAAGAACAAAAGACGATTTCAAGATTACGAACATCTTAGAATGCTCAAATTTAATGGTAAAATCAAAACATTCCCGAAAAGTCCCCAAATGCGATTCCCAACCAGCCAGTCCTGAACATCTCAAATTTTATAAAATCCTCCAAAAAAAGACCTCTGGGAAAACCCCAGGACTATAATAGAAAAGCTGAGACAATGAAACCTAATGGAGATCGTTTAAACAACTTGAGGAATAAGCAACAACAACAGAATTATCGTATACCAGACGAATATTTCTAAGAAAAATAGACACTTCGGCCATTTGGAGGTTTTTATTTTTCTCAACGTTTCGACAAAAATATTTTGTCTTCGTCAGGAGAAGTAAATAAAATAAAGCATTTGGCAAGGTGTTAAAACAGAACAATTTTTAACGCCTTGCCAAATGCTTTATTTTATTTATTTCTCCTAAAGAAGACAAAAGATCGTAATATAATTGTTCGAATTAAAGACACAAATCGATATTTGCCGAAGAGCGATTGCTCGAAGCATATTATATATTTATAATTGTATATAATTCTGCTGTCCTAAAAGCTTATGTCCATAGTTCATCTAAAATACCCATTCAAAGAGTCTTGCAACAGTATCACTATAAAAGGAAGTTCCAAAAATGCAATATAACAGCGGTATGGTAGATTAAACTGGTGAAACCGCTGGGAGGGTTCACCACTGATGAGTCAGGCCCTCCCTTTAATTTTTTCATTGCAGTAAGGGCAGTAGAAATTTTTTATTTTAAAAAAGAATATTACGCGTCTAAAATAGTTTCGTAATTTGACAAAATATTTTTGTCGAAACGTTGAGAAAAATGAAAAATAAAAAACTCTAACTGGCCGTAGTGTCTATCATTCATAGAAATATGAATGCCGGCCAGGCAACTTCTATCTTCAGGATTATCTCATTTACCGAATTCAAAAAAGCCAAATTCCTTTCTACATCTACTTATAAGTCATTTCAGGGAATTACTGATTGACTGTAAGGTACAATGTTGGATAGGTCCATGGAGATCCGATACTGCGTTTGCGGAAGAGCGATTGCTCGAAGCATATTATATATTTGTAAATGTATGTAATTCTACTGTCCTCACACACACACAAAGCTTATGTCTATAGTTAATCTAAAATACCCATTCCAAAAGTCTAGCATCAGTATCACTATAAAAGGAAGATCAATAATGCAATATAATAGATGTATGGTAGATTAAAGGGTTCATGGAAGGGTTCATCAATGATGAGCCAGGCCCTCCCATTAATTAATTTTTCCATTACAGTAAAGGCAGTAGAAATAGTTTAATTAAAAAAAAAAAGAATCAAACGCGTCTTTATTAATTTACGGGGTTGATAACCAGAATGGATGATTTTTGAGACCCAAATCATACACGTCTATAATAGTTTCAAATTTTAATAACAGATGGCGCGCTTAATGTATAATAATATCTACACACAGTACTGTACTATACTGAACGTGACGTTCTCAAGGCAGATGTATCCAACCCTTCCACCGTTGACAGGTCTAATGGCGGCCACCAAAGTGAGATGAATGGTCCATTGCATCTGCACAACTCAATTATAGCACGTGCACGTCATCTTTGTTCTTGCCCCCTTGTTTCAATTACTTCATTTAGCGGGGTGGGAAGTCGCCACCTTTTTATAGCAGCCGACCCCTTTCACCACCTCCACCCTCTCACCCCCCTTTGCAGCCGAGGATAGGTATCAGACGATCCTTTTTACTTAAGAATCGTTTGGTATAGTTGTCTGATTTATATATTGTCACGTGAGAAATTAGTGAAGCTTTTTTTTTAAACGCTTTACTAAATTAAGAAAAAGGCATCTCCTTATCGTGTAACTGAAAGTTGCTGATGGCTTGCGCCCTCTATCGGAATAAATATCAATTATTCTCGTTGATATTTAATTATTCCAGAATTGGCCAAATACCCATTCTTTATTAATCAACGAGAATAGTTGATATTTATTCCGATAGATGGCGCAAGCCATCAGCAACTTTCAGTTGCACGATAAGGAGATGCCTTTTTCTTAATTTATGCACCTTATCCAAGTACAATATCACATTTGTACTATTTTTTCGCTTTGCTAAATGTTTTAAATTTTTGTTTCGCTCCTGACGAGGACAAAATATTTTTATTGAAACGTCAAAATAATAAAAAAGATTTACTGGCCGAAGTATCTTTAATTTGATGAAGCTTTATTTATTTCGTCTCAGTTTACAGGTGTTCCATTCGAGTTACCTTGTCCTGGCTATTACACATGGCGAGTTGGTGGAGTAGAGGTGACAGACCTTGTAGCTGTTGGAGCTCCTAACTAATCGTCAAGGTCGTCGGAATCGGGGATTGATATCTTCTTTGTTTTGAAGAATATCTTGTATAGTTGGATTTGATGGATTTTACAGTTGAAGGTATAATTTCTTAACGGAAGTTTGGTACATATCTTCTAGATCGGGTTGGTTCAAGTCCTCCTTCAGTATCTTACTTGATAGGTTGAATGGAGCTCCTATACTTGTCCGAAGGCAGATTCTCATAAATGCGTTTATCCTATTTTTGTCTGTGGTTGTAATATATTTGCACCAAACTGGGAGTGCGTATGTTACTATCGGGAGGATACAACTTCTGTATAGAGTAAACTTTTGTTTTGTAGATAATTTGCTTTAATAGTTAAACAGACTTGATAGCGTTATTTTTGCGATCTTTGCTTTCCTTATGGTATTTTTGACATGCATGTTGAATTTCAACTTGGAGTCCAAAATGTAACTACAAGATATTTAACATGGTCAGCCAGTTAATAGGGCTTGAGTTTAATTTAAGACAAACTTCGGGATGACACAGCAATTTATTTAAGGCAAGAACAAACTATGAATGATAAATAAAAGATAAGCAATGAGGGAAGTTTACAGAGTAGTAAAATATAAACGATAAAAATGATACTCTGTTAATAAAATAATAAATACTTTGCTACCATATTGTATCGTAGAAATCAAGTCCTTGTATATCTGAAGATGTGAAAGTATTTATTGATGACGTCACTACGACCAGTCGACAATTATCAACAAATTAACCCTACTATCTACAGCTAGAGAATATCGAGCAAGCAAGTTATATATATAAAAATGAATGTGTGTGTCTGTCCTTTATGCCTGACCAAACCACTCATTGGAACGCCATGAAACTTTGGGAAGTTATTTAGTATAGTACTGGGAAGGTTTCTGAAAAATAATTTCTTGAATATCTTGAATATCCTTAGAGTTATTTGCAGATTTGTAGATTTAACTCGAAATGAGCGCCCCCATTGCGACGATGTTAACAAGTTTTTTTATCTATAAGTTTTATTATCACTAAGTTTATTATCTTAAAGATTATTTATCAAAAGTAAGATTTTCTACCTATTAATTGCGCACAAGTCAAAGTTATCGAGTATTTTTTAAGGGACCGGGGAAAAAATGTTCACTAGATAAAACGATAATTTTGTAATGTAGAAAATTAGGAAAGACAAAATTCAGGATGACACGGCAATTTATTTGAGAAAAGAATAATGATACAATTCCAAGGCAAGATACTATTCCTTTAACTTCCAATTACCGAGGGAACCAATTAATATTGATTTTATTCAACTTATCGAGTATTTTTCAAGGGACCGGGGAAAATGTTCACTTTATCGAGAGATTTAAATTTACGAGTTTCAAATTATCAAAATATATCTATTATTTTTTTTTATAAGTTTATAGAGAATTGTTTTAACAAATGTTCGTTAGACAAACCTTTACTCGGGTAAAACCCGGGCGAAGCCGGGTACATCCGCTAGTTCTAAATATAAATCATAAATCATATAATATATATAATATTTATCTATAATATATCAAACACATATATCTAACATTTTATAATATTGAAATGTTTTTTGACCACCACAAAATAGCCAAAGAATTAATGATTCGAGAGTAGATTCATCTTCTGAACACTTTGATTAAACTAAAGTTAGGCTTGTTATAACAACAATGGTTGATAATTCATTTCTATTTAAGAAATATTTTTAAGATTTCAAAATGAGTTGTTCCTATATTAATATTTAATTTTACATCTAACTATATACTTCTATCTCTGAAATATGTTTTTTGGAAAGATTAAACCCTCTGATGAACCACAATCTATCTCTCCACCAATAGCATAATTCACGAAGGCAAATGAAAGAAAAATATCGATCAAAAACTACTTTTGAAGAGGAAGAATAAAAGGAATCAAGAAAATTTATGATTTTGAAATATCTACTTTAAGTTGAATAATTCTTTGATACTGTCATATTATCACGTAGAAAATTAGGAAAGACAAACTTCAGAATGACACAGCAATTTATTTAAAGCAAACCCAAATTAAAACTAATAAAATAGAAAAGAAGCAATAAGAAAATTTCAGTGTATCAAAATATAAAAATCGAAATTAAAAATATTTTCGTAAAATAATAAATAATCTATTTTTTAAAAAGCATCTCCTTATCGTGCAACTGAAAGGTCCTGATGGCTTGCGCCATCTATCGGAATAAAAATCAACTATTCTCGTTGATTTTTAATTATTCCAGAATTGGCCAAATACCCATTCTTGATTAATCAAGAAAATCTAACCACGGAAGCATTTCGGGCTGTTGACCCTCATCAGCGTGGTGCAAGCTGTACCTCAACGACCAAAAAACTGGTCATTCAGGCATCCTGAAAAATCATGAAACGGGTAGTTAATAAAAGTAATAAATAATCTGTTACACACACAATATGCATTTGATTGAATTTGATCAGACGAAAAAGTCAATAAATAACAAATTATCAAGAAATACGTCTAAATATAATATGTCAATTTGTAAAGGAAATCAAGGAATTTTTTCCTTTAAATATTCCATGTGTTAACAATGGAGAAAATCTCAAGAAATTGTTCTATGTTTACTATTTGATAATATCTAAAAGAAAAACGGCTGTTTCTAATTCTTGGGAAAAATCGCGAAAAGAACAAAATGATAAAAGACAAAGAGCTAATTTCAAGATGAGAATAAATATAAAAGATGACGAAGATGTCAGGTAAGAATTACATGATAATCATTAAATTTATTCCCATACAAAAGCAAAGAAATTGTAACAACATACTGCCTCTTCCGAAGATAATTTTCTTGCTTTATTTAAATGATCTTTCAAGCTTTCTGGTATCACAAACACTATAGGAGTATATAACGATCTCTTTCTAGAAGGGTTTGTAATACCCGAAAGCTTGAGGGTCCCAAGCCCGGATGAAAAAGGAGGAGGGGGAGCAGTAACAAGCTCACTAAAAAACCTGGGCTCAGCTGGTCCGGCTGATAGTACCCTAAAAGGGCTCCTAATCCAAGTATACAGGATGAGTCTGTACTCCATGTTAGGAGCAGCTGTACATGGCGTCTGTTCCTCATGTCAGAGATGGTCATTTCTTTTGGAGTTAAGTCGGCCTGCTACTGAGTAGTGCTCCCAGTCTTAATGACAAAGGCAGACTAATTCACCCAGTCATGATGGTTGTCAAACAGATACCATCAGAATCACAACTTGATATCCTAATATGATTGGGTGGAGATAAGAGAGAAGAAGAAGAAACTTATCCTCAGATGCAATGTGTTGTTACAATTTATATTTCAGAGAATTCTATCTTCCGATAAAACAAAAAAAATCCAATTCTTCTGTTAATCTCAGATAGAATCGTCTATTTCTTGAAATCTATTTAGTGATGAGAGGACCACAGACATTCTACCAAGATCTTTTGCAGCAGCAACCAACCTGATATTGTATATAAACACATAATGTGACGTGACTCAATGAATTAGATCATTAGACAAAATCATGGATCTGTAAACTGCGGCTCGTGAGCTACACGCGACTCTTTGGATATAAAGCTTCGGTTCTTTATATAGTTCCATACGTAAATATTATATATGCAAGTACTTTTTATTTATTATTGGCAAGACAAAAAAAAGTGGTTATTTAAAAACTTTGAAAGTTTGTAAATGATAATTTTTGGCTTTTCCGACTCAAAAGTTTGCCGATCCCTCGACTAGATGGATAATCTTCGCAGGTGAATGTCTTTCAACAAATTCAGAACATTTTAAAGATGCTCTAATACTTAATTCTGGTTTTAAATCAATCGAAATAACAATACAATATTTATCATTATATTGATATATTATAAACTCAAAAGGAGCTTCTTCTATATATTACACTAGAAGAATGACCCGGCTTCGCCCGAGAAATCCCCCGAGTGAAGTATCCTTCATACTGAAAGTACATCAATAATAAATAGTAGAAGTGCCCTATAATAGCAATACAGAAGAAACATAAACTACAGGAAAAAAAGTGTGTAATGGCAAAAATTGTATAATATTAGTGTTTAGGTATTTGATTTAATTATTTTTTTGCAATCCATTTAGTTGTTCTTATTTTATTTTATTATTTTTAATATTTTATTCATATTAATGTTGTTCTTGTTGTCTAATGAAGAGACTCAGATGTCTCCATTGCATCTCTATCACAGCAGCAGCAAATATAACATCTTTTATATGCAAGATGAACATGATATATAGAAGAAGCTTCTTTTGAGTTTATAATCTTAGAACATTTATTTTGCTTATCCCTAGTACACGTGGTACAGGCCATGATAATCATGGTGGGTAGAAGTTGGCGACTGCTTTTACTGTAAGTGCACCACATGAATACACATGTGAAAAGCAGTTCGACTTTGCACTTACAAATGTGTCAGAGCCCCGTTTTATTACTTGCACTTGCTGGTGGGGTTGGACTTTTGCAAGAATCGGAGGCCATTGGAGCATTTTTTTTTATTAGAAAAAAAGTGCCCAATGCGGGAATCGAACCCGGGTCGTAATGGTCAAAAACCAACGGTTTAGACCATCATTCCACCGACCCCCATCTTACAAGATAATTATGGTAATCGAAATTTGATGTCTACATGTTAACACAATCTGTCATCACATATATAAGGAAGAGAGATGTCACACATCACTATATGTCCGTCTTTAGACATTGTCAACCTAGAGAGTCCAGCTCTTTGATTTACCTCAAAAATTTATCTGAAGAGAAACCTATGCATGACAAAACTGTTTCGATATGAAGTGTGATATTGAAGAGACATAAGTTTAACAATTTAAAATCTTCTTCTTCTTCTTTCTTATCTCCACTCAATCATTAGAGTATCAAGTTGTGACCCTTGATGGTATTTGACAACCATCATGACTGGGTGAAGTAGAATGCGTCTGCCTTTGTCATTAAGACTGGGAGCACTACTCAGTGGCAGGCCGACTTAGCTCCAAAAGAAATGGCCGCCTCAGACGTGAGGAACAGACGCCATGTGCAGCTGCTCCTAACATGGAGTACAAACGCTGCTCATCCTGTATCCCTGGAGCCCTTACAGGGTACTATCAGCCGGGCCAGCTGAGACCAGGTATTTTAGTGAGCTTGTTACTGCTCCCCCTCCTCCTTTTTCATCCGGGCTTGGGACCGGCAAAGGCGGAGTTCAATAATTAATTTAAATACAGTAGAACCTCCATGAGAGGACACTCGCGCTAGAGGATACTTCTCTATAAGAGACAGTTTTGATTGTCAAAATTACCATTTTTACTATTTAGTAACTATATCAATTAAGAAAGATCAGAAGATGAGTTTCTTTTATTGTATGAATAAGTTATATACTCGTATTTGCATAATATTTTACTATTACAGAATTATCATAAGAACTAAAAACATGAATATCTCACGCTATATATTGATTACATCACACCAGAACAACCAAGTCCTTGGTCAAAACCATCTATACATATTATATATTACAGTTCTTCTTTCGTTTCTCAATTGTTATTATTATATATTCTTTTTTAGAAAAAATAATTGAAAATACAGTAGAACCTCCCCGTAAAATATACCTAATTGCAGAGCCAAAGTGTCCTTTAGAGAGAGACGTCCTTTAGTTATATTTTTGCCTGTCGAAGGGCTTTTGCCCGAAAGCTCGTAGCATTCATACAATAAAAGAAACTCATCTTCTGATCTTTCTTAATTGATATACCTTACTAGAAGAGTCTTTACCTTTAATTATTTAGTAACTCTTTGGTAAAAGGACGTCTCTCTCTAAAGGACACTTTGGCTCTGCAATTAGGTATATTGTAGCGTTATTTGTTGTATTGTTTACATAAATAGGTTTTTAACAGTGACCCGTGAGCATCCGCCTCGAGCCGCGCTCCTCACTACTAACAAGATATCCGTGTTTTCTTTCTGATTTAAAAAATCTGCTCGTTGGAAGCAATAAACGTTCATCGTTCAATTTATCTTCGCCTGTTGTTTGTAATTCTTACCGCGACAAGTGGTGGAGACGCTGGGTACCGATACCATCACGGATACCTCTGTCAGAAGAAGCCGTCGCCTAGAAGGCCTAGAACCACGTTTTGATTTCGACGAAAAGAATAAGCCAATCAGAAAAATGTCAATATCGGCTGGAGTTAACACGGGTGTTAAAAAAAAAATACTTGCAAACATTTGACAAGAAACCCAACTGTGTTTAGCGGCAATGGAACGGAGGATTGTGGCAAATGGATGAAGGATTACGAACGTATTGCGAGATCTAACTGCTGGGATGCCACGATGAAATTGGCGAACGCACCATTCTTTTTGGAAGGGACCGCTGGCCAATGGTATGATAACAACGAAGAAGGAATGGATTCGTGGGATATGTTTAAGGAAATGTTTAGCCGGACATTCGACAATAGCGGCGTCCTTCTCAGACGCGCTAAGGACAACCTTCAGAGTCGAGCTCAGAAGAGTACAGAATCCTGTGAATCCTATATCCAAGACGTTCTGAGCTTGTGTAGGCAGGTGAATCCCGATATGAGTCAAGGAGAGAAAGTGGCACATCTAATGAAAGGTGTGGTAGAAGATGTCTATCAGGTCATCTTGATAAAGGAAATTGATACTGTTGAAGCCTTTGTCGATTGGTGCCGAAAAGTGGAGGCTTGCAAGCAGCGACGCATCGGGAAACCAAGGTTTGAGCGACTCCCTAACGTCGCAAGTATAGAGCAACCAAACTCCTCGTCTCTGGAAGATCTGATTCGACGAATCGTGAGAGAAGAAATTAAAAGTGCCCTACATTTCGAGTCTATAGTGCCGGAGGTGAACTCCCTGAAGAAAATTATTCATGAAGAGGTTGAGAGAAATCTGACCCCAATTGCGGAGCAGGGTCCATACTACCGAGAACAACGCCGCTACTTTGAAGGACCGGCGAAACCAACCCCGTATTACCAGCAGCAAAGTCCTACAAGGCTGACTACTGCCCGAAGAAAGACTGACGAATGGAGGACGGTGGATAATATTCCCGTTTGTTTCCAATGCGGACGCCCGGGTCACGTCGCCAGGCACTGCCGAGAGCGGCGAGGGATGGTGGATCGACAGCCACCGGGGAGATACCACCCTGTCCAGAACGGCCCGCGAATGATCTATAATAGCGATGAAACCCCAGGCCGCGCAAGTTACCGAAGCCCGTCGCCCTATCCAGGTCGTGGCCGATCCCCAGCTGAACGTCGCCCCTCGATATCGCCAAGCCGACGATCTGGCCGATCACCTTATCGTGAGGAAAACTAGAGCAAGCGCCCTTCGCTGGAGGTAAGGTCGCTGAGGAGATTATAAATCCTCCGCCGCTCATAGCCGCTAAGCTATCACAGAATATAGTTGACGTTACTATTGACGATAAAACTTTTCCTGCCCTTGTCGACAGCGGCGCTTCGTTTTCGGTTATTTCGGACCACTTTAGACAACAACACAAAAAGACTATGTTCAGTGACGCTGGCATGACACTTAGAGTTGCCGACGGGAAATATATCGTTTCCAGGGGCCGATGTACTTTACGTTTAGAAATAAACGGATTAGTACAGCCGTTTGAATTCATCGTTTTACCAAGTTGTAGCCACGACATCATTCTCGGTTGGGACTTTCTGGAGGCGTCAAGGGCTATAATCGATTGTGGTAGCGCCGAGATTCTGTTAGAAAAAGCAGAACTACCAGAGGATTCTTCGAGCATATTCCAAACTGTAGCCGCCGACGATAGCTTTATAATCCCCGCTGGATCGACCAAGCAGATAAACGTAATCAGCGAAACTATACTCGGTGTGAGTGATGTCGTAATGGAGCCTTCGAGGATCCTCTTTCTAGAACATGATCTGATGGTTCCCGCCTCGATCTTCGCTGTCCAGCATGGAAATGGGAGAATTTGGATAACCAACATCGGCACATGTGATCGAACTGTCCCCAAAGGAATGTGTATTGGAGAGATACAGGTACTGGAGGAGGGTCAGCTGGCGGTCATCGGTGATGCTTCGGACACCAATCGGCAGGACATTCTTGGACAAGAAAACTCTCCAAACATTGCCTCGATGATAAGCCCTGATCTATCCATGCTTGAAAGGACCAGGATATGTTCGATACTTGGGAGTTTCAGCGGCTTATTTGAATTTAATAAGTTTCCGTCTAATCTGACGAGCACAGCCAAGAACAAGATAAATACAGAGGACCATCCCCCGATTAAACGCCGTCCATATCGAGTGTCGCAGGTCGAACGTCAAACCATTCAGAATGAGGTCGACAAAATGTTGAAAGGAGGTATAGTTCAGCTTTCCGAAAGTCCTTGGTCCTCTCCTGTGGTATTAGTTAAAAATAAAAATGGTAGTTGGCGTTTCTGTGTCGATTACAGACACCTGAATAAAATCACAAAAAAGGATGTATATCCACTACCAAGGATTGACGATACACTCGATTGCTTAAGAGGGGCGAGTTATTATTCTTCCATGGACCTCCGTTCTGGTTACTGGCAGATTGAGGTGGATGAGGCAGATCGCGAGAAGACCGCCTTCATTACACCCGACGGATTGTACGAATTCAAAGTTATGCCTTTTGGGTTGTGTAACGCCCCAGCGACATTTGAAAGAATGATGGATACCTTGTTGAGGGGGTTGAAGTGGTCAATGTGCCTTTGCTATCTGGACGATATTATTGTGTTTTCACCCACCTTTGACGAACATGTTCGACGCCTTGAATTAGTTCTCAGGTGTCTCTCAAAGGCTGGACTTGTGTTAAATCCAGACAAGTGCTTGTTCGGAACAAAACGACTAAGCATTTTTGGGCATCTGGTGGATGGAGAGGGCGTGCACCCCGACCCGGGTAAAGTTGATGCTATGTCCAAATTCCCTACTCCCAAATCCCTCACTGATGTAAGAAGTTTCATTGGAATGTGCTCATATTATCGTCGTTTCATTAAGAATTTTGCTCAAAAAGCTGAACCACTACACAGGTTGTTGAGAAAGGACACCAGATTCGAATGGGGACCAGATCAACGGCAGGCCTATGAATCCTTGAAGTTGGCACTCGCGTCGGAACCCGTCTTGGCCCACTTTGACGAAAAGTATGCGACCGAACTGCACACCGACGCCAGTGGGTTTGGAATTGGTGCGGTTTTGGTCCAGGTCCAGGGAGGAAGTGAAAAACCGATTGGATATGCATCAAGAACGCTGTCAACAGCTGAAAAAAAATATTCAACAACGGAGCGGGAGTGTCTTGTCGCGATTTGGGCGATCGGCAAGTTCCGTCCATACCTATTTGGGCGCTCGTTTACAATTGTGACGGATCATCACTCACTCTGTTGGCTTTCGGGCCTGAAGGACCCGTCGGGAAGACTGGCCAGGTGGGCCTTAAGACTTCAGGAATACAATGTGAACGTGGTATATAAAAACGGCAGAAAACATCAAGATGCCGATTGTCTCTCACGCAATCCAATCGAAGCGAATAACCCAGGGGAATCCGAAGATGACATACCAACATTAGCTGCTTTAACTGATATCGTCGCGGAACAGCGGAAAGATCCGGTAATTGTGAGAATATCGGAGGAATGTTTGAAGAACGATCAAAACCGCTTCAAAATAATCAATGGAGCTCTTTACAAGCGGAATTTCGACCCAGTGGGGCAACCGTGGCTATTAGTGATCCCCAGGCATTTGCGCCCTGACGTCCTCAGAAGTCTCCACGATAATCCAACTGCCGGTCATTTAGGGTTGGCTAAAACCCACGATAGAATTAGGAGGAAGTATTTTTGGCCAGGTCTTCTGAGGAGCATAAGAAAATATGTCGGTCACTGTAGGGAGTGCCAGCGTCGTAAACATGCTCCCTTGCGACCGCCCGGGTTGCTGCAACCGATACCACCCACCTCTGTTCCGTTCCAAAGAGTCGGAATTGATCTCCTCGGAAGATTCCCAATATCCCATTTAGGAAATAAATGGATAATAGTTTGCACAGACTATCTGACGCGATACGCTATCACCCGAGCCTTACCATCAGCAGACGCTCAGCAAGTGGCCAAGTTCGTCCTGGAGGACGTAGTACTTAAACATGGAGCACCACGAGAAATAATTACTGACCGGGGTAGGGTTTTTCAGTCTAAACTAATATCCGAGCTGACGGGACTTTGCTCTTCGGCTCAGAGATTTACCACGGCGTACCATCCTCAGACGAATGGTCTCACTGAGAGACTTAATAAAACCCTGGCCGACATGATGTCAATGTATGTGGACGTCGAACAAAAGGAATGGGACGTTATTCTTCCGTTCATCACGTTTGCTTACAATACGGCGAAGCAGGACACCACCGGATTCACCCCATTCAGCCTCATCCATGGACGAGAAGCTGAAACTACGTTGGATACATTGTTTCCTCTTTTAAAAGATGAAGATCAAGAGGACTATAATCGAGAGATAGTGACCCGAGCAGAGGAGACGCGACAATTGGCTCGGCTACATACACTGAGAGCGCAAGAGGGCAATAAACGACTCTACGACGCCAAACATCGAGAAGTGAGCTATCAGCCAGGCGATAAAGTATGGATATTTATACCCGTTCGGAAAATAGGGATATCCGAAAAATTAATAAAACGATATTTCGGCCCTTATAGGGTGACGAGACGCATTTCGGATGTGACATACGAAGTCGAAAGTCTAGACACTACTAACCGCCGTCGTAAGCCAAAGGAAATTGTGCACGTAGTGAGAATGAAGAACTACCGTGACCCGGACGAACAACTGGACCTACCCGAGGATGAGCCTGCCGTCTGACAGCGAGGACGCTGTCCTTTTGGAGAGGGGGGCATTGTAGCGTTATTTGTTGTATTGTTTACATAAATAGGTTTTTAACAGTGACCCGTGAGCATCCGCCTCGAGCCGCGCTCCTCACTACTAACAAGATATCCGTGTTTTCTTTCTGATTTAAAAAATCTGCTCGTTGGAAGCAATAAACGTTCATCGTTCAATTTATCTTCGCCTGTTGTTTGTAATTCTTACCGCGACAATATTTTACGGGGAGGTTCTACTGTATTTTCAATTATTTTTTCTAAAAAAGAATATATAATATTAACAATTGAGAAACGAAAGAAGAACTGTAATATATAATATGTATAGATGGTTTTGACCAAGGACTTGGTTGTTCTGGTGTGATGTAATCAATATATAGCGTGAGATATTCATGTTTTTAGTTATTATGATGATTCTGTAATAGTAAAATATTATGCAAATACGAGTATATAACTTTTCAGTAGCATACAATCTCTTTTAATGGAAACTACACTACCTAAGATTATTGAATATTAGATAGAAGAGTACATAACAAGAATCAAATAACAGAAAAGGCTAGTAGAGATGTGTTAAAAGAAATGTGAGCTGCGTGGTGTTCGTTTCTTTGAGGTATCTTATGAGAAGTTAGCGTTATTTCAGATTGCGGCTACTGTCACTTTATCAGGCTGTTGATTACGAGGTGTTGAACTCGAGGTAGATACTGGAGATTAGCTCTTCACGTGAACTTATTTAGTTTGGAATCAGTAAATTTAAGTAATTAAGAAGTCTTAATCAAAAATTGATTTAAAATATACAAACCAGGTGAAGACAAAAAATAAAAAAGGGACTCTGTGACAATATCTGTTGACAATAAAGATTGAATTCTAGGCTGCCATGTGTAACAGATGTTTCAGATGGGGAGTGTCTCGTGGGTTGACTTGTCTTCGTTCCAGTTCTACTAACGGCGTTGGTTGCGAGGATATAGGTAGTGACTGGACAGTACTGGGACAGTCAGTGCTTACACCTCTGAGGTAATGTCATAATATGTCCTTCGGGTCGGTCAGGCGAATGTCGTTATCTTCCATTCCACGTCGGCCGATGGGACATCTAACCCTGTGTGCACGTGGACTGGAACTCAACTTCCCGCCTCCGATAGTTTGCTCGCTCCACAGACCCAGGACTAGGCACTGATTACTAGACTGCCTGGTTCTGGCGCAAAACTCCGATGGGAGACCTCGCGTGATGACGTAAGTCCGGCTTTCAGCGTTGTCAGTATCAGCAGGGCTGTTTTCAGTCTCTAGTTCGCTCCATTCCACTTTGTTGCCAATAGAGTACTCTACGAGTTCACAGCGAGCTGTCGGAATGGGATGTTGGGGTCAGAGGTGTAAGAGACTGATGGGATAAGAGAAGACAGACAACTCCCCTCTGTGTTATGTATCTAGATATCACAGTGGAGCCCTCACCATATCTAGTTAACATTTAGGTAAATGTCTTTCTTTAAGCTCCCTCCTTACGTCACCGAGTCCCTTCTTTATAGATTTGTCTTTCTGCAGAATTCACTCTCTTTTAATGTAAACTAAATCAATAATACTTTCTTCGTATATTTGGGGATCTTTCTCCAGTCCCCTGCAGTGAATTGGGAACTTCACCCGTGAGGAGTTAGGAAACCAAACCATTTAGTATTTTGAATCTTCTTAACTTTTAAAGAGATAAAGGTCACCTCTCCCGTCAAAATAGACATCAAAGCTAGACGCCATCTATTGACCGTCGCCGCAAACTAGCGGCCTCGAGTCGGTGACAAAGCCACAACATCGGCAAACTGAGAAGCGTCCACCTAGAGACCATGGTTTCGGGCTAATGGCCCTTGCCAGCCTAGAGCCGACTTTATTCCACGAGATTCACAAGGGATCCAATGTAATCCTCACAATCTACCAAAGAAGTGTTTTGCTGGTAAAGTAGCTAGGCCAAATCTATGGCTAAAATATACAGTTAAACCTGTCTATAGCGCCTTCCTCTCTATAGCGCCTGATTTTAAATATGTAGTACGATGCGATTTACATTAAAAGTGACCTGTCTATAGCACCCCCTCTCTATAGCACCCTATTTTGGTGAGTCCCAAGAGGAAGCGCTATAGACAGGTTTAACTGTATATGGAAATTTTGCCGGAAGGATATTCATCTATAACTTGTTAACTTTTGTTAAGTTCAAATTGAAGGATCGGATGCCAGGTATGAATGGAAAATTATCAGATATAAATGTATTGTTAACATTATAAAGTTATTGTTAGAGGTATAAAGATGTGTTATCAGTGGTAAAGATATAGTCAGATTTCAAAGTATTTCTATATGTATAGATGTTAGATGTAAATATGTTTTGTCAAATGTATAGATGTTGTTCAACTTACGTTTTAAGATGCGGTCTTGGCAAGCTTTCAGACTACGACGTCCTTCCACAGGCTGTTACGTGGATACAAGAAACTAGAGAGAAAATGTACATGTAGATATTTACATGAATAGAAATATTTTATAAAATGAACGATTATTATTTTCTCTTTGTATACAAATTAGTTGTGCAAAAAAAGATGAATACTAAGAATACAGAGTAAGGCAGAAACCATCTGAAACCTATCAAACAGAGAAGAAAGTTTTGGGAATTGGGAAGTGAACATTTTTCAAAGGTAGGAAACAGATTGGGTACTGTTATTATTAAATACACACACACACAAAGCCTTTATTAGGGACAAGCCCCATACAGATTCTCCCAATTGGGTAAGGTAACAATCATCTTGTGTTATTTACATAGGTAGTAAGATGGAAATTGAACTGGCTTTACTCTTCGTCTCAAAGTCATTCAATTGTTGACTGGTCCTTACATATAATGATGATCTAAAAAAATTATAATAAGCTATTGCCTTAGATTTGTTTTCTGACATTTTGGAAAGCAATACGTAGGGTGAAATGTTGGTACATTTAATTTGCTGATATAGGGCCTTCCTTTCTTCATCAAAGGATGTACAATTAAGCAGGTAATGGGGGAGTTCTTCAGTAATTTCCTTGTCACACAGTGTACATATTAGTTTTTTGGCCTCAAACGTCAGAACGTGTTTTTTTTTTAAGACTGTAAATAGTATTCTCGATTGAGCTATGCATCGTTTGACTGATAAAGGAAAATCATCGGTTAGGTAGCATTCTGTTTCTATTGACGTATGGAATTTTTTTGTTCCGTATGTGTAGGTATTGTGGAGGGAGGTCAATTTTTCGGTTAAAACTGTTGAGTTGGATTGTTGTTAATGCTTCCAGGAAGAGACGCCGTTGTTTGTTTTTATGTTTGTGTAATGTGATGTACCTTGGACTAAGTTGAATGTGTGACCTGTACTATGGATATTTTGGTATATTTGGGACCTGGTATCTCTATTGTTGATGCATCTTTGATGTTCAATTAGACGGATGGAGATGGGGCGGCCAGTTTCGCCTACATATGAAAAAAAAAAGAGTTGGTGGACGAGTGGGTAACACGCTCGATTCCTGACAGTCATGAACTGGGATTGAATCCCACGTTAACATTTTGTTTAATATGTGAATAACCTTCACGTATTATTGTTGTAAATATCATAAACTAGGTTGTTCTTGTTGAGCGGTACCTAATAAAGTGATTTTGGAACAAGGAAGGATATATGAAACATTACAGCTATTGCATTTTACGGAGTATATTATGTAAATATATACATGTATATATACCTTCTCTAGTTTCTTGTATTCGCGTAAAAGTCTGTTGAAGGACGTCATAGTCCGAAGGCTTGCCAATATTATATCGCATGGATAAAGTCTCGTCGCCGTTAGCATTTATTTCTTCTTAGAAATCTTCTTCTTTCTTATCTCCACTCAATCATATGAGGGTATCAAGCTTTGACAACCATCATGACTGGGTGAAGTAGAATGCGTCTGCCTTTGTCATTAAGACTGGGAGCACTACTCAGTGGCAGGCCGACTCAGCTCCAAAAGAAATGACCACCTCTGACATGAGGAACAGACGCCATGTGCAGCCGCTCCTAACATGGAGTACAAACGCTGCTCATCCTGTATCCCTGGATTAGGAGCCCTTACAGGTTACTATCAGCCGGGCCAGCTGAACCCAGGTTTTTTAGTGAGCTTGTTACTGCTCCCCCTCCTCCTTTTTCATCCAGGCTTGGGACCGGCAAAGGAGGAGTTCTTCTTAGAAATGATATTCGGTGATTCCTTCTCTTGTAGTTTAAATCTATATTGGTAGATATTGCTATAAATATAACGATTTTCTATCAGATAAATAAGTGATGCTATATATAAAGATGTTTGTTATATGTAAATATGTTGTTAGAGATAAAGAATAAGCAGAGTTACCCCACATGTACTATCCTTTTTTTTTTTACTTATCCCTAGTACACGTGGTACATGCCAATGATAATCATGGTGGGTAGAAGTAGACGACTGCTTTTACTGTAAGTGCACCACATGTCTACACATGTGAAAAGTAGTTCGACTTTGCACTTACAAATATGCCAGAACCCCGTTTGGTTACTTGCACTCGCTGGTTGGGATTGGACTTTTGCAAGAATCGAGGCCCATTGCAGCATTTTTTTTAATCAGAAAAAAAGTGCCCAATGCGGGAATCGAACCCGGGTCGTAGCGGTCGAAAAACAACTGTTTAGATCATCCTTCCACTGACCCCCTTGGACTATCCTATAGACTGAAGAACCAATGATAAGATCTCTCTGAGAGCTAGCTGGAACTGAGCTTATCTTGGAACTTCTACAAAACTCTATCGCAGCTATTTGCAAGTACAGTTCATATTGACGATTCTAAGTTTCACTCACCAAGATCAACATAGATAAAAAAAAAATAGCAATAAATAAATATTCGGTTCCAAAATCACTTTTATTAGGTACCGCTCAAAAAGAACAACCCAGTTGATGATATTTACAACAATGAATAATATAGATGGAAAATTTGCTGGGAGGAAATTAATCCATAGAAGCAATGGGCTCCCGTCAAGATAAACGTCAGAACCTGACGCCATCTATTGACCGTCGCCGCAACTAGCGGCCTCGGGTCGGTGACAAAGTCACAACACCAGCTTTGGCAAACTGAGAAGCGTCCACCTAGAGACCATGGTTTCGGGCTAATGGCCCTCGTCAGTTTAGGGCGGACTTTATTCCATGAGATCCACACGGGATCTAATGGAATCTTCACAATCTACCAAAGAGGTGTTTTGCTGGCAATATGGCTGGGCCAAATCTATGGCTATGTGAAGGTTATTCACATATTGAACAAAATTTTAACACAGGATTCAATACTGGTTCATGACTGTCGGGAATCGAGGGTGTTACCCACTCGTCCACCGACGTATATGTTAATAAATATTTACAGATCGGTTCATCATATATATGTAATATATCCAAAGTTATTACACTGCAATATTTGATGTATTACACTGTTGTAGAATCCTGTCGACTTAACCGTTCTGTGACAATATCGTTGCGGGATTTCTTGTTGTTCGATTTGAATGGTGAGGATTGGTTGAAACGCAGTCGTTGAGTGGCAAGTGAAGCATACAGTTAGGAATAATCAGGACACGTGATGGGGTTTGAAAATAAAAGGCAACTGGTTTGGAGGAAAGAAAGCTTGAGAAGAGCGGAGCGATTTTGATTGTTAATTATCTGATCACATGGCGGTGATTGTACTTAGCTACGGGATGAGCAGAGGGAGAGAGGTCCAGAGCCGATGTCACCTCCTTGGGAGCCAAAGCACTACTGATCCGAACTCGGTGGGAGCCAAGTCACTACTGACAATTCTTGCTTTTCGATTTAACACCACGAGTTGTCTTCCTTCCCATTGGTCGAAGGATGGAACGTGTCCGTTTTTCTATTGGTTGACCTATTTAGTTATTCCTTCCTAATTGGACCGGCGGCTTTCTTTGGTGAAAGATATGCCCGGCCTGATAGGAAGTATCGGGTGTTAGTTCGACTCTATTTACTTCCGTGGCTATCAAATACGTCCGGTCCTGTCCGGAAATATTGGGTGTCTCTCTACTAATATAACTTCTGCGGATACCAGATACGTCCGGGTTTGCCAGGAAGTATTGACTGTACAAGTTATTTATACTGGTGCCCGCTTTTAGCCTGCTTCCTATGTCTTGTTGCCACTTTCTTTCCTCCAGTTACCTTATTCTTTATTAAATCTGTGAAAATCATACATTGTACATGCATAGTGGGTCGGGGGGTGCATACAATTATATACAAATTATGACATATACACATTTATATAATAATTATCTTTGTCTCTAACCGTTCAAATACCACGTTAAATAAATCCAAAGGATTCTAAAAGTTAAATAAACAATGTGATATCGAGCCAGAGAGAACTATCTCAGAATTTACAAAGGAATTCCGGCCTCAGAACTGTATTATAACTAGCCGAATGACCCGGGCAACGCCCAGGTTTTACCCGATTAAATGCTTTTATTAAAATACTATTCGTTACAATTATAAATTGGCACCGTGGATGTCCCTTTTGTAAAACGTCCCGCTCCAAACTTTGTGTCTGAGAAGCGATATTTTTATAAAGAGATAATCTGGCTTTGTGTCTTCTGCTCTAATGAATGTTTTTCTGTTAGAATTTTGTTCCTGCATACTAAAAATGAACTGGTTTCACCCGTGGTCTCTGCTTTTTGGAATTTTTCCGGATATAATTTTGTATCTGATAATCAAATATGATACAGCAATATTGTCATCATCATTTTCTGAATAAAAAACAACTACTTTTTCCCAGAACCTGTCAATTTATTTTTCTTGACTAAAAATCCGAAAAATATCTTTTCCAGATTTTTCTCTATGTCCTGTTAAAACACGTTTTACATGTCCATTAGGTTAGCTGATATTACCTCCCATCTTCACCGCTAGAGGCGCTGCTTGCGAGCGAAAGGGCAAATTTGCATTGCAATTTGCAAATAACTTGTATACATACTTGTATACTTGTGTACATAGACCATAAATCTGTACATAGACAGGAAAAGCACATATATTTCAAAAACATAAATGAGTTTAAAAAATTGTAAAAAAAAAATGCATCAACTGGGAATCGAACCCGGGGCGCCCGCGTGGCAGGCGAGCATTCTACCACTGAACCAAAAGCAAACGGTGACAGAATTGTTGATGACTCTGATACTTGTATATTTTAATATTTACTGTTTATTATTATACATGGAAAATAAATTCAGGTATGCAAATTAATAAACAGGTTGATGATGGTTGACACCATATATTTCTCAGAAATAAAAATTCAACTAATATTTATTATTACAGAGAATATTGGTTAAAATAATTTTCTTTTTAAACCAAACAACTTCCAAGTAAGTATTTCACTATTGAAATGAGACCACACAAGTTGCATTAAATAATTTATTACATCACACACAGAAAGTTGCATATCTACCATGTAAACTATGGAAATAAGGCTGTACAAGTTTTACTAAATAATTCATTAAACCACACAAAGTTGCATATCTACCATGTAAACTATGGAAATAAGACCACACAAAGTTGCATATCTACCATGTAAACTGTTGAAATAAGACCCCACAAAGTTGCATATCTACCATGTAAACTGTTGAAATAAGGTCACACAAAAATTACAGTAATAATTTATTGCACCACAGAAAGTTGCATATCTACCATGTAAACTATGGAAATAAGACCACACAAAGTTGCATATCTACCATGTAAACTGTTGAAATAAGGCCACACAAAAATTAGAGTAATAATTTATTGCACCACAGAAAGTTGCATATCTACCATGTAAACTATGGAAATAAGATCACACAAAGTTGCATATCTACCATGTAAAACTATGGAAATAAGACCACACAAAGTTGCATATCTACCACGTAAACTGTTGAAATAAGGCCACACAAAAGTTACAGTAATAATTTATTGAACCACAGAAAGTTGCATATCTACCATGTAAACTGTTGAAATAAGGCCACACAAAAGTTACAGTAATAATTTATTGCACCACAGAAAGTTGCATATCTACAATGTAAACTATGGAAATAAGACCACACAAAGTTGCATATCTACCATGTAAAACTATGGAAATAAGACCACACAAAGTTGCATATCTACCATGTAAACTGTTGAAATAAGGCCACACAAAAATTACAGTAATAATTTATTGCACCACAGAAAGTTGCATATCTACAATGTAAACTATGGAAATAAGACCACACAAAGTTGCATATCTACCATGTAAAACTATGGAAATAAGACCACACAAAGTTGCATATATCTACCATGTAAACTGTTGAAATAAGGCCACACAAAAATTACAGTAATAATTTATTGCACCACAGAAAGTTGCATAGGCTTCATACTTTCTACATCAACACCCAAAGAGCAGATTGGAATGGACACTATAAAACATATTTCTATATAACTTTGATTGAATTAACATAAAAAAAAACAACAACACTATTACAATATACTCATCTTAAAACCCTCTAAAAGTTGATAAAATATTCATTAAAATTGCATTGTACCCAAAAAAAAAAGTGATATTGAGGAAGGATAATTGAGAGATTGATTTCTGAGCGGAGGGAATATAGGGAAGGAAGGATTTGTACCGTACAAATGGCAGGTTGTTCCGGAATTTGATCAGGATGGAAGAAAGGTTTCATTGGGTTATTTAGGTTTGGTTAAAAACTCTTTCTATATTTGTTTGAAAATAAATTTTTTAAAAACTAACTTTGTTTAGTAAAGAGACATATAGACAGATACAATAGAACCTCCATTAGAGGACACTCATGCTAGAGGATACCTCTCTATAAAGGACAGGTTCTGTATTGACTCATCCATTGATGAGCTCTACTCTTCCCCGGCAGACACCATCAAAAATCTCAAGCTTTACAAGCTTGATACCTTAATATGATTGAGTGGAGATAAGAAAGGACAGGTTTCATCGCCAATACAGTAGAACCTCCATTAGAGGACACTCATGCTAGAGGACACCTCTCTGTAAAGGACAGGTTCTGTATTGACTCATCCATTGATGAGCTCTACTCTTCCCCGGCAGACACCATCAAAAATCTCAAGCTTTACAAGCTTGATACCTTAATATGATTGAGTGGAGATAAGAAAGGACAGGTTTCATCGCCAATACAGTAGAACCTCCATTAGAGGACACTCATGCTAGAGGACACCTCTCTGTAAAGGACAGGTTCTGTATTGACTCATCTATTGATGAGCTCTACTCTTCCTCGGCAGACACCATCAAAAGCCTCAGGCTTTACAAACTTGATACCTTAATATGATTGAGTGGAGATAAGAAAGAAGAAGGACAGGTTTCATCGCCAATACAATAGAACCTCCATTAGAGGACACTCATGTTAGAGGGCACCTCTCTGTAAAGGACAGGTTCTGTATTGACTCATCCATTGATGAGCTCTACTCTTCCTCGGCAGACACCATCAAAAGCCTCAGGCTTTACAAACTTGATACCTTAATATGATTGAGTGGAGATAAAGAAGAAGGACAGGTTTCATCGCCAATACAATAGAACCTCCATTAGAGGACACTCATGTTAGAGGGCACCTCTCTGTAAAGGACAGGTTCTGTATTGACTCATCCATTGATGAGCTCTACTCTTCCTCGGCAGACACCATCAAAAGCCTCAAGCTTTACAAGCTTGATACCTTAATATGATTGAGTGGAGATAAGAAAGGACAGGTTTCATCGCCAATACAATAGAACCTCCATTAGAGGACACTCATGCTAGAGGATACCTCTCTGTAAAGGACAGGTTCTGTATTGACTCATCCATTGATGAGCTCTACTCTTCCTTGGCAGACACCATCAAAAGCCTCAAGCTTTACAAACTTGATACCTTAATATGATTGAGTGGAGATAAGAAAGGACAGGTTTCATCGCCAATACAATAGAACCTCCATTAGAGGACACTCATGCTAGAGGAGACCTCTCTACAAAGAGTAGGTTTCATTTGCTAAATTACCATTTTTATTATTTAACTCTTCGGTAAGAGGACACCTCTCCCTGAAGGAAACTTTGGCTCTGTAATTAGGTATTGTCCTTTACAGGGAGGTAGTTCTACTGTATCTGTATTGCTAATAACTCTCCAGTAAGAGGACACCTCTCCCTGAAGGAAACTTTGGCTCTGTAATTAGGTATTGTCCTTTACAGGGAGGTAGTTCTACTGTATCTGTATTGCAAACACTACAAAGTTAGCATCCTAAGAATATATCTACAATAGCTACCAGATATGTAGAGATATGGAATGGCAGATCTTGTTTTGATTAAGAAGACACTAATCAACTAAACGATAAAGAAAGAATTAAAATAAAGAGAAATATCTATTTAGTTTTGAAAAAGAATAATGAAATAATAGCTAAATTTATCTAAAAGATTATCTTATAGACAGAAATTGATAATTAAATTTTTTCTAATTCAAATTAAAATTTTTTTACTAATCTACTAGTCAGAGCTGATAATTTTCCTAATAGTAGTATTGGAATTCCCAATTGTGTGTTTTTATATATTTTCAAAAAAAAACAGAGGATAAAAAGAAGAATCACCTTTTATACTAATACAAAGAAAAATAAATGAATAAGAATTGAAATTTTAAAAATGATACAGTAGAACCTCCCTGAGAGGACACTCCCTCTAGAAAACATCTCTCTAAGAGAATTTTCATTACCAAAATTAGAATTTTTAATATTTAGCAGCCCTCCAGTAAGAGGATACCTCTCCCTAAAGGACACTTTGGCTCTGTAACTAGGTGTTGTCCTTTACAGAAAGGTTCTACTGTATAATATATATAGATGGAAATCTTTCCAGGAGAAAATTGATCAATAAACGTATAGGGCACCTCTCCCCTCTCAAAATAAACGTCAAAACTAAAAGCCATCTATTGACCAATACCGCAATCTTGCATTGTCCGCAAACCACTTTGTCACCGATCTGAGGCCGCAGGTTTGCGGTAACAATCAATAGATGGCGTCTAGTTTTGACATTTTTTTGACAAGAGTGGCACTCTATGCTTTTATATATAGAGTAGAACCTCCCTTTATCGGACACCCCGCTAGCGGAAACCTCTCCACAAAGGACAGTTTTCATTTGCAAAAATACCATTTTTACAATTTAGCAACTCTCCGGTAAGAGGACACCTCTCTCTAAAGGACACTTTGGCTCTGCAATTAGGTGTCCTTTACAGGAAGGTTCTACTGCATATATATATATATAAAAGATCACTAACCCACACACTATAACAATAAAACCTTCCAATATGCAAATAAGTAATCTAAAGTTATGCAAATAAATACAGAAAAATCGTATCTAAATATTATCACAAACTTATAAATAATGCCTAAATTTATACACAAAAAAGCACATATTTGTAAAAAAAAAAATATATATATATAAATTTATCATTATGTGTAATAATAAAGGCCAAACACCTATAAAAAATAATTGCCATACGTGGAAAGCACATCTACAAAAAAGTAAAATAATATTTCAAGATATCCATACTATATCACAAATGATCAAAACATAGGATTTATAACCTTATTTCTATATTAATGGTAATATATACAATGCCAACAACAAAAAAATACAATAAATGATTTACTCTAATACATACATCACATTTTTATTTAAAAAAAAATAATATAAAAAAATATATAAGAATTGTATTATTTATAGATGGAAAATTTTCCGGGAGGAAATTGATCCATAGAAGCATAGGGCGCCTCTCCCGTCAAAATAAAACGTCAAAATCTGACGTCATCTATTGGCCCAGCCACCTTGCAAGCAAAATACCTCTTTGGTAGATTGTGAAGATTCCATTAGATCCCATGTGGATCTCATAGAATAAAGTCTGCCCTAGACTGATGAGGGCCATTAGCCCGAAACCATGGTCTCTAGGGTGGACGTTTCTCAGTTTGTCAAAGCTGGATGAAAAAGGAGGAGAGGGAGCAGTAATAAGCTCACTAAAAAACCTGGGCTCAGCTGGCCCGGCTGATAGTACCCTGTAAGGGCTCCTAATCCAAGTATACAGGATGAGTCTGTACTCCATGTTAGGAGCGGCTGCACATGGAGTCTGTTCCTCATGTCAGAGGCGGCCATTTCTTTTGGAGCTAAGTCGGCCTGCCACTGAGTAGTGCTCCCAGTCTTAATGACAAAGGCAGACGCATTCTACTTCACCCAATCATGATTGTTGTCAATTTCAAGCTTTACAAGCTTGACACCCTAATGTGATTGAGTGGAGATAAGAAAGAAGAAGAAGCTGGTGTTGTGGCTTTGTCACCGACCCGAAGCCGCTAGTTGCGGCGACGGTCAATATATGGCGTCAGGTTTTGACGTTTATTTTGACGGGAGAGGGGCCCTGTGCTTCTATATATTATTTATACCTTAAAATATAAGTACAATCAAAGTTATATACTTTCATTTTTATAACATAATATATATTTTTTTATTATTTAACACAGACACCAATATAGAGGGTCAGTTTTAATATATATAAAAATAGGTGTGACAACATTATATTTATTATATTCAATAGTTTATTCTTCTTTTTTTGGCTTAAATATATACAGTTAAACCTGTCTATAGCGCTCCCTCTTGGGACTCACAAAAATAGGGTGCTATAGACAGGTCACTTTTAATGTAAAATGTTAACATTTTGATTATTAATAAAAGACAATTCGCTGAGGGAAAAGTTTCTTTTATGTATAACGGCAATACAAGCTTTCTGGCTCAACAGCCCTTCAACAGGTATACCTATGTTACTGAAGTTTTTTAAACTCTACTATGTAAATCAGTTTTTGCATATCTGTTTTGTATTTCCTGCTTCGTTGTATGTATATATATATGGATTAGCGTAGTTATACCTGTCAAAGGGCTGTTAAGCCCGAAAATTTGTATTGCCAATATATATAAAAGAAACTTTTCCCTCAGCGAATTGTCTTTTATTAATAATTATACCGAAGGGATTATATTAATAACAAGTTCTAGCTTTACATTTTAATGTTTGAAATCTGGCGCTATATAGAAGAAGGTGCTATTTAGAGGGGGTGCTATAGACAGGTTTAACTGTATATATTTATATTTGTTTTGAAAATAGAGCAATCCATACTTAAATCATTAGATAGTAAAAAGGCATATATTTAATTAAGTAATTATTCAATCCAATATATGCCTTTTTACTATCTAATATTCTATATATACTCATAAAGACAAAACTTAAGGAAGTGGAAAATCTTTGATGTTTCCAGTTATCTATATATTTTTACATAGACAGAAGCAATTTTGTTCATATTTAGTTATCTGGTGTCTTCAATAAAGGTAACTGTGTATCAAATATCGCTTTCAGAGTTCTATAAGGTAATAAAACTGAATATGATAAAGCACAATTTGGATTATAGATTATAAACACAAGGTAATAAGAACAAATCCAAATAAATAGTTTGTGACGTTTTGGTAATGCGTTTTTACCATCTGAAAGCATTCAGTATTTTTGTCTGATGATGGTAACAATGCTGTTACTGAAATGTCACACACTATTTATTTATTTGTATTTGGTCTTATTACCTTGTGTTTAAGACTGAATCTAAATAAATAGTGCGTGATGTTTTGGTAACAATGTTGTTACCATCATCAGATAAAAGATTGAATGAGGAAAAATATCACATATGTTCATGTTGTTATTGTTTTTATCCCCTTGTGTAAAGATTACACGAATTCCATGAGTTAATGCTCCTTGAGCCAGCATGTTCTTAAATAGTACTGTTATCAAGTGTGTGATATTTTTCTAATTCAGTACTTTTATCTGATGATGGTAACAATGCTATTACCAAAATGTCACACACTATTTATTTGAATTTTGTCTTATTACCTTATGTTGTTGTTGTTTCTTATCCCCTTGTGTAAAGATTACACGAATTCCATGAGTTCATGCTCCTCAAGCTGTTTTATGATAAGCAGCAGCCACTCCCAAAGGTCCTGTTTAGTACATCTAATGCAAGCCAAAATGTGTTCTGGAGCTGCAGGTGCCAAGCTATATTTTGGGCAAGTGGGGTACCTTATTACCTTATAGTTTTAATCTATAATCAAATAGTGCCTTATCAAATATCTTTCAGAGTTATTGTCTGAATCCCGATATACATGCTAAAGGTACAACTTCCTTAAGTTTTGTCTATGAGTATAGTTTTAGGTAGGAATTAAAATATATATTTTTATTAATAAAAAGTTCAGTAATTACATTAACTGCCATAGATAACTCAAAAAAAAAAAAAAAAAAGATAGTCATTACAGTCAAAAGATTTGTTTCATATCTAAATTGATCAATTCAAAATCAGATTTGAAAAAAACAAGATTAGACACCAAACATTTGCATACAATTATAAAAGACACAAATAAATCAAGCAACACTATAAATTATGACAATATTATGATAAGGTAACAATTTGGATGATTATAAACATAAGATAATAAGATCAAATCCAAATAAATAAATAGTGTGTAAAGTTTCAGTAACACAATTGTTACCATCATCAGATTTCTAACCATTCAGTTATTTGATGATGGTAACAACACTGTTACCAAAATCTCACACACTATTTATTTGGTCTTATTACCTTATAACAAAACATTAAAATTTTCAATTAAAAAAAATTACACATATAGTACACAAAAAAGTAATGAGACCATATCCATATAAATTTAATGGTGTAGGACATTTCGATAAGAGAGTTTTTTTTTTGCTTATCCCTAGTACATGTGGTACAGGTCATGATAATCATGGTGGGTAGAAGTTGGCAACTGATTTTACTGTAAGTGCATCACATGTCTACACATATGAAAAGCAGTTCGAATTTTGAACTTACAAATGTGTCAGAGCCCCATTTAGTTACTTGCACTCGCTGGTGGGGTTGGAATTTTGCAAGAACCAGGTAGCCATTGGAGCATTTTTCTTTAAATCAGAAAAAAAGTGCCCAATGTGGGAATCAAACCCAGGTCGTAACAGTTGAAAACCAACAGTTTAAACCATCCTTCCACCAACCCCTTGGTAAGAGCATTATTATTAAAACATCACACACTATTAACTAATCTGGATTCAGTCTTATCACCTTGTAGCTTTAATCTATAATCCAAATTGTAGCCTTTTACATAAAGCACACATAAGTAATGGGCAGGCATTAACAAAGATAATAGAAAACATAGTTTGGAATTCATTTTAAAAAACCACAAAATCATAAGATGAAAGAAACCTTTCAATTTATGATTTCACTCTTTTTATGAATTTGCTCCAAGTGATTATATTACTCAAGATAATTTGAAATATTAGAAAAAAAATCAAATTTACAGAAACACAAGGTAATAAGACCAAATCCAAATAAATAAATAGTGTGGGACATTTTGGTAACAACGTTGTTACCATTTTCAGACAAAAGTACTGGGTCTTGTCTGAAACTTTATATAAAAGATGGTAACAATGGTGTTACTGAAATGTCTCACACTATTTATTTGGATTTGGTCTTATTACCTTGTGTTTATAATCTATAATACAAATTGTGCCTTATCAAATTTACAGAAAATTTTGGAAGAAGATTTGAGAGAGAGAGAGATTAAAAAAGAGAGTTCATAAGAACATTTTTTTAAATTGAAGGCTAAGATAGAAGTTTTTAAATATTTTATTGGTTTAAGAAACCCGAGAGGATATGTGTGGCGCATGGATATCCGCAGAGATAACAATCAACTTCCCATCTGTTAGACTGGCCAGGACATGAGAGCAATTGGCCGTCAAAGTCACAGTCTGGATGGGAATATGCAGACAGACAGAATTCTTCGAGACCAGCCTTGAAACACACAACACACATGGTGAGACTTCTAGAAAACATCAAGATATCTGCAAACTTTTATAGATAGAGAATTCTTCCTGGATTGAATTTAGACGATAAAAAGATAGCGAAGGAAGACAAGTTTCTTTTATTGATGCATTAGAGCAAGCTTTTGGGCAAAAGCCCTTCAACAGGCAAGATAAAAACGACACTATGAAGGGCTTTTGCCCGAAAGCTTGCTCTAATGCATCAATAAAAGAAACTCGTCTTCCTTCGCCATGTTTTTATCGTCTAAATATCTGCAAACTAGAAGCAATTTGAGAAATAGAAAACATCCCTACAGAAAGACATCAGGGAAGTTTTGCCTTTGCCGGTCCCAAGCCCGGATGAAAAAGAAGGAATGGGAGCAGTAACAAGCTCACTAAAAAAACCAGGGCTCAGCTGGCCCGGCTGATAGTACCCTGTAAGGGCTCCTGATCCAGGAATACAGGATGAGCAAGCGTTTGTACTCCATGTTAGGAGCGGCTGCACATGTCGTCTGTTCCTCATGTCAGAGGTGGCCATTTCTTTTGGAGCTAAGTCAGCCTGCCAATGAGTAGTGCTCCCAGTCTTAATGACAAAGGCAGACTACTTCACCCAGTCATGATGGTTGTCAAACAGACACCATCAAGGGTCACAACTTGATACCCTAATATGATTGAGTGGAGATAAGAAAGAAGAAGAAGAGGGAAGTTTTTTCTATCGAGAAGTGAGATCCCTTATAAAACTTCATTTAAGATTTGTTGGGACACCTCGTGACCATAATATGCCAAAGTAACCCAGAACCCCACCTAACCTAACCATATCCCACCTATGTCCATCTAAGCCACAAACCTCTGGTGATTGCGAGGTGTCGAGATGGAGCCTTGCCACCTTTAGCCTTGGCAACACTGAGCCAGAGAATGAGATCCCCTTCCTGTAGTCAAGCCACCTGACCTGTGGTGGATGACCTGGCCCCACCAACACCAAGCTAGTCTGAGATGGACTCAGACACCCCTTCCTGGTGGTCAAGTCACCTGACCTGTGGTGGATGACCTGGCCCCACCAACATCAAGCTAGTCTGAGATGGACTTAGACACCCCTTCCCTGTAATCAAGCCACCGACCTATGGTGCTTGACCTGACTCCACCATCTTCATGCAGAACACCAGCTCCACCACGAGCCCTGAACCTTTCCCAAGCTGACCACAAGATGCCCCCAGAATCAACAATAATAATTATATTTTTAAAATTATTTTTAATTCAATATTTTTGTATTTTTTATTTTTTTTTTGTGAATATTTCTTTAATAATTTTATGTTTTAATTTATTTTTATCATTCTTTTAAGATGCCTTTTTTTATTTTTTTTTTTATTTTCATAGAGAAAGAGGGATGATAGCCTTGGGGGGTGAGTTCAGCAACACTGGGACAAGGAAGCGGGATATTTTGAGAGATTGACATTTTTGATATTGAGATTTTTTTTATCTTAGCGATAGTTTGATTCCTTCCTGAGAAGCTAAAGACCTGGAGTTGCGGAGGGCTTAGGCCGCTGGCTGCGGCCTTAGCTGCCCCTTTTCGAATCGTGGACATGCGTGGTTGGATGACGAGGTAGGTCGGGGATAATCTGGGACTTTGGCATGATAGGCCTTTTGTAAAAAGTATATATAAAGTTTAAAACTCCTCCCTTTTAACCTTATTTACAGTTTTTTTTCTTTAATATATATTTTTAAATCTTATATATATGTGTGTGATTCCATTAATTAATTTTTCTTTGTTAAAAAAAATATATACTTGATGTACATTGTAAGAATATTTTATTGGTCTAAATAAAAATCTGTTTAGCCAAAAAAAAAAAGATTAATTTCCCCATCAACATTATTGCTAGCCGGCACAGCTTTAGGTCTCTACATGTGCCATAGATGAATAAATTTGTGGTCTGGTTTTCTGCAGCCACTGGCGCCCTAATATTTGGACATGTAGAGATCTGGAAATAGTAAAAGTATAAAATCACACTTATATTTTAACAGATTGAAACATAAAACCTTTTATCCAGTCATTCCATTTTTTTTTTCTATTCACTAAATTTATAAATTCAATTATTATCTATCGATAAAATTTGCAATAATTTAATTCACTGGCAATGTGTTTTTTTAATTATTATCCCTAGTACACATGGTACAGGCCATGATGGTGGGTAGTTTTTATTGTAAGTGCACCACATGTCTACACATGTGAAAAGCAGGGATCTACCAAGTTTAATCCCCCATTTATAATTGAATAAACAAAGACACTGACCTATACTTCAAACACATGAAGAGAAGAGAGCTTACGTGGTTAGCTTTTATTGATTAATCAAGAATAGGTATTTGGCAAATTTTGGAATAATGAAAATCAATGAATAGTTGATATTTATTCCGATAGATGGCGCAAGCAATAAGCAACTTTCAGTTGCACGATAAGTAGATGCCTTTTTATTAACATAAAGAGATGTTGGGAAAAACACAAAGAAGATCTGCAATGAGCTCTGGCTGAAAGAGGTCAAGAAAGCTACCAGAATGTCACTGAATTAGCTGTCTTCTTTCTTATCTCCACTCAATCATATTAGGGTAGCAAGCTTGTAAAGCTTGAGACTTTTGATGGTGTCTGCCGGGAAAGAGTAGAGCTCATCAATGGATGAGTTAATACAGTCAATAATGTGTTTTGGGGGTTGAAGGTTGACACTTAGCACATAGTGGGAAAACCCTGCAACCATTCTGGAAAGTCATTGTCCTTAGATTACCAGACTTAAGTCTGAATGAGCTGTGAGTACTGGCTACCAACAAATCAAATTAGAGAATATTTGCCCATATAGTTACAATTTGGTGGATACTAACAACAAGAACTATAAGGTCAAATCTAAATAAATAATATGATATTTCGGTAGCAACATTGTTACCATCAATCAATACACTTGTCTGATAATGGTAACAATGCAGTTACCAAAATGTCACAAACTATTTATTTGGATTTGATCTTATTACCTTGTCAATGTTGTGAGTATCCATCAAGTTATCACTAAATAAACAAATATTCTCTAATTTTATCTGTTGGTGAGCATCACTCACAGCTCATTCAGTGACCTTTCTGTAGTTTTTTTAACCCCTTCTAGCCAGCTCATTGCAGTTCTTCTTTTGTGTTTCCTTATGGAAATCTTGTGTATCTAATCTATAATCTAAATTATGTGTTATCAACAACAAGAATGAAATATTCATCCTTTTATCTGTGAGAAATCAAGGTACACTCACCCAAAGGTCTGCCACAGAGCTAGGGTGCCGTCCATGGCTCCAGTCACCAGATGTTCCCCAGAAGTTACCATTCCTTGTAGAGCTGAGGGTAGGTCCCGCTGGCAGAGATGGCGTCCATTGACAGTGTAGACGTGCAGAGAGCTCAAGCTGCCAGTGCTACAGTGCACAACGATATAGCCAAGGTCCGACACAGACACTAGGGTGACTGGACGAGGTCTGCTACCTGGCGGACTGAGGGTCCGTAGGAACATTCCATCTCTCACACTGTGCATGTTCAGCGTGCCATCCTGGAACACAGATCCAACATGCATTAGTATTAAAAACTTTCTTACATTGCCATAGCAACATTAAAATCTTCCATGTGGGACCTCATCCTTGAGTAACAACTTTTTTTTTTTGGTTAAATTAGAACAAAGACTTGTTCCATCTAAATCGATGTTTTATGGAAGGTCCTTCTCATGAGAAGTTGATTCTAAAGCATCACTTTCTATTCAGCAACTAGGAAGTCATATAAACAGATAATGGAAAAGGTTTGAAGCATTCAAAAGTTACAGTAGAGTCTTCCATGAGATACCATATCCTACAACACAGCTCCATTTGATCTCTCCTGTTTTCAACAGAGTTTCTGTAATGTCAGGCCAAAAGTCATGGGACCCCAATTTCTCACCAAGAAGCAGAATGTTCCAAGTGGGTAGGAGAACCTACCCTATTGTTTTTTATCCCCTTGTGTGAAGATTATACAAATTCCATGAGTTCATGCTTCTCAAGCTGTTTTATGATAAGCAGCGGCATTTCCTAAAGGGTCTGGAGTCTGCTTCCATGTTAGAAACAGCCTCAAAATACAGGCAAAGTTTCTCATAAAGATAGAACCCGCCAGCATTCATATTTCTTGAAAATAAAGATACTTCGGCCAATAAATCTTTTTATTACCTCGATGTTTTGACAAAAAGCTTTTGTCTTCATCAGGAGCAAACAAAAATTAAAACATTTGGCAAGGCGTTAAAAATTATTTTGTTTGCTCCTGACGAGGACAAAAGCTTTTTGTCGAAACGTGAAGGTAATAAAAAAATTTACTGGCCGAGAAGTATCTTTATTTTCAAGAAAAGGCAAAGTTTCACCAAAGTGAATCATGGTACCATGATCAACGAAAGTTGTACCTCTACACCCCATTCCATGAGATCATGAACCTACCCTTGAGGCAGTCAATGCCAGGTCGAGACTAAGGGATAGAGCCAGGGCACTCAGGGGCCTGTCATGGCCATACAGGGTGTGGAGATGTCGCAGATTCATGGTACCCCCAGCCGCAGATACCTCCCACACTATGCAGGTCGTGTCCTCTGACCCGGAGAGAAGTCGAGAACCATTGGTTGGATCCAGACCCACACAGGTGACCACTCCTACATTCAGAGATCACACATCAACATACAGAGACTTCAAACTGTGCTATGGCTGTCTTACCATGATGCCTGATGACGTGAGCCACCAGCTTCGGACGAGGCAAGCTCAGCACTTGCAGGCTGTTATCCCAATGGCCACCACAGACAAGATACCTGCCATCTCCTGTCAGGCCAAACATGGCACTGGTCACTGGATGACCAGGATGGAATGGTCCGCCGATGTACCGGGTAGACCTGCATGCCATACAGTTACCTCATTTGGTCCTACATATCCTGGTACAGTAGAACTACCTCCCTGTAAAGGACACCTAGTTGCGAAGCCAAGTGTCCTTTAGAGAGAGTGTCCTCTATCCAGAGAGTTGCAAAAGAGTAAAAATGGTAATTTTGAAAATGAAAACTGTCCTTTGTAGAGAGGTATTCTGTAGCGGACACTAGAGATATAAACTGTAAACTTGTAAATAGGTAAATTCATAATTTTCTAATTAATTAAAATTCTTTATTAGTTTTGTAATAATATTCAAAGTATTTTATCCTTTACAAATTATTGATAACTTTATCATTTGCCTTATCTATTTATCAATTATCTTTTTTTTTTTAATTCCCTACAATTATGAAACTTTATCATTTGCCTTATCTATTTATCAATTATCTTTTTTTTTTTTTAATTCTGCAATGTTTATTTTTATAATACTAACTAAAAATATTTTAAGTTGTTGTTATTTAAAATGAAAATATATTGAATAATTAAAAGTAACAACTTTTAAATAAATAAATAATATTATATTTGAAATATTAAGAGTATTTAAAAATAATTCTAATTATACATGCAATAAAAATATTAATCATCAAAATATAAATATATAGTTCCAAGATAGTTTTTGTTTATGTTGGAATAGATGCAACCTGCAGCTGAAGATAAAAATAAATAATGGTTGATCTTCCAAAGTAAATTCGTTTGCGTAAGTCATTGATTGTTTTAAACAAACAACCAACAACAGTCCTCTAGCGTGTCTCTCATGGAATTTTTACAGTACTACATTGCTGGTGGGGTTGGATTGTCAGTAGTGTCAATTGAGAGAATAAAAGTCCGCTGGACTTTGAAGGTTAGCAATGGACTACTGCCACAAGATAGGTAGACAGAGACTACAAGATTGAAGCTGAGACATACAGGAGAAAATCCTTACTTTGGATTATCTAGGGGTTGTATCCCGGTCAAAGGTGAAGTGTCCGGGTTTGTCTGGTAGCAAAGGGGAGCCAGGAATGGAGTCCCAGAGCTCCGGACTGGGAGATTGTCACCAAGGTATCAGGAGCCTGTGTGCCCAGTGGAGGATACTACTGGGACTGCGTGAGGTCCGTGGTACAGACACAAACACCACACCCCCACCCCCGACCTGTACACCCCCAGGTTGAATGTTGTTGACCAATAGAGAGTAGCCTACAGTAGACTCACCTCCACAAAGGAAGCCTTCAATTTCTCCATGAGGAGGAAAATGCTCGGAGGTTTGGGCTCCTGGCACATCTTGACCAAGGCATCGTCTTGTGGAAGTCGAGTGGGATGTGGCTCCTACACAGAAACTCTTCCTTGACCTTCCTTGTGGCTAGACACCCTTCTGAGAGTACAGTTGAGACCCCCATGAAGAAACATGAGTTAACCAAAAAAAAAAATCTACTGAACTCAACATATTTTAACTTTTGTCCTTTTGGCAATTTATTGTATCATCTTTTCTCCTGGAAATTTTGCCGGGAGGATTTTTGATCTAAAGAGACAAAGGTCGCCTCTCCCGTCAAAATAGACGTCAAAACTAGACACCATCTATTGACCATCACCGCAAACTAGTGGCCTCGGGTCGGTGACAAAGCCACAACACCAGCTTTGGCAAACTGAAAAGCGTCCACCTAGAGACCATGGTTTCGGGCGTCTCTAAATAGCCCTCATCAGCCTAGGGCGGACATTATTCCTGTCTCTAGGTGGACGCTTTTCAGTTTGCCAAAGCTGGTGTTGTGGCTTTGTCATCGACCCGAAGCCACTAGTTTGCGGCGACGATCAATAGATGGCGTATAGTTTTGACGTCTATTTTGACGGGAGAGGCGACCTTTGTCTCTTTAGATCTTTTCTCCTGTATAAGGGCTCTCATGCTCGAAAGTTAAGAGATTTGTAAAATAAAATATTTTTTTTAAAGAAACTTATCCCAGGAAGCCTAATGGTTTCTCTCAACTTGAATTTAAAATAACACTTTATTATTTAGAATTTGATTAGAAAACAAAACGAGATGTTTTGAAATGACAAAGTAGATAAATTAAGAAAAAGGCCATCTCCTGATCATCTAACTAAAAGTTACTGATGGCTTACACCATCTATCATAATAAATATCAACTAGTCAATTTTTTAATTGCAGAATTGGCCAAATATATTTTATGTTGTTGTTGTTGTTTCTGATCTCATGGAATGGGGTGCAGCTTTCGTTAATCATGGCACCATGATCCAGGCACAATTTGGTGAAAGTCAGACTTTGCCTGTAGTTTGAGGCCGTTCCTAACATGGAAGCAAACGCCTTTGCTGCCGACTCTAACATGAGTACATGAGTGGTGGTAGTGGTTGCTTTAGAAAAATAAATAAATATTCTTCTCTAATAAATTGAAAGGGGTTTGCACTAATTTTCTCTCTTTTTTTAATTGGAAATAAAACTTTGGGGGAAAAAAATTAAACAATTTATTGATTTGGCATTGTGAATAGTGTGGAAACAAAGACTTATAGATATAGAAAAAAAAAAAAGAAAACAAACTACTGCAGTTGTTGTTGTTTCTTATCCCCTTGTGTAAGGATTACACAAATTCTATGAGTTCATGCTCCTCGAACTGTTTTATGATAAGCAGCAGCCTCTCCCAAAGGTCCTGTTTAGTGCATCTAATGCAAGCCAAAATATATTTTATTGATTGATAAAGAACATTCTGGTTAAAACTGGAATAATAACAGATCAATGATTACAAGGTAATAAGACCAAATCCAAATAAATAGTGTGTGACGTTTCGGTAACAGCATTGTTACCATCTTCAGACAAAAGTACTGAATGAGAAATTTTACCACAGCATGGTTTAAATAGTAACTGTTATCAAGTGATATCATATGAAGATGGTAACAACGCTGTTACTGAAATGTCACACACTATTTATTCATTTGGATTTGGTCTTATTACCTTGTGTTTATAATCTACTAGCCGAATGACCTGGGCAACGCCCGTGTTTTACCCGATTGAATGTTTTTATTCAAATACTATTTGTTACAATTATAAATTTGGCGCCTTTAATAAATGCATATATTAGTTAATAACTATAGCCTATGTGCTTTAACTGTCTATGTACTTTGAGTCAAAAGGCGATCCATTAATTAAGATTATATAAAAGGGCGTACCTGGATCTGTAGAAGAAAAAAAAAAAAAAAACAATATTTTAAGAAAAAATTGTTTTTTTTTTTTTGTTTTTTTTTTTCTTTTACAGATCCAGGTACGCCCTTTTATATAATGTCTATGTACTGTTGGCTTCCGTAGGCGTCTCATACTGGGAAAAGAAAGAGAGGATTCCATTTAGTTATTAACTAATATATGCATTTATTTAAGGAGCGACCCGCTCCAAACCAATAGTTACAAAAACGAAAGAGCGAGTGGGGGAGGCATGATGGGGGGGGGGGTCAAAGGTGGCGTGATTGTAGCCAACCAATAGGAGGGCGCCATTCCAAAAAAAAAAGCAAACGGTGACAGAGGCCGATGAGGAATGACGCTCGTAACTGTATATAGAATAATCCAAATTGTGCCCTATCAAGATCAATGATTAGTTGATATTTATGCCAATAGATGGTGCAAGCCATCAGTAACTTTTTTAGTTGCATGATCTGGAGATGCCTTATGGACAGAAAGATCTGGGAGGCCATTTGCTTCTAAGATGTACCAACTGTGTTTAGGTAGGATCCCCAAGTTCTTGTTTATTTTTGTTTTGGCTTTCATGAAAGATTAATCTTTTTTTTTTTTTGCTTATCCCTAGTACATGTGGTACAGGCCATGATAATCATGGTGGGTCTAGGTAGGCGACTGCATTTACTGTAAGTACACCACATGTCTACACATGTGAAAAGCAGTTCGACTTTTGCATTTACAAATGTGCCAGAACCCAGTTTGGTTACTTGCACTCGCTGGTGGGGTTGGACTTTTGCAAGAATCGGAAGCCATCGGAGCATATTTTTTTTTTTTAAATCAGAAAAAAAGTGCCCAATGCGGGAATCGAACCCGGGTCGTAGTTGCTGTAAACCAACGGTTCAGACCATCCTTTCACTGACCCCCCAGAGATTAATCTAGGTAATGTAAGAGAGAGAAACAAACCTTGAAGAGTTGGGTGGGAGTCTGTCCGAAGTTGTTGATCATGCCCTCCGTGGCCTCACGCTCCAGTGGATTCTGGATCACATCCAGGTCCACAGCACCTGGACAAACTTCTCAGTTCCCCTGAACAACCATGGCCATGGGACACTTACCTTCATAGGAGACATAGTAGAACACATTGAGGGCCTCCACAGCCTGTGGACCTTTCTGTTTACATCCGAAGATGAGGTCAATCCAATGGTTGAGGTTGGTGGAGACATATTCCGACTCCTACGTGCCACAGATGGACCAGTTAGAGAAGGAGGAAAAACCACCACTTTACCAATTCACTACATCTAACAGATTTGAGTAGGATAACAATTTGAACTGGATGATGACAAAATCCATATTTAACCCTGTAGGATCAAGGAACCCTGTAAAACTTCACCACAGACAAAACACATTATTGACTGTATTGATTCATCCATTGATGAGCTCTATTCATCCCCAGCAGACACCATCAAAAGTCTCAAGCTTTACAAGCTTGATACCTTAATATGATTGAGTGGAGATAAAGAAAGAAGAAGAACTCATCCATTGATGAGCTCTACTCATCCCCGGCAGACACCATCAAAAGTCTCAAGCTTTACAAGCTTGATACCTTAATATGATTGAGTGGAGATAAGAAAGAAGAAGAACTCATCCATTGATGAGCTCTACTCATCCCCAGCAGACACCATCAACAAGCTTTACAAGCTTGATACCTTAATATGATTGAATGGAGAAAAGAAAGAAGAAGAAGACCACAGACAAAAAAATGCTATTTTTACTCATTAGCAACTCTCCATTACTTAAAAACTACAAGATAATATGGCCAAATACAAATAAATGAATAGTGTGTGATGAGTCAGTAAAGGTATTGTTACCAAAACGTCAGACACTATTAATTTATTTGTATTTGGTCTTATTATCTTGTAGTAGTTCTAATCTATAATCCAAATTGTGCCTTATCATTTCCAGTGCTTTAGTTGTTGTTTCTTATCCCCTTGTGTAAAGATTACACAAATTCCATGATCTCATGAAATGGGGTATAGGGGTGCAGCTTTCGTTGATCATGGCACCATGATCTAGGCACACTTTGGTGAAAGTTTGACTTTGCCCTCAATTTGAGGCTGTTCCTAACATGGAAGCAGACACCTTTGCTGCCGACTCTAACATGAGTACAGACGCATCTCCTCCGTATCCCTGGAGTGTGACCCTTGCTGAAGTCTTATCAACTGTGTCAGTTGAACTCAGGATATTTAAAGAGGTTTTTCTCATCTTCTAACAATGCTGCTGTTGGTCCACCACTGTTTATTCATCAGAGTTATTCTGCTTGTTTCATAGCTGGCCTTCATATCTGAAGGTTGTTCCCCTATCCGCCACCTGGGGACGCCCCCTATAGCAGTCAGCTCTGCCAAGGGAGTACTTTAGTTCTGCAACTAGGTGTTCTTTGCTAGGTTTGCTTAAGAGAGGTTCTACTATATTTTTTGGAAAGAGATTTGGGAATAAATAGTAGTTTTACTAAATACAACTTTTTTTTTTAATGTTCAATAAACCAAAATTGGTTCTTCTTTATTAAAATAAAGTGTCTAAAGTTGTTCACTCTATTCAAATAGTACCTGTGATGGTTAATCAATCACCAAACTTTAGATCCTATTAAGGACAATTGCAAGGACAGTAATGTCACCGAGACAATAGAAGAGATTTCACATCTCCATGCAGAGCCACCTACCAGGGCCTGCCGGTGTTTGTAGATAAAATCCTCAGCGGACTCCGCCCAGGGAGGAAGTTTGACATGGTCTACTCTGTCGGAGGTTCCTTGAAGTTTCCCGAGGTCAAACCCTGAATACACACATTGGGGTCAGAGGCACCTGTGATATCACAGAGGTTGGGAAAACTTAAAATGGGACTTGTTTAAGATAGGGCCCACTAATGCAAGGTTTGTTTAAGACAGGGTTCATTTAAGACAGAGCTTGTTTAATATAGGAATTATTTATGACAGAGTTAGTTTAAGATAGGATTTGTTTAAGACAGGGTTTGTTTAAGATAGGATTTGTTTAAGACACAAGGTTTGTTTAAGATAGGATTTGTTTAAGATAGGATTTTTTTAAGACAGGATTTGTTTAAGACAGGATTTGTTTGAGACAGAGCTTGTTTAAGATAGGAATTATTTGAGACAGAGCTTGTTTAAGATAGGATTTGTTTAAGACAGAGCTTGTTTAAGATGGATTTGTTTAAGACAGGGTTTGTTTAATATAGGATTTGTTTAAGAAAGGGTTTGTTTAAGACAGAGCTTGTCTAAGATAGGATTTGTTTAAGACAGAGCTAGTTTAAGATAGGATTTGTTTAAGACAGAGCTTGTTTAAGACAGGATTTGTTTAAGACAGGATTTGTTTAAGATAGGAATTATTTAAGACAGAGCTTGTTTAAGATAGGATTTGTTTAAGACAGAGCTTGTTTAAGATAGGATTTGTTTAAGACAGGGTTTGTTTAAGACAGAGCTTGTTTAAGATAGGATTAGGATTTGTTTAAGACAGAGCTAGTTTAAGATAGGATTTGTTTAAGACAGAGCTTGTTTAAGATAGGATTTGTTTAAGACAGAGCTTGTTTAAGATAGGATTTGTTTAAGAAAGGGTTTGTTTAAGACAGAGCTTGTTTAAGATAGGATTAGGATTTGTTTAAGACAGAGCTAGTTTAAGATAGGATTTGTTTAAGACAGAGCTTGTTTAAGATAGGATTTGTTTAAGACAGGGTTTGTTTAAGATAGGATTTGTTTAAGAAAGGGTTTGTTTAAGACAGAGCTTGTTTAAGACAGAGCTAGTTTAAGATAGGATTTGTTTAAGACAGAGCTTGTTTAAGACAGGATTTGTTTAAGACAGAGCTTGTTTAAGACAGGATTTGTTTAAGACAGGATTTGTTTAAGACAGAGCTTGTTTAAGACAGGATTTGTTTAAGAAAGAGCTTGTTTAAGATGGGATTTGTTTAAGACAGAACTTGTTCAAGACAGAGCTTGTTTAAGACAGGATTTGTTTAAGACAGGATTTGTTTAAGACAGAACTTGTTTAAGACAGAGTTTGTTTAAGACAGAGCTTGTTTAAGACAGAGCTTGTTTAAGACATGATTTTTTAAAGACAGAGCTAGTTTAAGATAGGGTTTGTTTAAGACAGGATTTGTTTATGGCAGAACTTGTTTAAGACAGGATTTGTTTAAGACAGAGCTTGTTTAAGACAGGATTTGTTTAAGACAGAGCTTGTTTAAGATAGGATTTGTTTAAGACAGAGCTTGTTTAAGACAGGATTTGTTTAAGACAGAGCCTACTAAAATAGGGTCCAGTTAAAACAAGGCTTGTTTAAGACAGAATCCGGTTAATACCAAGGCTTATTTAATATAGGATCCAGTTATAATAAGGCTGGTTTAAATAGTTCAAATTTTTGATATTAGATGGCGTGATATAAGGCATGGTGTTTATATAAAGAAAGAGAGGGGGTCGGTGGAAGGATGGTCTAAACCGTTGGTTTTTGACCGCTACAACCCGGGTTCGATTCCCACATTGGGCACTTTTTTTCAGATAAAAAAAAAAAAAAAAAAAAATGCTTCAATGGCCCCCGATTCTTTTAAAAGTCCAACCCCACCAGCGAGTGCAAGTGACCAAACATGGCTCTGACACATTTGTAAGTGCAAAGTCGAACTGCTTTTCACATGTGTAGGCATATGGTGCATTTACAGTAAAAGCAGTCGCCTACTTCTACCCACCATGATTATCATGGCATGTGCCACGTGTACTAGGGATAAGCAAAAAATATATATATGTCATAACATATACTCTTCCAGGAATAATAAAGCAAACCTAGAGTCAGCCCAGAGAGAGACGGGATGTAAAGTCCGGTCACTTGAGACATCAGCGACATTCCAAGGGGCGGCAAATGGGGCTCGTCCGTTAACACCTTGGGACTATTAAGACAGTTGGAGATTGTGGGCGACACGAACAGCCGCCCGGCTGTGCCGGGCCCATCTCTCCCTCTCTCTCTGGTTGCCTGGGTTCCTCTTCCAAATTGTGGTGTCCTTATTTATTTTCCCACCTTATTATTATACCACATATATATTTACTTATATAATTGCCTTATTCTGTCTGTGTGAAGTTCACTGTGTGAAGTTCACGGATAGATTTTGGTCAGAATGGATAAAATAAAAAAAGTGTCAAGGGATGGGAATCGAACCCACGACCTTCCGCTTACTGGGCAGATGCCATGACCACTAGGCTACCCTGGACATATTTTTCCGTTCATAAAGTTAATATATAAATGCAAAAAAAAAAAAAAATCGACATGATGAAATCTTTATGAAAATTCACATTTTTATTTTTATATTTTCAAGACACACACAGTTTGGGGCGGGACGTTTCACAAGAGAGACATCCACGGCACCAATTTATAATTGTAACGAATAGTATTTGAATTAAAATGTTTTTAAAATATATACGCACTCGGGTAAAACCCGGGCGTTGCCCGGGCCATTCGTCTAGTATATATATATATATATAAAGAGAGAGAGAGAGACTCACCATTTTCATTGATGAGGAACTCTGGAAGATAGAAGAACTCAGGAATGAGCTCCTTGACATCATAGGGACTCTCCATGAGCAGTCTCCAGGTGGCCTCCACAGAATGGAACTGGCGATCAGCCACATCAAACCTACCACTCTGCAGCTCAACATGCAGCGAGGTGAAAGGCTCCACTCGCACTAGATAATGCAGAACTCCAGCTGAGTTAGAGTAATGGGTGCCATAATGGAATTTGGGGATGGAACCTGTGATGTCTACAAAGTTCTCGTACCTGTCCACACACACACACACACATGTTGCAGTAACACATATGTACAATGGTGAAAAGACTGCATAAATAATTTCGCGAATAATTTTTTTACATATTGTTAATTATTAGATAATAAAAAGGCATATATTGGATTATCTAATAATTCAAGTATGGATTGCTCTATTTTCAAAAAAATCGTTGATTATGTGAAAAAATAATTTGAAAAAAAATAGAAAAAAAGTCAGGTGTTGATATTTAAAACAAAAATTACATATCTTGATTGGTCACATGAGCATTTTAGATGGTGCTCTGCCATTTGCCAGTATTACAAGATGGTCAAAGCTCAATGTTACAAGATGGTCAAAGTTCAGTGTTCATTGCTACAAGATGGTCAAAGCTCAATGTTACAAGATGGTCAAAGTTCAGTGTTCATTGCTACAAGATGGTCAAAGCTCAGTATTACAAGATGGTCAAGGCTCAATGTTACAAGATGGTCAAAGTTCAGTGTTAATTGCTACAAGATGGTCAAAGTTCAGTTCTACAAGTCGTTCAAACTCATTGCTACAAGATGGTCAAATTTCAGTGCTACAAGGTGGTTACTAGAGCAACACAAGACTTACTTTGCTCTGACTTCTGGGATATTCTTGGGGTTGACCACACCAATGGGCTTGGAGAAGTCCCGGAAGGTGTCAGGATTGTCGAGGTCCAGCTCCTGGGATGTGTAGTCCGCCAGGACCCAGGGGAACTAGACAGGTGCCAGGGTCAGACAGAGGAACAAGGCGGGCTGACAGAGAGTATCACCCACCACAGGATATTGGCTGAGGTCATTGTAAGTGCGGCCTGCGATGGTGTTCAAACACATGAGGTACTGGAAGTTGGAGATCTCCCGGTTGATCCACTTGGCAGTAAGGCCGGAAGCTCTCATGAGATCTGCCGGGGAGCGAAGGCCACTGGTGTAGATGAGATTGGGAGGCCGGAGAGAGAGGAGTCGGCTGTACACTTTGTTCCGTTTCTGGGACCACAGAGTGAGCACTGTGACAGCATTCATAGGTGATTGCTTTACAATTGGAAACTCTGAAAGAAGACATCCCTCCTTTCTATCTACATTAGATCGCGAAATGCATAGTGTCGCTGGAGACCCACTGGGGATTCTCCACCAAACTCTGCAGCGCTGCCAAAGGCGCTATGTTCTTTGTACATAATGTATATAATGCATATTATCTTTTTTAAATAGTGAAGACTGTGCACTTGTCTATCTCTATTGTATATCTACATTCATGGATAAAATATGAGAAAGTTGCATCTTTTAGCATGTATATCAGTTTAGCATGTATATAGATTTGTGCCTTGTATAGATTGGATACCATGTTCAATGTGTTTCCAGCCCAGGCCAATGCCACCCTTACAGAGAATTCCTTTGAGCTGATGAGACTGGTGTACCATTTTGTGGTACTAGAGGACACCAAGGATGAACGCAGACTGAGTCTGAAGGTATGATGCTCATGTTATGTCATCACTGCATCCGCTGATGGCATTGCTTAATTTTGATAGGAAAGTGCTGATGACATCAATATACACTCATGGACAAAACTTAAGGAAGTTGTACCTTTCAGAATGTATATCAGGATTCAGACAATAACTCTGAAAGATATTACAGTGACCTTTATTGAAGACACATAAGAAAACCAAGTTTGAACAAAATTTCCTCTGTCTCCGTAAAAAAATAAAAAGACAACAACCGAAATCAAAGACATTCCACTTCCTTAAGTTTTGTCCATGAGTGTAGTTAGAGTCTTAGTAATAAGTCATACCTTCTTAAAAAAAGGAACAGAGCACCAAATATATTTTCTAAAGAGATCAAACTTGACTAAAGTATGGTTGTCTATGGAAAATAACTGAACTTACAGCTGGAGTGAAGTTAAGGAAGAAGCTTGTCTGGTCCACAAGGAAGAATTCCAAAGCAGAGCGACGGAGGTTGTAACGGCGGAGATGAACCTCGCGGAGTTGGCTCAGACCATACTTGAAGTCATAACGATCCCCTGGAAAAAAAACATTTTACAATTATATATGCAATTTTTGTTTATCCCTAGGTTTGGTTTTGAATTAATTGGGTCACCCAAGATAGTGGACATTGCTGCTGCTGTGATAGAGATGCATGGAGACATCTGAGGCTCTTCATTGGATACGACAACAACAACAACAATTAATTGGGTAGCACTTTACACAAATAACAAATTTTAGATGATGATCATGGTAATGATGATGATAATGATAACCTGGATGACTTTCATTCCTAGACATAATATCTGGGTATGAGAATCACTTTGTTGGTTGGAAATACAATGCCCCAGTCACGATGGTTGTCATGTCTCAAGCTCTACAAGCTTGATAACCTAATATGATTGGAGATAAAAAGAAGAAGATGACTTAGATGGCCTTTCTTCAGCTACACTGTGAATTAAAAGATGTCATCCTGGTAATGAGCTGGCAGACTCTCTGGTAAAGGCTGGAGCTCTTGGCCTATCTGAAGCTAGAGAATCTACCACCCAACTAAACGAAAGAGACCTCCTCCATACCATCAAAACCCAATGCCTGCAGGAATGGAAATCTAATGCTGCACATAACTGGTACAGAGCAGGAGGGACAAGCACTGGTTCTGTCCTCCCAAGAGAACAACATTTTTGATTTCCAGACTTAAGTCTGGTCATCTACGGACAATGACTTTCCAGAATGGTTGCAGGGTTTTCCCACTATGTACTAAGTGTCAACCTGCAACCCCAAGACATATTATTGAATGTATTGACTCATCCATTGATGAGCTCTACTCTTCCGAGGCAGATACCATCAAAAGTCTCAAGCTTTACAAGCTTGATACCTTAATATGATTGAGTGGAGATAAGAAAGAAGAAGAAGATGTCATCCAGCTATGATACAATGACTTACGTTCTTCTTTGACAGGGCTTTGATCGAAGAAGTAAATGGCTGATGTGGTGATCTCCAGATGTCCCTTGATGACAGACATTAATGTGACAAGCTGGCAATCCTCAGACACCACGGCCTTCTCTCTGGCATTACTCATATCCACTGCTTCAAGGCTGAAACCACAGTACCTTTGTTGACAGAACTCTTCATGGGGAAGTCTAGATAAGAGAATAGCATCGTAAACAGTGTCTTACTTTGCAGAGTTGACAAAGATGGATTGGAGGTCTTCCTCAGCAAGGTAGTCGTCGTTATGCTCCCATACCAGAGCTTCACGGGCAACCTTCACTGGGAGAGCTTCCTTGGAGGCCAATGGAGCAAGCCCAGCACTGTCTGTACACAGAAGTACAGTGTCATCCTGTGGAGATGGTCGCAACCAATCTGTATGGGGTCTACCATGTACAGAGATATCATGAATGTGCGACTTAATGGACCAACTCCTCTTCATCTGCCCAACCTTCCAATACCAAATGAACTCAACTATAAGGTAAATATAAAGACCAAATTCAAATTTTGGATACCATTTTGGATTTGGTCTTATTACCTTTCAGTTCAAATTTATAATTCGAATTGTACCTTATCATAAAAAAAACATACACACACAATTGTATTATTAATTCAACTCTTAAAAGTAAGAAGACCAAAATCCAAATTAATGAAATGTTGCTGACCCCATCATCGAGTGCGAGTATCCAAACGGGGCTCTGGCATATTTGTAAGTGCAAAGTTTAACTGCTTTTCACATGTGTAGATATGTGGTGTACTTACAGTAAAAAGCAGTCACCTTATTCTACCCACCATGATTATCATGGCCTGTACCATGTGTACTAGGGATAAGCAAAAAAAAAAAGATTTCATCTTGTTACTTTAGGTCTCTAATCTATATAATCCAAATTTTTATCCCTTATCATTACTTCAACTCTCTGCCTGAACGGAATCTTGTATTTCTGAAGTAGCCTGGAGTAGCCAACCAACCTTGATTGTCACGCAGGCGGCTGGCGTGGAGATGAGGATCAAAGTTGGTGTTCAGCACCATCTTGAGACGCATTCTGCAGAAGTTCTCGTAGTGGGAGAGTTTCCAATGTTGGACTTGGGCATCCCTGGACCCACAAAGACAATATGGTCCAATACATTGTGTTAAAATTATAAAAATATTTCTTCACAATGAATTTCTTTTTATTTTAAATTGCTAGCTTTCAAGTGATAATCGCTCTTCAACGGGCTTAAAAAATATCAACTATTAACACAAAGCAATAATGCGCCATCTATACATATAAAATGAAAGGATTTAAAAGCACGAATGTTTCTTTTATACATAATACAAACTTCTACTGCCCTTACTGCGATGAAAAAATATATATTGGGAGGGCCTGGCTCATCAGTGGTGAACCCTCCCAGAGGTTTCGCCAATTTTGTCAATTGTATTATGTATAAAAGAAACATTCGTGCTTTTAAATCCTTTCATTTTATATAATATCAACTATATCTAACAATTTTTAAAGTAGTTGAAGAGCGATTATTGCTTGAAAGCTAGAAATTTAAAATAAAAAAGAAACTCATTGTGAGGAATAATTTTGTAATGTTAAAACGTTTTTCACAATTTTATATCATGAATACACCCATACCTCGCTTTGCGTCGGGGTTACGTTCCAAAAAAAACAATGCAAATTGAAACGACGCAAAGTGAAAATATGTGAAGGCGCAATCAAAAACAAAGGGGTTGCCATATTTTAGGAAAAAAAAATTAAAGACTCGAATCCAAAACGACGCAACTTCGAAAATCTAACGACGCACAGTGAAAATCAGTAAAAATTAAGCAGCGACGCAACTTCGAAAAAAACGCAAAACAAAACGACGCAAAGCGAGGTATTGTTGTTGTTGTTGTTTTTTATCTCCTTGTATAAATATTACACAAATTCCATGAGTTCATGTTTCTCAAACTGTTACCGAAATCTCACACACTATTAATTTATTTGGATTTGGTCTTATCTGCTTATATTTTCCATTCATTTATATACAATCTTAAGGAAGTTGTACCTTTCAGTCATGTATATAAGGATTCAGACAATAACTCTGAAAGATATTTAATAAACAGTGACTTTTATTAAAGACTCACGAGATAACCAAGTGTACACAAAATTGCCTTTGTCTCCTTTAAAAAAAAAAGATAACCAGTGACATCAAAAAATTTCAAATTCCTTAAGTTTTGTCCATGAGTGTGTATAAATATAAAGAAATATTTTTCCATAGTATAAAATTCTGACTACTTTTATCTCTTTAAAAATATTTTCTAAATTTATACACATGTCCTCTCATATTTAACTTTAGATAAGATATTATTACGTACAATCTGGATTATAGATTAGAAACACGAGGTAATAAGATCAAATCTAAACTAAAAAATAGTGTGTGATGTTATGGTGACAATGTAGTTACCACATTCATATAATTAAACATTCATATATGTAATATTCAGTACTTTTGTCTGATAAGGTGCAATTTGGATTATAAATTAGTAACACAAGGTTATAAGCCCAAATCCAAATAAATAAATATTGTCATACACTATTTTACACACTATTTATTTATTTGGTCTTATTACCTTGTGTTACTTTTGTCTGATGTCAGTACTTTTGTCTGATGATGGTAACAATCTGTTAATAAAACGTCACACATAATTTTTTTATATTGTGATTTGGTCTTATTACCTTGGATTACTTTTGTCTGATGATGGTAACAATGCTACAAGAAACATCACACACTATTTTTGTGTAGCTAAAAGTGGTGTCCACATAGAAGACAATAAACAACTGCTCACCTGCTCTGCCAAGGTCCTCGCGGACCTGTAAGGTACAACTTAGCAACTTTCCAGCGTCTTCTCACATAGATATTCTGACATTTGGCGGACTGGAAGACATCTTGGAGCCGAGCATGTTCTTCTGTAATTTTCTCCTCCAGGACATCTGTGATCTGGGACTGTAACCACACAGGCATTAGTAGTTGTCATCACTACAGCTGGTGGTCAACAGTACCTGGAACCTCAGCTTACTCTCTCCTTGAGCCCGACCTCTACGGTGCGATGCCACCATGTTGGCTTCCAAACAGGCCACCCAGAAGTGACTCATTTCCTCTTTCATTTCTTCTGGCTTCAGGGTGATGTAGCGTTGCTGGTATGGCCTGACCTGTATACACAGAATTGGGAGCCAGGGGAACTAAAGACATGCGGGTTGTTGGCGTACCACTTTACGTAGGAAGTAGCGCCATTCAGGAGCCTGGCAGTAGGACTGGAAGTCATCAAAGAAGGAAGGTCCGGCAGAGAGGTGAGGCAGAGCCGGTAGCTGGCGGGACAGATGGAGCGGAGTCCAGAGCCGCTCCAGCAAGGCTCGCAGCACCGGGACCAGGAAGGAGTAGTGTTCTGAATCTTTGGCTGCATCAGAGATTCCATTTAACTCATGCAACATCAATCAGGCAATATTTCTGCAATATAATCCTTTAGTAGTTTTGATCTTCTTCATTCTTATCTCCACCCAATCACACTAGGATATCAAGCCAGTAGTACCCTGTAAGGGCTCCTGATACAGGGATACAGGATGAGCAGAGTCTGTACTCCATGTTAGGAGCGGTTGCACATGGCGTCTGTTTCTCATTTCAGAGATGGCCATTTCTTTTGTAGCTAAGTCGGCCTGCTACTGAGTAATGCTCCCAGTCTTAATGACAAAAAGGGCAGACACATTTTACTTCACCCAATCATTATGGAGCTCTACAGACTAGATATCCTATTATGATTAAGTGGAGATAAGAAAGAAGAAGAAGAAGGTAATTGTAATATACCTTATAATAATATTATAATTTACTCTGTTTAATTAATTTATTTTTGATTGTTTGGATTTAGAAGCACTGTAATTATTGTTGTTGTTAAGAATCTATTAAAAAAAGTGTATGTTTGACATTAGAAAGATATATAATTAAAATTTGTTTCTTAATTTATTAAAGCATATTTATTTATTTAATCGAAGAGAGGAACATTACAGTAATAAGACTAAATCCTGTGTAACCACATTGTTACCATAACATCACACATAATTTATTTGGATTTGGTCTTATTACCTTGTAGTTCAAACCCAACAATAAATACTCAGTAAGAGGTCTCCACTGCATATTTACATATGTAAGGAGGCATCAAGACTGCTACTGGTCCTGCAGCGCCGTTCACCCTGTCATCCGAGAGGTTTTTTCCATCATCGGCCGGACCTGCAGTCCTGGATTTTTCCAGTTGGTCTCGAGGACCACACCATCTCCTCAACGGCGAAGTACGCAATCTACGTATTCTTCGTAGATCGCGAAATACGTGGTGTCGCTGGAGACCCACTGGCGATTCTCCACCAAACTCTACAGCGGTGGCAGAGGCGCCATATTCATTGTACATAGTATGATGCATATATGACATAATAAAAATATGATTTTTATTATTCATAATATAATTAAAATTCTTGAACAAAATAATAGCATAACCATAATATTTATTAAAATTGTTTTCCTAATATAACTGAAATTATAAGGTAAATAATAAAATTAAAAATAAGAACTAAACACAGAGTTAATTTTTAAAATGTAAAAAAATGCCAAACAAAAAGAATATAACCTAATTTGCTTTTTTTTTTAACAATAATAACGTTGTTGATTGCCTTTGTATGTAAAACTATTTGCTTTGAGAAATAATCAAAATAAATATAATTTAAAAAATAAAAGGTTATTATTCATTTTTTTATCCACGACTGCATGAAAGGTAACGTATCTAGAATATACGTTTTTTTTTTAATGACACATATATATATATAATTATATTTTTTTTAAGCAGACTGTGCACTTTGCATGTATTGACAAGATGTCAATAAAATTGTCAAAAAAAAAAATGTCAAGACAGAGAGCCCTTGTTGACAAGTTGGAGCAGGTGACACTCACTTTCAATAGTTCGTGTAAGGATAGTGTCAAGAGATGCCAGCAGATGGCAGGACTCAGGGAGGGGAGCCTGAGGTCGGGTCTGGACCAAGGAGTGGAGCTTGGCTGTGGCCATGGCACAGAGCTGAGAGAACACATGGGACACAATTTTAGCACAGAAGTACTGAGTTCTGTATTGGACCATACAGTCTATGCCAAAAACCTCTCTGTGTTAGTCAAGAAGATCCTAAAGAACACAAGTTACAAAGCAAAAGTTTCCTTTAAGGAGAAGTGACCTCTTACCCAAAGAGCTGCTAATTTGTAAAAATGGTAATTTTAGAGATGAAAAATGTGTTGTTGTTATTTTTTATCCCCTTGTTTAAAGATAACTTTTTCTTTTTTTTTTTGCTTATCCCTAGTACACGTGGTACAGGCCATGATAATCATGGTGGGTAGAAGGCGACTGCTTTTACTATAAGTGCACCACATGTCTACACATGTGAAAAGCAGTTCAACTTTGCACTTACAAATGTTCCAGAGCCGCGTTTGGTTACATGCACTTGCTAGTGGAGTTGGACTTTTGTAAGAATCAGGGGCCATTGAAGCATTTTTTTTAAATCAGAAAAAAGTGTCCAATACGGGAATCTAACCCGGGTCGTAGCGTTCGTAAACCAACGGTTTAGATCATACTTCCACCGACCCCCCTAAAAGATTACATGAATTCCATGAGTTCATGAACTCATGAACAGGCCATCTGAAGTAATTGAAGATTAATAATAACAACAAAATCTATCCCCGCTTGCCCAAAATGTAACTTGGTACCTGCAGCTCCAGAACACATTTTGGCTTGCATTTGGTGCACTAAACAGGACCTTTGGGAGAGGCCATTTCTGATTATAAAACAGATCGAGGAGCATGGATTCATAAAATTTGTGTAAACTTTTTGTAGAACGAAGTCTGACAATTACACCGCATATGTTTCTTTTGAACGAAATATCGAAATTTAAGGCGAAATAACAATTATTTCTAACCTTAGGGATGAAGTATGATAGGATGAATTGTGAAGAGTAATGATAAATGGAAAAATAAAAGTGTCCAGGGTTAGGAATCGAACCCACAGTGTTCCACTTATCGGGCAGATGCCATGTCCACTAATCTTTGTACAAGGGGATAGGAAACAACAACAAGGTTTACAGGATCTGACACAATGGAGAGGAGGAGTACCTCGAGGTTATGGGAAGCAGCACAGTTGAGCACAACACCGAGACCCATTTCCGCCATTGCTGCCCAGCCTTCGCCCTCCGGACTATCAGCAAACACCAGTAGGACCTCTAGCAGTCCCAGGACTCCTTCCAGTAGCTGTATCAACACATTGATATTACCTACAGATACAGTCAGGTCAAAATCAAGGACAAACTTGAGGAAGTGGAATGTCTTTGAAGTTTCTGTTTGTCTATTTTTTTTTTTAAAGACACAGAGGCAATTTTGTTCACACTTGGTTATCTCGTGTGTCTTCAATAAAGATCACTGTAATATCTTTCAGAGTTATTGTCTGAATCCCGATATACATGCTAAAAGGTACAACTTCCTTAAATTTTGTCTATGAGTGTCTATACACTTGGTTATCTCGTGTCTTCAATAAAGGTTACTGTAATATCTTTCAGAGTTATTGTCTGAATTCTGATATACATGCTAAAAGGTACAACTTCCTTAAGTTTTGTCCATGAGTGTATATACACTTGCTCGTGTTTTCAATTAAGGTTACTGTAATATCTTTCAAAGTTATTGTCTGAATTCTGATATACATGCTGAAAGGTACAACTTCCTTAAATTTTATCTATGAGTGTCTATGCACTTGGTTATCTCATGTCTTCAATAAAGGTTACTGTAATATCTTTCAGAGTTATTGTCTGAATCCCGATATACATGCTAAAAGGTACAACTTCCTTAAGTTTTGTCTATGAGTGTATATTGATGTCATCAGCAATTTGCTATCATTATCCGATGCTATCAAAATATAAGCAGACAGGTATCATCAGCGGATGCAGTGATGACATAAGTATAACATGAGTCCCTCGGCAGAGCTGACTGCTACAGGGCACATCCCCAGGTGGATAGGGGAACAACCTTCAGATATAAAAGGCCAGCTGCGAAACAAGCAGAATAACTGACAAATAAGCAGTAAAGGACCAACAGCAGCATTGTTAGAAGAGGAAAAAGACTTCTTTAAAAATCCTGAGTTCAATTGACCCGGTTGATGGACCTCAGCAAGGGTCTCTCTCCAGGGATATGGAGGAGCGATGTCTGTACTCATGTTTAAGTCAGCAGTAAAGGCTTTCATGTTAGGAATAGCCTCAAATTACAGGAAAATTCAGACTTTCACCAAAGTGTGCCCGGCTCATGGTTTCATGATAAAAAAAAAAAAAAACAGAAAACCTACCATTCCATGGGATAAAATGAGCAACATACCTTCAGACTCAGTCTACGTTCATCCTTGGTGTCCTCCAGCACCACAAAATGGTACACCAGTCTCATCAGCTCAAAGGAATTCTCTGTAAGTGTTGCATTGGCCTGGGCTGGAAACACATTGACCATGGTATTCAATCTATACAAGACACAAATCTATTTAAATCTGGAATTAATGACAGCTCAGGAATATATTTGTAGTAAAAAAATAAGGCACAATTTGGATTATAGATTATAAACACAAGGTAAAACGACTAAATCCAATTAAATAAATAGTGTGTGACGTTTCGGTAACAGCATTGTTATCATCTTCAGACAAGTACCATTCAGTACTTTTGTCTAAAGATGGTAACAACGCTGTTACCGAAACGTCACACACTATTTATTTATTTGGATTTGGTCATATTACCTTGTGTTTATCTGTAGGAAACAACTACAAAGTTGTATTAACATTGTAAATAAGACCAAATAAAGACCAAACGATTTTAATTTATTTGGATTTGTTCTTATAACCCAGATTATTTTATCAGGGGTCGGTGGAAGGATGGTTTAAACTGTTGGTTTCGACAACTATGACCCAGGATCAAATCCCTCATTGGGCACTTTTTTCTAATTAAAAAATGCTCCAATGGCCCCCCATTCTTGCAAAAGTTCATTTCCTCAAGCGAATGCAAATAACCAAACAGGGTTCTGGCATATTTGTAAGTTCAAAATCAAACTGCCTTTCACATGTGTAAACATGTGGTGCATTTACAATAAAAGCAGTTGCCTACTTCTACCCACCATGATTATCATGGCCTATACCACATGTACTAAGGATAATAATTTTAAAAAACTTTGATACAAAAAATGAGACCTAATCCAAATAATTTGATAGTGTGTAACATTTCGGTAACAGCATTGTTACCATTGGTAACAATGATTTTATTCTTTTGTCTGATGATGGTAACAATGCTGTTACCGAAACATCACACACTATTAAATTATTTGGATTAGGTCTTATTTTCTTGTATCTATAATTCAAATTGTGCTTTATAAAAAATAAAAAAAAACTTTGAGTATTTTATTATGTAAAACACATTATGGGGAATGTAAACAGATACAAAGATAGACCAATAGAAGATATATAGTAAGAGAGACATGCCAAGTATGGCTGTGAATGACTGAAGTCTTACTTGAGTCCTGTAGCTGCTGAATACAGACATGAAGGATCCGTTCCAAAATTGTCCTCTGGACTTCCAAATGGTTGCGATGGAGTTGGTTGCTGAGAGCCAGCCAGTTGATGTAAGCAAACACCTGGCTTCTCTCCTGTCACACACACCTTCATCGGAACACAGCTAGATATGGCAGGGGTTGACAGAAACAATTAGGACTTCAAACACTTAGCACTTTAGAAATATAAAAAAAAAACAAGTTTTTCTGTTATAAAGAAGATTTGTTATGATGAAGTTTCATTGTGATAAGGCACAATTTGGATTATGGATTATAAACACAATGTAATAAAACCAAATCCAAATAAATAAATAGTGTGTGACGTTTCGGTAACAGCGTTGTTACCATCTTCAGACAAAAGTACTGAATGAGAATTTTTACCACAACATGTTTTAAATAGTTACTGTTATCAAGTGTGCAAACAAGATAGCAGTAAGTATTTAAAACATGCTGTGGTAAAATTTCTCATTCAGTATTTTTGTCTGAAGATGGTAACAACACTGTTACCGAAATGTCACACACTATTTATTTATTTGGATTTGGTCTTATTACCTTGTAGTTCCATTGCAATCAAAAAACCCAAGTTTTAAGTTCCAAATGTTTAAACTACAGTTAAACCTGTATACAGTTAAACCTAACCTCTTGGAGGGACTTACTAAAATGAGATGCTATAGAGAGGGGGTGCTATAGACAGGTCACTTTTAATGTAAATTGCATCGTACTACTTATTTAAAATCTGGCGCTATAGAGAGGGAGGTGCTATTTAGAGGAGGCGCTATAGACAGGTTTAACTGTATGTGAAAAATAATACAAAAGTGAAATTTTACTGGGATCAGGTTGATAAATTAATAAAAAAGGTATCTCCTGATTGTGCAACTGAAAGTTGCTGCACCATCTTTCAGAATAAATCAATATTAGTTGATATTTATTCTGATAGATGACACAAGCTATAACTTTGCCTTTGCCGGTCCCAAGCCCGGATGAAAAAGGAGGAGGGGGAGCAGTAACAAGTTCACTAAAAAACCTGGGGTCAGCTGGCCTGGCTGACAGTATCCTGTAAGGACTCCTAATCCAGGGATACAGGATGAGCAGCGTTTGTACTCCATGTTAGGAGTGGCTGCACATGGCGTCTGTTCCTCATGTCAGAGGTGGCCATTCCTTTTGAAGCTAAGATGGCCTGCCAATGAGTAGTGCTCCAGGTCTTAATGACAAAGGTAGACGCAATCTACTTCACTCAGTCATGATGGTTGTCATGCCTCAAGCTCTGCAAGCTTGATACCCTAATATGATTGAGTGGAGATAAGAAAGAAGAAGAGAAGAAGACACAAGCTATCATCAACTTTTAGTTGCTATTTATCAAGAGATATATATTTTTAAACTTGTTTTAACTGTGATTATAACAAAAATAGTGTTTTCGAACAATAGTTCCAAATGATGTAATAAATATGGTTCGACAGTAATTGAAACTCAACTCTATACTGTTAAAGTGTTGTTGTTGTTTCTTATCCCCTTGTGTAAAGATTATACAAATTCCATGATTTCACGCTTCTCAAGCTATTTTATGATAAGCAACAGCCTCGCCCAAAGGTTATGTTTAGTGCATATAATTCAAGCATAGTTGGTACGGTGGAGTGGACCCAGGAGGAGCTCTGAACCTCAGAAATAGACAGCATCAAACAACACTAACAAGATTTAGAACAGGCCATCTCAAACCATTGAAGATAGAAAATAATAACAAAATCTACCCCACTTGCCTAAAATGTTGCTTGGCACCTGCAGCTCCATAACACATTTTGGCTTGCATTAGATGCACTAAACAGGACCTTTGGGAGAGGCCACTGCTTATGATAAAACAGCTCGAGGAGCATGAACTCATGGAATTCATGTAATCTTTACACAAGGGGATAAGAAACAACAACAACATCTAATACAAGCCAAAATATGTTCTGGAGCTGCAGGTTCCAAGTTACATTATTGACAAGTGGGGTAGATTTTGTTGTTATTTTCTATCTTCAATGGCTTGAGATGGCTTGTTCTAAATCTTTTTTGTGCTGTTTGGTGCTGTCTGATGTTCAGAGCTCCTCCTGGGTCCACTCCACTGTACCAGCTGTGCTTAGGTGGAATCCTCCAGTTCATGTTTATTTTTGTATTTATAGGTACTGTCTCTATTTCTTCAAAAGTAAGTTTATTGACTTTATTTAGTGTTAAAGTATTATTCCACTGGTTACAGTTGGACCCATGCAGGTAACAAAATAGGAAAGAGCTCCTCCTGGGTCCACTCCACTGTACCAGCTGTGCTTAGGTGGAATCCTCCAGTTCATGTTTATTTTTGTATTTATAGGTACTGTCTCTATTTCTTCAAAAGTAAGTTTATTGACTTTATTTACTGTTAAAGTATTATTCCACTGGTTACAGTTGGACCCATGCAGGTAACAAAATAGGAATTTTTTTTCATACCATTTCGGAAAACTCTTAAAAAAAAGACTCCAATGGCCCCCGATTCTTGCAAAAGTCCAACCCCACCAGCGAGTGCAAGTAACCAAACAGGGCTCTGGCACATTTGTAAATACAAAGTTGAACTGCTTTTCACATGTGTAGACAATGTGGTGCACTTACAGTAAAAGCAGTCGCCAACTTCTACCCACCATGATTATCATGGCCTATACCACGTGTACTAAGGATAAGCAAAAAATATATAATAAAATATAGGTTACAAGGGAAATTTGTTTTCCAAACAATTTCAGAAAAATCTTCAACAGAAGCAACATATTGAAGAAGCATTGATAGGGTAGGGAAACTTACAGCCCAAGCTTGTTTGCTGGAACCCTCGATGCCACACCACATGACATTGAAGGCAATCTCAGCCACCAGATGGCAGAGTCGAGCCTCTGGATTAGTAGGGGCAGGTCCAGCTGTGGCAGGAACTGGAGGAGGAGTGGAGCCGGAGGGGAGCAAACTGCTGAGAGCTGCAGGGAGTTTCTCCTCCAGTGTGGCCGTGAGATCCTCCAGACTGGAGACTCGGCTACTAGACCTACATCCAGAGCTTTGTTAAATACCACACAGTATATAATCTAATGTTACACATGACTGGTACAGAGTAGGAGGGACAAACACTGATTCTGTCCTCCCAAGAGAACAACAGTCTTTGATTTCCAGACTTTTTTTTTTTTTTTACTTATCCTTTTAGTCTAAATTAGACAAGATCTTGGAGGTCATGCTCGTAAAGAAGCTCAAGAACTCTTCTTGGTTCTCTGTACAGGGATCTTTTGTCCTTTCCAATGCAATTTAGTAAATGTTGGGGAGTGGCCTCTTCGGTTTTGCACTTTCCAGACTTAAGTCTGGTCATCTATGGACAATGGACTTTCCAGAATGGTTGCAGGGTTTTCCCACTATGTACTAAGTGTCAACCTGCAACCCCAAGACATATTATTGACTGTATTGACTCATCCATTAATGAGCTCTACTCTTCCCCGGCAGACACCATCAAAAGTCTCAAGCTTTACAAGCTTGACACCCTAATATGATTGAGTGGAAATAAGAAAGAAGAAGACTCATCCATTGATCTAATGCTACACATGACTGGTACAGAGCAGGAGGGACAAGCACCAATTCTGTCCTCCCAAGAGAACAACAATCTTTGATTTCCAGACATAAGTCTGGTCATCTATGGACAATGGACTTTCCAGAATGGGTGCAAGGTTTTTTCACTATGTACTAAGTGCAATTCTCAGCCTGCAATCCCAAAACACATTATTGACTGTATTGACTCATCCATTGATGAGCTCTACTCTTCCCCGGCAGACACCATCAACAAGCTTTACAAGCTTGATACTTTAGTGTGATTGAGTGGAGATAAGAAAGAAGAAGACTCACAGTATTGAATGCTTGGAAAACATTGATAAAGATCTTTATCACAAAGCAATAACGCACCATCTATACATATAAAATGTAAGGATTTAAAAGCACAAATGTTTCTTTTATACATAATACAAACTTCTACTGTCCTTACTGCAATGAAAAAATATATTGGGAGGGCCTGGCTCATCAGTGGTGAACCCTTCCCAGCGGTTTCGCCAATTTAATCCACCAGACCCCTTCTCAGAGCTCTATTACTGTATTGGACGATTCTGCTTATATACGCAGATTTGAAGGATGGAATCTCAAAAATGGTTTTCAAAAAAACTATGGACATAAGCTTATAGGACAGTAGAATTACATTCAAATATTTGCATCGAGCAATGCTCTTCCGCAAACAATAAAAACAAGGCCAGTTAGGCATAAATTAACACAAAGCAATAACGCGCCATCTATACATATAAAATGAAAGGATTTAAAAGCACGAAAAGCATTAAAATCCTTTCATTTTAAAGGACTTTATATTTTATTTGACATACCGGAGCCAATATCCCAGCTTGGGATACTTACACCTAAATACATTTTAGCAACTTATATACAATTCATTTTATATATAAACAGTTAAACATGTCTATTGCGCCTCCTCTTGGGACTCACCAAAATAGGGTGCTATAGAGAGGTCATTTTTAATGTAAATCGCATCGTACTAGGTATTTAAAATCAGGCGCTATAGAGAAGAAGGCGCTATTTAGAGGGGCGCGCTATAGACAGGTTTAACTGTATATTTTTTTGCTAATCCTTAGTACACATGGTACAGGTACTTTTTCATTTTCTATACAATTCAATAACAGGACTAAAAACTAAATTGATAAGGCTGACAATTTGGTTTATAGATTATAAACACAAGGTAATAAGACCAAATTCAAATAAATAAAATAGTGTGTGACGTTTCAGTAACAACGCTGTTACTGGCTAGTCACACACTATTTATTTATTTGGATTTGGTCTTATTACCTTGTGTTTAAAAACAAAATTAAAACTGAAAGGTTGGTTCTCAAGATCAACTTGAACTATTTATTTGGATTTGGTCTTATTACCTTGTGTTTAAAAACAAAATTAAAACTGAAAGGTTGGTTCTCAAGATCAACTTGAACTATTTATTTGGATTTGGTCTTATTACCTTGTGTTTAAAAACAAAATTAAAACTGAAAGGTTGGTTCTCAAGATCAACTTGAACTATTTATTTGGATTTGGTCTTATTACCTTGTGTTTAAAAACAAAATTAAAACTGAAAGGTTGGTTCTCAAGATCAACTTGAACTATTTATTTGGATTTGGTCTTATTACCTTGTGTTTAAAAACAAAATTAAAACTGAAAGGTTGGTCTCAAGATCAACTTGAACTATTTATTTGGATTTGGTCTTATTACCTTGTGTTTAAAAACAAAATTAAAACTGAAAGGTTGGTCTCAAGATCAACTTGAACTATTTATTTGGATTTGGTCTTATTACCTTGTGTTTAAAAACAAAATTAAAACTGAAAGGTTGGTCTCAAGATCAACTTGAACTATTTATTTGGATTTGGTCTTATTACCTTGTGTTTAAAAACAAAATTAAAACTGAAAGGTTGGTTCTCAAGATCAACTTGAACTATTTATTTGGATTTGGTCTTATTACCTTGTGTTTAAAAACAAAATTAAAACTGTGAAAGATTGGTTCTCAAGATCAACTTGAACTATTTATTTGGATTTGGTCTTATTACCTTGTGTTTAAAAACAAAATTAAAACTGAAAGGTTGGTTCTCAAGATCAACTTGAAACTGCTCTCTTGTAGAAGGACAGAGATGCCTGAAAGTTTTAGATTGCTTTAATAAAATGAAAAGAAACTCATCTCGAGAAAACTGTATGTATAGGATAAAGGAAATAAGACCTAATCCAAATAATTTATTAGTGTGTGATGTTTCAGCAACAACATTGTCACCATCATCAGACAAAAGAATAAATGTACAAATGAATAAATAAACAAAAGAATAGATTAATTATTTTGTCTGATGATGGTGACAATGTTGTTGCCAAAACATCACACACTAATAAATTATTTGGATTAGGTCTTATTTCCTTTATTATAATCTATAATCCAAATTGTGCTTTATCATGTATGTATAGGAGTTTTTAAATCAATTGACAGAGAAACTATGTCAACTAGGGAGGGAGCACCAACCTGGAGATCAAGCCAGGGATGTCCAGATCCAGGAAATGTCCCCTCAGCTGGTGGAACAACATCCGAGGAGAGGAGGTATCTTCCTGGGAGGACTGTGAGTGGAGAGAGGCACGCTGGGAAGATGTCCGTCTCTGAGAGGACTTCCGCCGGAGACTGCTCACTGTTCCTCCATCTGTCAGAATAACAGAGCAGTGAGGAACACATTTGATGGAATTTTGTCAGTTTACAAACAACACTTTCCTTGCTATCTTTTTTTTTAAATTATTTTCCCTAGTACACGTGGTACAGGCCATGATAATCATGGTGGGTAGAGGTTGGCGACTTCTTTTACTGTAAGTGCACCACATGTCTACACTTTGCACTTACAAATGTGCCAGAGCCCTGTTTGGTTACTTGTACTTTCTGGTGGAGTTTTACTTTTGCAAGAGCAGTGAGGTACCCATTTAAAGGAATTTTGTCAGTTTACAAACAACAATTCCCTTGCTATCTTAATACACCCTAGTTACTTTTTCATGACATTTTGGATTGAAATATCCCATTCGAAAATGAATTTGAAAAAAAAAAAATGAAAATTCACATAACCTGTAAAGTAAAAGGTACCTCCTTATGGTGCAACTGAAAGTTGTTGATGACTTGGGAAATTTAGTATTAGAGCAATACAGATAATTAATTCTCAGTTTGGTGAGTTAAATTTTATCACTGAGAATCTTCACAAACCTTCAAATTGAACTTGATTTCTTTCGTTATTTTTCAATAACCCCTAAAGTAAAGTATATATATTATTTGAAATGAACAGTAAAAGAGCCTCCTATATTTTATGGGATATTTATACAAGGTAATAAGACCACAAATCCAAATAAATAAATAGTGTGTGATGTTTTGTTAATGGATTTGTTACCGAAACGTCATACACTATTTATTTATTTAGATGTGGTCTTATTACCTTGTGTTTATCATCTATTTTCCAAATTGTTCCTTATCATAGGATATTTATATTTTCATGATCTCTTATGGGAGAATTTTTACAGATATTTAAATCTACAAAAAAAAATAAATCGGTAACAGCATTGTTACAAAACATCACACACTATTTATTTATTTCGATTTGGCCTTATTACCTTATGTTTATAATCTATAATTCAAATTGTACCTTATTACAACTAAAGTTGTTGAAAGATTTTGTTTGATTGAAGATTTTGGGAAAAGATGCTGGTTCAAATGATATTACAAAATGCAGTGTTGTTACCATCATCAGACAAAAGTACTGAATATCTTTTACAAAAGTCTTAATGTACTCTGATGATTGAAACAACACCATTACCAAATTCTTACACACTATTTATAAACAGTTAAACCTGTCAATAGCGCCCCCTCTGAATAGCGCCCGATTTTAAATACATAGTACAAGGCGATTTACATTAAAATTGACATGTCTATAGCACTCTATTTTGGTGAGTCCAAAGAGGAAGCGCAATAGACAGGTTTAACTGTAAAGGATTTGGTCTTTTTACCTTATATTTGAAGTTACAAAAAATAAATAAATAACAGGACCACTGACCAGAAGACTCAGTCTTGGTGTCCTCTCCGCCAGCAGAGAAGTCAATAAGATCCAATGAAGCTGGAGAACCTCCGCCAGTTCCCTGCGGTGTGTTGGCACACTTCACCAGCGCACCCAGGACACATTCCTGCCAGCCAGGCTGCTTGGCGATGAGGCCAGGACTGGTGGGACGGGACTGTATGCTCTGCCAGAGCTGTGTACAGCAGGTCAGTACATGGCGGCTATGTAAACCTGGGGAACAGCTCCTTAGATTGACTTATGAGATAGCTATAAGCATATGTCCATAGTTGGTGGCTATATTAACCTGGGGAACAGCTCCTTAGATTGACTTATGAGATAGCTATAAGCATATGTCCATAGTTGGTGGCTATATTAACCTGGGGAACAGCTCCTTAGATTGACTTATGAGATAGCTATAAGCATATGTCCATAGTTGGTGGCTATATTAACCTGGGGAACAGCTCCTTAGATTGACTTATGAGATAGCTATAAGCATATGTCCATAGTTGGTGGCTATATTAACCTGGGGAACAGCTCCTTAGATTGACTTATGAGATATCTATAAGCATATGTCCATAGTTGGTGGCTATATTAACCTGGGGAACAGCTCCTTAGATTGACTTATGAGATAGCTATAAGCATATGTCCATAGTTGGTGGCTATATTAACCTGGGGAACAGCTCCTTAGATTGACTTATGAGATAGCTATAAGCATATGTCCATAGTTGGTGGCTATATTAACCTGGGGAACAGCTCCTTAGATTGACTTATGAGATAGCTATAAGCATATGTCCATAGTTGGTGGCTATATTAACCTGGGGAACAGCTCCTTAGATTGACTTATGAGATATCTATAAGCATATGTCCATAGTTGGTGGCTATATTAACCTGGGGAACAGCTCCTTAGATTGACTTATGAGATATCTATAAGCATATGTCCATAGTTGGTGGCTATATTAACCTGGGGAACAGCTCCTTAGATTGACTTATGAGATATCTATAAGCATATGTCCATAGTTGGTGGCTATATTAACCTGGGGAACAGCTCCTTAGATTGACTTATGAGATATCTATAAGCATATGTCCATAGTTGGTGGCTATATTAACCTGGGGAACAGCTCCTTAGATTGACTTATGAGATATCTATAAGCATATGTCCATAGTTGGTGGCTATATTAACCTGGGGAACAGCTCCTTAGATTGACTTATGAGATAGCTATAAGCATATGTCCATAGTTGGTGGCTATATTAACCTGGGGAACAGCTCCTTAGATTGACTTATGAGATATCTATAAGCATATGTCCATAGTTGGTGGCTATATTAACCTGGGGAACAGCTCCTTAGATTGACTTATGAGATATCTATAAGCATATGTCCATAGTTGGTGGCTATATTAACCTGGGGAACAGCTCCTTAGATTGACTTATGAGATATCTATAAGCATATGTCAATAGTTGGTGGCTATATTAACCTGGGGAACAGCTCCTTAGATTGACATGAGATAGCTAAACGTCCATAGTTGGCGGCTATATCACCCTAGGATAGAGTAAACAGCTCCTTAGATTGACTCTATTGAGACAATTTGTGAAACCTACCTTCTCCAGGATCTCCAGTTTAAGGTCAAGGTTGGTGCAAGGCACAGCTAGAAGGATAGCTAGTGCTCCTTGGTAGGCAGGAGCCGTGTCTGCAGCAACAAGTCCATATGGATCAGTACGGACTACAGTGTAGTCTACCAGCCTACCTGTCAGTAGAGTGAGGTCCATGAGCTGAGTGGCAAAGTCCGAAGTTTGAGGTAACAAAGCCAGAAGTCCTGGTAGTCCGATGTCATGGAGTCTCAGCCGTGTTTTTCCCTTCTCATATACTCGGTCTGTCTTCAGTAAGAGATGGATCAGCTGGACAACAACCAACTGTTGGGTCAATGGTGGGATGAGTGGATAAGATAGGTGATGAGACTCATCGTTATCTTTGTATATATTAGCACAGAAATACTGTAAAATCTATTCATATAAATCTCTATTCATGTGATATTTCTTGAAAATAAAGATACTTCGGCCAGTAAATCTTTTTATTGAGATAATAAAAAGTTTTACTGGCCGAAGTATCTTTATTTTCAAGAAATATGAATGCCGGCCAGGCAGCCTCTATCTTTACGAAAATTGTGATAAAAAAGTATTTGTTAATATTTCTTATAAGATATAGTCGATGTTTTTTTATTAAGTCCGTTGAAGAGCGATTATCACTTGAAAGCTAGCGTTTAAAAAAAAAAATATATATATATATAAACTTATTTTGAGAAAATATTATTGTATATATTTTTTTAATTATCCCTAGTACACGTGGTACAGGCCATGATAATCATGGTGGGTAGTTAGCGACTGCTTTTACTGTAATTGCACCACATGTCTACACATGTGAAAAGCAGTTCGACTTTGCACTTACAAATGCGCCAGAGCCCCGTTTGGTTACTTGCACTCGCTGGTGGGGTTGGACTTTTGCAAGAATCGAGGACCATTGGAGCATTTTTTCTTTTTAAATCAGAAAAAAGTGTCCAATGCGGGAATCGAACCCGGGTCGTAGTGGTCAAAAACCAAACGGTTTAGACCATCCTTCCACCGACCACCCAAACAGTGAAATCTAATTATAACATCCTCTATTTATAAAAGCAACTTGGTTATAATACCATAATTCTGAAGTTTCAAGTTCCCCTTTTTTTTTAAACAAAAGGTTAAAAAGGCCAAATCCATATAAAATAAATCGCATGTAACAGTGTTGTTACCATTTTCAGACAAAAATACTGAATAAGAAAATATATCACAGCATGTCTTAAATAGTTACTAAAGTAGAACCTCCCTGTAAAGGACAACACCTAGTTGCAGAGCCAAAGTGTCCTTTAGGGAGAGGTTTCCTTTTACTGGAGAGTTGCTAAATTGTAAAAATGGTAATTTTGTTGATGAAAACTGTCCTTTATAAAGAGGTGTCCTCTAGCGTGAGTGTCCTCTCGTGGAGGTTCTACTGTATTATCAAGTGTTTTGAAAATGGAGAAAACCATAAATAGATCTTTAATTAAAAAGGCATAGTTTGGATAAAAAATAATTTATTTACCAATTTTTCAGTTGGCTGAACGCCAACCTTTTTCAAGGTATAGTAGAACCTCCATGAGAGGACACTCACACTAAAGAATACCTCTTTATAAAGGACAGTTTTCATTTGCAATATTACCATTTTTACCTTTTTGCAACTCTCAGGTAAGAGGACACCTCTCCCTAAATGACACTTTGGCTATGCAATTAGGTGTCCTTTACAGGGAGGTTCTACTTTATTACAGCATATTTATGTCAACAACAAACTAAGCTATCCTGAGTTCAACTGACCCAGTTGATAGACCTCAGCAAGGGTTCCTCTCCAGAGATACAGAGAAGCTGCATCTGTACTCATGTTAGAGTCAGCAGCAAAGGCTTCCATGTTAGGAACGGCCTCAAATTACAGGCAAAGCCAGACTTTCACCAAAGTGTGCCTGGATCATGGTGTCATGATCAACGAAAGCTGCACCCCTACACCCCATTCCATGAGATCACATGAACTCATGGAATTCATGTAATCTTTACACAAGGGGATAAGAAACAACAACAAGAACCCAAACTAAGCACCATATAACGTCAATAGAATTAAGTTTAAAAATATATTTTTGTCAATATTCAATGGGGAGGGAGAAAAAATTAGACTGTGATTGATTTCATTTTAATCAAAAAATCTGGGGAGAATAAGTAGAGAGATTCATTAGTGATAACGACTGTAGTAATCTTCTCGGTAATTTATACGACAAGATGAAATAAAAGAAGAAGAGTTTCTTTAATAGACATATATCGATGCAAGCTTTCGGGCAAAAAACCCTTCTACAGGCGTGATTACGGCGACAAACGTGACACTATAATGCAGGTACTGTGGCTAGAAAGAGAATATATACACATGATTATTTACATATTTGCGGAATAAACTATGTAAATGAGGATTTGCATTTGTTATGACTATTATAATTAGAGAAATAATAGGCAAATAGGGCATTTGTATATTTGGAGTTTGAGACTATAGGGGAATATGCTAACGTAAATTACTGGATATGCGTTTATTTAAAAAATTTAAGCGATGTTGATTTCAGGCTATCTTGTTAAGGTTATTACTGCAAGGCCAGGAGAGCACGATAGGCATCAGGGAGATCTATTTTGCGGTTAATGCTGTTATGTCTATGGTATTCTATGGATTCGAGAGCTAATTGCTGGTGCTGGTTATGAATACGTCTGTAATGTATGGTGGGGTGGTTGGTGTTGAAAGAATGGGTTTTTTGCCCGATAGCTTTCATCGATATATGTCTATTAAAGAAACTCTTCTTCTTTTATTTTGTCTTGTCGTATAAGAATAAGTAGAGTCTAACTACCTACCTTGAGCACCTTGCCTTTGGCCTTGTCAGCAGCAAACTCCTTGTTCAGCAGAATGCTGTAGAGAAGTTCTGCGCAGCCAGGCTCGAAGATGAGGAGGAAGAACTGGTCTTTGACTGAACTGGACTCTAGGAGAGCAATTAGCATGTCGAGCATTTCCAGTACCTGCCTCACATCGTTGATGTTGTTGAAGATATGTCTCACATTTGGGAAGCAGTATCATATCATGGCTGAATTGTCTAATTTACAAAGGGAAAAAATTAAGTAAAAGTTGTTATGAATATTCAAAACTATTATAGACGCGTATGATTCTTTTGAAAATTAAACAATTTCTACTGTCTTTACTACAATGGAAAAAAAAATTAAAGGGAGGGCCTGGCTCATCAGTGGTGAACCTTCCCAGTGGTTTCATCAGTTTAATATACCATAGTTCATCTAAAATACCCATTCCAAGAGTCTAGCAACAGTATCACTATAAAAGGAAGTTCCAAAAATGTAATATAACAGCGGTATGGTAGATTAAACTGGCGAAACCGCTGGGAGGGTTCACCACTGATAAGCCAGGCCCTCCCATTAATTTTTCCATTGCAGTAAGGGCAGTAGAAATTGTTTAATTTTCAGAAGAATCATACGCGTCTATAATAGTTTTGAATATTCATAACAGATGTCGCGCAATATGCATCATAATATAAAAGTTATTATGTGGTGCAACCGTATTCCAACGTACCATCTGTTCCTGCCGTGTAGCTACCAGGAAGGAGACCAGCGCCATCATCTCTGTATGGCTGACATCCTTCGTAAGGTAAAACTTCACCAGTCCCAGCAGAGATACGCGGATCATGCGCAGGTCCTCGAATGTCAACAAGTCGCAGTTGCTGCGCATCAACAGACCCAGTCAAGTAACAGAGCTCCAACATCGAGGTCGCTCGAATCAGCCTTCGCCATTTTTAAGCACTACTCTGTCGAGATCAAATGGCACTTTGAGAAACTTATGGAGTTGATCCTATGAACCTCATAGATGAAATAATACCTCTGTTAGAGCCAAATAAAAGTTTTGAATGAATAATTTTATGTACAGTAGAACCTCCATGAGAGGACACTCCCGCTAGAGGACACCTCTCTACAAAGGACAGTTTTCATTTGCAAAATTAACATTTATACTAGTTAGCAACTCTCCAGTAAGAGGACACCTCTCTACAAAGGACAGTTTTCATTTGCAAAATTAACATTTTTACTAGTTAGCAACTCTCCAGTAAGAGGACACCTCTCTACAAAGGACAGTTTTCATTTGCAAAATTAACATTTTTACTAGTTAGCAACTCTCCAGTAAAAGGACACCTCTCACTAAAGGACAATTTGGCTCTGCAATTAGATATCCTTTACAGAAAGGCTTTACTGTACTAATTTTCTGCAAAAAAATTCTTTTTTTTTTTTTTAAACTAAAATTATTTTTATTTAATCGTAGAAACTTTCTCCTTGGAATATTAAAAATATAAAGATAAGTTTTTTTTTTTTTTTTTTTTTTTTTTTTATTATTAAAAAAAAATAATAATAAATAAATAAATAAATAAATAAAAAACATTTTCTCCTGGCACTTATCTTTATATTTTTAAAATTATTTTTAACTGATTAGGTGCCCTAAAAATATAGAAGGTTAACATGCACCTGAAGAATACCCAGTGGGGGGTCGGTGAAAGGCTGGTTAAACCGTTTGGTTTTCGACCACTACGACCCGGGTTCGATTCCCGCATTGGACACTTTTTTCTGTTTAAAAAAAAAAATGCTCCAATGGCCCCCCAAATTCTTGCAAAAGTCCAACCCCAAGCGAATGCAAGTAACCAAACGGGGCTCTGGCACATTTGTAAGTGCAAAGTCGAACTGCTTTCACATGTGTAGACATGTGGTGCGCTTACAGTAAAAAGCAGTCGCTAACTACCCACCATGATTATCATGGCCTGTACCATGTGTACTAGGGATAAGCAAAAAAATAATAATAATACCCAGTTAATTTGGCTAGTACACTCTATAAGAATGAAATCGACACACCAAGAAGGAGTTGTCTGATTTATATGAAAATACGTATACAAAGAGGTTTCGACCAAACATTCAAATGATTGAAATTCAGTGACCAATTTATGAAAAGCAATAGTTCCAGATCATCTGAACTGCGCAACTAGCACAAGTATTCTAGACTTAATATTTGCATGGCATTAGCTGATTTTCAAAATTTCCGTTAAATTTTTTTGCAGTAAGCTTATTTCTACTGTATTAATACCTCGCTGAAAATTGGAATGGTGACTATATATCCCGACAGTTGGAGACAATTTGACAAGAAATCCTGCAGCACACTATCTGGAATCTTTATCAGTCCATGACACGCCGGGTGACAGCCTACATCCAGGCCAGTGGAGGTCCAACGACATATTGACTTTCTCAATTTGTGACGATCAAACTCTAGAATAACACAATTATTTGTTCTGAAATTTTAATCGTTTTTCCCCTATACATGCTCTTCACATACACCAAATATTGGTCCCAGTCTTAATGACAAAGGCAGACGCATTCTACTTCACCCAATTATATTGACTCTTCCATTGATGTGATCTATTCATCCCCGACAGACACCATCAAGAGTCTCAAGCTTTACAGGCTTGACACCCCAGTATGATTGAGTGGAGATAAGAAAGAAGAAGAAGAAGACATACACCAATATTTGTCCCAATCTCACAACTACTTCTTGGTACATTGATTTATTTTGTTATGGAGTGAAATATATTTATTCATATTAGTTAGTATAAAGCTGTATAAGATTTCACATTAAGTACTTTAGTTTAGCTCCAAAACTTCCAGAATTTATAATAGAAGGATTTATTTGGTGAAATACAATTCAACTTCTTCAATTCAACACTCCAATGGTTCAGAATATTCATTTGAATTAAAGTCAATCTACTTATATAATTGCCTTATTCTGTCTGTATGAAGTTCACTGTGTGAAGTTCACGGATAGATTTTGGTCAGAATGGATAAAATAAAAAAAGTGTCAAGGGATGGGAATCGAACCCACGACCTTCCGCTTACGGGGCAGATGCCATGACCACTAGGCTACCCTGGACATATTTTTCCGTTCATAAAGTTAATATATGATGCCAATATATATAATAATTGTATAAACGAATGCAAGACAAAATCACCGCGAATGTTTCTTTTTTTTTAAGGCAATTTCTTTTTAAGGCAATTATCGTTTTGCACAATTACTTAATCTTTTAAAATAAATAACAATACAATACAATAACAATATTTGAATTAAAACGTTTTTAAAATATATACGCACTCGGGTAAAACCCGGGCATTGCCCGGGCCATTCGTCTAGTGCTGAATAATAGTCGGTTGAACTAAAGAGATTTTAGAACAACATTTTAAGATATCCTGCATTTGTTTCTTTTGAACGAAAAATCGAAATTCATTTTTTTTACGGAGAAATAACGATTATTTCTAACCTTATGGATGAAGTATAAAAGGATGAATTGTGAAGAGTAATGATAAATGGGAAAAATAAAAGTGTCCAGGGATGAGAAACGAACCCACATTTTACTGCAATCAACCTATTGATTTACCAATTTGTACTTTAAAAAAATTCTATCAGGGAAAGAATTGAATAGATCTAGTAAGATGACAGGAGTTCCCCACCTGTAGTAGATCTGCAGAGTATCCATGAAGAACTGGATGCCGTACTGTTTCCTGAATGTCTTGGGATTGTCTTTGATCAGTGTAGAGATGTACTGGATATGGCCTGCATTCATATAACACATGAGTAACTACATGGATACAACAACAACAAAAGCTTTATTAAGACCCTTTAGTCTTATACAGATTCTTCAAGCAGAAATATAGGATACATGCAGGGAAAACAATGATAGAACTTAATGGTAACCTAAAATTTATATACAGAGAAAATTATATAAAGACAATCAAGCTAATAGATTAATCTGGGCAAATTGGAGGCAAAGAAAGTTGCTATACATAGATGTCATAATTTGTATATACCAAGATGTACGCCACAACAATATATGCAATGTATGATCCAAAAGGTTTTAATAAAGGTTAGGCCTAGCGAACTGGGAGAGAAGCCATCACCAAGATTTCATTACCCAGGAAGTAAAGGTTATTACCCAGGAACTAATAAAAACTAAGTTCAAAGACCTTCTTCTTCCTGGAGCATGATAATCATGAGAAAGACAATGGAAGCACCAATATCCAATCAGAGTCCAGCAGGACTAGCTAACATCCAATCAAAAGTCGCCACGTAGACGATTTCAAACAATGAGAGCAATAGAGAGTTAACGAGGTAAATCTTGGACTCAAGTTAATCAGTTGGGAGCTCGACACCACAGCAAGCAGTACGCTTAAGCCCTTCTCATCACCAAAGGTAACTCTATACGTTCAACATGTGAGTAGCCACTCTGTTAGTCAAAAGCCCTTTTATCCCTAAGTCGCCTGGTCCTATTTTCAGTCCCATTCTGTGTCCTTCTCGATATTTTTCCCCTGTGAGAAAACCTACCATTTCAGCCAAACGACTGCACCAACAATCACCACCACGTCAACCACTTCAAGTAAGTCAACAGGGTCTTACGACAACCAATCCAAACAACCAACCATCCAAAACCAATCACAAAAGATTAAAATATTATATGGATTTACCACGGATTCTCGTGTTAGGTCTTGTGGAGTTATTTGGTAGCAGCTCTGAGACTTAGCTATGTAGAACTTTTCCTAGTCTTCATCCCCGCCCTTGACATTGCCGGTTGGACTTCACTTGTAAGCATTTCGACCTGTGAGTCAATTGTGGAGTCTTCCACTAGTAAATTCGTTGAATCCATCAAGCTGCCCTTGTAAGATGTAGCCGTGTCAGCTACTACATGGATATCACAAGTAGCTTTAAGGGTCGATGGAAGGATTGTCTAAACTGTTGGTTTTCGACTACTACAACCCGGGATTGAATCCCAAATTGGGTTCTTTTTTTTCTGATTAAAAAAGATATGCTCCAATGGCTCCCGATTCTTACAAAAGTCCAACCCCACCAGCAAGTGCAAGTAATCAAACGGGGCTCTGAAACATTTGTAAGTGCAAAAATCGAACTGCTTTTCACATGTTTAGATATGTGGTGCACTTACAATAAAAACAGTCGCTAACTACCCACCATGATTATCATGGCCTGTACCACGTGTACTAGGGATAAGCAAAAAAAAGTATTGAAAAGTAAGGATAATTATTAATCATAAGGCAATAACATGCCATCTATTACACAAGAAATAAAACTATTAAATTATGATTATATCTTTTCAAATAAGATAGTATGATAACTGTTTTAATGCTTGGTATTTAAGATTTAGAATACATTTATAATTTAAATATTTTTATTCAATTAAGATTATAATTACACAAGCATAACATTTAAATATATATATATATATCCTGCCTAACCATTCTCTATACTATCTAACTAACATTAAACGATCTATTTACAGCCTTTTTGGTCACTGGTCCAATATATTTATTTTCACAGACCAAATTATAAGATAAATTCAAAGATGAAAAATATGCAAAATAAATGAACAATTATATACATCATTTTATATTTATTTAAAACAAATGAACAATATATATACATCATTTTATATTTATCTAAAACAAATGAACAATATATATACATCAATTCCCCCTTCTTAGGCTTGGCCCCCCTTATTTATCTATTTACTCTCCATATCTCTGCGGACATCTGCGCTCCCTCTGAGGATACCTGGGGGTTGTAATACTTTTCTCCTCCGAGATTGGAGTTGGCACACGTTCAGCCTCATTCATAATAGTGGGATGTGATTTACCAGGCAACATTTTTCTAATGTAGTTTTGATGAACCTTTTTTATACTGTCACCTTGTTTTATTAAATAAACATTCCTTCCTAGTATTTTAATTATCTTTCCTGTATACCAAGAGGGATGCCCATTAGTAATCCACCTAAACTTCACAGTCTCATCCACTTTAAATTTACTGTTAACATATTGACTATTGAATTTGGAGGCTTTTACATCAAGATGGCATTTGATACCTTTAATAGGGTCAGATTTGCATTCAAAAATGGACCCGTAATCATTTAAAAGTGAATCTATACTAAAAGAGTCCAATTTATGCAAATAATTGAATGAGATATTGAAAAGATTAAGGAAATCTCTTCCTAAGATAAATTTAGAACAATTTAAATTAGTTATTAGTATTTCAATGGTTCTAGAAACATTTCTTAATTTTATATCAAATTTAGCCTTGCCCAAAATAGGTATTTTAGAGCCACTATATCCGGTCAAGACTGTATTACATTTATTTAATTTAACATTTTTGAAATATTTAAAGTACAAATATTTAGTTAATGTAGTTATGGCTGCTCCAGTATCAATTTCAGCCAACAATTTTATATTATTTACATATACTGTTTCAGTCAATGGAGGATGTAAATTTATATTATTCAATGATAAATTATTTTGAGATCCCGAAGGATTATTATCATTAGCATGCTTTTTAAATTTATTAAAAGTATTTCTAGGATTTCTGGGCAATTTACGGGCAGAACTATCTTTTTTATAACATATAGTAGAAATATGCCCTACTCTACCACAAACTCTACAATTAGCTGATTTAAAAAAACAATTATAGTGTAGATGGTTGTTCTTACCACAGTGTTTGCAGGGATTATTGATGGCATGAAGATGCTGTGGGGACCGATGGGCATCTTCGGATCTCTTGAGGTTGTGTAGGTCATTATCTGCAGACTCCGCAGACAGCGCGATGTCTAACGCTCCCTCAAAAGTCAATCCTTCTTCCTGTAGTAGCTTCTTTTGGGTCGGTGTATCAATGATGCCCGCCACAAATCTGTCTCGCAGGGATTCTTGCAGAACATCTCCAAAGTTACACCTTTGAGCCTGTTCCTTAAGGCGTATTATGTATTTAGATATTGTTTCGCCTGATTTCTGATCCATTTTCTGGAATACAAATCTTTCATATATTATATTGGTCTTAGGATTGAAATGTTTTAATAAGATCCTGCATAAATTATCAAATGGAACTTGATCAACTTCCTCCGGAAAAACTAAGTTTCGCAAGATCCCGAAATATTTAGGGCCGATGCTTGAAATAAGAAATGGCGTCTTAAAGTCTTCTTTTGTTTTAGAAATTAGCATGAATTGCTTCAATCGATAAATATAATTCTCTACATTCTCTAGATTTTCGTCGAATCTTTCAAACATACTTGAAGACATTTTTTTAAAAGTATAATTTCTTTTCACTATTTAAATTCTTTTTTCTTTACAAAATTTGCTTTTCCTCGTCGCCAGTTGTTTTAATTATATATAAAAGTATATATATAAAAAAAAAAAAAAAAAAAAAAAAAAAAAAAAAAGGTTCATCAAAACTACATTAGAAAAATGTTGCCTGGTAAATCACATCCCACTATTATGAATGAGGCTGAACGTGTGCCAACTCCAATCTCGGAGGAGAAAAGTATTACAACCCCCAGGTATCCTCAGAGGGAGCGCAGATGTCCGCAGAGATATGGAGAGTAAATAGATAAATAAGGGGGGCCAAGCCTAAGAAGGGGGAATTGATGTATATATATTGTTCATTTGTTTTAAATAAATATAAAATGATGTATATAATTGTTCATTTATTTTGCATATTTTTCATCTTTGAATTTATCTTATAATTTGGTCTGTGAAAATAAATATATTGGACCAGTGACCAAAAAGGCTGTAAATAGATCGTTTAATGTTAGTTAGATAGTATAGAGAATGGTTAGGCAGGATATATATATATTTATATGTTATGCTTGTGTAATTATAATCTTAATAGAATAAAAATATTTAAATTATAAATGTATTCTAAATCTTAAATACCAAGCATTAAAGCAATAACGTTATAAAGCACAATTTGTATTATAGATAATAAACACATCAGCATTGTTACCCAAACATCACACACTATATACCCACTATGTACTAAGTGCAATTCTCAGCCTGCAACCCCAAGACATATTATTGACTGTATTGACTCATCCATTGATGAGCTCTACTCTTCCCCGGCAGACACCATCAAAAGTCTCAAGCTTTACAAGCTTGATTACCTTAGTGTGATTGAGTGGAGATAAGAAAGAAGAAGAAGAAGACACTATTTATTTATTTGGATTTGGTCTTATTACCTTGTGTTTAGAGTATCGTAACATACAATATTTGGATTATAAATTAGAAACATGAGATGACAAGACCATCATCCAAATTGGTAAAACTGTTCTTGTGTTTCAGTAACAATGCTGTTATCGAAACCTCACAAAATGTTGATTCTTACGGGAGGTGGTCTTGTCACCTTGTTTTTAAAAATGGTGAGTCTCTCTTCATTGAGTGAGGTATTTGTACCAATACAGTCAAATTGTCCTCAAAAACCATTGGAGGGTTTTGAAAAATGCCATTTGGTCTCAATCCCAAAGAATGGAAAACCTCAATTTGTACCTCCTAGTTGGAGAACAACTCCAGTAGAGGTCAGGCAACATCTTAATGGGGTGGCTAATACAAAAGGGAACGAAATGAAAGCTGGGATAAACATTTGACTTCATTCTTGTAATGAAGAAGAACACTCTCTTGTTCTTGGGGGAAGAAATCTGAAATGTGGAAGAACGAAATTTATTTGGCTAAAGGCATAGATGGAAGAAGGCACTGACAAACTCCTTCTGTATTAAACACTGCTGTGAAAGTTATATGGCATATAGTCACCAGAAGTTGAACTAAACTTGATGGATGTTAAAAACAACAAGTCAACTGCCTTTTTACCAGGTTACAGATTTGATAGCATGTTTGTTCGGAGTCTAAAAGGAGATTCTTAAGAAGACTTAATTGTTACCTTTATTTACGAGTAAATATCAAGATTTATCTGCCAAATTGATATACACTCAAATTTTGCTATAATAACATCACATGCTAATCAATATTTTATGTTGGTATAACCATGTTGTGATTCTAGCCACAGTTATTTCCTTTCACTGTTCAATCATATTTGGATATCAAGCCTGTAGAGCTTGACACTTTTGATGGTGTCTGCTAGAGATGAGTAGAGAGAGCTCATTAATGTAGTCATTAATGTAATGTGGTTTGGGGTTGTAGGTTGAGAATTGTACTTAGTATATATACAGTACACCAATACCTCGCTTTGCATCGTTTCGTTTTGCATTTTTTTCAAAGTTGCGTCGCTGCTTAATTTTTTACTGATTTTTCACTGTGAGTCGTTAGATTTTCGAAGTTGCGTTGTTTTGGATTCGAGTCTAATTTTTTTTTTTTCCTAAAATATGGCAACACTTTTGTTTTTGATTGCGCCTCCACATATTTTCACTTTGGGTCGTGTTTTTTTTGGAACGTAACCCCGACACAAAGCGAGGTATGGCACATACCATACATACAGTTAAAACACACAATTTAGATTATTTTTAAAATAAGGCTTATTTTGGATTTTAATAAGATTATTATTAATCCAATATTTCAATGGACCAATCATCCATCTTTCAAAATAAAAACCTCGTAAAAGATGGACGATTGGTCCATCAAAATATTGGATTAATAAATAATCTTATTAAAATCCATAATAAGCTTTATTTTAAATATATAGATATTATAGATTTCTCTATTTTTAATTAAAAAGACATATATTGGGTCGAATTATCATTTATTTTACCAATATTTCAGTTGGCTGAACGCCAACCTTTATCAAGTTATTATAACATTTTAAAGTTGTTGACACACATTAAATATGTTATAATACCTTGATAAAGGTTGGCGTTCAGCCAACTGAAATATTGGTAAAATAAATGATATTTTGATCCAATATATGCCTTTTTAATTAAAGATTTATTTATGGATTGCTCTATTTTCAAAAGATTTCTCTATGTTCAGAATAAAAAAAAAAAAAAATATGGACTATCTTAAAACTTAAGACTTTTATGATTATTATATAGTAGTGCTCCCAGTCTTAATGACAAAGACAGAAGCATTCTACTTCACCCAGTCATGATGGTTGTCAAACAGACACCATCAAGGGTCACAACTTGATATCTTAATATGATTGAGTGGAGATAAGAAAGAATAATAAAAATGAATATTATAACTGAGTTGTGTTGTAATAAAAGTAAAGTATTACAATGAGTTTTCAGTGTACTTTGGTTGCAGGATCTTATTTTACCTTGTTAAACCCGGAATTGACCATACACCAAGTTCAAGAGTAGTACGCACCAATCTTAAGAGCAAAGTTGCCCTTGCTCCAGATCCGGAAGTCAAACAGGACGTGGTGGTAGAGAGCAGCTAGGAGTTCAGTGGACTTCTCAAGTGTGGATAGACTCTCCACCAACAGTTGGACAGCCATGAGGACATTGACATCAATAAACTGTGAGGACACCTGGACATCACAGACACAATGACCTCTACTGGAGTTATCGTGAAAATAGAGGCTGCCTGGCCGGCATTCATATTTCTTGAAAAAAGATACTTCGGCCAGTATAAATTTTTTATTTACCTCAATGTTTCGACAAAAAGCTTTTGTCCTCGTCAGGAGCGAACAAAAATTAAAACATTTAGCATGGCGTTAAAAATTATTCTAAGGTTCTAAGGGCGTTCTCACGCGATATTCGAAATTTTGTACAACATCTAAAGCACGAGTCAAAAATAAATATTTAACTCACAAAAGACTATGATCTTTGAAATAAAATTATGATATACTCCAACTAGGAGGTACAAATTGGGGTTTTCCATTCTTTGGGATTGAGACCAAAAGGCATTTCTCAAAACCCTCCAATGGTTTTTGAGGACAATTTGACTGTATTGGTACAAATACCTCACTCAATGAAATTCTAACCATCTTTAAAAACAAAATGACAAGACCACCTCCCAAATAGATCAACATTTTGTGAGGTTTCGGTAACAGCATTGTTACTGAAACACAAGAACAGTTTTATCAATTTGGATGATGGTCTTGTCACCTTATGTTTCTGAACTATATATCTGAACAATTACGGCCCGCCGTAAAAAATTTTGCGGCTCGCCATTTAACTTTATATGTCTTTTGTAACTTTCATTTCTCATCTGTATATTCAAAAACAGAAAATATATTAAAATAATTATAATAATCTTTTATTTTAAATATTTTAATATATTTTAAAGTTAAAATTTTGATATAGTTAAAGTTTTTAGACCTTGTTTACGATTCCGTGCGGCCCGTGGTGTCATTTAGGTTGGGCAGGGCGGCACAAGGTAATAAGACCAAATCCAAATAAATAAATAGTGTGTTACGTTTCGATAACAGCGTTGTTACCATCTTCAGACAAAAGTACTGAATGTCTTTTACAGTTATTTTTCAGTACTCAATCAGTACTTTTGTCTGAAGATAGTAACAACACTTTTACTGAAACGTCACACACTATTTATTTGTTTGGATTTGGTCTTATTACCTTGTGTTTATGGAAGGAGAAGGTAAATAGAGAGAGGTTTATTATTTAAAACAAACATTCTGATACCATTTTGTAATTTTTCAATAATCACTGAGACATTCACCTAGTACAGTAGAACCTCTCTGTAAAGAACAACACCTAGTTATAGAGTCAAACTGTACTTAGTAAAGAGGTGTCCTCTAGCATGAGTGTCCTCTCATGGAAGTTCTACAGTATTGGCGATGAAACCTGTCCTTTGTAGAGAGGTGTCCTCTAGCATGAGTGTCATCTCATGGAGGTTCTACTGTATTGGCGATGAAACCTGTCCTTTGTAGAGAGGTGTCCTCTAGCATGAGTGTCCTCTCATGGAGGTTTTACTGTATTGGCGATGAAACCTGTTCTTTGTAGAGAGGTGTCCTCTAGCATGAGTGTCCTCTCATGGAGGTTCTACTGTATTGTGTATATACTTGGTGATTTATTGTCCTGTTGGAACAGTTTAAACTCAATGACTGTTGGAACTATAACTTACTGACTAAATGACATGGGGCTTCACCCGAGGTCTTCATCAAGTGAACTTAATAAGAGGATGTTAAGAATGGAGTGAGACTTAAGTCCCTCTGATCACCAGACCTACTCACCCGCTGCAGCAGCAGTCCCAGAATAGGCAGTCCCTGTCTATCTAACAGTAAGTCCTGGTTGTCCGGCTGACCTTGGCAGACATGGAGAACCAACAGTAGTACTCCGGCCACTGGATTCTGACCCAGTCGGCTCTCTGTACATACATTACATCTCTTTCTCATCCTCCAATATACTCCATAGTTATAGAAAGAAATAGGACAAATTGTACTGTGAACGGGTGGATGAAATAAGAAAAAGGCATCCCCCGATCATACAATTAAAAGTTGCTAATGTCTTGTGCACCATCTGTTGAAATTTTTATGTAATTAAAGTACAAATTACATTAATAGGTACCGCTAAGCAAGAGCAACCTAGTTCATGATAATTGAAACAGAGTGAATAATATATGTGAAGGTTATTCATATATTAAACAAATTTTAACACAGGATTCAATCCCGGTTCATGACTGTCGGGAATCGAGGGGGTTACCCTCTCTTCCACCGACTTATATGTTTTTGTTCAATTTAACTTTACATATTATTTATTATCAATAGCAATTATATCAAACAAATCTTGGTATTATATAAAAGGGCGTACCTGGATCTGTAAAGAAAAAAAAAAACAATTTTTTTTCTCAAAATATTTTGAGAGATTGCTCCTTCTTTATCAATTTATTGCATAGATAGATTTGTCTACATGAAAACAACAAAAACAATATATTATATACATACAAGTTCCTTTTCAAACTCAATCTCATCTATAGCCATTGTTACTCTGTGTAATATTCCAACAGAAATAAATATAATTAATTATTTTAATAATACAGTAGAACTTCACTGGAAAGGACAACACCTAATTTACAGATCCAAAGTGTCCTTTAGGGAGAGGTGTCCTCTTACCAAACAATTGCTAAATAGTAAAAAATGGTAATTTTGCAAATGAAAACTGTCCTTTATAGAGAGATGTCTTCTAGCATGAGTGTCCTCTCATGAAGGTTCTACTGTATATGAAAAATCAACAAATAATTGATATTTATTCCTAAAGATGGCGCAAGCCCATTAGAAACTTTTAGTTGTACGATAAGGATATGCCTTTTCCTTACTTTATAGTTTGTAAACAACAATACACCAATACCTCGCTTTGCATCGTTTCGTTTTGCGTTTTTTTCGAAGTTGTGTCGCTGCTTAATTTTTACTGATTTTTACTGTGGTCGGTGGAAGGCTGGTTAAACCATTTGGTTTTCGACCACTAGGACCCGGGTTCGATTCCCGCATTGGACACTTTTTTCTGTTAAAAAAAAAAAAATGCTCCAATGGCCCCCGATTCTTGCAAAAGTCCAACCCCACCAGCGAGTGCAAGTAACCAAACGGGGCTCTGGCATTTGTAAGTGCAAAGTCGAACTGCTTTTCACATGTGTAGACATGTGGTGCGTTTACAGTAAAAAGCAGTCGCTAACTACCCACCATGATTATCATGGCCTGTACCACGTGTACTAGGGATAAGCAAAAAAAAAAAAAAACTGTGCGTCGTTAGATTTTCGAAGTTGCATTGTTTTGGATTCGAGTCTTTAATTTTTTATTTTTTTTTTTCCTAAAATATGGCAACACCTTAGTTTTTGATTGCACCTTCACATATTTTCACTTTGCGTCGTTTCAATTTGCGTCGTGTTTTTTTTGGAACGTAACCCCGACGCAAAGCGAGGTATGGGTGTATGTACAAAATAAGGTAAATTTTATGCTTCAAGAGAATTGGATCAGAGCAAGGATTCAATGGAAGAAACACATCATGGTTAAACTGACATGGTCCTTATTGAACTAGTGAAACACCAGATATTGTTGGTACTGTACAATAGGTAATTGAAGACCTGTGTTGTTGTTGTTGTTTCTTATTCTCTTGTGTAAAAATTACATGGAATCCATGAGTTCAATCTCATGGAATGGGGTGTAGCTTTCGTTAATCATGGCACCATAACAACCATCATGACTGGGTGAAGCACCGGTTCTGTCCTCCCAAGAGAACAACAGTCTTTGATTTCCAAACTTAAGTCTGGTCATCTATGGACAATGACTTTCCAGAATGGTTGCAAGGTTTTCCCCACTATGTACTAAGTGCAATTCTCAACCTGCAACTCCAAAACACATTATTGACTGTATTGACTCATCCATTGATGAGCTCTACTCTTCCCCGGCAGACACCATGAAAAGTCTCAAGGTTTACAAGCTGGATACCCTAATATGATTGAGTGGAGATAAGAAAGAAGAAGAAGAAGAAATGGCACTATGATCCAGGCACAGTTTGGTGAAAGTCTGACTTTGCCTGTAATTTGAGGCTTTTCCTAACATGGAAGACCTGTGTAATTCTGTTATGTATCTTATTCTCTTGTATGAAGTTTACACAAACTCCATGAGTCCATGCTCCTAAAGCTTATTTTTGCGTGACGGGCGATGCAGCATGCAATTCAACATCTTATGGAATGGTTGTGGTTACATGGAGAAGCCATATTATTACCATCTGATGATGGTCAAAAGATCCAAATATTAAAGGTTTATATAGAGGATAGCACCTTGATCTTTCATTTGGATCTTTTTAGGCAGTCAGGTTATGGAGATAGAAATGTGAAAAAATTATCTACGCAAACAATATCTTTGCCTATTTCTCATATCTTTCTCTTGCAAACAAATTTTTAGTCATAAAAGAGGTTGTACACTATTTATTATATTGGCAGTAATCTGATATATCCTAATGTGACATTTGAAATACTTTCCCGCAAGTGTTTCTTTTAAACGAACTAAAATATATTTTATTTCAAATATATATTTGAAATAAAAATTTTGAATTTTCGTTTGAAAGAAACACTTGCGGGAAAGTATTTCAAATGTCGTTTTACAATCACAAGCCGCATTATATTATGTTGTATATCCTAATATGTAAATATGTAGGAGGAAAAAAAGTGACAAAAAGAGAAGGGCAGGTAATGATATGAAAAATATCTACACTCATGGACAAAACTTAAGGAAGTTGTACCTTTCAGCATGTATATCAGGATTCAGACAATAACTCTGAAAGATATTACAGTGACCTTTATTGAAGATACAAGAGATAACCTTAAGTTTTGTCCATGAGTGCATAAATATATGAGAAACCTATCCTCTGGGCAATTGTTTTCACCAAAATAACTTTTTTTTGCTTTTGCATCAAGTAGCAAATATGGAGAATTGAATGGATCACCAGAGTGAGAAGTGTGGGAGAGCATGACCCAGTCATCCTCTGTGGGGGATGTTGTGGGATCCACGGAGTCCCTGATGGGAGAGGAAGGTTGTTCTCCTGGCAGAGTCCGACGTCCGGCAAACTCCAGCAGAGGGTACAGGGCCTGAAGACCTCCAACTGTGTTGAGGACATCCTGGAACAGAACATTGTGACAGGGAAATACATCCTGGAACAGAACAATATGACAGGAGAAGATATCCTAGAACAGAACAATATGACAGGAGAAGATATCCTAGAACAGAACAATATGACAGGAGAGGACATCCTGGAACAGAACATTGTGACAGGAGAGGACATCCTGGAACAGAACAATATGACAGGAGAAGATATCCTAGAACAGAACAATATGACAGGAGAAGATATCCTAGAACAGAACAATATGACAGGAGAAGATATCCTAGAACAGAACAATATGACAGGAGAAGATATCCTAGAACAGAACAATATGACAGGAGAATATATCCTAGAACAGAACAATATGACAGGAGAATATATCCTAGAACAGAACAATATGACAGGGAAAGACATCCTTGAACAGAACAATGTGACAGGGAAAGACATCCTTGAACAGAACAATGTGACAGGGAAAGACATCCTTGAACAGAACAATGTGACAGGAGAGAACATTCTGAACAGAACATTGTGACAGGAGAGGACATCCTGGAACAGAACAATATGACAGGAGAAGATATCCTAGAACAGAACAATATGACAGGAAAAGACATCCTTGAACAGAACAATGTGACAGGGAAAGACATCCTTGAACAGAACAATGTGACAGGAGAGAACATTCTGAACAGAACATTGTGACAGGAGAGGACATCCTGGAACAGAACAATATGACAGGGAAAGACATCCTGGAACAGAACAATATGACAGGAGAAGATATTCTGGAACAGAACAATGTGACAGGACAGGACACCCTGGAACAGAACATTGTGACAGAAGAGGATATCATAGAACAGAACATTGTGACAGAAGAGAACACCCTGGAACAGAACATTGTGACAGAAGAGGATATCCTGGAACAGAACATTGTGACAGAAGAGGATATCATAGAACAGAACATTGTGACAGAAGAGAACATCCTGGAACAGAACATTGTGACAAGAGATGACATATTGGAACAGAACATTGTGACAGGAGAAAACATCCTGGAACAGAACATTGTGACAGAAGAGAACATCCTGGAACAGAACATTGTGACAGGAGAAAACATCCTGGAACAGAACATTGTGACATGAGATGACATATTGGAACAGAAAAATGTTACAGGAAAGGACATCCTAGAACAGAAAAATGTTACAGGAAAGGACATCCTGGAACAGAATAATGTGACAGGAGAGGACATTTTGAAACAAAACAATGTTACAGGAAATGACATGCTGGAACAGAATATTGTGACATGCTGGAACAGAATATTGTGACAAGATGACAACATTCATCATTAGGTCATCCAGCCATCTCTGCAATGGAGATGTATCAACTCTTGGAAGGCCACTTCACCTTATTCTACCCAATTCTTTTCCCCCACCTCCTATCTTTTAAGTCAAGACCATTTGTTTGATTATCAAACCAATCCTTCCTTGGGTATTTTCTCCCCATTCTTCAAGGTGTATCCTTCCAGGAGACAATCTTCTATATAATCATTGGGATACATATCCAGCAAACTTCCATTTTATTTCAATCATTTTTAGATAAATTCTCAACTTAATATCCTCAAAACTCTTTGACACCCAGAAATAAAGCAGTATATCTCTCAAGCTTTGCAAGCTTGATCTTAGTGTGATTGAGTGGAGATAAGAAAGATGAAGAAGAAGCAGTATATCAAGGTTATCCTAACACAAAACTAGTGATGCAATGATTAGGTCTTCTAACCAGTATCCTCTTATTTACAACACAATCATAAAAATGCATATGGCTAGTTAAACTCACGTGGAATCTGGACAAGGCGGCCATTTTCCCTGTCACTTGTCCTTCGTAGTGGTGATGAGGGGAGAGGTCGATGAGGACATTGTTGTGGAAGGCCTGGGCCATGTGAAATCACAGTATATTGTTACACAACAAACATCATACTTACCTTGGCGTCAAAGTAAAACACCATCTTGTTGTGGAGGTCGGCCATTTCTGGAATGTCCTCCATCTTCTTGATAAGTAGGTTGTTGGGACCTACACCAGCAGACTGTCTTCAATCACCAAATATTAACTAATCCAAATACAGTAGACCCTCCTTGTAAAGGACAACACCTAATTACAGAGCAAAAGTGTCCTCTATGGAGAGGTGTCCTTTTACCAGAGAGTTGTTACATAGTAAAAAATGGTAATTTTGACAATCAAAACTGTTCTTTGTAGAGAATTGTCCTCTCATGGAGGCTTTACTGTACACCCATCCAGCCTTCCAATACATTAGGACCTCCCTGTAAAGAACAACACCTAATTGCAGAGCCAAAGTGTCCTTTACAGAGAGCTGTCCTCTTACCGAAGAGTTACTATATAGTAAAAAATGGCAATTTTTCAAATAAAAACTCTCTTTGTAGATAAATGTCTTCTAGCGTGAGTGTCCTCTCAGAAAGGTTCTACTGTACCAAAGATTTCAGACAGCCACTGTCCTAGGAACCATGAAACTTAAGCCCATCTATTCTGGAAAATACTGCTTACAGCTTGTGAGCTAGTTACTGTTCTTCCTCCTCTTTTTTCATCTGGGCTTGGGACTGTCACTTTAAATCAAGAAAGAGAGAGTTTTTATTGTCAAGAATTACCTCATTACTGGTAACAGCATTGTTACTATAATCAGACAAAAGAATAAATGAGAAAAAAAATATCACAGCATGTTCCTAAATGTGTTTCTTAAGTGTGTAAACAAGATAGCAGATAAGGAAAAAATATGCTGTGAAATTATTTTCTCATTTATTCTTTTGTCTGATGATGTCGGTCCCAAGCCCGAATGAAAAAGGAGGAGGGGGAGCAGTAACAAGCTCACTAAAAAACCTGGGATCAGCTGGCCCGGCTGATAGTACCCTGTAAGGGCTCCTAATCCAGGGATACAGGATGAGTCTGTACTCCATGTTAGGAGCGGCTGCACATGGCGTCTGTTCCTCATGTCAGAGGCGGCCATTTCTTTTGGAGTTAAGTCGACCTACCACTGAGTAGTGCTCCCAGTCTTAATGACAAAGGCAGACGCATTCTACTTCACCCAATCATGATGGTTGTCAAATCTCATGCTTTACAAGCCTGACACCCTAATATGATTGAGTGGAGATAAGAAAGAAGAAGAAGATGATGGTAACAGTGCTGTTACCTAAACGTCACAGACTATTAAATTATTAGGATTTGGTCTTATTTACCTTGTAAATCTTATCTATATAATCCGAATTGTACTTTATAATTATTGTCAAGAAATGCAGAGCTATGGACATTGGGAAGGAAGGACCTAGGAAGCACCTACCTGCGGCATAAAGAGCTTTGATCTGAGAAGCTGTCAGGCCATCAGAGAAGAGTCCCACAGTTGCAATCTGGCCTCTGAGAGGACCTGGAAGTCCCCAGGGTCCTTCCTGAGTCCCAAGGGGGCAGGACTGGACTAAAGGGTCAGTAGGTGTTCCAGAATGAAGTAACAGGGAGGATCCGGGAAGTTTCGCCAGTTTCTGGCGGTCAAACAGTCCGGAGAGGTGTGAAGAGGCCATGCCACTTAGATAGTTCACTACACTCAGGCCAGTTGGACCAGAGTCCGTGGGAGTTGGCTGGCTGGAAGCAGTCTGTGGACGGCCTGTACTGCCCACTGTACAGTGCAGGAATGGCTGCACACCATGGACAGTGTGTAGAACAATATTCCCATATGACAAGAAATTCAGTAAAAATGTAAATAGATACCCAGTAAAAGTCAGTAAATGGCTTTATCATATATAAAACTAAGGCTTTTTTTTCTGGAAATAGATGCTCATGGACAAAACTTAAGGAAGTTGTACCATTTAGCATGTATATCAGGATTCAGACAATAACTCTGTGAAAGATATTACAGTGAACGTTATTGAAGACATACGCGATAACCAAATGTGAACAAAATTGACTCTGTCTCTTTTGTCTGAAATGAACCACAAAGGTAAATTAGTCACCAAGTCAGGTGATGTGGACTATGGTATTCAATGACAGATCCCTTTTCTGAGTTAAACCACAAAGGTAAGGAAGTTACCACAAGTCAGGTAAAGTGGACTATGGTATTCAGTGACAGAGCCCAAGTCTGGAATGAACCACAAAGGTAAAGAAGTGGCCACAAGTCAGGTAAAGGAAACTGGTGTACAGTGACAAAGCTCATGTCTGAATTGAACCAAAAAGGTAGTTACCAGTGTCAGATCCCTTGTCTGATTTAAACCACAAAGGTAAAGAAGTGACCACAAGTCAGGTAAAGGAAACTGGTGTACAGTGACAAAGCCCATGTCTGAATTGAACCAAAAAGGTAGTTACCAGTGTCAGATCCCTTGTCTGAATTAAACCACAAAGGTAAAGAAGTGACCACAAGTCAGGTGAAGGAAACTGGTGTACAGTGACAAAGCTCATGTCTGAATTGAACCACAAAGGTAAAGAAGTGACCACAAGTCAGGTGAAGGAAACTGGTGTACAGTGACATAGCTCATGTCTGAATTGAACCACAAAGGTAAAGAAGTGACCACAAGTCAGGTGAAGGAAACTGGTGTACAGTGACAGAGCCCATGTCTGAATTAAACCACAAAGGTAAAGAAGTGACCACAAGTCAGGTGAAGGAAACTGGTGTACAGTGACAAAGCTCATGTCTGAATTGAACCAAAAAGGTAGTTACCAGTGTCAGATCCCTTGTCTAAGTTAAACCACAAAGGTAAAGAAGTGACCACAAGTCAGGTGAAGGAAACTGGTGTACAGTGACATAGCCCATGTCTGAATTAAACCACAAAGGTAAAGAAGCCAAGGGACCCACCTCAGTGAGAGGCGGCAGTTTGAGGTGGGTGCCAAACACCTGCCTCCCATTGATGTGCACCATGGTCTGGCTCTGGGAGAAAGGTTTGCGAGCGGCAGTGTGGCTGATGACCAGACAGTGCCATTGACCATCTGACCACGGGACATCCTTCACTACAGCAGCGTGGTACTCGCGCCGCGTGGCAGTAGCAACCACAAGTTCTCCCTCAGCCTCATTGAAGAAAGCCTCAAACCCCAGACCTTGGGTTGTGAGGAAGCTGTAAACATAACATCCACAGGACTGTTAGCAAATATATAAAAAAATTAACTTGAAATAATCCCTTGTAGATTTTTTTTTTTTTGCTTCTCTTCTTTTTTCTTATCTCCACTCAATCATATTAAGGTATCAAGCTTGTAAAGCTTGAGACTTTTGATGGTGTCTGCCGGGGAATAGTAGAGCTCATCAATGGATGAGTCAATACAGTTTTTTTTTTTTTGCTTATCCCTAAGTACGTGTGGTACAGGCCATGATAATCTTTTTTTTTTTGCTTATCCCTAGTACATGTGGTACAGGCCATAATAATCATGGTGGGAAGTTAGCGACTGCTTTTACTGTAAGCGCACCACATGTCTACACATGTGAAAAGCAGTTCGACTTTGCACTTACAAATGGTGCCAGAGCCCCGTTTGGTTACTTGCACTCGTTGGTGGGGTTGGACTTTTGAAAGAATCGGGGGCCATTGGAGCATTTTTTTTAAACAGAAAAAAGTGTCCAATGCGGGAATCGAACCTGGGTCGTAGTGGTCGAAAACCAAACGGTTTAACCAGCCATCCACCGATCCCCCAGGTGGGTAGAAGTTGGTGACTGCTTTTACTGTAAGTACACCACATGTCTACACATGTGAAAATCAGTTCGACTTTGCACTTACAAATGTCCATATCAATAAGATATACAATAGAACCTCCCTGTAAAGGACACCATTCGAAGATGTCTTGGTCTGAAATTTCAATTTTTTTTTAAAGCTACAATTTATGAAAAAAAAAAGTAACTTTTTTTTAAACGTATTGCAATTACATTTTATACAAGCTATCATAATCATAATGAGTAGTTAACAAATCCTTCTTCTTCTTCTTTCTTATCTCCACTCAATCATATCAGGGTATCAAGTTTGTTTGACAACCATCATGACTGTGTGAAGTAGAATGCGTTTGTCATTAAGACTGGGAGCACTACTCAGTAGCAGGCCGACTTAGCTCCAAAAGAAATAGCCGCCTCTGATATGAGGAACAGATGCCATGTGCAGCCGCTCCTAACATGGAGTACAAATGCTATTTATTATGGCCAACCATGATTATCATGGCCTGTACCACGTGTACTAGGGATAATAATAACAAGAACCTTACTTGCAGCAGTCACTAATTGGGCTTGTACAAGAGAATCAGATATACCATTAAAACAGAAAAAAAAATTGATAAAGCACAATTTGGATTATAGATTATAATAAAAGAAAATAAGACCTAATCCAAATAATTTATTGGTGTGTGACGGCAACAACATTGTCACCATCATCAGACAAAAGAATAAATGAGAAAAAATATTACAGCAAGTTCTTAAATAGTTACTGTTATCAAGTGTTTAAACTATTTTCCTTATCTGTTATCTTGTTTAAACAATTGATAACAGTACTATTTAAGAATTTGCTGTAATATTTTTTCTCATTTATTCTTTTGTCTGATGATGGTGACAATGTTGTTGGCGAAACGTCACACAATAATTAATTATTTGGATTAGGTCTTATTTTCTTGTATTAGAAAAAAAAAAGTTTAATGTGGGATTCAATCCAATGTCGTGGTTTCTGAAAATTGAGAGACTGTGTTGTATACCAATCTTACCCAACAACACCAATGTCTACTAAGAAATTACTAAGCGGTACGTGACACTACAGACCTGTAGAGCTGTCTACGGTAGAACCGTTGTGTAGGGTTGGTCCTCATACTGTGGCTACGGGGGTCCAGACGTAACCAGACAAGGAAGGTGAAGCCGGGACCTCCCCAGCGTTTAACCTCTCCCACCACAATACCCTGGGACATAATTCAATTGGGTTATAAGAAAATTCTAGGTATTTTTGACTCTACATTCATTTTTTTTTTTTAATAAAATAATTTTCTACTGTCCTCACACCGAAATTATAAATAACTCTTGGAAAAGGTATTTTAAATGAACTATGGGGGACATAAGCTTTGAGGACAGTAGAAGTACCTATAATTATAAATATATAACATTCTTTACTAGCATTGCTCTTCCGCATATTGCAAATAAAAGTCTTTTTAAATTGGGTTATTATATTAAATGTGGATTCACTTGAGTGACTACACACCAAACCTCTGTGGGAATGCTTTTATATATAAACTTTCCAATCAATAAAATTCCAACAAGTGAGGCATAGCAATGTCTAGGAAGAGGACAGAATTTGACTTCATTCTTGTAATGAAGGACACTCTTCTTGCCCTTGGGTGGAGAAATTGCCCCAAAAGTCATAAGAACTTAATTTGGACACCAACATAGATGGAAGAAGGTAATTTCTGTATCAAGCAATGCTGAGAAATGTTAAGAGTCGGCAGCAAAGGCTTCCATGTTAGGAACGACCTCAAACTACAGGCAAAGTCAGACTTTCACCAAAGTGTGCCTGGATCATGGTGCCATGATCAACGAAAGCTGCACCCCTACACCCCATTCCAAGAGATCAGGCTCAAGGGGAATGAACTTATGGAATTCGTGTAATATTTACACAAGGGGATAAGAAACAACAACAACAGCTGAGAAAACTATATGGATATATCAAATTGGAGAATATATGTCCATATAGTAAACAAAGGTTGAACTTGACTTGAAGCAAACTAATAACAAGAAGAACAAACAACAAAGAAAAATGATGAAGCACAATTTTGATTATAGATCATTGATACAAAAAAAAAAGATCTAATCCAAATAAATTAATAGCGAGTGGCATTTCGGTAACAGCATTGATACCATCATCAGACAAAATAATAAAATGATGGTTAATTGAATTAAGAGGTTGTATTGTATTAAAGAGAAATAGACCTTGATGAAGAGTATTTTTCTACATTGAATGTTAACGCAGGAATGCGCAATAGGAAGAAGGATTACAAAAAATGGCATGAGCTTACATCCTGTAGAGTCTGGAAGTCCAGAAGATGGGAGGCTCCTGTTTGTTTCTTGCGAGCCACTTTGGTGAGCACAGAGATCATGGGGAGAGTGTAGGGAGGCTGCAAGGACAGGACGTGACAGTGACAGGACAGTGACAGCGAGTAAGTCAGTAACCTACCAACACATCCTCCTCAGACACTCGTAGGATCAGAAACAGCTCCTTCAGCTCTTGCGAGGTGACTGAGGTCATCAATAAGGATTCAGCTATCTTCAGTAGCAAACCTGGACAAACACTCTTCTTTTACCATAAGTTAACTCCGCCTTTGCCGGTCGCAAGCCCGGATGAAAAAGGAGGAGGGGGAGCAGTAACAAGCTCACTAAAAAACCTGGGTTCAGCTGGCCCAGCTGATAGTACCCTGTAAGGGCTCCTGATCCAGGGATACAGAATGAGCAGCATTTGTACTCCATGTTAGGAGTGGCTGCACATGGCATCTGTTCCTCATGTCAGAGGCAGCCATTTCTTTTAGAGCTAAGTCGGCCTGCCACTGAATAGTGCTCCCAGTCTTAATGACAAAAGCAGATGCATTCTACTTCACCCAGTCATGATGGTTGTTAAACAGACACCATCAAGGGTCACAACTTGATACCCTAATATGATTGAGTGGAGATAAGAAAGAAGAAGAAGACCATAAGCTGAATGACCACCTGGAGCTCTGTAGTTTTGAAGAACATTTGTTGATTGGTAGTTTGTTTGGAAATATATATTGGCTACATCAACCAGTTTTGTTTATTTATTATTATTAATTTTTATTTTGCTTATCCCTAGTACACGTGGTACAGGCCATGATAATCATGGTGAGTAGAAGTAGGCGATTGCTTTTACTGTAAGTGCACCACATGTCTACACATGTGAAAAGCAGTTTGACTTTGCACTTACAAATGTGCCAGAGTGCCGTTTGGTTACTTGCACTCGCTGGTGGGGTTGGTCTTTTGCAAGAATCGGGGGCCATTGGAGCATTTTTTTTTTTTTTCAATTAGAAAAAAGTGCCCAATGCGGGAATCGAACCCGGGTTTGTAGCAGTCGAAAACCAACAGTTTAGACCATCCTTCCACCAACTCCCTTGTTTATTTTTAAAATCTGGATGCCCATTTTAAAAAATCTGGATTGCAAGTTCATGTTTAGATTAAGTCTGACGGAAGTTCCAGGCTTGTTAGAGTTGTGGTTATTCATCTCAAACTCTGCTCAAATACAGTGGAGTCCCTACATGAGAGACTGGCTAGAAACATTGCTAATCTGCTCTCTCATTGAGACAGTCTTTTATTAGAGACTGCTTTAGTAAAAGACTCAGGACTTTATAAGAGTTTCTGATAAAAGACCAACTTCAGGAACGACTAGTTTAGCAATGTTTTTAGGCAGTTTCGCATGGGAAGACTCCAGAAGAGACTGGGTTTTAGCCATGTTTTTAGGAATTTGCTTATGGGAAACTACTGTAGCATCAAACACAAGGTAATAAGACTAAATTTAAAAAATAAAACTACAACCTTTCGCAAAGTTGTAGTTTTATTTTTAAAATTTGTAGCGCAATTTTTTCGTTTTCTTTTAATAAGACTAAATCCAAATAAAAAAATAGCGTGTCAATTTGGATTGGGATTGGATTTGGTCTTATTACCTTGTATTTATAATCTATAAACCAAATTGTGCCATATTACTGTCGACACAAAAAAAAAAAAATTACACAAATGGTCTTCATACTCATCTAGAAAGAAAATGATATAAAGGGGGTCGGTGGAAGGATGGTTGAAACCGTTGGTTTTTGACCACTACGACCCGGGTTCGATTCCTGCATTGGACACTTTTTCTGTTTAAAAAAAAAATGCTCTAATGACCACCGATTCTTACAAAAGTCCAACCCCACCAGCGAGTAAAAGTAACCAAACGGGACTCTGGCACATTTTTAAGTGCAAAGTCGAACTGTTTTTCATGTATGTAGACATGTGGTGAATTTACAGTAAAAGCAGTCACCTACTTCAACCCACCATGATTATCATGGGGGGTCGGTGGAAGGCTGGTTAAACCGTTTGGTTTACGACCACTACGACCCGGGTTCGATCCCCGCATTGGACACTTTTTTCTGTTTAAAAAAAAAAAATGCTCCAATGGCCCCCCCGATTCTTGCAAAAGTCCAACCCCACCACCGAGTGCAAGTAACCAAACGGGGCTCTGGCACATTTGTAAGTGCAAAGTCGAACTGCTTTCACATGTGTAGACATGTGGTGCGCTTACAGTAAAAAGCAGTCGCTAACTACCCACCATGATTATCATGGCCTGTACCACGTGTACTAGGGATAAGCAAAAAAAAAAAAATGATTATCATGCACGACCTCCAAGATCTTGTCTAATTTAGACTAATAAAAGGATAAGAAAAAAAAAAAAGATGATCATGGCCTGTACCGCGTGTAATAGGGATAAGCAAAAAAAAAAACCGATACAAATTAAGAATTTGTAACATACGGAGGGAACTGCGAGAGGAAGAAGGAAGCACTGAGAGAACAGCTTGCAGGAGTCCAGCCTGGCAACAAGAGATTTGACTTCGTGCCACCAGGGGGAACAGCCGTTCCAGTGCATGCTCAGGTTCTGCCATGACAGCTAGATGTCTGATGAGGAACACTGCGACTTCAGGATTCTGGATTGTGGAGGTGTCTTGGGTGGCCTGGAACACAAGCCTGGGGTCTGAACAGGATACATGAATGGACAGGATAAAATTTACACAAATACATTCATGGATAAAACTTAAGTAAGTGGAAAATCTTTAATATCACAGGTTTTTTTAAGAAAACAGAGGCAAATTTGTTCATTTTTGGGGTTCTTGCGCGTCTTCAATAAAGATCACTGTAATAACTTTCAGAGTTATTACTTGAATCCCGATATACATGGTAAAAAGTACAACTTCCTTATGTAATCCGGGAAAGTCAGACTTTCACCAAAGTGTGCATGGATCATGGTGCCATGATCAATGAAAGCTGCACCCCTATATATCCCATTTCATGTCTGCTCGAGGAGCATGAAATCATGGAATTTGTTTATTCTTTGCACAAGGGGATTAGAAACAACAACAACTTCCTTACGTTTTATCCATGAGTGTATTCAAATGCCTTTTTTTAAATGTAAAATTTAACATCACTATTAAAATTGTAAAGAAAAGCAATACTTTTTTTTTGTAAATATATAGAGCTCAACCTCAATAATTTCAGATTTCCGGGGGTCGGTGGAAGGCTGGGTAAACCGTTTGGTTTTCGACCACTAGGACCCGGGTTCGATTCTTGCATTGGGCACTTTTTTCTGTTTAAAAAAAAAAATGCTCCAATGGCCCCCGATTCTTGCAAAAGTCCAACCCCACCAGCGAATGCAAGTAACCAAACGGGGCTCTGGCATTTGTAAGTGCAAAGTCGAACTGCTTTTCACATGTGTAGACATGTGGTGCGCTTACAGTAAAAGCAGTCGCTAACTACCCACCATGATTATCATGGCCTGTACCACGTGTACTAGGGATAAGCAAAAAAAAAAAAAAATGATATGAGTTATTGAAGGAGAGAGCTTGGCTCATCAGTAGTGAACCCTCTCAGCGGTTTCGCCAAATTAATCTCTAGACCGCTCTACTATTGTATTGGATTGGTTTGGAATATACCCTGTATTTTCTATGGAAGGCAGCTTAGGGGTGTTTAGTGAACTATGGACATGAGTATATTACCTCTGCCAAAGTTGTAATGGGACACTGTTATTGTGAGCATCCATTAAATTGAGTTCGACTAAAGTCTAACTGTCATAAAGATAGAAACTGTCTGGCCGGCATTCATAGTTCTTCAAATAAAAGACACTTCAGCCAGTAAATCTTTGATTTTTAACGCCTTGCCAAATGTTTTAATTTTTGTTTGCTCCTGACGAAGACAAAAGCTTTTTGTCTAAACGTCGAGATAATAAAAAGATTTACTGGCCGAAGTGTCTTTTGTTTGAAGAAATAAAGTCTAACTATATAGACAAATATGACCCAATTTTATCTGTTAGTGACCATCACTCG